>CM062498.1:7007490-7300489 GCA_031479575.1 Coregonus ussuriensis | reverse complement strand
GTAATTTAGGCCTAGATTCTATATCTGTAGTGCTATATCACAGATTATAATTTAGGCCTAGATTCTAAATATCTGTAGTGCTATATCACAGATTATAATTTAGGCCTTAGATTCTATATTCTGTAGTGCTATATCGCAGATTATAATTTGTTTAGGCCTAGATTCTATATCTGTAGTGCTATATCACAGTTTGTAATTTAGGCCTAGATTCTATATCTGTAGTGCTATATCACAGATTGTAATTTAGGCCTAGATTCTATATCTGTAGTGCTATATCACAGATTGTAATGTACAAGGCCCTAGATTCTATATCTGTAGTGCTATATCACAGATAGTAATTTAGGCCTAGATTCTATATCTGTAGTGCTATATCACAGATTGTAAATTTAGGCCTAGATTCTATATCTGTAGTGCTATATCACAGAATTGTAATTAGCCTAGATTCTATATCTGTAGTGCTATATCACAGATGATATCTGTATCACAGATTGTAATTTGAAGTAGCGGTCCTTTACACACCTGTTGCGGTTTTCAACCACTGAACCCTTTTCTCATTCGTCCTCATCCTCAGCTGTGATCTACTGGAGCGAGTGGATCCCTCTCGCCCTGCACCAATCACAGCCTCCACCTCACGAATCTCTATCAACTTCAGTCCCTTCCAGATTGTGTCCCTTCTACTTTACCTAAAGTAAAATAGTTTTTTGTTCTGGTCCAAAGTAGTGCAGTAAATAGGGTATAGGGTGCATTTAGTATGCACACTTTGTCCCTGTGTGTCTTTAGTGGGACCAGGATGTTGTCATCATTACAGTCTCTCGGAACTGCATTTGGACCCGCTTTAAATGACGTTGCGCTTCATAAAGCCTTCATAAGCACTGAAAAAATGTGTTACAAAGCATCTATAACTGTATGTCATGCTTTATAAAGGGTTTATAAATGGGGCATAACTGACAATCACCCAATGTCAAATGTAACGTCACCCACCGTCGAATATGATATAAACGTGCTTTATAAAGGGTGACATGTTGCGGTGAAGTGGTCATATGTTGGTCATATTACACCTCATCTCGTTCCCATACAGGGTGTCATGTTGGTCATATTACACCTCATCTCGTTCCCATATAGGGTGACATGTTGGTCATATTACACCTCATCTCGTTCCCATACAGGGTGACATGTTGGTCATATTACACCTCATCTCGTTCCCATATAGGGTGACATGTTGTCATATTACACCTCATCTCGTTCCCATACAGGGTGTCATGTTTGGTCATATTACATCCCCTCATCTCGTTCCCATACAGGGTGACATGTTGGTCATATTACACCTCATCTCGTTCCCATATAGGGTGACATGTTGGTCATATTACACCTCCTCTCGTTCCCATACAGGGTGACATGTTGGTCAAATTACACCTCATCTCGTTCCCATACAGGGTGTCATGTTGGTCATATTACACCTCATCTCCTTCCCATATAGGGTGACATGTTGGTCATATTACACCTCATCTCGTTCCCATATAGGGTGACATGTTGGTCATATTACACCTCATCTCGTTCCCATATAGGGTGACATGATGGTCATATTACACCTCATCTCGTTCCCATACAGGGTGACATGTTGGTCATATTACACCTCATCTCCTTCCCATATAGGGTGACATGTTGTCATATTACACCTCAACTCCTCCCTTCCCATATAGGGTGACATGTTGGTCATATTACACCTCATCTCGTTCCCATATAGGGTGTCATGTTGGTCATATTACACCTCATCTCCTTCCCACCCTATAACAGGGTGACATGTTGGTCATATTACACCTCATCTCGTTCCCATATAGGGTGACAGAAATGTCAAGCACTGGTCATATTACACCTCATGCACTCGTTCCCATATAGTGACATGATGGTCATATTACACCTCATCTCGTTCCCATATAGGGCGACATTTGGTCATATTAACAACCTCATCTCGTTCCCATATACAGGGTGACATGTTGGTCATATTACACCTCATCTCGTTCCCATATAGGGTGACATGTTGGGTCATATTACACCTCATCTCGTTCCCATACAGGGTGACATGTTGGTCATATTACACCTCATCTCGTTCCCATATAGGGTGACATGTTGGTCATATTACACCTCATCTCGTTCCCATACAGGGTGACATGTTGGTCATATTACACCTCAATCTCGTTCCCGTACAGGGTGACATGTTGGTCATATTACACCTCATCTCGTTCCCATACAAGAGGGTGACATGTTGGTCATATTACACCTCATCTGTTCCCATAAAGGGTGACATGTTGGTCATATTACACCTCATCATCGTTCCCATATAGGGTGTCATGTTGGTCATAATTACACCTCATCTCGTTCCCCATACAGGGTGACATGTTTGGTCATATTACACCTCATCTCGTTCCCATACAGGGTGACATGTTGGTCATATTACACCTCATCTCGTTCCCATATAGGGTGACATGTTGGTCATATTACACCTCATCTCGTTTTTTTTTTTTCCCATATAGGGTGACATGTTGGTCATATTACACCTCATCTCGTTCCCATACAGGGTGACATGTTGGTCATATTACACCTCATCTCGTTTCCCATACAGGGTGACATGTTGGTCATATTACACCTCATCTCGTTCCCATATAGGGTGACAATGTTGGTCATATTACACCTCATCTCGTTCCCATATACAGGGTGACATGTTGGTCATATTACACACCTCATCTCGTTCCCATATACAGTGACATGTTGGTCATATTACACCTCATCTCGTTCCCATATAGGGTGACATGTTGGTCATATTACACCTCATCTCGTTCCCATATAGGGTGACATGTTGGTCATATTACACCTCATCTCGTTCCCATACAGGGTGACATGTTGGTCATATTACACCTCATCTCGTTCCCATATAGGGTGACATGTTGGTCATATTACACCTCATCTCGTTCCCAATATAGGGTGTCATTGTTGGTCATATTACACCTCATCTCATTCCCATATAGGGTGACATGTTGGTCATATTACACCTCATCTCGTTCCCATATAGGGTGACATGTTGGTCATATTACACCTCATCTCGTTCCCATATAGGGTGACATGTTGGTCCATATTACACCTCATCTGGTTTCCCATATAGGGTGACATGTTGGTCATATTACACCTCATCTCGTTCCCATATAGGGTGACATGTTGGTCATATTACACCTCGTCTCGTTCCCATATAGGGTGACATGTTGGTCATATTACACCTCATCTCGTTCCCATATAGGGTGACATGTTGGTCATATTACACCTCATCTCGTTCCCATATAGGGTGTCATGTTTTTGGTCATATTTACACCTCATCTCGTTCCCATATAGGGTGACATGTTGGTCATATTACACCTCATCTCGTTCCCATATAGGGTGACATGTTGGTCATATTACACCTCATCTCGTTCCCATATAAGGGTGACATGTTGGTCATATTACACCTCATCTCGTTCCCATATAGGGTGACATGTTTGTCATATTACACCTCATCTCGTTCCCATACAGGGTCGACATGTTTGGTCATATTACACCTCATCTCGTTCCCATACAGGGTGTCATGTTGGTCATATTTACACCTCATCTCGTTCCCATACAGGGTGAACATGTTGGTCATATTACACCTCATCCTCGTTCCCATATAGGGTGACATGTTGGTCATATTACACCTCATCTCGTTCCCAATATAGGGTGACATGTTGGTCATATTACACCTCATTCTCGTTCCCATATAGGGTGACATGTTGGTCATATTACACCTCATCTCGTTCCCCATATACAGGGTGACATGTTGGTCATATTACACCTCATCTTCGTTCCCATACAGGGTGACATGTTGGTTCATATTACACCCTCATCTCGTTCCCATATAGGGTGACATGTTGGTCATATTACACCTCATCTCGTTCCCATACAGGGTGACAATGTTGGTCATATTACACCTCATCTCGTTCCCGTACTAGGGTGACATGTTGGTCATAATTACACCTCATCTCGTTCCCATACAGGGTGACATGTTGGTCATATTACACCTCATCTGGTTCCCATAATAGGGTGACATGTTGGTCATATTACACCTCATCTCGTTCCCATATAGGGTGCATGTTGGTCATATTACACCTCATCTCGTTCCCATACAGGGTGACATGTTGGTCCATATTACACCTCATCTCGTTCCCATACAGGTGACATGTTGGTCATATTACACCTCATCTCGTTCCCATATAGGGTCAGACATGTTGGTCATATTACACCTCATCTCGTTCCCATATAGGGTGACATGTTGGTCATATTACACCTCATCTCGTTCCAATATAGGGTGACAATGTTGGTCATATTACACCTCATCTCGTTCCCATATAGGGTGACATGTTGGTCATATTACACCTCAATCTCGTTCCCATATACGGTGACATGTTGGTCATATTACACCTCATCTCGTTCCCATATACAGGGTGACATGTTGGTCATATTAACACCTCATCTCGTTCCCATAAATAGGGTGACATGTTGGTCATATTACACCTCATCTCGTTCCCATAACAGGGTGACATGTTTTGGTCATATTACACCTCATCTCGTTCCCATACAGGGTGTCCATGTTGGTCATATTACAACCTCATCTCGTTCCCATACAGGGTGAATCACATGTTGGTCATATTACACCTCATCTCGTTCCCATATAGGGGTGACATTTTGGTCATATTACACCTCATCTCGTTCCCATACAGGGTGTGACATGTTGGTCATATTACACCTCATCTGTTCCCATAAAGGGTGACATGTTGGTCATATTACACCTCATCTCGTTCCCATATAGGGTGTCATGTTGGTCATATTACACCTCATCTCGTTCCCATACAGGGTGACATGTTGGTCATATTACACCTCATCTCGTTCCCATACAGGGTGACATGTTGGTCATATTACACCTCATCTCGTTCCCATATAGGGTGACATGTTGTCATATTACACCTCATCTCGATCCCATATAGGGTGACATGTTGGTCATATTACACCTCATCTCGTTCCCATATAGGGTGACATGTTGGTCATATTACACCTCATCTCGTTCCCATATAGGGTGACATGTTGGTCATATTACACCTCATCTCGTTCCCATATACGGTGACATGTTGGTCATATTACACCTCATCTCGTTCCCATATACAGTGACATGTTGGTCATATTACACCTCATCTCGTTCCCATATAGGGTGACATGTTGGTCATATTACACCTCAATCTCGTTCCCCATATAGGGTGACATGTTGGTCATATTACACTCATCTCGTTCCCATACAGGGTGACATGTTGGTCATATTACACCTCATCTCGTTTCCCATATAGGGTGACATGTTGGTCATATTACACCTCATCTCGTTCCCATATAGGGTGTCATGTTGGTCCATATTACACCTCATCTCGTTCCCATATAGGGTGACATGTTGGTCATATTACACCTCATCTCGTTCCCATATAGGTGACATGTTGGTCATATTACACCTCAATCTCGTTCCCATATAGGGTGACATGTTGGTCATATTACACCTCATCTGGTTCCCCATATAGGGTGACAATGTTTTGGTCATATTACACCTCATCTCGTTCCCATATACAGGGTGACATGTTGGTCATATTACACCTCATCTCGTTCCCATATAGGGTGACACATGTTGGTCATATTACACCTCATCTCGTTCCCATATAGGGTGACATGTTGGTCATATTACACCTCATCTCGTTCCCATACAAGGGTGTCATGTTGGTCATATTAACACCTCATCTCGTTCCCATACAGGGTGACATGTTGGTCATATTACACCTCATCTCGTTCCCATATAGGGTGACATGTTGGTCATATTACACCTCATCTCGTTCCCATATAGGGCGACATGTTGGTCATATTAACACCTCATCTCGTTCCCATATAGGGTGACATGTTGGTCAATATTACACCTCATCTCGTTCCCATATAGGGTGACATGTTGGTCATTATTACACCTCATCTCGTTCCCATACAGGGTGACATGTTGGTCATATTACACCTCATCTCGTTCCATATAGGGTGACATGTTTTTGGTCATATTACACCTCATCTCGTTCCCATACAGGGTGACATGTTGGTCATATTACACCTCATCTCGTTCCCGTACAGGGTGACATGTTGGTCATATTACACCTCATCTCGTTCCCATACAGGGTGACATGTTGGTCATATTACACCTCATCTGGTTCCCATAAAGGGTGACATGTTGGTCATATTACACCTCATCTCGTTCCCATATAGGGTGTCATGTTGGTCATATTACACCTCATCTCGTTCCCATACAGGGTGACATGTTGGTCATATTACACCTCATCTCGTTCCCATACAGGGTGACATGTTGGTCATATTACACCTCATCTCGTTCCCATATAGGGTGACATGTTGTCATATTACACCTCATCTCGATCCCATATAGGGTGACATGTTGGTCATATTACACCTCATCTCGTTCCCATATAGGGTGACATGTTGGTCATATTACACCTCATCTCGTTCCCATATAGGGTGACATGTTGGTCATATTACACCTCATCTCGTTCCCATATATAGGGTGACATGTTGGTCATATTACACCTCATCATCGTTCCCATATACAGGTGACATGTTGGTCATATTACACCTCATCTCGTTCCCATATAGGGTGACATGTTGGTCATATTACACCTCATCTCGTTCCCATATATTAGGGTGACATGTTGGTCATATTACACCTCATCTCGTTCCCATACAGGGGGTGACATGTTGGTCATATTACACCTCATCTCGTTCCCATATAGGGTGACATGTTGGTCATATTACACCTCATCTCGTTCCCATATAGGGTGACATGTTGGTCATATTACACCTCATCTCGTTCCCATATAGGGTGACATGTTGGTCATATTACCACCTGGGGGGGGGGGGGGGGGGGGGGGGGGGGGGGGGGGGGGGGGGGGGGGGGGGCCATCCTCGTTCCCATATAGGGTGACATGTTGGTCCATATTAACAACCTCATCTCGTTCCCATATAGGGTGACATGTTGGTCATATTACACCTCATCTCGTTCCCATATAGGGTGACATGTTGGTCATATTACACCTCATCTCGATCCCATATAGGGTTGACATGTTGGTCATATTACACCTCATCTCGTTCCCCAATATAGGTGACATGTTGGTCATTACACCTCATCTCGTTCCCATATACAGGGTGACATGTTGGTCATATTACACCTCATCTCGTTCCCGTACAGGGTGACATGTTGGTCATATTACACCTCATCTCGTTCCCATATGAGGGTGACATGTTGGTCATATTACAACCTCATCTCGTTCCCATAGGGTGACATGTTGGTCATAATTACACCTCATCCTCGTTCCCATATAGGGTGACATGTTGGTCATATTACACCTCATCTCGTTCCCATATAGGGTGACATGTTTGGTCATATTACACCTCATCTCGTTCCCATACAGGGTGACATGTTGGTCATATTACACCTCATCTCGTTCCCATACAGGGTGACATGTTGGTCATATTACACCTCATCTCGTTCCCATATAGGGGTGACATGTTGGTCATATTACACCTCATCTCGTTCCCATATATAGGGTGACATGTTTGGTCCATATTACACCTCATCTCGTTCCCATACAGGGTGACATGTTGGTCATATTACACCTCAATCTCGTTCCCAATATAGGGTGACATGTTGTCATATTACACCTCATCTCGTTCCCATATAGGGTGTCATGTTGGTCATATTACACCTCATCTCGTTCCCATATAGGGTGACATGTTGGTCATATTAACACCTCATCTCGTTCCCATATAGGGTGACACATGTTGGTCATATTACACCTCATCTCGTTCCCATATAGGGTGACATGTTGGTCATATTACACCTCATCTCGTTCCCATGATAGGGTGACATGTTGGTCATATTACACCTCATCTCGTTCCCATATAGGGTGACATGTTGGTCATATTACACCTCGTCTCGTTCCCATCCATAGGGTGACATGTTTGGTCATATTACACCTCATCTCGTTCCCATATAGGGTGACATGTTGGTCATATTTACACCTCATCTCGTTCCCATATCAGGGTGTCATGTTTGGTCATATTACACCTCATCTCGTTCCAATACAGGGTGAACATGTTGGTCATATTACACCTCATCTCGATCCCATATAGGGTGACATGTTGGTCATATTACACCTCACATCTCGTTCCCATAGGGTGACATGTTGGTCATATTACACCTCATCTCGTTCCCATATAGGGTGACATGTTTGGTCATATTACACCCTCATCTCGTTCCCATACAGGGTGACATGTTGGTCATATTACACCTCATCTCGTTCCCATACAGGGTGTCATGTTGGTCATATTACACCTCATCTCGTTCCCATACAGGGTGACATGTTGGTCATATTACACTCATCATCTCGTTCCCATATAGGGTGACAATGATGGTCATATTACACCTCATCTCGTTCCCCATATAGGGCGACATGTTGGTCATATTACATCCTCATCATTCGTTCCCATATAGGGTGAACATGTTGGTCATATTACACCTCATCTCGTTCCCATATAGGGTGACATGTTGGTCATATTACACCTCATCTCGTTCCCATACAGGGTGACATGTTGGTCATATTACACCTCATCTCGTTCCCATATAGGGTGACATGTTGGTCATATTACACCTCATCGCTCGTTCCCATAACAGGGTGACATGTTGGTCATTACACCTCATCTCGTTCCCATACAGGTGACATGTTGGTCATATTACACCTCATCTCGTTCCCATACAGGGTGACATGTTGGTCATATTACACCCTCATCTCGTTCCATAAAGGGTGACATGTTGGTCATATTACACCTCATCTCGTTCCCATATAGGGTGACATGTTGGTCATATTACACCTCATCTCGTTCCCATATAGGGTGACATGTTGGTCATATTACACCTCAAAATCTCGTTCCCATACAGGGGTGACAATGTTGGTCATATTACACCTCATCTCGTTCCCATATATAGGGTGACATGTTGTCATATTACACCTCAATTCTCGTTCCCAATATAGGGTGACATGTTGGTCATATTACACCTCATCTCGTTCCCATATAGGGTTGACATGTTGGTCATATTACACCTCATCTCGTTCCCATATAGGGTGACATGTTGGTCAATATTACACCTCATCTCGTTCCCATATAGTGACATGTTGGTCATATTACACCTCATCCTCGTTCCCATATACAGGGTGACATGTTGGTCATTATTACACCCCTCATCTCGTTCCCATATAGGGTGACATGTTGGTCATATTACACCCTCATCTCGTTCCCATACATAGGTGACATGTTGGTCCCCATATTACACCTCATCTCGTTCCATAACAGGGTGCATGTTGGTCATATTACACCTCATCTCGTTCCCATGTAGGGTGTCATGTTGGTCATATTACACCTCATCTCGTTCCCATATAGGTGACATGTTGGTCCATATTACACCTCATCTCGTTCCATACAGGGTGACATGTTGGTCATATTACACCTCATCTCGTTCCCCATATAGGGTGACATGTTGGTCATATTACACCTCATCTCGTTCCCAAATATAGGGTGACATGTTGGTCATATTACACCTCATCTCGTTCCCATATAGGGTGACATGTTGGTCATATTACACCTCATCTCGTTCCCATACAGGGTGACATGTTGTCATATTACACCTCATCTCGTTCCCATATAAGGGTGACATGTTGGTCATATTACACCTCATCTCGTTCCCATATAGGGTGACATGTTGGTCATATTACACCTGATCATCTCGTTCCCATATAGGGTGACATGTTGGTCATATTACAGAACCTCATCTCGTTCCCATATAGGGTGACATGTTGGTCATATTACACCTCATCTCGTTCCCATACGGTGACATGTTGGTCATATTACACCTCATCTCGTTTCCCATATACAGGGTGACATGTTGGGTCATATTACACCTCATCTCGTTCCCATATACAGGGTGACATGTTGGTCATATTACACCTCATCTCGTTTCCCATTACAGGGTGACATGTTGGTCATATTACACCTCATCTCGGTTCCCATACAGGGTGTCATGTTGGTCATATTACACCTCATCTCGTTCCCAAATAGGGTGACATGTTGGTCATATTACACACCTCATCTCGTTCCCATATAGGTGACATGTTGGTCATATTACACCTCATCTCGTTCCCATATAGGGTGACATGTTGGTCATATTACACCTCATCTCGTTCCCATACAGGTGACATGTTGGTCATATTACACCTCATCTCGTTCCCATATAGGGTGACATGTTAGTCATATTACACCTCATCTCGTTCCCATATAGGGTGACATGTTGGTCATCATAATTAACCTCATCTCGTTCCCATACAGGGTGACATGTTGTTGGTCATATTACCTCATCTCGTTCCCATACAGGGTGTCATGTTGGTCATATTACACCTCATCTCGTTCCCATACAGGGTGACATGTTTGGTCATATTACACAAGCCGACCACACCTCATCTCGTTCCCATATAGGGTGACATGTTGGTCATATTACACCTCATCTCGTTCCCTTATAGGGCGTTGACATGTTGGTCATATTACACCTCATCTCGTTCCCATATAGGGTGACATGTTTTGGTTCATATTACACCTCATCTCGTTCCCATATAGCGGTGGGTGACATGTTGGTCATATTACACCTCATCTCGTTCCCATACAGGGTGACATGTGGTCATATTAACTACACCTCATCTCGTTCCCATATAGGTGACATGTTGGTCATATTACACCTCATCTCGTTCCCATATAGGGTGACATGTTGGTCATATTACACCTCATCTCGTTCCCGTATAGGGTGACACATTTGGTCATATTACACCTCATCTCGTTCCCATACAGGGTGACAAGTTGGTCATCCAATTAACACCTCATCTCGTTCCCATAATAGGGTGACATGTTGGTCATATTACACCTCATCTCGTTCCATATAGGGTGTCATGTTGGTCATATTACACCTCCATCTCGTTCCCATACAGGGTGACATGTTGGTCTTATTACACCTCATCTCGTTCCATACAGGGTGACATGTTTGTCATATTACACCTCATCTCGTTCCCATATAGGGTGACATGTTGGTCATATTACACCTCATCTCGTTCCCATATAGGGTGACATGTTGGTCATATTACACCTCATCTCGTTCCCATATAGGGTGACATGTTGGTCATATTACACCTCATCTCGTTCCCATATAGGGTGACATGTTGGTCATATTACACCTCATCTCGTTCCCATATAAAAAAAAAAAAAAACAGGGTGACATGTTGGTCTATTACACCTCATCTCTTCCCATATACAGGGTGACATGTTGGTCATATTACACCTCATCTCTTTTTCCCATATAGGGTGACATGTTGGTCATATTACACCTCATCTCGTTCCCATATAGGGTGACATGTTTTTGTCCATATTACACCTCATCTCGTTCCCATAAAGGGTGACATGTTGGTCATATTACACCTCATCTCGTTCCATATAGGGTGTCATGTTGGTCATATTACACCTCATCTTCGTTCCCATACAGGGTGACATGTTTGGTCATATTACACCCTCATCTCGTTCCCATACAGGGTGACATGTTGGTCATATTACACCTCATCTCGTTCCCATATAGGGTGACATGTTGGTCATATTACACCTCATCTCGTTCCCATATAGGGTGACATGTTGGTCATATTACACTCATCTCGTTTCCCATATAGGGTGACATGTTGGTCATATACACCTCATCTCGTTCCCAATATAGGGTGACATGTTGGTCATATTACACCTCATCTCGTTCCCATATAGGGTGACATGTTGGTCATATTACACCTCATCTCGTTCCATATACAGGGTGACATTGTTGGTCATATTTACACCTCATCTCGTTCCCATATTACAGGGTGACATGTGGTTCATATTACACCTCATCTCGTTCCCATAACACGGGTGACATGTTGGTCATATTACACCTCATCTCGTTCCCATATAGGGTGACATGTTGGTCATATTACACCTCATCTCGTTCCCATACAGGGTGACATGTTGGTCATATTACACCTCATCTCGTTCCCATATAGGGTGACATGTTGGTCATAATTACACCTCATCTCGTTCCCATAGGGTGACATGTTGGTCCATATTAACACCTCATCTCGTTCCCATATAGGGGTGACATGTTGGTCATATTACACCTCATCTCGTTCCCATATAGGGTGACATGTTGGTCATATTACAACCTCATCTCGTTCCCATATAGGGTGACATGTTGGTCATATTACACCTCATCTCGTTCCCATACAAGGGTGACATGTTGGTCATATTACACCTCATCTCGTTCCCATACAGGGTGACATGTTGGTCATATTACACCTCATCTGTCGTTCCCATACAGGTGGGTGACATGTTGGTCATATTACACCTCATCTCGTTCCCATATAGGGTGACATGTTGGGTCATATTACACCTCATTCGTTCCCATACAGGGTGACATGTTGGTCATATTACACCTCATCTCGTTCCCATATAAAGGGTGACATGTTGGTCATATTACACCTCATCTCGATCCCATATAGGGTGACCATGTTGGTCATATTACACCTCAATCTCGTTCCCATATAGGGTGACATGTTGGTCATATTACATCCTCATCCTCGTTCCCATATAGGGTGACATTGTTGGTCATATTACACCTCATCTCGTTCCCATATAGGGTGACATGTTGGTCATATTACACCTCATCTCGTTTCCCATATAGGGTGACATGTTGGTCATATTACACCTCATCTCGTTCCCAATATACAGGGTGACATGTTGGTCATTATTACACCTCATCTCGTTCCCATATAGGGTGACATGTTGGTCATATTACACCTCATCTCGTTCCCATATAGGGTGACATGTTGGTCATATTACACCTCATCTCGTTCCCATACAGGGTGACATGTTGGGGGTCAATATTACACCTCATCTCGTTCCCATACAGGGTGACATGTTGGTCATATTACACCCTCATCTCGTTCCCATATAGGTGACATGTTGGTCCATATTACACCTCATCTCGTTCCATATAGGGTGACATGTTGGTCATATTACACCTCATCTCGTTCCCATATAGGGTGACATGTTGGACCATATTACACCTCATCCTCGTTCCCATATAGGGTGACATGTTGGTCATATTACCTCATCATCGTTCCCATACAGGGTGACATGTTGGTCATATTACACCTCATCTCCGTTCCCATATACAGGGTGACATGTTGGTCATATACACCTCATCTCGTTCCCATATAGGGTGACATGTTGGTCATATTACACCTCATCTCGTTCCCATATAGGGTGACATGTTGGTCATATTTTTACACCTCATCTCGTTCCCATATAAGGGTGAACATGTTGGTCATATTACCACCTCATCTCGTTCCCATATGGGTGACATGTTGGTCATATTACACCTCATCTCGTTCCCATATAGGGTGACATGTTGGTCATATTAACCTCCACCTCATCTGTTCCCATATAGGGTGACATGTTGGTCATATTACACCTCACCTCATCTCGTTCCCATATAGGGTGACATGTTGGTCATATTACACCTCATCTCGTTCCCATACAGGGTGACATGTTGGTTCATATTACACCTCATCTCGTTCCCATATAGGGTGACATGTTTGGTCATATTACACCTCATCTCGTTCCCCATAACAGGGTGACATGTTGGTCATATTACACCTCATCTCGTTCCCATATACAGGGTGACATGTTGGTTCATATTACACCTCATCTCGTTCCCATATAGGGTGACATGTTGGTCATATTACACCTCATCTCGTTCCCATATAGGGTGACATGTTGGTCAATATTACACCTCCTCATCTCGTTTCCCATATACAGGTGACATGTTGGTCATATTACTCACCTCATCTCGTTCCCATACAGGGTGACATGTTGGTCATATTTTTACACTCATCTCGTTCCCATATAGGGTGACATGTTGGTCATATTACACCTCATCTCGTTCCCAATATACAGGGTGACATGTTGGTCATATTTACACAAACTCATCTCGTTCCCATATAGGGTGACATGTTGGTCATATTACACCTCAAAAAAAAATCTCGTTCCCAAAAAATATAGGGTGAAATGTTGGTCATATTACACCTCCATCATCGTTCCCATACATAGGGTGACATGTTGGTCATATTACACCTCATCTCGTTCCCATAAGGGTGACATGTTGGTCATATTACACCTCATCTCGTTCCCATATAGGGTGACATGTTGGTCATATTACACCTCATCTCGTTCCCATATAGGGTGACATGTTGGTCATATTACACCTCATCTCGTTCCATAGTATAAGGGGTGACATGTTGGTCAATATTACACCTCATCTCGTTCCCATATAGGTGACTGGTTGGTCATATTACACCTCATCTCGTTCCCATATAGGGTGACATGTTGGTCATATTACAACACCTCATCTCGTTCCCAATATAGGGTGACATGTTGGTCATATTACACCTCATCTCGTTCCCATCATAGGGTGACATGTGTTGTCATATTACACCTCATCTCGTTTCCCATATAGGTTGTGACATGTTTGGTCATATTACACCTCAAATCTCGTTTCCCATATAGGGTGACATTGTTGGTCATATTACACCTCATCTCGTTCACCCATATAGGGTGACATGTTTTGGTCCCCCCATATTACACCTCATCTCGTTCCCATACAGGGTGACCACATGTTGGTCATATTACACCTCATCTGTTCCCATACAGGGTGACATGTTGGTCATATTATACACCTCATCTCGTTCCCATAGGGTGACATGTTGGTCATATTACACCTCATCTCGTTCCCATACGGGTGTTAACATTGTTGGTCATATTCACCTCATCTCGTTCCCATATAGATGGTGACATGTTGGTCATATTACACCTCATCTCGTTCCCATATAGGGTGACATGTTGGTCATATTACAACCTCATCTCGTTCCCATACAGGGTGAACATGTTGGTCATATTACACCTCATCTCGTTCCCATATAGGGTGACATGTTGGTCATATTACACCTCATCTCGTTCCCATATACGGTGACATGTTGGTCATATTACACCTCATCTCGTTCCCAATATACAGGTGACATTGTTGTCATATTACACCTCATCTCGTTCCCGATATAGGGGTGGACAATGTTGGTTCATATTACACCTCATCTCGTTCCCATATAGGGTGACATGTTGGTCATATTACACCTCATCATCGTTCCCATATAGGGTGACAATGTTGGTCATATTACACCTCATTCTCGTTCCCATATAGGGTGACATGTTGGTCATATTACACCTCATCTCGTTCCCATATAGGGTGACATGTTGGTCATATTAACACCTCATCTCGTTTCCCATATAGGGTGACATGTTGGTCATATTACACCTCATCTCGTTCCCTTATCCAGGGTGACATGTTGGTCATATTACACCTCATCTCGTTCCCATATAGGGTGACATGTTGGTCATATTACACCTCATCTCGTTCCCATATAGGGTGACATGTTGGTCATATTACACTCATCTCGTTCCCATTTATAGGGTGACATGTTGGTCATATTACACCTCATCTCGTTCCCATACAGGGTGACATGTTGGTCATATTACACCTCATCTCGTTCCCATACAGGGTGACATGTTTGGTCATATTACACCTCATCTGGTTTCCCATACAGGGTGACATGTTGGTTCATATTACACCTCATCTCGTTCCCATAAATAGGGTGACATGTTTGGTCATATTAAAACACCTCATCTCGTTCCCATATAGGTGACATGTTGGTCATATTTACACCTCATCTCGTTCCCATATACAGGGTTGACATGTTGGTCATATACACCCTCATCTCGTTCCCATATAGGGTGACATGTTGGTCATATTACACCTCATCTCGTTCCCATATAGGGTGACATGTTGGTCATATTACACCTCATCTCGTTCCCATATAGGGTGACATGTTGGTCATATTACAACCTCATCTCCGTTCCCATTGGGGGTCGTATAGGGTGACATGTTGGTCATCATCATTACCACCTCATCTCGTTCCCATATAGGGTGACATGTTGGTCATATTACACACTCATCTCGTTTCCCATATACGGGTGACATGTTTGGTCATATTACACTCATCTCGTTCCCATATACAGGGTGACATGTTGGTCATATTACACCTCATCTCCGTTTCCCATATAGGGTGACATGTTGGTCATATTACACCTCATCTCGTTCCCATAACAGGGTGACATGTTTGGTCCATATTACACCTCATCTCGTTCCCATACAGGGTGACATGTTGGTCATATTACACCTATCTCTTCCCATATAGGGTTGACATGTTGGTCCATATTACACCTCATCGTCGTTCCCATATGGGTGACATGTTGGTCATATACACCTCATCTCGTTCCCATATAGGGTGACATGTTGGTCAATATTACACCTCATCTCGTTCCCATATAGGGTGACATGTTGGTCATATTACACCTCATCTCGTTCCCATACAGGGTGACATGTTTGGTCATATTACACCTCATCTCGTTCCCCATACAGGGTGACATGTTGGTCATATTACACCTCATCTCGTTCCCATATAGGTGACATGTTGGTCATATTACACCTCATCTCGTTCCCAATATACAGGGTGACATGTTGGTCATATTACAACCTCATCCTCGTTCCCATACAGGGTGGGACCTGACATGTGGTCATATTACACCTCATCTCGTTCCCATACAGGTGTGACATGTTGGTCATATTAACACCTCATCTCGTTCCCATAGGGTGACATGTTGGTCATATTACACCTCATCTCGTTCCCATACCAGGGTGACATGTTGGTCATATTACACCTCCCCCCCCCATCTCGTTCCCATACAGGGTGACATGTTGGTTCATATTACACCTCATCTCGTTCCCATATAGGGTGACATGTTGGTCATATTTACACCTCATCTCGTTCCCATATAGGGTGACATGTTGGTCAATATTACACCTCATCTCGTTCCATATAGGGTGACATGTTGGTCATATTACACCTCATCTCGTTCCCATACAGGGTGACATGTTGGTCAATATTACACCTCATCTCGTTCCCATACAGGGTGACATGTTGGTCATATTACAACCTCATCTCGTTCCCATATAGGGGGTGACATGTTGGTCATATTACACCTCATCTCGTTTCCCATATACAGGGTGAATGTTGGTCATATACACATCTCATCTCGTTCCCATATAGGGTGACAATGTTGAGTCATATTACACCTCATCTCGTTCCCATATAGGGTGACATGTTTGGTCATAATTACACCTCATCTCGTTCCCATACTTATTGGGTGACATGTTGGTCAAAATTACACCTCATCTCGTTCCCATACCAGGGTGACATGTTGGGTCATATTACACCTCATCTCGTTCCCATACAGGGTGACTTGTTGGTCATATTACACGCTCATCTCGTTCCCATACAGGGTGACATGTTGGTCATATTACACCTCATCTCGTTCCCATACAGGGTGACATGTTGGTCATATTACACCTCATCTCGTTCCCAAACAGGGTGACATGTTGGTCATATTACACCTCATCTCGTTCCCATATAGGGTGTCATGTTGGTCATATTACACCTCATTCTCGTTCCCATATAGGGTGACATGTTGGTCATATTACACCTCATCTCGTTCCCATACAGGTGACATGTTGGTCATATTTACACCTCATCTCGTTCCCATACAGGGTGACATGTTGGTCATATTACACCTCATCTCGTTCCCATATAGGAGGGTGACATTGTTGGTCATATTACACCTCATCTCGTTCCCATATAGGTGACATGTTTGGTCATATTACACCTCATCTCGTTCCCATATAGGGTGACATGTTGGTCATATTACACCTCATCTCGTTCCCATATAGGGTGACTGTTTTGGTCATATTACACCTCATCTCGTTCCCATACAGGGTGACATGTTGGTCATTATTACACCTCATCTCGTTCCCATAGGGTGACATGTTTGGTCATATTACACCTCATCTCGTTCCCATATAGGGGGTGACATGTTGGTCATATTACACCTCATCTCGTTCCCATACAGGGTGACATGTTGGTCATATTACACCTCATCTCGTTCCCATACAGGGTGACATGTTGGTCATATTACACCTCATCTCGTTCCCAATATAGGGTGACATGTTGGTCATATTACACCTCATCTCGTTCCCATATAGGGTGACATGTTGGTCCATATTACACCTCATCTCGTTCCCAAATACGGTGACATGTTGGTCATATTACACCTCATCTCGTTCCCATATAGGGTGACATGTTGGTCATATTACACCTCATCTCGTTCCCAATATAGGGTGACATGTGGGTCATATTACACCTCATCTCGTTCCCATATAGGTGACATGTTGGTCATATTACACCTCATCTCGTTCCCATATAGGGTGACATGTTGGTCATATTACACCTCATCTCGTTCCCATATAGGTGACATGTTGGTCAATATTACACCTCATCTCGTTCCCATACAGGGTGACATGTTGGTCATATTACACCTCATCTCGTTCCCCATATAGGGTGACATGTTGGTCATATTACACCTCATCTCGTTCCCATAAAGGGTGACTTGTTGGTCATATTACACCTCATCTCGTTCCCATACAGGGTGACATGTTGGTCATATTACACCTCATCTCGTTCCCATATAGGGTGACATGTTGGTCATATTACACCTCATCTCGTTCCCATACAGGGTGACATGTTGGTCATATTACACCTCATCTCGTTCCCATACAGGGTGACTTGTTTTGGTCATATTACAACCTCATCTCGTTCCCAATATATTAGGGTTTGACATGTTGGTCATATTACACCTCATCTCGTTCCCATATAGGGTGACATGTTGGTCATATTACACCTCATCTCTAGTTCCCATATAGGGTGACATGTTGGTCATTATTACACCTCATCTCGTTCCCATACAGGTGACATGTTGGTCATAATTACACCTCATCTCGTTCCCATCAGGGTGACATGTTGGTCATATTACACCTCAATCTCGTTCCCATATAGGGTGACATGTTGGTCATATTACACCTCATCTCGTTCCCATATAGGGTGACATGTTGGTCATATTAACACCTCATTCTCGTTCCCATACAGGTGACATGTTGGTCATATTACACCTCATCTCGTTCCCATACTGCGGTGACATGTTGGTCATATTACACCTCATCTCGTTCCCATATAGGGTGACATGTTGGTCATATTAACACCTCATCTCGTTCCATTACAGGGTGACAATGTTGGTCATATTACACCTCAATCATCGTTTCCCATACAGGGGGGTGACATGTTGGTCATATTACACCTCATCTCGTTCCCATAAGGGTGACATGTTGGTCATATTACACCTCATCTGGTTCCCATACAGGGTGACATGTTGGTCATATTACACCTCATCTCGTTCCCATATAGGGTGACATGTTGGTCATATTACAACACCCTCCATCTCGTTCCCATATAGGGGTGACATGTTGGTCAATATTTACACCTCATCTCGTTCCCATATAGGGTGACATGTTGGTCATATTACACCTCATCTCGTTCCCATATAGGGTGACATGTTGGTCAATATACACCTCATCTCGTTCCCATATAGGGTGACATGTTGTCATATTACACCTCATCTCGTTCCCATATAGGGTGACATGTTGGTCATATTACACCTCATCTCGTTCCCATACAGGGTGACATGTTGGTCATATTACAACCTCATCTCGTTCCCAATATAGGGTGACATGTTGGTCATATTACAACCTCATCTCGTTCCCATACAGGGTGACATGTTGGTCATATTACACCTCATCTCGTTCCCAACAGGGTGACATGTTGGTCATATTTACACCTCATCTCGTTCCCATAAAAGGGTGACATGTTGGTCATATTACACCTCAATCTCGTTCCCATACATACATGTTGGTCATATTACACCTCATCTCGTTCCCATATACAGGTGACATGTTGGTCATATTACACCTCATCTCGTTCCCATATAGGTGACATGTTGGTCATATTACACCTCATCTCGTTCCCATATCAGGGGTGACATGTTGGTCATATTACACCTCATCTCGTTCCCATATAGGGTGACATGTTGGTCATATTACACCTCATCTCGTTCCCATATGGGGTGACATGTTGGGGGGGTCATATTACACCTCATCTCGTTCCCTGGGGGGGGGGATATACGGTGACATGTTGGTCATATTACACCTCATCTCGTTCCCATATAGGGTGACATGTTGGTCATATTTAAACCTCATCTCGTTCCATATACTGACATGTTGGTCATATTTACACACCTCATCTCGTTCCCATATAGGGTGACATGTTGGTCATATTACACCTCATCTCGTTCCATAAGGGTGACATGTTGGTCCATATTACACCTCATCTCGTTCCCATATAGGGTGACATGTTTGGTCATATTACACTCATCTCGTTCCCATATAGGGTGACATGTTGGTCATATTTACACCTATCCATATCTCAGTTCCCATATATGGGTGACATGTTGGTCATATTACACCTCATCTCGTTCCCATATAGGGTGACATGTTGGTCATATTACACCTCATCTCGTTCCCATATAGGGTGACATGTTGGTCATATTACACCTCATCTCGTTCCCATATAGTGTGACATGTTGGTCATATTACACCTCATCTGTTGTCGTTTCCCATATAGGGGTGACATGTTGGTCATATTAGACACCTCATCTCGTTCCCATACATATCAGGGTGACATGTTGGTCATATTACACCTCATCTCGTTCCCATACAGGGTGACATGTTGGTCATATTACACCTCATCTCGTTCCCATACAGGGTGACATGTTGGTCATATTACACCTCATCATCGTTTTCCCATATAGGGTGACATGTTGGTCTTATTACACCTCATCTCGTTCCCATATAGTGACATGTTGGTCATATTACACCTCATCTCGTCCCATACAGGGTGCAGTTGGTCATATTACACCTCATCTCGTTCCCATATAGGGTGACATGTTGGTCATATTACACCTCATCTCGTTCCCATATAGGGTGACATTGTTTTGGTCATATTACACCTCATCTCGTTCCCAAATAAAGATATCGGTGGGGGGGGGGGTGACATGTTGGTCATATTACACCTCATCTCGTTCCCATATACAGGTGACATGTTGGTCATATATTACACACATCATCTCGTTCCCATATAGGTGACATGTTGGTCATATATTACACCTCATCTCGTTTGTATACAGTTGGTGTCATGGGGGGGGGGGGGGGGGTTGGTCATATTACACCTCATCTCGTTCCCATATAGGGTGAAACATTGTTGGTCATATACACTCATCTCGTTCCCATATAGGTGACATGTTGGTCATATTACACCTCATTCTCGTTCCCAAATATAGGGTGACATGTTGGTCCCAATTACACCTCATCTCGTTCCCATACTAGGGTGACATGTTGGTCATTTATTACACCTCATCTCGTTCCCATACAGGGTGACCCATGTTGGTCATATTACACCTCATCTCGTTCCCATACAGGGTGACATGTGTTGGTCTTCATATTACACTCATCTCGTTCCCAATATATAGGTGACATGTTGGTCATATTACACCTCATCTCGTTCCCATATTAGGGTGACATGTTGGTCATATTACACCTCATCTCGTTTCCCATTATAGGGTGACATGTTGGTCATATTAACACCCTCATCTCGTTCCCATATAGGGTGACATGTTGGTCATATTACACCTCATCTCGTTCCCAATATGGGTGACATGTTGGTCATATTACACCTCATCTCTCGTTCCCATATAGGTGACATTGTTGGTCATATTTTAACTCATCTCGTTCCCATATAGGGTGACATGTTGGTCATATTACAACCTCATCTCGTTCCCAAATAGGGTGACATGTTGGTCATATTACACCTCATCTCGTTCCCATACAGGGTGACATGATGGTCATATTACACCTCATCTCGTTCCCATATAGGGGTGACATGTTGGTCCATATTACACCTCATCTCGTTCCCATATAGGGTGTCCACTTGTTGTCATATTACACCTCATCATCGTTCCCATACAGGGTGACATATGTTGGTCATATTACACCTCATCTCTTTTTCCCATCAGGGTGACATGTTGGTCATATTACACCTCATCTCGTTCCCATACAGGGTGACATGTTGGTCATATTTACACTCATCTCTTTCCCATATACTTATTGGGTGACATGTTGGTCCATATTACACCTCATCTCGTTCCATATAGGGTGACAAGTTGGTCTATACACCTCATCTCGGTTCCCATATAGGGTTTGACATGTTGTCATATTACACCTCATCTCGTTCCCATATAGGGTGACATATGTTGTCATATTACACCACATCTCGTTCCCATATAGGGTGACATGTTGTCCTATTACACCTCATCTCGTTCCCCATACAGGGTGACATGTTGGTCATAATACACCTCATCTCGTTCCCATATAGGGTGACATGATTTGGTCATATACACCTCATCTCGTTCCATACAGGGGTGACATGTCTTGGGGTCCATATTACACCTCATCTCGTTCCCATATAGGTGACATGTTGGTCATATTACACCTCATCTCGTTCCCATATAGGTGACATGTTGGTCATATTACACCTCATCTCGTTCCATATAGGGTGACATGTTGGTCATATTACACCTCATCTCGTTCCCATATCAGGGTGACATGTTGTCATATTACACCTCATCTCGTTCCCATATAGGGTGACATGTTGGTCATCTTACACCTCATCTGGTTCCCATATAGGGTGACATGTTGGTCATATACACCTCATCTCGTTCCCATATAGGGTGACATGTTGGTCATATTAACACCTCATCGTTCCGTTATAGGGTGACATGTTTGTAGTCATATTACACCTCATCTCGGTTCCCATATAGGTGACTTGTTGGTCATATTACACCTCATCTCGTTCCCATATAGGGTGACATGTTGGTCATATTACACCTCATCTCGTCCCATAAACAGGGTGACATGTTGTCATATACACCTCATCTGGTTTTTTGGATCTTTTCCCATATAGGGTGACATGTTGGTCATATTACACCTCATCTCGTTCCCATACAGGGTGACATGTGGTCATATTTAAACAACCTCATCATCTCGTTCCCATAATAGGGTGACATGTTGGTCATATTACACCTCATCTCGTTCCCATACATTGGGTGACATGTTGGTCATATTACACCTCATCTCGTTCCCATATAGATTATTAATTTGGTGTTTATTCTGATGTTTGTGTGTTGTTTTGAGGTGGGGGGGACATTTGTCATATTACACCTCATCTCGTTCCCATACAGGGTGACATGTTGGTCATATTACACCTCTCATCTCGTTCCCATAAGGGTGACATGTTGGTCATATTACAACCTCATCTCGTTCCAGGATATAGGGTGACATGTTGGTCATATTACACCCTCATCTCGTTCCCCCCCCCCCCCCCATATAGGGTGACATGTTGGTCATATTACACCTCATCGTGACTCGTTCCCATATAGGGACATGTTGTTGTCATATTAGACACCTCATCTCGTTCCCAATATAACCTAGGGTGAAACATGTTGGTCATATTACACCTCATCTCGTTTTCCATACAGGGTGACATGTTGGTCATATTACACCTCATCTCGTTCCCATACAGGGTGACATGTTGGTCATATTACACCTCATCTCGTGTTCCCATATAGGGTGACATGTGTTGGTCATATTACACCTCATCTCGTTCCCCATATAGGTGACATTGTGTATGTTGGTCATCACGATTACACCTCATCTCGTTTCCCATATAGGGTGACAAATGTTGGTCATATTAAACACCTCATCTCGTTCCATACAGGGTGACATGTTGGTCATATTACACCTCACCCATCTCGTTCCCATATAGGGTGACATGTTTGGTCATATTACACCTCATCTCGTTCCCATATAGGGGTGACATGTTGGTCATATTACACCTCATCTCGTTCCATACAGGGTGACATGTTGGTCATATTACACCTCATCTCGTTCGATCCATATAGGGTGACATGGTTGGTCATTACACGCCTCATCTCGTTCCCATATAGGGTGACATGTTGGTCATATTACACCTCATCCCTCGTTCCCATATTAGGGTGACATGTTTGGTCATATTACACCGTCATCTCGTTCCCAAATATAGGGTGACTGTTGGTCATAATACACCTCATCTCGTTCCCATATAGGGTGACATGTTGGTCATATTACACCAGTCATCTCGTTCCCGATATAGGTTGACATGTTGGTCATATTACACCTCATCTCGTTCCCATATAAAGGGTGACATG
Organism: Coregonus ussuriensis; assembly: GCA_031479575.1. Classification (NCBI taxonomy): domain Eukaryota; kingdom Metazoa; phylum Chordata; class Actinopteri; order Salmoniformes; family Salmonidae; genus Coregonus; species Coregonus ussuriensis. The sequence continues at coordinate 7,275,823 of CM062498.1, read as the reverse complement.
TTGGTCATATTAACACCTCATCTCGCCTTCCCATACAGGGTGACATGGTTTGTGATATTACACCTCATCTCGTTCCCCCATACAGGGTGACATTTGTTGGTCATTATTACACCTCATCTCGTTCCCATACAGGGTGACATGTTGGTCCATCATATTACACCACATCTCGTTCCCAATACAGGTGACATGTTGGTCATTTTATACACCCTCATCTCGTTCCCTTATAGGGTGACATGTTGGACATATTAAAAACACACCTCATCTCGTTCCCATATACAGGGTGACATGTTGGTCATATTACACCTCATCTCGTTCCCATATAGGGTGACATGTTGGGGTCATATTACACCTCATCTCGTTCCCATATGGGTTACATGTTGGTCATATTACACCTAAAGCATCTCCGTTCCCAAATACAGGGTGACATGTTGGTCATATTACACCTCATCGTTCGTTCCATATAGGGTGACATTGTTGGTCATATTACACCTCATCTCGTCCCATACTGGGGTGACATGTTGGTCATATACACCTCATCGATCACGTTCCCATACAGGGTGACATGTTGGTCATAATTACACCTCATCTCGTTCCATACAGGAGGGTGACATGTTGGTCATATTACACCTCATCTCGTTCCCATACAGGGTGACATGTTGGTCATATTACAACCTCATCTCGTTCCCATATAGGTGACATGTTGGTCATATTACACCTAATCATCCTCGTTCCCATATAGGGTGACATGTTGGTCATATTACACCATCCATCTCGTTCCCCATATAGGGTGACATGTGGGTGGGTCATATTAACACCTCATCTCGTTCCATATAGGGTGACACATGTTGGTCATATTACGCCCACCTCATCATCTCGTTCCCACATAGGTGACAGAAATGTTGTCATATTTTACACCTAATCTCGTTCCCAATATAGGGTGACATGTTTGGTCATATTACACCTCATCTCGTTCCCTATATAGGGTGACATGTTGGTCATATTACACCTCATCTCGTTCCATACAGGGTGACATGTTGGTCATAATTACACCTCATCTCGTTCCCATACAGGGTGGACATGTTGGTCATTTTATTACACCTCATCTCGTTCCATACAAAGGGGGTGACATGTTGAGGTCATATTACACCTCATCTCGTTCCCATTAAACATTGGGTGTAACCATGTTGGTCATATTACACCTCATCTCGTTCCATAAAGGGATGACATGTTGGTCATACACCTCATCTCGTTCCCATATAGGGTGACATGTTGGGTCATATTACACCTCATCTCGGTTCCCATAGCAGGGTGACATGTTGGTAGCATATTACACCTCATCTCGTTCCCATACAGGGTGACATGTTGGTCATAATACAACACCTCATCTCGTTCCCATATAGGGTGACATGTTGGTCATATACAACCTCATCTCGTTCCCATATAGGTGACATGTTGGTCATATTACACCTCATCTCGTTCCCATATACGGTTTGACATGTTGGTCATATTACACCTCATCTCGTTCCCATAATAGGGTGACATGTTGGTCATATTACACCACATCTCGTTCCCATATAGGGTGACATGTTGGTCATATTACACCTCATCTCGTTCCCATACAGGTGGGTGACATGTTGGTCATATTACACCTCATCTCGTTCCCATATAGCGGGTGACATGTTGGTCATATACACCTCATCTCGTTCCCATATAGGGGTGACATGTTGGTCATATACACCTCATCTCGTTCCCATATAGGGTGACATGTTGGTCATATTACACCTCATCTCGTTCCCATATTTAGGGGTGACATGTTGGTCATATTAACACCTCATCTGGTTCCCATAACAGGGTGACATGTTGGTCATATACACCTCATCTCGTTCCCATATTAGGTGAACATGTTGGTCATATTACACCTCATCTCGTTCCCAATTATAGGTGACATGTGGTCATATTACACCTCATCTCGTTCCCATATAGGGTGACATGTTGGTCTATTACACCTCATCTCGTTCCCATAACAGGTGACATGTTGGTCATATTACACCTCATCTCGTTCCGATATAGGGTGTGGACATGATTGTCATATTACAGCCCTCATCCTCGTTTCCCATACAGGGTGACATGTTGGTCATATTACACCTCATCTCGTTCCCCCATACCAAGGGTGACATGTTGGTCATATTACACCTCATCTCGTTCCCATATAGGTGACATGTTTTGGTCATATTACACCTCATCTCTTCCCAAACACCTGGGTGACATTTGTCATATTACACCTCATCTCGTTCCCATACAGGGTGACATTTTTGGTCATATTACACCTCATCTCGTTCCCATATACGGTGACATGTTGGTCATATTAACACCTCATCTCGTTCCATATAGGGGGGTTGACATGTTGGTCATATTACACACCTCATCTCGTTCCCATATAGGGTGACATGTTGGTCATAAATTACACCTCATCTCGTTCCCATATAGGGTGACCATGTTGGTCATATTACACCTCATCTCGTTCCCATATAGGGTGACATGTGGTCATATTACACCTCATCTCGTTCCCATATACAGGGTGACATGTTGGTCATATTACACCTCATCTCGTTCCCATATAGGGTGACATGTTGGTCATATTAACCTCATCTCGTTCACCCATATAGGTGACATGTTTGTCATAATTACACCTCATCTCGTTCCCATATAGGGTGACATGTTAGTCAAATTACAACCTCTATAATCTCGTTCGATCCTATATAGGTGACATGTTGGTCATATTACAACACCTCATCTCGTTCCCATATAGGGTGACAAGGATGTTGGTCATATTTTACAACCTCCGCATCTCGTTCCCATACATATTGGGTGACATGTTTGGTCATATTACACACTCATCTCGTTCCCATACAGGTGACATGTGGTCATATTACACCTCATCTGGTTCCCAATAATACAGGGTGACATTGTTGGTCATATTACACCTCATCTCGTTTCCCATACAGGGTTGTCATGTTGGTCATATTACACCTCATCTCGTTCCCATATACAGGGTGCCATGTTGGTCATATTACACTCATCTCGTTCCCATACAGGGTGACATGTTGTCATATTAACACCTCAATCTCTTTCCCATACAGGGTGACATGTTGGTCATATTACACCTCCATCTCGTTCCCATATAGGGTGACATGTTGGTCATATTACATCACCACCTCATCACTCGTCCCCATATAGGGTTGACATGTTTGTCATATTACACCTCATCTCGTTCCCATATACAGGGTGACATGTTGGTCATATACTATTACACCTCATCTCGTTCCCATATAGGGTGACATGTTGGTCATATTACACCTCATCTCGTTCCCATATAGGGTGACATGTTGGTTCATATATACACCTCATCTCGTTCCCATACAGGGTGGACATGTTGGTCATATTACACCTCATCTCGATCCCATACAGGGTGACATGTTGGTCATATTACACCTCATCTCGTTCCCATATAGGGTGACATGTTGGTCATATTACACCTCATCTCGTTCCCATACAGGGTGACATGTTGGTCATATTACACCTCATCTCGTTCCCATACAGGGTGTCATGTTGGAGCATATTACACCTCATCTCGTTCCCATATAGGGTGACATGTTGGTCATATTACACCTCATCTCGTTCCCATATAGGGTGACATGTTGGTCATATTACACCTCATCTCGTTCCCATATACGGTGACATGTTGGTCATATTACACCTCATCTCGTTCCCATATAGGGTGACATGTTGGTCATATTACACCTCATCTCGTTCCCATAGTACAGGGGGTGACATGTTGGTTTTTTTTCCCATATTACACCTCATCTCGTTCCCATTATAGGGTGACATGTTGGTCAAATTACACCCTCATCATCTCGTTTGCCCATAGGGTACATGTTGGTCATAATTACACCTCATCTCGTTCCCGTACAGGGTGACATGTTGGTCATATTACACCTCATCTCGTTCCATACAGGTGACATGTTGGTCATATTACACACCTCATCTGGTTCCCATATAGGGTGGACATGTTGGTCATATTACACCTCATCTCGTTCCCATATAGGGTGACATGTTGGTCATATTAAAACACTCATCTCGTTCCCATATAGGGTGACATGTTGGTCATATTACACCTGCCCCAACGCTGACTCGTTCCCATACAGGGTGACATGTTGTCATATTACACCTCAATCTCGTTCCCAATATAGGGTGACATGTTGTTTGTCATCCGATTACACCTCATCTCGTCTCGTTCCCATATAGGGTGACATGTTGGTATATTACACCTCATCTCCGTTCCCATACAGGGTGACATGTTGGTCATATTACACCTCATCTCGTTCCCATACTAGGGGTGACATGTTGGTCATATTACACCTCATCTCGTTCCCATACAGGTGACATGTTGGTCATATTACACTCATCTCGTTCCATATAGGGTGACATGTTGGTCATATTACACCTCATCTCGTTCCCATACAGGGTGTCATGTTGGTCATATTACACCTCATCTCGTTCCCATATAGGGTGACAGTGTTGGTCATATTACACCTGCATCTCGTTCCCATATAGGGTGACATGTTGGTCATATTACACCTCATCTCGTTCCCATATAGGGTGACATGTTGGTCATATTACACCTCTTCTCGTTCCCATACAGGGTGACATGTTGGTCATATTACACCTCATCTCGTTCCCATATAGGGTGACATGTTGGTCATATCTACACAACACCTCATCTCGTACCCATCACAGGGTGACAATGTTGGTCATATTCAACCTCATCTCGTTCCATATAGGTTGACATGTTGGTCATATTACACCTCATTCGTTCCCATATAGGGTGACATGTTGGTCATATTACACCTCATCTCGGTTCCCATATAGGGTGACATGTTGGTCATATTACACCCTCATCTCGTTCCCATATAGGGTGACATGTTGGTCATATTACACCTCATCTCGTTCCCATATAGGGTGACATGTTGGTCATATTACACCTCATCTCGTTCCCATATAGGGTGACATGTTGGTCATATTACACCTATCTGTTCCCATATAGGGTGAACATGTTGGTCATATTACACCTCATCTCTGTTCCCATACAGGGTGAACATGTTGGTCATATTACACCCTCATCTCGGTTCCCCATATAGGGTGACATGTTGGTCATATTACCATCCTCATCTCGTTCCCATATCAGGGTGACATGACATGTTGGTCATATTAACACCTCATCTCGTTCCCATATAGGGTGACATGTTAGGTCATATTACCACCTCATCTCGTTCCCATATAGGGTGACATGTTGGTCATATTACACTCATCTCGTTCCCATATAGGGTGACATGTTGGTCATATTACACCTCATCTCGTTCCCATATAGGGTGACATGTTGGTCATATTACACCTCATCTCGTTCCCCATACAGGGTGACATGTTGGTCATATTACACCTCATCTCGTTCCCATATAGGGTGAACATGTTGGTCATATTACACCTCATCTCGTTCCCATACTAGGGTGACATGTTGGTCATATTACACCTCATCTCGTTCCCATAATAGGGTGACATGTTGGTCATATTACACCTCATCTCGTTCCCATATAGGGTGACATGTTGGTCATATTACAACCTCATCTCGTTCCCATATAGGGTGACATGTTGGTCATATTACACACCTCATCTCGTTCCCCATACTAGGGTGGGTGACATGTTGGTCATATTACACCTCATCTCGTTCCATATAGGGTGACATGTTGGTCATATTACACCTCATCTCGTTCCCATATAGGGTGACATGTTGGTCATATTACACCTCATCTCGTCCCATATAGGGTGACATGTTGGTCATATTACACCTCTACTCGTTCCCATATAGGGTGACATGTTTGTCATATTACACCTCATCTCGTTCCATATAGGGTGACATTTGGTCATATTACACCTCATCTCGTTCCCATATAGGGTGACATGTTGGTCATATTACACCTCATGCTCGTTCCCATATAGGGTGACATGTTGGTCAATATTACACCTCATCTCGGTTCCCATATAGGTGACATGTTGGTCATATTACAACCTCATCTCGTTCCCATATAGGGTGACATGTTGGTCATATTACACCTCATCTCGTTCCCATAAAGGGTGACATGTTGGTCATATTACACCTCATCTGTTCCCATATAGGGTGACATTTGTCATATTACACCTCATCTCGTTCCCATATAGGGTGACATGTTGGTCATATTACACCTCATCTCGTTCCATACAGGGTGAGAACATGTTGGTCATATTACACCTCATCATCTCGTTCCCATACAGGGTGACATGTTGGTCATATTACACCTCATCTGGTTCCATAAGGGTGACATGTTGGTCATATTACACCTCATCTCGTTCCCATATAGGGTGACATGTTGGTCATATTACACCTCATCTCGTTCCCATATAGGGTGACATGTTGGTCATATTACACCTCATCGTTCCCATAAACAGGGTGACATTGTTGGTCATATTACACCTATCATCTCGTTCCCATATAGGGTGACATGTTGGTCATATTACACCTCATCTCGTTCCCATATATAGGGTGACATGTTGGTCATATTACACCTCATCTCGTTCCCATATAGGGTGACAATGTTGGTCATATTAAAAACACCTCATCTCGTTCCCATATACGGTGACATGTTGGTCATATTACATCCCTCATCTCTTTCCATCCAGGGTGACATGTTTGGTCATATTACACCTGTCATCTCGTTCCCATAAGGTGACATGTTGGTCATATTACACACCTCATCTCGTTCCCATATAGGGTGACATGTTGTCATATTACACCTCATCTCGTTTCCCATATAGGGGGACATGTTGGTCAAATTATACAGACACCTCATCTCGTTCCCATATAGGGTGGACATGTTGGTCATATTACACCTCATGCTCGTTCCCATATAAGGGTGACATGTTGGTCATATTACACCTCATCTCGTAGTTCCCATATTAGGTGACATGTTGGTCATATTACACCTCATCTCGGTTCCCATACAGGGTGACATTGTTGTTGGTCATATACACCTCATCTCGTTCCCATACAGGGTGACATGTTGGTCATATTACACACTCTCATCTCGGTTCCCATATAGGGTGACATGTTGGTCATATTACACCTCAATCTCGTTCCCATATAGGGTGACAGGTTGGGTCATATTACACCCTCATCTCGTTCCCATATAGGGTTGACATGTTGTCATATTACACCTCATCTCGTTCCCATATGGGGTGACATGTTGGTCATATTACACCTCATCTCGTTCCCAATTGGGTTATACAGGGTGACAATGTTGGTCATCATTACACCTCATCTCGTTCCATATAGGGTGACATGTTGGTCATATTACAACTCATCTCGTTCCCATAAGGGTGACATGTTGGTCATATTACACCTCATCTCGTTCCCATAAATAGTTGTAACATGTTAGTCATATTACTCAACCTCAAACTCGTGCTCCCATAAGGGTGAACATGTTGGTCATATTACACTTCATCTCGTTCCCATATATGGTTGACATGTTGGTCCCATATACACCTCATCTCGTTCCCATATATGGGTGACATGTTGTCATATATTACACCTCACCATCTCGTTCCCAATATAGGGTGACATGTGGTCATATTACACCTCATCTCGTTCCCATATAGGGTGACATGTTGGTCATATTAAACCTCATCTCGTTCCCCATATAGGGTGACATGTTGGTCATATTACACCTCATCTCGTTCCCATATCAGGGTGACATGTTGGAGGTCATATTACACCTCATCTCGTTGCCCCATATAGGGTGACATTTTGGTCATATTACACCTCATCTCGTTCCCCATATACAGGTGACATGTTGTCATATTTACACCTCATCTCGTTCCCATATAGGGTGACATGTTGGTCAAATATTACACCTCATCTCGTTCCCCATATAGGGTGACATGATGGTCATAAATTACACCTCATCTCGTTCCCATATAGGGTGACATGGTTGGTCATATTACACTCATCTCGATTTCCCATATAGGGTGACATGTTTGGTCATAATTACACCTCATCTCGTTCCCATATAGGGTGACATGGGGTTGGTCATATTACACCTCATCTCGTTCCCTTATAGGGTGAAACATGTTGGTCATATTACACCTCATCATCGTTCCCATATAGGTGAAGTTGGTCATATTACACCTGCACCGTCTCGTCCCATTCCCATATAGGGTGACATGTTGGTCATATTACAACACCTCATCTCGTTCCCATATTCAGGGTGACATTTTGGTCATACAATTACACCTCATCTCGTTCCCATAGGGTGACATGTGGTCATATTACACCTCATCTCGTTCCCATATAGGGTGACATGTTAATGGTCATATTACACCTCATCTCGTTCCCATACAGGGTGACATGTTGGTCATATTACACCTCATCTCGTTCCCATACAGGGTGACATGTTTGGTCATATTACACCTCATCTCGTTTCCCATACAGGTGACATGTTGGTCATATTACACTTCATCTCCACGTACGGTCCCCCATAATTAGGTGACATGTTGGTCATATTTTCACCTCATCTCGTTCCCATACAGGGTGACATGTTGGTCCATATTAACACCTCATCTCGTTCCCATACAGGGTGACATGTTGGTCATATACACCTCATCTCGTTCCCATAATGGTGACATACGTTGGTCATATTACACCCTCATCTCGTTCCCATACAGGGTGACATGTTGGTCATATTACACTCATCTCGTTCCCATATAGGGTGACATGTTGGTCATATTACAACTCATCTCCTCGTTCCCATATAGGGTGACATGTTGGTCATAATTACACTCATCTCGTTCCCATATAGGGTGTACATGTTGGTCATCATACACCTTCCATCTCGTTCCCATATAGGTGACCATTTTTTTGTTGTTTTGTCTTATTACACCTCATCTCGTTCCCATATAGGGTGACATTTTTTGGTCATATTACACCAAACTCATCTCGTTCCCATATAGGGTGACATGTTGGTCATATTACACCTCATCTCGTTCCCATATAGGTGTCCATGTTGGTCATATTACACCTCATCTCGTTCCCATACAGGGTGACATGTTGGTCAATATTACACCTCATCTCGTTCCCATACAGGGTGACATGTTGGTCATATTACACTCATCTCGTTCCCATACAGGGTGACATGTTTTGGTCATATAATACACCTCATCTCGTTCCCATATATGGTGACACCATGTTGGTCATATACACCTCATCTCGTTCCCATACATGTAGGGTGACATGTTGGTCCATATTACACCTCATACCTCGTTCCATACATACTGGGTGACATGTTGGTCATATTACACCTCATCTCAGTTCCCATACTAGGGTGACATGTTGGTCATATTACACCTCATCTCGTTCCCATACCAGGGTGACATGTTGGTCATATTACAACCTCATCTCTGTTCCCATATACACGTGACATGTTGGTCATATTACACCTCATCTCGTTCCAATATACGGGTGACAATGTTGGTCATATTACACCTCGACATCATCTCGTTGTCCCATAATAGGGTGACATGTTGTCATATTACACCTCATCTCGTTCCCATACCAGGGTGACATGTTGGTCAATATTACACACTCATCTCTCGTTCCCATATAGGGTGACATGTTGGTCATATTACACCTCATCTCGTTCCCATATAGGGTGACATGTTTGGTCATATTACACCTCATCTCGTTCCCATTATGAGAGGGTGACAGTTGGTCTGGTATTACACCTCATCTCGTTCCCATACAGGGTTGACATGTTGGTCATATTACACCTCATCTCGTTCCCATATATGGGTGACATGTTGGTCATATTTCACCTCATCTCGTTCCCATATAGGTGACATGTTGGTCATATTACACCTCATCTCGTTCCCCATATATTGGTGACATTTGGTCATATTACACCTCATCTGTTCCATATGAGGGTGACATGTTGGTCATATTACACCTCTCTTCGTTCCCATACAGGGTGACATGTTGGTCATATTACACCTCATCTCGTTGCCCCATATTAGGGTGACATTTGGTCATATTACACCTCATCTCGATTTTTTTTCCCATATAGGGTGACATGTTGGTTTGGTCATATTACACCTCATCTCGTTCCCATATAGGGTGACATGTTGGTCATATTACACCTCATCTCGTTCCCATACAGGGTGACATGTTGGTCATATTACACCTCATCTCGTTCCCATATAGGGTGACATGTTGGTCATATTACACCTCATCTCGTTCCCACTATAGGGTGACATGTTGGTCATATTACACCTCATCTCGTTCCCATATAGGGGTGACATGTTGGTCATATTACACCTCATCTCGTTCCCATATAGGGTGACATGTTGGTCATATTACACCTCATCTCGTTCCCATATAGGGGTGACATGTTGGTCATATTACACCTCATCTCGTTCCCATATAGGGTGACATGTTGGTCATATTACACCTCATCTCGTTCCCATATAGGGTGACATGTTGGTCATATTACACCTCATCTCGTTCCCATATAGGGTGACATGTTGGTCATATTACACCTCATCTCGTTCCCATACAAGGGTGACATGTTGGTCATATTACTCACCTCATCTCTTTCCCCCTATTCATAGGGTGACATGTTGGTCATATTACACACCTCATCTCGTTCCCATCATAGGGGACATTTGGTCATATACACCTCATCTCGTTCCCATATAGGGTGACATGTTGGTCTCATTAAAACACCTCATCTCGTTCCCATATAGGGTGACATGTTGGTCATATTAACAACCTCATCTCGTTTCCCATATACAGGGTGACATGTTGGTCATATTACACCTCATCTCGTTCCATATAGGGTGGACATGTTTTGGTCATATTACACCCCCAACTCATCTTTCGTTCCCATAATCAGGGTGGGACATGTTGGTCATATTACACCTCATCTTACCGTTCCCATACAGGGTGACATGTTGGTCATATTTACACCTCATCCTCGTTTCCCATACAGGTGACATTGGTTGGTCATATTACACCTTCACTCGTTCCCATATAGGGTGACATGTTGGTCATATTACACCTCATCTCGTTCCCATAATGGGTGACATGTTGGTCATAATACTACGAACACACCCCCTCATCTCGTTCCCATATAGGGTGACATGTTGGTCCAATATTACACCTCATCTCGTTTCCATATAGTAGGGGGTGACATGTTGGTCATATTACCACCCTCAATCTCGTTCCCAAATAGGGTGACATGTTGGTCATATTACATCCTCATCTCGTTCCCAAATATAGGGTGACATGTTGGTCATATTACAAACACCTCATCTCGTTCCCATACAGGGTGACATGTTGGTCATATTACACCTCCATCTCGTTCCCATATAGGGGTGACATGTGGTCATATTACACCTCATCTCGTTCACCCATATACGGTGACATGTTGGTCATATTACACCTCATCTCTCGTTCCCATATAGGGTGACATGTTGGTCATATTAACACCTCATCTCGTTCCCATATAGGGTTGACATGTTGGGTCATATTACACAACTCATTCGTTCCCTTCCCATATAGGGTGACATGTTGGTCATATTACACCTCCATCTAGTTCCCATACTAGTGGTGACATGTTGGTCATATTACACCTCATCTCGTTCCCATACAGGGTGGACATGTTGGTCATATTACACCTCATCTCGTTCCCATTACAGGGTGACATGTTGGTCATATTACACCTCATCTCGTTCCCATATAGGGTGACATGTTGGTCATATTACACCTCATCTCGTTCCCTAAGGAAGGGTGACATGTTGGTCATATTACACCTCATCTCGTTCCCCATATAGGGTGACATGTTGGTCATATTACACCTCATCTCGTTCCCATATAGGGTGACATGTTGGTCATATTACACCTCATCTCGTTCCCATATAGGGTGACATGTTGGTCATATTACACCTTCATCTCGTTCCATATAGGGTGACATGTTGGTCATATTACACCTCATCTCGTTCCCATATAGGGGTGACATGTTGCATCTCGTTCCCATATAGGGTGTGTTGGTCATATTACACCTCATCTCGTTTCCCATATAGGGTGACCTGTTGGTCCTATTACACTCATTCGTTCCCATATCAGGGTGAACATGTTGGTCAATATATTACAACCTCATCCCTCGTTCCCATACAGGGTGACATGTTGGTCATATTACACCTCATCTCGTTCCCATATAGGGTGACATGTTGGTCATATTACACCTCATCTCGTTCCCATACAGGGTGACATGTTGGTCATATTACACCTCATCTCGTTTCCCATATAGGGTGACAGTTGGTCATATTACACCTCATCTCGTTCCCATATAGCGGTGACATGTTGGTCATATTACACCTCATCTCGTTCCATATAGGGTGACATGTTGGTCATATTACACCTCATCTCGTTCCCATATCGGGTGACATGTTGGTCATATTACACCTCATCTCGTTCCCATAAAGGGTGACATGTTGGTCATATTACACCTCATCTCGGTTCCGTTCCCATATAGGGTGACATGTTGGTCATATTACACCTCATCTCGTTCCCATATAGGGTGACATGTTGGTCATATTACACCTCATATCTCGTTCCATATAGGGTGACATGTTGGTCATATTACACCTCATCTCGTTCCCATATAGGGTGACATGTTGGTCATATTACACCTCATCTCGTTCCCATATAGGGTGACATGTTGGTCATATTACAACCTCATCTCGTTCCCATATTAGGTGACATGTTGGTCATATTACACCTCATCTTGTTCCCATATAGGGTGACATGTTGGTCATATTACACCTCATCTCGTTCCCATACAGGGTGACATGTTGGTCATATTACACCTCATCTCGTTCCCATACAGGGTGACATGTTGGTCATATTACACCTCATCTCGTTCCCATATAGGGTGACATGTTGGTCATATTACACCCATCACGTTCCCATAAAGGGTGACATGTTGGTCATATTACACCTCATATGTTGGTCATATTACACTCATCTCGTCCCATACAGGTGACGGTGACATGTTGGTCATCTTACACCTCATCCTCGTTTCCCCATACAGGGTGAGCATGTTGGTCATATTACGCCTCATTCTCGTTCCCAATATAGGGTGACATGTTGGTCATTATACCACCTCACTCTCGTTCCCATATAGGGTGACATGTAGGTCATATTTACACACTCAATACTCGTTCCGATATAGTGGTGACATGTTGGTCATATTACACCTCATCTCAGGTTCCCATATAGGGTGACATGTTGGTCATATTACACCTCATCTCGTTCCATATAGGGTGACATGTTGTCATATTACACCTCATCTCGTTCCCATATAGGGTGACATTTTGGTCATATTACACCTCATCTCGTTCCACTATAGGGTGACATGTTGGTCATATTTACACCTCATCTCGTTCCCATATAGGGTGACATGTTGGTCATATTACACCTCATCTCGTTCCCATATAGGGTGATGACATGTTGGTCATATTACACCTCATCTCGTTCCCATATAGGGTGACATGTTGGTCATATTACACCTCATCTCGTTCCCATATAGGGTGACATGTTGGTCATATTACACCTCATCTCGTTCCCATATAGGGTGACATGTTGGTCATATTACACCTCATCTCGTTCCCATATAGGGTGACATGTTGGTCATATTACACCTCATCTCGTTCCCATATAGGGTGACATGTTGGTCATATTACACCTCATCTCGTTCCCATATAGGGTGACATGTTGGTCATATTACACCTCATCTCGTTCCCATATAGGGTGACATGTTGGTCATATTACACCTCATCTCGTTCCCATATAGGGTGACATGTTGGTCATATTACACCTCATCTCGTTCCCATATAGGGTGACATGTTGGTCATATTACACCTCATCTCGTTCCCATATAGGGTGACATGTTGGTCATATTACACCTCATCTCCATCTCGCATCTCGTTCCCATACAGGTGACATGTTGGTCATATTACACTCATCTCGTTCCCATTAGGGTGACATGTTGGTCATATTACACCTCATCTCGTTCCCATATAGGGTGACATGTTAGGTCATATTACACCTCATCTCGTTCCCATATACGGGTGACATGTTGGTCATATTAACCTCATCTCGTTCCCATATAGGGTGTGACATGTTGGTCATATTACACCTCATCTCGTTCCCATATAGGGTGACATGTTGGTCATATTACACCTCATCTCGTTTCCCATATAGGGTGAACATGTTGGTCATATTACACCTCATCTCGTTCCCATAAAGGGTTGACATGTTGGTCATATTACACCTCATCTCGTTCCCCATACAGGGTGACATGTTGGTCATATTACACCTCATCTCGTTCCCCTAAAGGGTTGACATGTTGGTCATATTACACCTCATCTCGTTCCATATAGGGTGACATGTTGGTCATATTACACCTCATCTCGTTCCACAGTATAGGTGACATGTAGTGGTCATATTACACCTCATCTCGTTCCCATACAGGGTGATACATGTTTTTTGGTCATATTACACCTCATCTGGTTCCCATAAATAGGGTGACATGTTGGTCATATTACACCTCATCTCGTTCCCAATATACAGGGTGAACCATGTTGGTCACAAATTACACCTCATCTCGTTCCCATATAGGGTGACATGTTGGTCATATACACCTCATCTCGTTCCCATACAGGGTGACATGTTGGTCATATTACACCTCATCATCGTTCCCATATACAGGTGACATGTTGGTCATAATTCCAACACCTCATCTCGTTCCCATACAAGGGTGACATGTTGGTCATATTACACCACCTCATCTCGGGTTCCCATACAGTGGTGACATGTTGGTCATATTACACCTCATCTCACTTTCCCATATAGGGTGACATTTGGTCATATTACACCTCATCTCGTTCCCATATAGGGTGACATGTTGGTCATATTACACCTCATCTCGTTCCCATATAGGGTGACATGTTGGTCATATTACACCTCATCGCTCGTTCCCATAGTTTTAGGTGACATGTTGGTCATATTACAACCTCACTCGTTCCCATACAGGGTGACATGTTGGTTCATATTACACCTCATCTCGTTCCCATATGGGTGACATGTTGGTCATATTACACCTCATCTCGTTCCCAGTATAGGGTGACATGTTGGTCATTTATTACACTCTTCATCTTCTGTTCCCATAAGGGTGAACCAGAATGTTGGTCATTTACACCTCATCTCGATCCCATATAGGTGACATGTTGTCATAAATTAAAAAAACACCTCATCTCGTTCCCATATATAGGGTGACATGTTGGAGTCATATTACACCTCATCTCGACTGTCGTTTCCCATATAGGGTGACATGTTGGTCATATTACACCTCATCTCGTTCCCTAAATACAGGCTAACAGGTGAACATGTTGGTCATATTACACCTCATCTCATCTCGTTCCCATACAGGGTGACATGTTGGTCATATTACACCTCATCTCGTTCCCATATAGGGTGACATGTTGGTCATATTACACCTCATCTCGTTCCCATACAGGGGTGACATGTTGGTCATATTACACCTCATCTCGTTCCATATAGGGTGACATGTTGGTCATATTACACCTCATCTCGTTCCCATATAGGGTGACATGTTGGTCATATTACACCTCATCTCGTTCCCATACAGGGTGACATGTTGGTCATATTACACCTCATCTCGTTCCCATATAGGGTGACATGTTGGTCATATTACACCTCATCTCGTTCCCATATCAGGGTGACATGTTGGTCATATTACACCTCATCTCGTTCCCATATAGGGTGACATGTTGGTCATATTACACCTCATCTCGTTCCCATATAGGGTGACATGTTGGTCATATTACACCTCATCTCGTTCCCATATCATACTAGGGTGACATGTTGGTCATATTACACCTCATCTCGTTCCCATACAGGTGACATGTTGGTCATATTACACCTCATCTCGTTCCCATATAGGGTGACATGTTGGTCATATTACACCTCATCTCGTTCCCATATAGGGTGACATGTTGGTCATATTACACCTCATCTCGTTCCATATAGGGTGACATGTTGGTCATATTACACCTCATCTCGTTCCCATATAGGGTGACATGTTGGTCATATTACACCTCATCTCGTTCCCATAAAGGGTGACATGTTGGTCATATTACACCTCATCTCGTTCCCATAAAGGGTGACATGTTGGTCATATTACACCTCATCTCGTTCCCATATAGGGTGACATGTTGGTCATATTACACCTCATCTCGTTCCCATATAGGGTGACATGTTGGTCATATTACACCTCATCTCGTTCCCATATAGGGTGTCATGTTGGTCATATTACACCTGTTCCCATATAGGGTGTCATGTTGGTCAGATGACACCGTCTCTCGTTCCCATATAGGGTGACATGTTGGGCATATTACACCTCATCTCGTTCCATATAGGGTGACATGTTGGTCATATTACACCTCATCTCGTTCCCATATAGGGTGACATGTTGGTCATATTACACCTCATCTCGTTCCCATATAGGGTGACATGTTGGTCATATTACACCTCATCTCGTTCCCATATAGGGTGACATGTTGGTCATATTACAACCTCATCTCGTTCCCATATAGGGTGACATGTTGGTCATATTACACCTCATCTCGTTCCCATATAGGGTGACATGTTGGTCATATTACACCTCATCTCGTTCCCATACAGGGTGACATGTTAGGTCATATTACACCTCATCTCGTTCCCATATAGGGTGACATGATGGTCATATTACACTCAATCTCGTTCCCATATAGGGTTGACATGTTGGTCATATTACACCTCATCTCGTTCCCATATAGGGAGGGTGACATGTTGGTCATATTACACCTCATCTCGTTCCCATATAGGGTGACATGTTGGTCATATTACACCTCATCTCGTTCCCATATAGGGTGACATGTTGGTCATATTACACCTCATCTCGTTCCCATATAGGGTGACATGTTGGTCATATTACACCTCATCTCGTTCCCATATAGGGTGACATGTTGGTCATATTACACCTCATCTCGTTCCCATACAGGGTGACATGTTGGTCATATTACACCTCATCTCGTTCCCATATAGGGTGACATGTTGGTCATATTACACCTCATCTCGTTCCCATATAGGGTGACATGTTGGTCATATTACACCTCATCTCGTTCCCATATAGGGTGACATGTTGGTCATATTACACCTCATCTCGTTCCCATATAGGGTGACATGTTGGTCATATTACACCTCATCTCGTTCCCATATAGGGTGACATGTTGGTCATATTACACCTCATCTCGTTCCCATCCCATATAGGGTGACATGTTGGTCATATTACACCCTCATCTCGTTCCCATATAGGGTGACATGTTGGTCATATTACACCTCATCTCGTTCCCATATAGGGTGACATGTTGGTCATATTACACCTCATCTCGTTCCCATACAGGGTGACATGTTGGTCATATTACACCTCATCTCGTTCCCATACTAGGGTGACATGTTGGTCATATTACACCTCATCTCGTTCCCATACAGGGGTGACATGTTGGTCATATTACACCTCATCTCGTTCCCATATAGGGTGACATGTTGGTCATATTACACCTCATCTCGTTCCCATAAAGGGTGACATGTTGGTCATATTACACCTCATCTCGTTCCCATACTAGGGTGACATGTTGGTCATATTACACCTCATCTCGTTCCCATAAAGGGTGACATGTTGGTCATATTACACCTCATCTCGTTCCCATATAGGGTGACATGTTGGTCATATTACACCTCATCTCGTCCCATACACCCACCCCCCCCCCCCCACCCCCCCCCCCAACCCCATCCCCCCATAGGGTGACATGTTGGTCATATTAACCTCCATCTCGTTCCCATAGGGTGACATGTTTGGTCATATTACACCTCATCCTCGTTCCATATAGGGTGACCATGTTGGTCATATTACACTCTCATCCGTTCCCATTATAGGGTGACATGTTTGGTCATAAAAAAAATTACACCTCATCTCGTTCCCTTATAGGGTGACATGGGTTTTATGTTGGTCATATTACAACCTCATCACGTTCCCATATAGGGTGACATGTTGGTCATATAACACCTCATCTCTCGTTCCCAAATACAAAGGGTGACATGTTGGTCATATTAACACCTCATCTCGTTCCCATACAGGGTGACATGTTGGTTCATATTACACCTCATCTCTTCCCATACATTCAGGGTGACATGTTGGTCATATTACACCTCATCTCGTTCCATATAGGGTGACTCATGTTGGTCATATTACACCACACCTCATCTCGTTCCCATACAGGGTGACATGTTGGTCATATTACACCTCATCTCGTTCCCATATAGGGTGACATGTTGGTCATATTACACCTCATCTCGTTCCCATATAGGGTGACATGTTGGTCATATTACACCTCATCTCGTTCCCATATAGGGTGACATGTTGGTCATATTACACCTCATCTCGTTCCCATATAGGGTGACATGTTGGTCATATTACACCTCATCTCGTTCCCATATAGGGTGACATGTTGGTCATATTACACCTCATCTCGTTCCCATATAGGGTGACATGTTGGTCATATTACACCTCATCTCGTTCCCATATAGGGTGACATGTTGGTCATATTACACCTCATCTCGTTCCCATATAGGGTGACATGTTGGTCATATTACACCTCATCTCGTTCCCATATAGGGTGACATGTTGGTCATATTACACCTCATCTCGTTCCCATATAGGGTGACATGTTGGTCATATTACACCTCATCTCGTTCCCATACTAGGGTGACATGTTGGTCATATAACCCTCATCTCGTTCCATACTAGGGTGACATGTTGGTCATATTACACCTCATCTCGTTCCCATATAGGGTGACATGTTGGTCATATTACACCTCATCTCGTTCCCATAAGGGTGACATGTTGGTCATATTACACCTCATCTCGTTCCCATATAGGGTGACATGTTGGTCATATTACACCTCATCTCGTTCCCATATAGGGTGACATGTTGGTCATATTACACCTCATCTGGTTCCCATAAAGGGTGACATGTTGGTCATATTACACCTCATCTCGTTCCCATATAGGGTGACATGTTGGTCATATTACACCTCATCTCGTTCCCATACAGGGTGACATGTTGGTCATATTACACCTCATCTCGTTCCCATACAGGGTGACATGTTGGTCATATTACACCTCATCTCGTTCCCATATAGGGTGACATGTTGGTCATATTACACCTCATCTCGTTCCCATATAGGGTGACATGTTGGTCATATTACATAAACCTCATCTAAGTTTCCCATTATAGGGTGACATGTTGGTCATTATTACAGCCTCATCTCGTTCCCATACTGGGGTGACATGTTGGTCATATTACACCTCATCTCGTTCCCATATCAGGGTGACATGTTGGTCATATTACACCTCATCCTCGTTCCCATATAGGGTGACATGTTGGTCATTACACCTCATCTCGTTCCCATAGGGGTGACATGTTGGTCATATATTACACCTCATCTCCGTTCCCATATAGGGTGACATGTTTGGGTCATATTACACTCATCTCGTTCCCATACAGGGTGACATTGTTGGTCATAGTTTACACCTCATCTCGTTCCCCATACAGGGTGACATGTTGGTTCATATTTACAACCTCATCTTCCTTTCCCATACAGGGTGACATGTTGGGTCAAATTCCACCTCATCTCGTTCCCATATAGTTGGTGACATCGTTGGTCATATTACACCTCATCTCGTTCCCATTACACCTCATCTCGTTCCCATATAGGGTGACATGTTGGTCATATTACACCTCATCTCGTTCCCATATAGGGTGACATGTTGGTCATATTACACCTCATCTCGTTCCCATATAGGGTGACATGTTGGTCATATTACACCTCATCTCGTTCCCATATAGGGTGACATGTTGGTCATATTACACCTCATCTCGTTCCCATATAGGGTGACATGTTGGTCATATTACACCTCATCTCGTTCCCATATAGGGTGACATGTTGGTCATATTACACCTCATCTCGTTCCCATACAGGGTGACATGTTGGTCATATTACACCTCATCTCGTTCCCATACAGGGGTGACATGTTGGTCATATTACACCTCATCTCGTTCCATAAAGGGTGACATGTTGGTCATATTACACCTCATCTGGTTCCCATATAGGGAGACATGTTGGTCATATTACACCTCATCTCGTTCCCATATAGGGTGACATGTTTGGTCATATTACACCTCATCTCGTTCGTTCCCATATAGGGTGACATGTTGGTCATATTACACCTCATCTCGTTCCCATACAGGGTGACATGTTGGTCATATTACACCTCATCTCGTTCCCATACAGGGTGACATGTTGGTCATATTACACCTCATCTCTTTCCCATACAGGGTGACATGTTGGTCATATTACACCTCATCTCGTTCCCATATAGGGTGACATGTTGGTCATATCACACCTCATCTCGTTCCCATACAGGGTGACATGTTGGTCATATTACACCTCATCTCGTTCCCATACAGGGTGACATGTTGGTCATATTACACCTCATCTCGTTCCCATACAGGGTGACATGTTGGTCATATTACACCTCATCTCGTTCCCATATAGGGTGACATGTTGGTCATATTACACCTCATCTCGTTCCCATACAGGGTGACATGTTGGTCATATTACACCTCATCTCGTTCCCATACAGGGTGACATGTTGGTCATATTACACCTCATCTCGTTCCCCCATACAGGGTGACATGTTGGTCATATTACACCTCATCTCGTTCCCATACAGGGTGACATGTTGGTCATATTACAGCTCATCTCGTTCCCATATAGGGTGACATGTTGGTCATATTACACCTCATCTCGTTCCCATATAGGGTGACATGTTGGTCATATTACACCTCATCTCGTTCCCATATAGGGTGACATGTTGGTCATATTACACCTCATCTCGTTCCCATACAGGGTGACATGTTGGTCATATTACACCTCATCTCGTTCCCATACAGGGTGACATGTTGGTCATATTACACCTCATCTCGTTCCCATACAGGGTGACATGTTGGTCATATTACACCTCATCTGGTTCCCATAAAGGGTGACATGTTGGTCATATTACACCTCATCTCGTTCCCATATAGGGTGTCATGTTGGTCATATTACACCTCATCTCGTTCCCATACAGGGTGACATGTTGGTCATATTACACCTCATCTCGTTCCCATATAGGGTGACATGTTGGTCATATTACACCTCATCTCGTTCCCATATACCGTGACATGTTGGTCATATTACACCTCATCTCGTTCCCATATAGGGTGACATGTTGGTCATATTACACCTCATCTCGTTCCCATATACGGTGACATGTTGGTCATATTACACCTCATCTCGTTCCCATATAGGGTGACATGTTGGTCATATTACACCTCATCTCGTTCCCATATAGGGTGACATGTTGGTCATATTACACCTCATCTCGTTCCCATAAAGGGTGACATGTTGGTCATATTACACCTCATCTCGTTCCCATATAGGGTGACATGTTGGTCATATTACACCTCATCTCGTTCCCATATAGGGTGTCATGTTGGTCATATTACACCTCATCTCGTTCCCATATAGGGTGACATGTTGGTCATATTACACCTCATCTCGTTCCCATATAGGGTGACATGTTGGTCATATTACACCGCATCTCGTTCCGATATAGGGTGACATGTTGGTCATATTACACCTCATCTGGTTCCCATATAGGGTGACATGTTGGTCATATTACACCTCATCTCGTTCCCATACAGGGTGACATGTTGGTCATATTAGACCTCATCTCGTTCCCATACAGGGTGACATGTTGGTCATATTACACCTCATCTCGTTCCCATACAGGGTGACATGTTGGTCATATTACACCTCATCTCGTTCCCATATAGGGTGACATGTTGGTCATATTACACCTCATCTCGTTCCCATATAGGGTGACATGTTGGTCATATTACACCTCATCTCGTTCCCATACAGGGTGACATGTTGCGCTCTAATGTGACGTCATGCGTTCGTAAGGTCTGGTGGACCAACGCATCAACCTTGGCCTTCATTAGTTCGGGTTAGGTTTCAATTCTAATTTTAAAAGGAGATAAATTGTGGAAATGGGCGGGGTTTAGCCATAATGGCTTTCTGACTGTGTTAGTAGCGATGAGGACAAATCCTTTACTCAGTGAGGTCACTCCTATAGAACTCTATGGCCACTCCCACTAAGGCCATCTCTGAATGGTTGATCTCCAAGGGTTATATGTGCTGTGTGTTCAATAGCCTGGGGACGACGTTACACCAAGAAACACTTACCTTGATGAAAGCCCCCCAACCTAAAGAAATTGAAAGTGTCTTTCTTCTGGATCCAAGTTATATGTTCCTCAGTACACAAACGAGCGATACCGAGCGGTGCTGGGCCCAGTCAGGTCTTTAACACAACAATATAACGAGCCATACCGAGCGGTGCTGGGCCCAGTCAGGTCTTTAACACAACAATATAACGAGCCATACCGAGCGGTGCTGGGCCCAGTCAGGTCTTTAACACAACAATATAACGAGCCATACCGAGCGGTGCTGGGCCCAGTCAGGTCTTTAACACAACAATATAACGAGCCATACCGAGCGGTGCTGGGCCCAGTCAGGTCTTTAACACACACAACAATATAACGAGCCATACCGAGCGGTGCTGGGCCCAGTCAGGTCTTTAACACAACAATATAACGAGCCATACCGAGCGGTGCTGGGCCCAGTCAGGTCTTTAACACAACAATATAACGAGCCATACCGAGCGGTGCTGGGCCCAGTCAGGTCTTTAACACAACAATATAACGAGCCATACCGAACGGTGCTGGGCCCAGTCAGGTCTTTAACACAACAATATAACGAGCCATACCGAGCGGTGCTGGGCCCAGTCAGGTCTTTAACACAACAATATAACGAGCCTTACCGAGCGGTGCTGGGCCCAGTCAGGTCTTTAACACAACAATATAACGAGCCGTACCGAGCGGTGCTGGGCCCAGTCAGGTCTTTAACACAACAATATAACGAGCCATACCGAGCGGTGCTGGGCCCAGTCAGGTCTTTAACACAACAATATAACGAGCCATACCGTGCAGTGCTGGGCCCAGTGCGGTGCTGGGCCCAGTCAGGTCTTCACAACAATATAACGAGCCATACTGTCACGGTTTCGGCCGAGGCTGCTCCTCCTCCTGGTTCGTGCAGGCTTCGGCGTTCGCCGTCCCCGGAGTATTAGCTGCCACCGCTCTATGTTTCTGTGTTTGATTGCTTTTGTCTGTCTGTCACACCTGTGTCTGTTTGAGTGTTGATTATGTGCCTTATAAGTTCCTTGTTTTGCTCTATGGTAATTGTGTGTTGTTATTTTTCCGTTGCCACTTTGTAGATGATACGTGTTGGTTTTTCCGTGTCATTTTTCCTTGTTTAGTGTTTTACGCGTGTGCGTAATTATCCCTCGCCACTTCGTGTTATCGAGCTCAGGGTTTATAATCTTGCTTTTGAGACTATTAAAAGTCTTGTTGGACTAACCTCTGCTTCCTGCGCTTGACTCCTCCACCACATCCACGACGGTTTATGACAGAACAACACACCATCATGGAGTCAGCAGGATCAGCGGCGGCACCCGAATCCCTGCTGGACCGGATCAATTTCCAGGACGCCATGATCCAGCGACTCGGGACCGCCATGGACGAGGTGTCCAACGCCCTGCGCCGATTGGTGAACTCTGAGGTGGCCAAGGACCCTTACAACATCGCATCACCAACGGCCAGTCCTCCTCTCTCAGTACCGGAACCCAGTGGCATTCGGCTCTCACTCCCGAGGGCATATGACGGTTCTGCAGCCAGGTGTCAGGGATTCCTCCTGCAGGTAGAACTGTACCTTGCCACTATACACCCGGCGCCCTCGGGATACGAGAGCGTCTCCGCCCTCATCTCCTGTCTCTCCGGCAAGGCGTTGGAATGGGCCAACGCCGAATGGAGGGGAATAGACGCCGCTACCATCACCTACGCGGAGTTCTCCCGCCGCTTCAGGGCTGTCTTCGATCATCCCCCTGAGGGGAAAGCGGCGGGAGAGCGTCTATTCCACCTCCGACAGGGGAAGAGGAGCGCACAGGAGTTCGCACTGGAGTTCCGGACACTACTAGCGGCGGATGCGGGGTGGAATGAGAGGGCCCTCATCGACCAGTACCGATGTAGTCTACGAGAGGACGTTCGTAGGGAGCTGGCCTGCAGGGACACCAACCTGTCGTTTGACCAGTTGGTGGACATTTCCATCCGTCTGGATACCCTGCTGGCTACCCGCGGACGTCCTGAGTGGGGGTCGTCCAGTCCACCCTCTAGCACCCCCGAGCCTATTCCTATGGAGCTGGGGGGTGCTGGCGCTAGAGAGAGGAGGAGAGGGAACCCGAGGGGGGCCATCCCCTGCACCATCTGCGGTCGTGGAGGACACACTGCGGCCAGGTGCTGGGGAGGGTCTCCTGGGAGAGGTGACAACAGGCCACGCACTGGGGAGTCATTTCAGGTGAGTAGGCGCCCCACTCACCCAGAGCTCTCTGTTGGTCACATGACTATTCCTGTGAGGTTTCCACAGGTGGCACCTCATTCCCAGCATAAGGCGCTAGTAGATTCAGGCGCAGCTGGAACTTTATTGATAGAGCATTTTGTGCTAAGTTAGGAATTCCCCTTCGGCCGGTAGAAGTTCCATTCCCTGTCCACGCATTAGACAGCCGGCCGTTGGGGTCGGGTCTGATCAGGGATGTCACAGCACTGCTGACGATGACGACGCATGGGGGTCATGAGGAAATCATTCAGTTCTATCTGATTGACTCTCCTGCGTACCCAGTGGTGTTGGGCCTTCCCTGGTTAAGCACCCATGATCCTACCATAGCGTGGCAACAGAGGGCTCTTATGGAGTGGTCTGCCCAGTGTGTAGGGAGATGTCTAGGTGTTTCCATAGGGGCGACCTCGGTAGAGAGTCCGAACCAAGTGCCCGCACTGCGCATTCCCCCCGAGTATGAGGATTTAGCACTCGTGTTTAGCAAATCGAGGGCAGCACGGCTACCTCCTCATAGACAGGGGGACTGTGCGATAAATCTCCAGACCGGAGCGGCTCTTCCCCGGAGTCATGTGTATCCCCTGTCTCAAGAGGAAACTGCGGCTATGGAGACATACATAGCCGAGTCCTTGGCACAGGGATACATACGGTTCTCTACTTCCCCAGTCTCCTCGAGTTTCTTCTTTGTGAAGAAGAAGGACGGGGGTTTGCGCCCGTGTATTGATTATCGTAGTCTCAATCAGATCACAGTTAAATACAGCTACCCACTTCCACTGATTGCGACGATGACGGAGTCATTACGCGGAGCGCGGTTCTTCACAAAGTTGGATCTCAGGAGCGCGTAAAATCTGGTGCGCATTAGGGAGGGGATGAATGGAAGACAGCATTTAGCACCACCTCGGGTCATTACGAGTATCTCGTCATGCCATACGGTTTAATGAATGCTCCTTCAGTCTTCCAATCCTTTGTTGACGAGATTTTCCGGGACATGCATGGGCAGGGAGTAGTAGTTTACATTGACGACATCCTAGTGTACTCTGCTACTCGAGCCGAGCATGTAGCCCAGGTACGCCGAGTGTTGAGACCGACTGTTGGAGCATGACATGTATGTCAAGGCAGAGAAATGCCTGTTCTTCCAGGAGTCCGTCTCCTTTTTGGGTTATCGGTTGTCCGCGTCTGGTGTGGAGATAGAGGTAGACCGGGTATCGGCCGTGCGTAATTGGCAAACTCCAACTACTGTAAAAGAGGTGCAGCAGTTCTTGGGTTTTGCTAATTACTACCGGAGGTTTATTCGGGGTTTTGGACAGGTTGCAGCTCCCATTACGTCCCTGCTAAAGGGGGGTCCGGTTCGCTTGCAGTGGTCGGCTGAGGCGGACAGGGCATTTGTCAAACTTAAGAACCTGTTCACCTCGGCTCCTGTGCTGGCGCATCCGGATCCCTCTTTACCATTCCAGGTTGAGGTAGACGCGTCCGAGACTGGTATTGGGGCAGTTCTATCACAACGGTCCGGCACGCCACCTAAACTCCGCCCCTGTGCGTTCTACTCCAAGAAGCTCAGCGCGGCGGAGAGTAACTATGATGTCGGGGGACAGGGAGCTGTTAGCCGTAGTCCAGGCCCTAAAGGTGTGGAGGCATTGGCTTGAGGGGGCTCAACACCCTTTCCTCATTCTGACGGATCACCGTAACCTGGAGTACATCCGGGCAGCTAGGAGATTGAACCCTCGTCAGGCTAGGTGGAACATGTTCCTAACCCGGTTCGTTTTTAAGATCACATACATCCCTGGGTCCCAGAATGGTAAGGCAGATGCCCTGTCCCGGCGGTATGACACAGAGGAGAGGTCCAACGAGCCTACTTCCATACTGCCGGAGTCTTGTTTGGTGGCTCCGGTGGTGTGGGAGGTCGATTCAGAAAT
Organism: Coregonus ussuriensis; assembly: GCA_031479575.1. Taxonomy (NCBI): domain Eukaryota; kingdom Metazoa; phylum Chordata; class Actinopteri; order Salmoniformes; family Salmonidae; genus Coregonus; species Coregonus ussuriensis. The sequence continues at coordinate 7,249,039 of CM062498.1, read as the reverse complement.
CGAGCGGGCACTGCGTACCGACCCTACTCCCCCCGAGTGTCCTGTGGGGCGGACGTACGTTCCGCTCGAGATTCGTGATCGACTTATTTATTGGGCTCATACATCACCCTCCTCTGGACATCCAGGTATTGGCCGGACATTGCACTGTCTTAGCATGAAATACTGGTGGCCAACGTTAGCCAGGGATGTGAGGGTTTATGTCTCCTCCTGCTCGGTGTGTGCCCAGTGTAAGGCGCCTAGACATTTGCCCAGGGGTAAGCTACATCCCCTGCCCGTTCCACAATGACCATGGTCCCACCTATCGGTGGATTTCGTAACCGACCTTCCCCCCTCCCAGGGGAATACCACCATTTTGGTCGTTGTGGATCGGTTTTCCAAGGCCTGTCGTCTCCTTCCCATGCCGGGTCTCCCTACTGCCCTACAAACCGCTGAGGCCCTATTCACCCATGTTTTCCGGCACTATGGGGTCCCCGAGGATATTGTGTCTGACCGAGGTCCCCAGTTCACTTCCAGAGTTTGGGGAGCATTTATGGAACGGTTGGGGGTCTCGGTAAGCCTTACCTCGGGGTACCACCCAGAGAGTAATGGGCAGGTGGAACGTGTCAACCAGGATGTGGGTAGGTTTTTGAGGTCCTATTGCCGGGACCGGCCGGAGGAGTGGTCGAGGTTCATCCCTGGGCAGAGATGGCCCAGAACTCTCTCCGCCACTCCTCCACCAACTTAACACCTTTCCAGTGTGTTTTAGGTTATCAGCCGGTCCTGGCACCGTGGCACGAGAGCCAGATCGAGGCCCCTGCGGTGGACGAGTGGATTCGGCGCTCGGAGGAGACGTGGGACGCTGCCCATGTCCATCTGCAGCGTGCCATCCGTCAACAAAAGGCGAGCGCCGATCGCCACCGCAGTGAGGGACCGGTGTACGCACCGGGAGATCGAGTCTGGCTCTCGACTCGAAAACTGCCCCTCCGCCTGCCCTGCCGGAAGCTGGGTCGGCGGTTTGTGGGGCCCTTCAAAGTCCTGAGAAGATTGAACGAGGTGTGTTACAGGTTACAACTGCCAATTGAGTATAAAAATATTAACCCCTCGTTCCATGTGTCTCTTCTCAGGCCGGTGGTAGCTGGCCCACTCCAAGAAGATGAGATAGGAGAGACCCCTCCGCCCCCTTTGGACATCGAAGGGGGCCCCGGCGTACAGGGTCCGGACCATCCTGGACTTGAGGCGCCGGAGGAGTGGTCTCCAGTATCTCGTGGAGTGGGAGGGGTACGGTCCGGAGGAACGGTGCTGGGTGCCCAGGGGGGACATACTCGATCCATCCCTCCTGACTGAGTTTCACCATGGGCATCCCACGCGCCCGGGTCCGCGTCCTCCTGGCCGTCCCCGAGGCCGGGGTCGGCGCGCGGCTTGTGCCGCGCGTCAAGGGGGGGGGGTACTGTCACGGTTTCGGCCGAGGCTGCTCCTCCTCCTGGTTCGGGCAGGCTTCGGCGTTCGCCGTCCCCGGAGTATTAGCTGCCACCGCTCTATGTTTCTGTGTTTGATTGCTTTTGTCTGTCTGTCACACCTGTGTCTGTTTGAGTGTTGATTATGTGCCTTATAAGTTCCTTGTTTTGCTCTATGGTAATTGTGTGCTGTTATTTTTCCGTTGCCACTTTGTAGATGATACGTGTTGGTTTTTCCGTGTCATTTTTCCTTGTTTAGTGTTTTACGCGTGTGCGTAATTATCCCTCGCCACTTCGTGTTATCGAGGTTGGGGTTTGTAATCTTGCTTTTGAGACTATTAAAAGTCTTGTTGGACTAACCTCTGCTTCCTGCGCTTGACTCCTCCACCACATCCACGACGGTTTATGACACATACCGAGCGGTGCTGGGCCCAGTCAGGTCTTTAACACAATAATATAACGAGCCATACCGAGCGGTGCTGGGCCCAGTCAGGTCTTTAACACAACAATATAACGAGCCATACCGAGCGGTGCTGGGCCCAGTCAGGTCTTTAACACAACAATATAACGAGCCATACCGTGCAGTGCTGGGCCCAGTGCGGTGCTGGGCCCAGTCAGGTCTTTAACACAACAATATAACGAGCCATACCGAGCGGTGCTGGGCCCAGTCAGGTCTTTAACACAACAATATAACGAGCCATACCGAGCGGTGCTGGGCCCAGTCAGGTCTTTAACACAACAATATAACGAGCCATACCGAGCGGTGCTGGGCCCAGTCAGGTCTTTAACACAACAATATAACGAGCCATACCGAGCGGTGCTGGGCCCAGTCAGGTCTTTAACACAACAATATAACGAGCCATACCGAGCGGTGCTGGGCCCAGTCAGGTCTTTAACACAACAATATAACGAGCCATACCGAGCGGTGCTGGGCCCAGTCAGGTCTTTAACACAACAATATAACGAGCCATACCGAGCGGTGCTGGGCCCAGTCAGGTCTTTAACACAACAATATAACGAGCCATACCGAGCGGTGCTGGGCCCAGTCAGGTCTTTAACACAACAATATAACGAGCCATACCGAGCGGTGCTGGGCCCAGTCAGGTCTTTAACACAACAATATAACGAGCCATACCGTGAGGTGCTGGGTCCAGTCAGGTCTTTGACACATTCACCCACTCCCCCGCTGAAAGATCAGCCACAAAATGTTGCCACCATTGTAACAGGTTGTAATGAAGTCCTGGTCTCCATGGGAACAGAAGAGGAATACCTGGTGAGGTGGTCTCAGGTTGGACTATTCCAAATCATCTTGGTTCTGACAAACACAGAAGCTTTGCAGGTCCATCAACCCATTTAAATACCTCTCATGGATCATGAGAGAACCTTCATAAATCAGCAGAACGTTAACAACCTGTTTATGTAGTGTTTATGTAGGGTCCTGTTATACTTATTTTGAAGTCAGACACCTTCGGTCAATCATAACACACCCATAAAGTCTTAATGATGAAAAAAAAAAGTATTAACAATTAACAAGAATTAACAAGAATGATCACGAACAGCTAAAACAAACACTAAAGATGTTTAAACCGTATATTTTTTAAACAATACAATTTAAAAAAGTCCAGCAATGCAATACATTAAACATTACACAGGGCTGCGAATAGTGGAGCTTCTCCCTGAGCTGGAGGACAAATGGTTCTTGCCTCTCTGCCTGCTGGAGGTACTGCATGTTGGTTCCAACCTTAAAGTAACAACTAAGAAGGTTAGCAGGTCTGTGAGGAAATGCCTTGGTCACATCTGGATAAAGGCATTTCTGTGCTTCACCAGAAACTCCATTCAATTCGTATTATATTCCTCTTTCATTTACAAATCTCATGACGTGACTGTGAGACGTGGCTGTATCTAGGGGGATTTGGATTTAGCTGAGTCGGCTAGCTAGCAATTGCTGTGAAATCACAGGAAGTATTTGAAATAACGATTGAGGTAGCTACAGTATGTAATCTAACAACACTTAACTACAAACTAATTTAAATTACAATAAAGGTTAACTTGTCTTTCGCTGTCCAGTGGCAGCACAAGTGGACATTTTGATTTGCGAGCCTGATCACATGATCAGTGGCTTCTCAGCAACACTAAAAAAGTACTTCCGGGTCACGGAATTTCAAAATAAAGTCCCCCACGTAATAGTGGAAAAGTGTCAATAACCATTCATGATATGAAAAATAAGTCTAAACATTAACAAAGATTCATATTTCGGTGACATTTACATTAAATTGGGGGTTTAAAACATGTTCCAAGTTCAAGTAAATGTAAATCACTGAATATGGAATACATATCCGTTGAAAGAACAGAAGTAGGCAGAAAATTACAACCGATTTTAAAAAGGCCCTAGCGCTTTAGTGTCATCCTGTAGCACAGCATTCTGGGGAAGTTGAGGTCAGGTCCAATGTTGTCTATGCACTAAAGACTGAGAGGTTGGGCCATCATAGAAATGTTTTAGCAGACACTTTTCTCCAAAGCGACTTAGTCATGCATGAATACATTTTTACGCATGGGGTGGTCCGGGAATCGAACCCCACTAATAACATTAAACAGTGAGGAAGCTTCACCACCTAATAACATTAAACAGTGAGGAAGCTTCACCACCTAATAACATTAAACAGTGAGGAAGCTTCACCACCTAATAACATTAAACAGTGAGGAAGCGTTACCACCTAATAACATTAAACAGTGAGGAAGCTTTACCACCTAATAACATTAAACAGTGAGGAAGCGTTACCACCTAATAACATTAAACAGTGAGGAAGCTTTACCACCTAATAACATTAAACAGTGAGGAAGCTTCACCACCTAATAACATTAAACAGTGAGGAAGCTTCACCACCTAATAACATTAAACAGTGAGGAAGCTTCACCACCTAATAACATTAAACAGTGAGGAAGCTTCACCACCTAATAACATTAAACAGTGAGGAAGCTTTACCACCTAATAACATTAAACAGTGAGGAAGCGTTACCACCTAATAACATTAAACAGTGAGGAAGCTTCACCACCTAATAACATTAAACAGTGAGGAAGCTTCACCACCTAATAACATTCAACAGCGAGGAAGCTTTACCACCTAATAACATTAAACAGTGAGGAAGCTTTACCACCTAATAACATTAAACAGTGAGGAAGCGTTACCACCTAATAACATTAAACAGTGAGGAAGCTTTACCACCTAATAACATTAAACAGTGAGGAAGCTTCACCACCTAATAACATTAAACAGTGAGGAAGCTTTACCACCTAATAACATTAAACAGTGAGGAAGCGTTACCACCTAATAACATTAAACAGTGAGGAAGCTTTACCACCTAATAACATTAAACAGTGAGGAAGCTTTACCACCTAATAACATTAAACAGTGAGGAAGCTTTACCACCTAATAACATTAAACAGTGAGGAAGCTTTACCACCTAATAACATTAAACAGTGAGGAAGCTTTACCACCTAATAACATTAAACAGTGAGGAAGCTTTACCACCTAATAACATTAAACAGTGAGGAAGCTTTACCACCTAATAACATTAAACAGTGAGGAAGCTTCACCACCTAATAACATTAAACAGTGAGGAAGCTTCACCACCTAATAACATTAAACAGTGAGGAAGCTTTACCACCTAATAACATTAAACAGTGAGGAAGCTTTACCACCTAATAACATTAAACAGTGAGGAAGCTTTACCACCTAATAACATTAAACAGTGAGGAAGCGTTACCACCTAATAACATTAAACAGTGAGGAAGCTTTACCACCTAATAACATTAAACAGTGAGGAAGCTTTACCACCTAATAACATTAAACAGTGAGGAAGCGTTACCACCTAATAACATTAAACAGTGAGGAAGCTTTACCACCTAATAACACTAAACAGTGAGGAAGCTTCACCACCTAATAACATTAAACAGTGAGGAAGCTTTACCACCTAATAACATTAAACAGTGAGGAAGCTTCACCACTTAATAACATTAAACAGTGAGGAAGCTTTACCACCTAATAACATTAAACAGTGAGGAAGCTTTACCACCTAATAACATTAAACAGTGAGGAAGCTTTACCACCTAATAACATTAAACAGTGAGGAAGCTTCACCACCTAATAACATTAAACAGCGAGGAAGCTTCACCACCTAATAACATTAAACAGTGAGGAAGCTTCACCACCTAATAACATTAAACAGTGAGGAAGCTTTACCACCTAATAACATTAAACAGTGAGGAAGCTTTACCACCTAATAACATTAAACAGTGAGGAAGCTTTACCACCTAATAACATTAAACAGTGAGGAAGCTTTACCACCTAATAACATTAAACAGTGAGGAAGCTTCACCACCTAATAACATTAAACAGTGAGGAAGCTTCACCACCTAATAACATTAAACAGTGAGGAAGCTTTACCACCTAATAACATTAAACAGTGAGGAAGCTTTACCACCTAATAACATTAAACAGTGAGGAAGCTTTACCACCTAATAACATTACACAGTGAGGAAGCTTCACCACCTAATAACATTAAACACATTAAGTGGGGGTCAGTTCTGGTGACTTCTTAAAAGCCCCCCCGCCCCGCCCCGCCCCCCCCCCGCCCCGCCCCGCCCCGCCCCGCCCCCCGCTATAGACAATAGGGTTTATAGAGTGGAAGGAAGCATGGAGCAGAACCAATAGCATGTCAGAACAGGAAATAACAAACCTGAGTCAACACTAGGACTTCTACATTACCAATCTCTGTCCTTTGTCCAAGAGCTGTTGATTCGTAACGTTACTGGGTTGGTGGTCACGTAAAATGACTACTGTTAGTGTCAGGAAATGGAGACTGGGTTTAACAAGCCAGTTAGGGTACTTTTTATGAGGGATTATTCCAGTTCAGTTAACACCGCCAGCAGGGATTGTAGAAAACAGCAGAGCCGTAATACAGTGGAGCGATACTGTACCCAACCTGATAGTCAAGATAAATGGAAAACTGAGTGATATATTATTATTGTACCTAACTTGATGACCTCCAGAGGTACTGTGTGACAGAGACTGAGCAGATCAGGAGTCTCCCTCTCAACATTCATCACCTTCACAGCAGCTCTGTCTGAGACCTGGTCAACACAGGAAACAGTAGTTAGTTGAATATGAATAACAGAAAGACTATCAGCTATACTGTATAGTAGCATGCTATCAGCTATACTGTATAGTAGCATGCTATCAGCTATACTGTATAGTAGCATGCTATCAGCTATACTGTATAGTAGCATGCTATCAGCTATACTGTATAGTAGCATGCTATCAGCTATACTGTATAGTAGCATGCTATCATCTATACTGTATAGTAGCATGCCATCATCTTTACTGTATAGTAGCATGCTATCAGCTATACTGTATAGTAGCATGCTATCAGCTATACTGTATAGTAGCATGCTATCAGCTATACTGTATAGTAGCATGCTATCATCTATACTGTATAGTAGCATGCTATCAGCTATACTGTATAGTAGCATGCTATCATCTATACTGTATAGTAGCATGCTATCAGCTATACTGTATAGTAGCATGCTATCAGCTATACTGTATAGTAGCATGCTATCAGCTATACTGTATAGTAGCATGCTATCAGCTATACTGTATAGTAGCATGCTATCATCTATACTGTATAGTAGCATGCTATCATCTTTACTGTATAGTAGCATGCTATCAGCTATACTGTATAGTAGCATGCTATCAGCTATACTGTATAGTAGCATGCTATCAGCTATACTGTATAGTAGCATGCTATCATCTATACTGTATAGTAGCATGCTATCAGCTATACTGTATAGTAGCATGCTATCAGCTATACTGTATAGTAGCATGCTATCAGCTATACTGTATAGTAGCATGCTATCATCTATACTGTATAGTAGCATGCTATCAGCTATACTGTATAGTAGCATGCTATCATCTATACTGTATAGTAGCATGCTATCAGCTATACTGTATAGTAGCATGCTATCAGCTATACTGTATAGTAGCATGCTATCATCTATACTGTATAGTAGCATGCTATCAGCTATACTGTATAGTAGCATGCTATCAGCTATACTGTATAGTAGCATGCTATCAGCTATACTGTATGCTATACTGTGTAGTAGTCCTGTTGGAAGGTGAACCTTCACCCCAGTCTGAGGTCCTGGGCGCTCTGGAGCAGGCTTTCATCAAGGATCTCTCTGTACTTTGCTCCGTTCATCTTGCCCTCGATCCTGACTAGATTCCCAGTCCATGCAGCTGAAAAACATCCCCACAGCACGATTCTGCCACCGTAGGGATGGTGCCAGGTTTCCTCCAGACGTGATGCTTGGCATCCAGGCCAAAGAGTTCATCAGACCAGAGAATCTTGTTTCTAATGGTCTGAGATTCTTTAAGTGCCTTTGGCAAACTCCAAGTGGGCTGTCATGAGCCTTTTACTGAGGAGTGGCTTCCATCTGGCCACTCTACCATAAAGGCCTGATTGGTGGAGTGCTGCAGTGATGGTTGTTCTTCTGGAAGGTTCTCCCATCTCCACAGAGGAACTCTGGAGCTCTGTCAGAGTGACCATCGGGTTCTTGGTCACCTCCCTGACCAAGGCCCTTCTCCCCCGATTGCTCAGTTTGGCCGGGCGGCCAGCTCTAGGAAGGGTCTTGGTGGTTCCAAACTTCTTCCATTTAAGAATGGAGTCCACTGTGTTCTTGGGGACCTTCAATGCTGCAGATTTTTTTGGGGCACCCTTCCCCAGATCTGTGCCTCGACACAATCCTGTCTCGGAGTTGTAGTTCTAGAAACATCTCAATGATGATCAATGGAAACAGGATGAACCTGAGCTCAATTTACTAGTTCCAAGATGGCGTAGCAGTACGGTCGCTTTTATTTTTCGTCCTGTGTAAATATCCCGTTTCTTGTTTTTTTGTCTATATTTCTAATTTTTTTTACTTTCATTCTTTAACTAAATATACTCTCCTGCAACCCACCTCACCCAACGTGGAAAGGATTCTATTATTTCTTTATAACTTTCATCAAGAACCGTAAGCTGAAACGTGTGTAGCCGCAATCTGAATTGGCTACCTGCTATTAGTTACCGTTAGCGTCTTCTCCACTGTCCGTGGCCTACACTATCCACCAGCCAGCTCTAGCTAGCCTGGACAATTCGTCGGCCAGTCTGCACAGCGTGCTATCGACCCAGCGTGCTATCGACCCATAGCTTATTGGACTTTCTGCCGGAATCACTGGACCCTAGCGCCGGATCATCACAACCAGCTAGCTAGCTGCAACTAAATGGCTACCTGTTATTAGTCACCGTTAGCGTCTTCACCATTGTCCGTGGCCTACACTATCCACCAGCCAGCTCTAGCTAGCCTGGACAATTCGTCGGCCAGTCTGCACAGCGTGCTATCGACCCAGCGTGCTATCGACCCATAGCTTATTGGACTTTCTGCCGGAATCACTGGACCCTAGCGCCGGATCATCACAACCAGCTAGCTAGCTGCAACCTGTTGCTGGCTGATTACCATTACCATTGCCATATAGCAAGCACCAGTTAGCCTTGAGCTAGCCTGCTAGCTCCCTGCTAGCTGTGCTGAAGCACCAATTTGAACTGCTCTCGGACTCACATATTGCTGTTCACTGGACCTTATGATCACTCAGCTGCACAGCTGATGCCTGCTGGACTGTTCCTTACACGGTACTCTGTCCTGTTTATTCTGTTTAGTCTTAGCCCAAACGTTATCGCTATTTCCAGTTGTGTCTTAGCTCTCTCTAATAACACGTGACTGCTTTATGCCTCTCTCCCATGTCAATTATGCCTTGCCTATTGCTGTTTGGGTTAGTTCTTATTATACAATTTCAATGTAGAACCCCTAGTCCCTCTCAAACTGTCTCATATAGTTCCTTTGTTCCTCCCCCCATACACGCTGAGACCGGCTCAATCGATGCCTCCAATGACGCTATCTCTTTCATTGTTACCCAACACTTAGGATTACCTGAACTGTACTCATATCCTTCCATATCCTTTTCTGTACATAATGCCCTGAATCTTTTCTACAACGCCCGGAGAACTGTCCCCTTTATTCTATGTACCCAACGCACTAGAAGACCAGTTCTTAAAGCCTTTAGTCGTATCCTTATTCTAGTCCTCCTCTGTTCCTCTGGTGATGTAGAGGCTAACCCAGGCCCTGCAGCCCCCAGTATCACTCCTACTCCCCAGGAGCTATCATTTGTTGACTTCTGTAACCGTAAAAGTCTTGGTTTTCTGCACATAAATATCAGAAGCCTCCTTCCTAAGTTTGAGTTATTCACTGCGTTAGCACACTCCGCCAACCCTGATGTTCTAGCAGTGTCTGAATCCTGGCTTAGGAAGGCCACCAAAAATTCTGAAATTTCCATCCCCAACTATAACATTTTCCGTCTAGATAGAACTGCCAAAGGGGGTGGAGTTGCAATCTACTGTAGAGATAGCCTGCAGAGCTCCATCATACTATCCAGGTCTGTGCCCAAACAGTTTGAGCTTTTACTTCTAAAAATCCACCTTTCCAGAAATAAATCTCTCACTGTTGCCGCTTGCTACAGACCCCCCTCAGCCCCCAGCTGTGCCCTGGACACCATATGTGAATTGATTGCCCCCCATCTATCCTCAGAGTTCGTACTGCTTGGTGACCTAAATTGGGATATGCTTAATACCCCAGCCATCCTACAATCCAAGCTAGATGCCCTCAACCTCACGCAAATTATCAACGAACCTACCAGGTACAACGCTAAATCCGTAAACATGGGTACCATCATAGATATCATCCTGACTAACTTACCCTCTAAATACACCTCCGCTGTCTTCAACCAGGATCTCAGCGATCACTGCCTTATTGCCTGCGTCCGTAACGGGTCCGCGGTCAAACGACCACCCCTCATCACTGTCAAACGCTCCCAAAAACACTTCAGCAAGCAGGCCTTCCTAATTGACCTGGCCCAGGTATCCTGGATGGATATAGATCTCATTCCGTCAGTAGAGGATGCCTGGTTGTTCTTTAAAAGTAATTTCCTCTCAATCTTAAATAGACATGCCCCATTCAAAAAATACAGAACTAAGAACAGATATAGCCCCTGGTTCTCCTCAGACTTGACTGCCCTTGACCAGCACAAAAACATCCTGTGGCGTACTGCATTAGCATCAAATAGCCCCCGGTGATATGCAACTTTTCAGGGAAGTTAGGAACCAATATACACAAGCAGTTAGGAAAGCAAAGGCTAACTTTTTCAAACAGAAATTTGCATCCTGTAGCACTAACTCCAAAAAGTTTTGGGACACTGTAAAGTCCATGGAAAATAAGAGTACTTCCTCCCAGCTGCCCACTGCACTGAGGCTAGGAAACACTATCACCACCGATAAATCTACAATAATCGAGAATTTCAACAAGCATTTTGCTACGGCTGGCCATGCTTTCCACCTGGCTACCACTACCCCGGCCACCAGCTCTGCACCCTCCGCTGCAACTTGCCCATGCCCCCCCCGCTTCTCCTTCACACAAATCCAGACAGCTGATGTTCTAAAAGAGCTGCAAAATCTGGACCCCTACAAATCATCTGGACTAGACAATCTGGACCCTTTCTTTCTAAAACTAGCTGCCGAAATTGTCGCAACCCCTATTACTAGCCTGTTCAACCTCTCTTTCGTAACGTCTGAGATCCCCAGAGATTGGAAAGCTGCCGCGGTCATCCCCCTCTTCAAAGGGGGTGACACTCTAGATCCAAACTGTTACAGACCCATATCCATCCTGCCCTGCCTTTCAAAAGTTTTTGAAAGCCAAGTCAACAAACAGATCACCAACCATTTCGAATCCCACCGTACCTTCTCCGCTATGCAATCCGGTTTCCGAGCTGGTCATGGGTGCACTTCAGCCACGCTCAAGGTCCTAAATGATATTATAACCGCGATCGATAATAGACAGTACTGTGCAGCCGTTTTCATTGACCTGGCCAAGGCTTTCGACTCTGTCAACCACCGCATTCTTATTGGCAGACTAAATAGCCTTGGTTTCTCAAATGACTGCCTCGCCTGGTTCACCAACTACTTCTCAGATAGAGTTCAATGTGTCAAATCGGAGGGCCTGTTGTCTGGACCTATGGCAGTCTCTATGGGGGTGCCACAGGGTTCAATTCTTGGGCCAACTCTTTTCTCTGTGTAATCAATGACGTCGCTCTTGCTGCTGGTGACTCTCAGATCCACCTCTACGCAGACGACACCATTTTGTATACATCTGGCCCTTCATTGGACACTGTGTTAACAAACCTCCAAACGAGCTTCAATTCCATACAACACTCCTTCAGTAGCCTCCAACTGCTCTTAAACACTAGTAAAACAAAATGCATGCTCTTCAACCGAACGCTGCTTGCACCCGCCCACCCGACTAGAATCACTACTCTAGACGGGTCTGACCTAGAGTACGTGGACAACTACAAATATCTAGGTGTCTGGTTAGACTGTAAACTCTCCTTCCAGACTCACATTAAGAATCTCCAATCCAAAGTTAAATCTAGAATCGGTTTCCTATTTCGCAACAAAGCCTCCTTCACTCATGCTGCCAAACATGCCCTCGTAAAACTGACTATCCTACCGATCCTTGACTTCGGCGATGTCATTTACAAAATAGCCTCCAACACTCTACTCAGCAAATTGGATGTTGTTCTATCACAGTGCCATCCGTTTTGTCTCCAAAGCCCCATATAATACCCACCACTGTGACCTGTACGCTCTTGTTGGCTGGTCCTCACTACATATTCGTCGCCAAACCCACTGGCTCCAGGCCATCTATAAATCACTGCTAGGCAAATCCCCGCCTTATCTTAGCTCATTGGTCACCATAGCAACACCCACCCGTAGTCTGCGCTCCAGCGGGTATATCTCACTGGTCATCCCCAAAGCCAACACCTCCTTTGGCCGCAATTCCTTCCAGTTCTCTGCTGCCAATGACTGGAACAAATTGCAAAAATCTCTGAAGCTGGAGACACTTATCTCCCTCACTAACTTTAAGCATCAGTTGTCAGAGCACCTTACCGATCACTGCACCTGTACACAGCCCATCTGAAATTAGCCCGCCCAACTACCTCATCCCTATATTGTTATTTATTTTGCTCATCTGTACCCCAGTATCTCTATTTGCACATCATCTCTTGCACATCATTCCAGTGTTAATACTAAATTGTAATTATTTTGCACTATAGCCTATTTTATTGCCTTACCTCCATAACTTGCTAAATTTGCACACTGTATATTAATTGTATTTCTGTTGTATTTTTTTTGATTTTTGTTTTGTTTTACCCCATATGTAACTCTGTGTTGTTGTTTTTATCGCACTGCTTTGCTTTATCTTGGCCAGGTCGCAGTTGTAAATGAGAACTTGTTCTCAACTGGTTTACCTGGTTAAATAAAGGTGAAATAAAAATAAATAAAAAAAATTCGAGTCTAATAGCAAAGGGTCTGCATACTTATGTAAATGAGGTATTCCTGTTTTGAAATTTTAATATACTTGAAAAAACTTAAAAACTTTTTTCGCTTTGTCATTATGGGGTATTGTGTGTAGATTGAGGATTTTTTTTTTGTATTAATCCATTTTAGAATAAGGCTGAAATGTAACAAAATGTGGAATACTTTCCAAAGGCACACATATATTATATATACCGTCTGTGTGTGTGTGTGTGTATATACAGTGGGGAGAACAAGTATTTGATACACTGCCGATTTTGCAGGTTTTCCTACTTACAAAGCATGTAGAGGACTGTAATTTTTATCATAGGTACACTTCAACTGTGAGAGACGGAATCTAAAACAAATATCCAGAAAATCACATTGTATGATTTTTAAGTAATTAATTTGCATTTTATTGCATGACTTAAGTATTTGATCACCTACCAACCAGTAAGAATTCCGGCTCTCACAGACCTGTTAGTTTTTCTTTAAGAAGCCCTCCTGTTCTCCACTCATTACCTGTATTAACTGCACCTGTTTGAACTCGTTACCTGTATAAAAGACACCTGTCCACACACTCAATCAAACAGACTCCAACCTCTCCACAATGGCCAAGACCAGAGAGCTGTGTAAGGACATCAGGGATAAAATTGTAGACCTGCACAAGGCTGGGATGGGCTACAGGACAATAGGCAAGCAGCTTGGTGAGAAGGCAACAAACTGTTGGCACAATTATTAGAAAATGGAAGAAGTTCAAGATGACGGTCAATCACCCTCGGTCTGGGGCTCCATGCAAGATCTCACCTCGTGGGGCATCAATGATCATGAGGAAGGTGAGGGATCAGCCCAGAACTACACGGCAGGACCTGGTCAATGACCTGAAGAGAGCTGGGTCCACAGTCTCAAAGAAACCATTAGTAACACACTACGCCGTCATGGATTAAAATCCTGCAGCGCACGCAAGGTCCCCCTGCTCAAGCCAGCGCATGTCCAGGCCCGTCTGAAGTTTGCCAATGACCATCTGGATGATCCAGAGGAGGAATGGGAGAAGGTCATGTGGTCTGATGAGACAGAAATAGAGCTTTTTGGTCTAAACTCCACTCGCCGTGTTTGGAGGAAGAAGAAGGATGAGTACAACCCCAAGAACACCATCCCAACCGTGAAGAATGGAGGTGGAAACATCATTCTTTGGGGATGCTTTTCTGCAAAGGGGACAGGACGACTGCACCGTATTGAGGGGAGGATGGATGGGGCCATGTATCGCGAGATCTTGGCCAACAACCTCCTTCCCTCAGTAAGAGCATTGAAGATGGGTCGTGGCTGGGTCTTCCATCATGACCACGACCCGAAACACACAACCAGGGCAACTAAGGAGTGGCTCCGTAAGAAGCATCTCAAGGTCCTGGAGTGGCCTAGCCAGTCTCCAGACCTGAACCCAATAGAAAATCTTTGGAGGGAGCTGAAAGTCTGTATTGCCCAGCGACATCCCCGAAACCTGAAGGATCTGGAGAAGGTCTGTATGGAGGAGTGGGCCAAAATCCCTGCTGCAGTGTGTGCAAACCTGGTCAAGATCTACAGGAAACGTGTGATCTCTGTAATTGCAAACAAAGGTTTCTGTACCAAATATTAAGTTATGCTTTTCTGATGTATCAAACACTTATGTCATGCATAAAAATGCAAATTAATTACTTAAAAATCATACAATGTGATTTTCTGTATTTTTGTTTTAGATTCCGTCTCTCACAGTTCAAGTGTACCTATGATAAAACTTACAGACCTCTACATGCTTTGTAAGTATGAAAACCTGCAAAATCGGCAGTGTATCAAATACTTTTTCTCCCCACTGTATATATATATATATAAACTTTTCCGAAGTAATGCCGAAACGTTGGTGGTTTACCCAATAAATTACTTGGGAGTTATTATATATATATATATACACATACATACACACACACAGTACCAGTCAAAAGTTTGGACTCACCTACTCATTCCAGGGTTATTCATTATTTTCACTATTTTCTACATTGTAGAATAATAGTGAAGACATCAAAACTATGAAATCACACATATGGAATCATGTAGTAACCAAAAAAGTGTTCAACAAATCAAAATATATTTACATTTGAGATTCTTCGAAGTAGCCACCCTTTGCCTTGATGACAGCTTTGCACACTATTGGCATTCTCTCAACCAGCTTCATGAGGTAGTCACCTGGAATGCATTTCAATTAACAGGTGTGCCTTCTTAAAAGTTAATTTGTGGAATTTCTTTCCTTAATGTGTTTGAGCCAATCAGTTGTGTTGTGACAAGGTAGGGGGGGGGGTATACAGAAGATAGCCCTATTTGATAAAAGACCAAGTCCATATTATGGCAAGAACAGCTCAAATAAGCAAAGAGAAACGACAGTCCATCATTACTTTAAGACATGAAGGTCAGTCAATCCGGAAAAATTAAAAAACTTTTAACGTTTCTTTAAATGCAGTCGCAAAAACCATCAAGCGCTATGATGAAACTGGCTCTCATGAGGACCGCCACAGGAATGGAAGACCCAGAGTTACCTCTGCTGCAGAGGATAAGTTCATTAGAGTTACCAGCCTCAGAAATTGTAGCCCAAATAAATGCTTCACAGAGTTCAAGTAACAGACACATCTCAACATCAACTGTTCAGAGGGGACTGTGTGAATCAGGTCTTCATGGTCGAATTGCTGCAAAGAAACCAGTACTAAAGGACACCAATAATAAGAAGAGACTTGCTTGGGCCAAGAAACATGAGCAATGGACATTAGACCGGTGGAAATTTGACCTTTGGTCTGGAGTCCAAATTGGAGATTTTTGGTTCCAACCACCGTGTCTTTGTGAGACGCGGTGTGGGTGAACGGATGATCTCTGCATGTGTATTTCCCACCGTAAAGCACGGAGGAGGAGGTGTTATGGTGTGGGGGTGCTTTGCTGGTGACACTGTGTGTGATTTATTTAGAATTCAAGGCACACTTAACCAGCATGGCTACCACAGCATTCTGCAGCGATACGCCATCCCATCTGGTTTGGGCTTAGTGGGACTATCATTTGTTTTTCAACAGGACAATGACCCAACACACCTCCAGGCTGTGTAAGGGCTATTTGACCAAGGAGAGTGATGGAGTGCTGCATCAGATGACCTGGCCTCCACAATCACCCGACCTCAACCCAATTGAGCTGGTTTTGGATGAGTTGGACCGCAGAGTGAAGGAAAAGCAGCCAACAAGTGCTCAGCATACAGTTGAAGTCAGAAGTTTCCATACACTTAGATTGGAGTCATTAAAACTCGTTTTTCAACCGCTCCACAAATTTTGTGTTAACAAACTATAGTTTTGGCAAGTCGGTTAGGACATCTACTTTGTGCATGACACAAATAATTTTTCCAACAATTGTTTACAGACAGATTATTTCACTTATAATTCACTGTATCACAATTCCATTGTCACGGTTTCGGCCGAGGCTGCTCCTCCTCTTGGTTCAGGCAGGCTTCGGCGGTCGTCGTCCCTGGAGTACTAGCTGCCACCGATCTATGTTTCATGTTCGTTTGGTTTTGTACAAACCTGTGTCTTGTTAGTCCTCGTTAGTGTCCTATTTAGTTCTCGTTGTGTGTGCTTGTCGTTGTGTGTGATTGCGCTTCTGTTTCGTGTTGGAGCTACTATTTCCCTCCAGTGTTTTGGAGAGGTTATTTTGCACATGTTTGTGCGCCGTTTGTTTTGTCGCCTGTGTGCGCCGTGTATTCGCCTTCGGGCTTATTGTGCTTCTGTCTTTTATATATATTGCACTAAAGCCTTTGGACTGAGCCTCTGCGTCCTGCGCATGATTCATACACCACACCCACCTTCAGCACCCCTTGACAGAATCACACACCATAATGGAATCAGCAGGATCGGCAGTGACGCCTGTGTCGCTCGAGGAGCATCTCCGTGGGCAAGAGGGCCAGATAAGACAACTGGAGACCGCTCTACAGGAGGTAATCAACACCTTGCACCGATGGGAGGCCAGCAGGGTACCCACACCTCCACCTACCCTGCCCACCCCATCGGTCCGTCCACCAGTCCCAGGTTCGGAACCCAGGGGGATTCGGCTCTCGCTCCCGAGGGCGTATGACGGAACAGCTGCCGGGTGTCAGGGGTTCCTCCTGCAGGTGGAGCTCTACCTGGCCACTGTACACCCGGTGCCCTCGGGATACGAGAGCGTTTCCGCCCTCATCTCCTGTCTCACGGGCAAGGCGTTGGAGTGGGCTAACGCCGAGTGGAGGAAGATGGACGCCAACACCATCACCTACGCCGAGTTCTCCCGCCGCTTCAAGGCCGTGTTCGACCATCCACCTGAGGGCAAAGCGGCGGGGGAGCGTCTAGTCCATTTGAGACAGGGGAAGAGGAGCGCTCAGGTGTTCGCTCTAGAGTACCGGACTCTAGCGGCGGATGCAGGGTGGAATGAACGGGCTCTCATTGACCATTTTTGATGTAGCCTACGAGAGGACGTTAAACGTGAGTTGGCCTGCAGGGATACCCATCTTACCTTCGACCAGTTGGTCGATATGTCCATCCGTCTGGACACCCTGCTGGCCACCCGTGGACGTCCCGAGGGGAGTCAGTCCATTCCGCCCTCCGGCACCTCCGAGCCGAGCCCTATGGAGCTCGGGGGTGCCGGCGCTAGAGAACGGAGGAGGAGGAGCCCGAGGAGGCCTGTCTCCTGCACCAAGTGCGGTCGTGGAGGGCACACTGCGGCCAGGTGCTGGGGAGGGTTCTCCGGGGGAGAAGACAACAGGCCACGCACTGGGGGGGCCTCCCAGGTGAGTAGACGTCCCACTTACCCAGAGCTTTCTGTTGCGCACTTTTGTATACCTGTTTGTTTTCCACAGGTTGCACCTCATTCCCAGCATAAGGCGCTAGTAGATTCAGGCGCAGCTGGGAATTTTGTTGATCGAAAGTTTTGTTTTGAGTTAGGGATCCCTCTCCTACCTGTTGACAAACCTTTTCCCGTTCATGCCTTAGATAGCCGCCCGTTGGGGTCGGGGTTGATCAGGGAGATCACAGCGCCACTTCGGATGTGTGCGCAGGGGGGTCATGAGGAGACTATACAGCTGTATCTGATCGACTCTCCTGCGTACCCAGTGGTGCTGGGGATTCCCTGGTTAAGCACCCATAACCCTGCTGTTTCGTGGCAACAGAGGGCTCTCGATGGGTGGTCTGCTCAGTGTGAGGGGCGATGTCTGGGTGTTTCCGTGGGGGCGACTTCGGTGGAAAGTCCAAACCAAGTGCCCGCACTGCACATTCCGCCTGAATATGGGGATTTAGCACTCGTGTTTAGCAAAACTAGGGCGACGCAGTTGCCTCCTCATAGACAGGGGGATTGTGCGATTGATCTCCAGGCAGGAGCAGCGCTCCCACGGAGCCATGTGTATCCTTTGTCTCAAGAGGAGAGAAAAGCTATGGAGACTTACATAGCCGAATCTTTGAGACAGGGATACATTCGGCCCTCCACTTCTCCCGCCTCCTCGAGCTTCTTTTTTGTGAAAAAGAAAGATGGAGGGTTGCGCCCGTGCATTGATTACCGTGGTCTCAATCAGATTACTGTGAAATACAGTTATCCACTCCCTCTGATTGCGACCATGACGGAGTCATTGCATGGAGCGCGGTTTTTCACAAAACTGGATCTCAGGAGCGCGTATAACTTGGTGCGCATTAGGGGGAGGGTGACGAATGGAAGACAGCGTTTAGTACCACGTCAGGTCAATTCGAATATCTCGTCATGCCATATGGGTTGATGAATGCTCCATCAGTCTTCCAATCCTTCGTAGATGACATTTTCCGGGATATGCAGGGACAAGGGGTGGTCGTGTACATTGATGACATTCTGGTGTACTCGTCTACCCGAGCCGAGCATATAACCCTGGTGCGTCGTGTATTGAGGAGGCTGTTGGAGCACGACCTATATGTCAAGGCAGAGAAATGTCTATTTTTCCAGGAGTCGGTCTCCTTTTTGGGTTATCGGTTGTCCGCGTCAGGGGTGAGAATGGAGGTGGATCGTGTGTCCGCTGTGCGTAATTGGCAAACCCCAACTACTGTAAAAGAGGTGCAGCAGTTTTTGGGCTTTGCGAATTACTACCGGAGGTTTATCCGGGGTTTTGGACAGGTGGCAGCTCCCATCACGTCCCTTCTGAAAGGGGGTCCGGTGCGCCTGCAGTGGTCAGCCGATGCGGACAGGGCCTTTAGGAGACTGAAGGACCTGTTTACGTCGGCTCCGGTGCTGGCGCATCCGGATCCCGCATTACCCTTTCAGGTCGAGGTAGACGCGTCTGAGGCTGGTATAGGGGCCGTTCTCTCTCAACGGTCCGGCACGCCACCTAAACTCCGCCCCTGTGCTTTTTACTCAAAGAAGCTCAGCCCGGCAGAGCGTAACTATGACGTTGGGGACAGGGAGCTGTTAGCTGTAGTTCAAGCCCTTAAGGTGTGGAGGCATTGGCTTGAGGGGGCTCAACACCCTTTCCTCATTTTGACTGACCATCGGAACCTGGAGTACATCCGGGCAGCGAGGAGACTGAACCCTCACCAGGCTCGATGGAGTATGTTTCTCACCAGGTTCGTATTTAAAATCACGTACATCCCTGGGTCCCAGAATGGTAAGGCGGATGCGCTGTCCCGGCGGTATGACACGGAGGAGAGGTCCGTTGAGCCCACTCCCATACATACTACCGGAGTCTTGCCTTGTGGCACCGGTGGTGTGGGAGGTCGATGCCGAAATCGAGCGAGCGTTGCGTACCGACCCCAGCCCTCCACAGTGTCCTGAGGGTCGGAAGTACGTTCCGCTCGAGATTCGGGATCGACTCATTTACTGGGCTCACACGTCACCCTCCTCTGGACATCCGGGTATCGGCCGGACGGTGCATTGCCTTAGCACTAAATACTGGTGGCCCACTTTGGCTAGGGATGTGAGGGTTTATGTCTCCTGCTGCTCGGTGTGTGCCCAGTGTAAGGCGCCCCGACATCTGCCCAGGGGTAAGTTACAACCCCTGCCCGTTCCACAACGACCATGGTCCCACCTCTCGGTGGATTTTGTGACAGACCTTCCCCTCTCTCAGGGGAATACCACCATCCTGGTCGTTGTGGATCGGTTCTCTAAGGCCTGTCGTCTTCTCCCTATGTCGGGTCTTCCTACTGCCCTACAGACCGCTGAGGCCCTATTTACTTTACCCACGTCTTCCGGCATTACGGGGTACCCGAGGATATAGTGTCTGATCGAGGCCCCCAGTTTACCTCTCATTTTTGGAGAGCGTTCATGGAGCGTTTGGGGGTCTCGGTTAGCCTTACCTCAGGGTACCACCCGGAGAGTAACGGGCAGGTAGAACGTGTCAACCAGGATGTGGGTAGGTTTCTGAGGTCGTATTGCCAGGACCGGCCGGAGGAGTGGGCACGGTACATTCCCTGGGCCGAGATGGCCCAGAACTCTCTCCGCCACTCCTCTACTAACCTAACCCCCTTCCAATGTGTGTTAGGTTACCAACCGGTTCTGGCACCTTGGCAGCAGAGCCAGATCGAGGCCCCTGCAATGGATGATTGGATGAGGCGCTCGGAAGAGACGTGGAACGCTGCCCACGTCCACCTGCAGCGGGCCGTCCTTCGTCACAAGGCGAGCGCCGATCTCCACCGCAGTGAGGGGCCGGTGTACGCACCCGGAGATCGAGTCTGGCTCTCTACCAGGAACCTCCGCCTGCCCTGCCGGAAGCTGGGTCGGCGGTTTGTGGGGCCCTTTAAAGTCCTGAGAAGATTGAACGAGGTGTGTTATAGGTTACATCTACCTGTTGAGTATAAGAATATTAACCCCTCGTTCCATGTGTCTCTTCTCAGGCCGGTGGTAGCTGGTCCACTCCAGGACAATGAGATAGGGGAGACTCCTCCGCCCCCACTGGACATCGAGGGGGCTCCGGCGTACACCGTTCGGTCCATCTTGGACTCTAGACGCCGGATGGGGGGTCTCCAGTATCTCGTGGAGTGGGAGGGGTACGGCCCGGAGGAGCGGTGCTGGGTGCCGCGGAGGGACATCCTAGACCCATCTCTCCTGTCGGAGTTCCACCGGGACCATCCCGTGCGCCCTGCTCCGCGTCCTCCTGGTCGTCCCCGAGGCCGGGGTCGGCGCACGGCTGGAGCCGTGCGTCAAGGGGGGGGGTACTGTCACGGTCGGTTTCGGCCGAGGCTGCTCCTCCTCCTGGTTCGGGCAGGCTTCGGCGGTCGTCGTCCCCGGAGTACTAGCTGCCACCGATCTATGTTTCATGTTCGTTTGGTTTTGTCTGGATGTTGTACACCTGTGTCTTGTTAGTCCTCGTTAGTGTCCTATTTAGTTATCTTTGTGTGTGCTTGTCGTTGTGTGTGATTGCGCTTCTGTTTCGTGTTTGGAGCTACATTTTCCCTCCAGTGTTTTGGAGAGGTTATTTTGCACATGTTTGTGCGCCGTTTGTTTTGTCGCCTGTGTGCGCCGTGTATTCGCCTTCGGGCTTATTGTGTTTCTGTCTTTGATATATATTGCACTAAAGCCTTTGGACTGAGCCTCTGCGTCCTGCGCATGATTCATACACCACACCCACCTTCATCACGCCCTGACATCCATGACCTCAATCCTATAGAACATTTGCTGAAATAAATCATTCTCTCTACTATTATTATGACATTTCACATTCTTAAAATAAAGTGGTGATCCTAACTGACCTAAGACAAGGAATTTTTACTTGGATGAAATGTCAGGAATTGTGAAAAACTGAGTTTAAATGTACTTGGCTAAGGTGTATGTAAACTTCCGACTTCAACTGTATGTGGGAACTCCTTCTACTGTTGAGAGAATGCCAAGAGTGTGCAAAGCTGTCAAAGGCAAAGGGTGGCTATTTAAAAATGTGTTTAACACTTTTTTGGTTACTACACAATTCCATATGTTTTATTTCATAGTTTTGATGTCTTCTATTATTCTACAATGTAGAAAATAGTAAAAATAAAGAAAAACCCTTGAATGAGTAGGTGTTCTAAACCTTTTGACCGGTAGTGTGTATATATAGATGTGTGCGACTCTGTTTATTTTTATTGCTAACTTTCTATTAAAATGTATTGTAGTGAGAGAATGTCTTTCTTTCGGGATATGAATACCGAGTATGTCCACGTCACTGTCAGACCATTTTATTGGTAAACTACACGGTAATGTAAAAGCATGCAATGGTCAGTGAGCCTGGACTGCTCTCTCACTTCTGTGTCTGTGACCTCCTCTTTGACCTCGGTGTCTGTGGTCTCCACTTTAACAACTGACTTCTGGTCCTCTTCCGACAGATGTGTTTGAAGTCCTTCCAGAACCGTTCGAGCCTTCACAAAGGGAGGAATTTTTCATCTAAAATAAGAGAGGAAAGAGTAGCTCATTACGTCAGAAGAAGGTCTGTTTCTCACAAGATGAGGAAGAATTCTAGGGAATTTTAAGTAAAGAAATGTCATAGCTTGAAAATGTGCTTGTACAACTCACAATATCTGACAAGACATGGTTCTAATACTAAAACAATATCATACTCTAAAATAAATCAAGGTTAACATAGATGTTGGGGTAGTGATTGATGTCGGTCACCTGAAGAGTATCTCTGCTCTCAGGTAGTTGCCAATGCCGTTAAAGTACTTCTGGTTCAACAGAACATCACAGATGGGCCGGTCGAACGCTCTGTCGGACAGGTGGGACAGGACATTGTCCCTGGAACAGAAATGATGTACAGCAATGTAGAACAGTAGTCATATAAGCACATCCTCTGAAAAGTTACCATCTGAACCCTGATACTCTGGGTCACCATCTGAACCCCGATACTCTGGGTTACCCTCTGGGTCACCATCTGAACCCCGATACTCTGGGTCACCATCTGAACCCCGATACTCTGGGTTACCCTCTGGGTTACCCTCTGGGTCACCATCTGAACCCCGATACTCTGGGTCACCATCTGAACCCCGATACTCTGGGTCACCATCTGAACCCCGATACTGTGGGTCAACATCTGAACCCTGATACTCTGGGTTACCATCTGAACCCCGATACTCTGGGTTAACATCTGAACCCCGATACTCTGGGTCACCATCTGAACCCCGATACTCTGGGTCACCATCTGAACCCCGATACTCTGGGTCACCATCTGAACCCCGATACTCTGGGTCACCATCTGAACACCGATACTCTGGGTTAACATCTGAAACCCGATACTCTGGGTCACCATCTGAACCCCGATACTCTGGGTTAACATCTGAACCCCGATACTCTGGGTTACCATCTGAACCCTGATACTCTGGGTCAACATCTGAACCCCGATACTCTGGGTCAAAATCTGAACCCCGATACTCTGGGTTAACATCTGAACCCTGATACTCTGGGTCACCATCTGAACCCTGATACTCTGGGTTACCATCTGAGCCCCGATACTCTGGGTTACCATCTGAACCCTGATACTCTGGGTTACCATCTGAACCCCGATACTCTGGGTTACCATCTGAACCCCGATACTCTGGGTCACCATCTGAACCCCGATACTCTGGGTCACCATCTGGGTTACCATCTGAACCCTGATACTCTGGATCACCATCTGAACCCTGATACTCTGGGTTACCATCTGAACCCTGATACTCTGGGTCACCATCTGAACCCTGATACTCTGGGTTACCATCTGAACCCTGATACTCTGGGTCACCATCTGAACCCTGATACTCTGGGTTACCATCTGAACCCCGATACTCTGGGTCACCATCTGAACCCCGATACTCTGGGTCAACATCTGAACCCCGATACTCTGGGTCAACATCTGAACCCTGATACTCTGGGTTACCATCTGAACCCTGATACTCTGGGTTACCATGTGAACCCCGATACTCTGGGTCACCATCTGAACCCTGATACTCTGGGTCACCATCTGAACCCCGATACTCTGGGTCACCATCTGAACCCCGATACTCTGGGTCACCATCTGAACCCTGATACTCTGGGTTACCATCTGAACCCCGATACTCTGGGTCACCATCTGAACCCCGATCCTCTGGGTTACCATCTGAACCCTGATACTCTGGGTCACCATCTGAACCCCGATACTCTGGGTCACCATCTGAACCCTGATACTCTGGGTTACCATCTGAACCCCGATACTCTGGGTTACCATCTGAACCCCGATCCTCTGGGCTACCATCTGAACCCTGATACTCTGGGCTACCATCTGAACCCTGATACTCTGGGTTACTATCTGAACCCTGATACTCTGGGTTAACATCTGAACCCCGATACTCTGGGTCACCATCTGAACCCCGATACTCTGGGTCACCATCTGAACCCTGATACTCTGGGTCACCATCTGAACCCCGATACTCTGGGTCACCATCTGAACCCCGATACTCTGGGTCACCATCTGAACCCTGATACTCTGGGTTACCATCTGAACCCCGATACTCTCGGTCACCATCTGAACCCCGATACTCTGGGTCACCATCTGAACCCTGATACTCTGGGTCACCATCTGAACCCCAATACTCTGGGTCACCATCTGGGTTACCATCTGAATCCTGATACTCTGGGTCACCATCTGAACCCTGATACTCTGGGTTACCATCTGAACCCCGATACTCTGGGTCACCATCTGAACCCTGATACTCTGGGTTACCATCTGAACCCTGATACTCTGGGTCACCATCTGAACCCTGATACTCTGGGTTACCATCTGAACCCCGATACTCTGGGTCACCATCTGAACCCCGATACTCTGGGTCAACATCTGAACCCCGATACTCTGGGTCAACATCTGAACCCTGATACTCTGGGTTACCATCTGGGTTACCATCTGAACCCTGATACTCTGGGTCACCATCTGAACCCTGATACTCTGGGTTACCATCTGAACCCCGATACTCTGGGTCACCATCTGAACCCCGATACTCTGGGTCACCATCTGAACCCTGATACTCTGGGTTACCATCTGAACCCCGATACTCTGGGTCACCATCTGAACCCCGATACTCTGGGTTACCATCTGAACCCTGATACTCTGGGTCACCATCTGAACCCCGATACTCTGGGTTACCATCTGAACCCTGATACTCTGGGTTACCATCTGAACCCCGATACTCGGGGTTACCATCTGAACCCCGATACTTTGGGTTACAATCTGAACCCTGATACTCTGGGTCACCATCTGAACCCTGATACTCTGGGTTACCATCTGAACCCTGATACTCTGGGTTACCATCTGAACCCCGATACTCTGGGTTACCATCTGAACCCTGATACTCTGGGTTACCATCTGAACCCTGATACTCTGGGTTACCATCTGAACCCTGATACTCTGGGTCACCATCTGAACCCCGATACTCTGGGTTACCATCTGAACCCCGATACTCTGGGTTACCATCTGAACCCTGATACTCTGGGTTACCATCTGAACCCCGATACTCTGGGTTAACATCTGAACCCCGATACTCTGGCTTACCATCTGAACCCCGATACTCTGGGTCACCATCTGAACCCCGATACTCTGGGTCACCATCTGAACCCCGATACTCTGGGTCACCATCTGAACCCTGATACTCTGGGTTACCATCTGAACCCCGATACTCTAGGTCACCATCTGAACCCCGATACTCTGGGTCACCATCTGAACCCCGATACTCTGGCTTAACATCTGAACCCCGATACTCTGGGTTAACATCTGAACCCCGATACTCTGGGTTACCATCTGAACCCCGATAATCTGGGTCACCATCTGAACCCCGATACTCTGGGTCAAGGTCTGAACCCCGATACTCTCGGTCAACATCTGAACCCCGATACTCTGGCTTAACATCTGAACCCCGATACTCTGGGTCAACATCTGAACCCCGATACTCTGGGTCACCATCTGAACCCCGATAATCTGGGTCATCATCTGAACCCCGATACTCTGGGTCAAGGTCTGAACCCCGATACTCTCGGTCAACATCTGAACCCCGATACTCTGGGTTAACATCTGAACCCTGATACTCTGGGTCACCATCTGAACCCTGATACTCTGGGTTACCATCTGAACCCCGATACTCTGGGTTACCATCTGAACCCTGATACTCTGGGTTACCATCTGAACCCCGATACTCTGGGTTACCATCTGAACCCCGATACTCTGGGTCACCATCTGAACCCCGATACTCTGGGTTACCATCTGAACCCCAATACTCTGGGTCACCATCTGAACCCCGATACTCTGGGTCAACATCTGAACCCCGATACTCTGGGTTACCATCTGAACCCCGATACTATGGGTCACCATCTGAACCCCGATACTCTGGGTCAACATCTGAACCCTGATACTCTGGGTCACCATCTGAAACCTGATACTCTGGGTTACCCTCTGGGTCACCATCTGAACCCTGATACTCTGGGTTACCATCTGAACCCCGATACTCTGGGTCACCATCTGAACCCTGATACTCTGGGTTACCATATGAACCCTGATACTCTGGGTCACCATCTGAACCCCGATACTCTGGGTTACCATCTGAACCCCGATACTCTGGGTTACCATCTGAACCCTTATACTCTGGGTTACCATCTGAACCCCGATACTCTGGGTTAACATCTGAACCCCGATACTCTGGCTTACCATCTGAACCCCGATACTCTGGGTCACCATCTGAACCCCGATACTCTGGGTCACCATCTGAACCCCGATACTCTGGGTCACCATCTGAACCCTGATACTCTGGGTTACCATCTGAACCCCGATACTCTGGGTCACCATCTGAACCCCGATACTCTGGGTCACCATCTGAACCCCGATACTCTGGCTTAACATCTGAACCCCGATACTCTGGGTTAACATCTGAACCCCGATACTCTGGGTTACCATCTGAACCCCGATACTCTGGGTCACCATCTGAACCCCGATACTCTGGGTCACCATCTGAACCCCGATAATCTGGGTCACCATCTGAACCCCGATACTCTGGGTCAAGGTCTGAACCCCGATACTCTCGGTCAACATCTGAACCCCGATACTCTGGGTTAACATCTGAACCCTAATACTCTGGGTCACCATCTGAACCCTGATACTCTGGGTTACCATCTGAACCCCGATACTCTGGGTTACCATCTGAACCCTGATACTCTGGGTTACCATCTGAACCCCGATACTCTGGGTTACCATCTGAACCCCGATGCTCTGGGTCACCATCTGAACCCCGATACTCTGGGTTACCATCTGAACCCCGATACTCTGGGTCACCATCTGAACCCCGATACTCTGGGTCAACATCTGAACCCCGATACTCTGGGTTACCATCTGAACCCCGATACTCTGGGTCACCATCTGAACCCCGATACTCTGGGTCAACATCTGAACCCTGATACTCTGGGTCACCATCTGAAACCTGATACTCTGGGTTACCCTCTGGGTCACCATCTGAACCCTGATACTCTGGGTTACCATCTGAACCCCGATACTCTGGGTCACCATCTGAACCCTGATACTCTGGGTTACCATATGAACCCTGATACTCTGGGTCACCATCTGAACCCTGATACTCTGGGTTACCATCTGAACCCCGATACTCTGGGTCACCATCTGAACCCCGATACTCTGGGTCAACATCTGAACCCCGATACTCTGGGTCAACATCTGAACCCTGATACTCTGGGTTACCATCTGGGTTACCATCTGAACCCTGATACTCTGGGTCACCATCTGAACCCTGATACTCTGGGTTACCATCTGAACCCCGATACTCTGGGTCACCATCTGAACCCCGATACTCTGGGTCACCATCTGAACCCTGATACTCTGGGTTACCATCTGAACCCCGATACTCTGGGTCACCATCTGAACCCCGATACTCTGGGTTACCATCTGAACCCTGATACTCTGGGTCACCATCTGAACCCCGATACTCTGGGTCACCATCTGAACCCTGATACTCTGGGTCACTATCTGAACCCCGATACTCTGGGTTACCATCTGAACCCCGATCCTCTGGGCTACCATCTGAACCCTGATACTCTGGGCTACCATCTGAACCCTGATACTCTGGGTTACTATCTGAACCCCGATACTCTGGGTCACCATCTGAACCCTGATACTCTGGGTTACCATCTGAACCCCGATACTCTGGGTCACCATCTGAACCCCGATACTCTGGGTCACCATCTGAACCCTGATACTCTGGGTCACCATCTGAACCCCAATACTCTGGGTTACCATCTCAACCCCGATACTCTGGGTTACCATCTGGGTTACCATCTGAACCCTGATACTCTGGGTCACCATCTGAACCCTGATACTCTGGGTTACTGTTATGTGAATTATTTAACAAACTATTTCAGTGTCTCTGTGCGTCTCCCAAAAGGTTGTAAGTCTTTTGGGATTTAAGTAACGGCCAGAGTCCCGGTCTGCATAGTCAGAGATATTTATTCATTGAGAATTCTGCCATCACAATTTCAGAGTCCATCTTTTATACTCATACGTCATACAAAAAGAAATCCCTCCCCTCTGTAGGCGGGCTGTAGTTTTCCACTCTAAAACTGCTCTACTGACCTTCAGTTCACACACACACACATATACACACATGCATACACACACACACACACATATCCTACTCCCTGCTTTACTCAGTTATTGCCGTTCTCACAATATTCTGCACCATGTTTTCATAACAGTTTCTCCCCTCCCTAAATTGGGAGGCATCTTTATCATAGTTTCTCAGTTGTCTTTGTTGTCTGGCCTGACTCTTACTCACATTGCTAAATAGTGGCTCAATGCCATAGCCTTTACTGGTCCTACACTCACACATTATACACAGTTTCAGGGTGTAATAATTAGTCATTAAATAATTAATCTATCAGTTACCATCTGAACCCCGATACTCTGGGTCACCATCTGAACACTGATACTCTGGGTTACCATCTGAACCATGATACGCTGGGTCACCATCTGAACCCAGATACTCTGGGTCACCATCTGAACACTGATACTCTGGGTTACCATCTGAACCCTGATACTCTGGGTCACCATCTGAACCCTGATACGCTGGGTCACCATCTGAACCCTGATACTCTGGGTTACCATCTGAACCCCGATACTCTGGGTCACCATCTGAACCCCGATACTCTGGGTCAACATCTGAACCCCGATACTCTGGGTCAACATCTGAACCCTGATACTCTGGGTCACCATCTGAACCCCGATACTCTGGGTCACCATCTGAACCCTGATACTCTGGGTTACCATCTGAACCCCGATACTCTGGGTCACCATCTGAACCCTGATACTCTGGGTTACCATCTGAACCCTGATACTCTGGGTCACCATCTGAACCCCGATACTCTGGGTTACCATCTGAACCCTGATACTCTGGGTTACGATCTGAACCCCGATACTCTGGGTTACCATCTGAACCCCGATACTCGGGGTTACCATCTGAACCCTGATACTTTGGGTTACCATCTGAACCCTGATACTCTGGGTCACCATCTGAACCCTGATACTCTGGGTTACCATCTGAACCCTGATACTCTGGGTTACCATCTGAACCCCGATACTCTGGGTTACCATCTGAACCCTGATACTCTGGGTTACCATCTGAACCCTGATACTCTGGGTTACCATCTGAACCCTGATACTCTGGGTCACCATCTGAACCCCGATACTCTGGGTTACCATCTGAACCCCGATACTCTGGGTTACCATCTGAACCCTGATACTCTGGGTTACCATCTGAACCCCGATACTCTGGGTTAACATCTGAACCCCGATACTCTGGATTACCATCTGAACCCCGATACTCTGGGTCACCATCTGAACCCCGATACTCTGGCTTAACATCTGAACCCCGATACTCTGGGTTAACATCTGAACCCCGATACTATGGGTTACCATCTGAACCCCGATACTCTGGGTCACCATCTGAACCCCGATACTCTGGGTCACCATCTGAACCCCGATACTCTGGGTCACCATCTGAACCCCGATACTCTGGGTCAACGTCTGAACCCCGATACTCTGGGTCAACATCTGAACCCCGATCCTCTGGGTTAACATCTTAACCCTGATACTCTGGGTCACCATCTGAACCCTGATACTCTGGGTTACCATCTGAACCCCGATACTCTGGGTTACCATCTGAACCCTGATACTCTGGGTTACCATCTGAACCCCGATACTCTGGGTTACCATCTGAACCCCGATACTCTGGGTCACCATCTGAACCCCGATACTCTGGGTTACCATCTGAACCCCGATACTCTGGGTCACCATCTGAACCCCGATTCTCTGGGTCAACATCTGAACCCTGATACTCTGGGTTACCATCTGAACCCCGATACTCTGGGTCACCATCTGAACCCCGATACTCTGGGTCAACATCTGAACCCTGATACTCTGGGTCAACATCTGAAACCTGATACTCTGGGTTAGCCTCTGGGTCACCATCTGAACCCTGATACTCTGGGTCACCATCTGAACCCTGATACTCTGGGTCACCATCTGAACCCTGATACTCTGGGTTACCATCTGAACCCCGATACTCTGGGTTACCATCTGAACCCCGATACTCTGGTTTACCATCTGAACCCTGATACTCTGGGTTACCATCTGAACCCCGATACTCTGGGCTACCATCTGAACCCTGATACTCTGGGCTACCATCTGAACCCTGATACTCTGGGTTACCATCTGAACCCCGATACTCTGAGTTACCAT
Source organism: Coregonus ussuriensis (assembly GCA_031479575.1). NCBI lineage: Eukaryota > Metazoa > Chordata > Actinopteri > Salmoniformes > Salmonidae > Coregonus > Coregonus ussuriensis. The sequence continues at coordinate 7,218,379 of CM062498.1, read as the reverse complement.
CTGAACCCCGATACTCTGGGTTACTATCTGAACCCCGATACTCTGGGTCACCATCTGAACCCTGATACTCTGGGTTACCATCTGAACCCCGATACTCTGGGTCACCATCTGAACCCCGATACTCTGGGTCACCATCTGAACCCTGATACTCTGGGTCACCATCTGAACCCCGATACTCTGGGTCACCATCTGGGTTACCATCTGAACCCTGATACTCTGGGTCACCATCTGAACCCCGATACTCTGGGTTACCATCGGAACCCCGATACTCTGGGTCACCATCTGAACCCCGATACTCTGGGTTACCATCTGAACCCCGATACTCTGGGTCACCATCTGAACCCCGATTCTCTGGGTCAACATCTGAACCCTGATACTCTGGGTTACCATCTGAACCCCGATACTCTGGGTCACCATCTGAACCCCGATACTCTGGGTCAACATCTGAACCCTGATACTCTGGGTCAACATCTGAAACCTGATACTCTGGGTTAGCCTCTGGGTCACCATCTGAACCCTGATACTCTGGGTCACCATCTGAACCCTGATACTCTGGGGCACCATCTGAACCCTGATACTCTGGGTTACCATCTGAACCCCGATACTCTGGGTTACCATCTGAACCCCGATACTCTGGGTTACCATCTGAACCCTGATACTCTGGGTTACCATCTGAACCCCGATACTCTGGGCTACCATCTGAACCCTGATACTCTGGGCTACCATCTGAACCCTGATACTCTGGGTTACCATCTGAACCCCGATACTCTGAGTTACCATCTGAACCCCGATACTCTGGGTTACTATCTGAACCCCGATACTCTGGGTCACCATCTGAACCCTGATACTCTGGGATACCATCTGATCCCCGATACTCTGGGTCACCATCTGAACCCCGATACTCTGGGTCACCATCTGAACCCTGATACTCTGGGTCACCATCTGAACCCTGATACTCTGGGTCACCATCTGGGTTACCATCTGAACCCTGATACTCTGGGTCACCATCTGAACCCTGATACTCTGGGTTACCATCTGAACCCCGATACTCTGGGTCACCATCTGAACCCTGATACTCTGGGTTACCATCTGAACCCTGATACTCTGGGTCACCATCTGAACCCTGATACTCTGGGTTACCATCTGAACCCCGATACTCTGGGTCACCATCTGAACCCCGATACTCTGGGTCAACATCTGAACCCCGATACTCTGGGTCAACATCTGAACCCTGATACTCTGAGTTACCATCTGGGTTACCATCTGAACCCTGATACTCTGGGTCACCATCTGAACCCTGATACTCTGGGTTACCATCTGAACCCCGGTACTCTGGGTCACCATCTGAACCCCGATACTCTGGGTCACCATCTGAACCCTGAAACTCTGGGTTACCATCTGAACCCCGATACTCTGGGTCACCATCTGAACCCCGATACTCTGGGTTACCATCTGAACCCTGATACTCTGGGTCACCATCTGAACCCCGATACTCTGGGTTACCATCTGTACCCTGATACTCTGGGTTACCATCTGAACCCCGATACTCTGGGTTACCATCTGAACCCCGATACTTTGGGTTACCATCTGAACCCCGATACTCTGGGTCACCATCTGAACCCTGATACTCTGGGTTACCATCTGAACCCTGATACTCTGGGTTACCATCTGAACCCCGATACTCTGGGTTACCATCTGAACCCTGATACTCTGGGTTACCATCTGAACCCTGATACTCTGGGTTACCATCTGAACCCTGATACTCTGGGTCACCATCTGAACCCCGATACTCTGGGTTACCATCTGAACCCCGATACTCTGGGTCACCATCTGAACCCCGATACTCTGGGTTAACATCTGAACCCCGATACTCTGGGTCACCATCTGAACCCTGATATTCTGGGTTACCATCTGAACCCTGATACTCTGGGTTACCATCTGAACCCCGATACTCTGGGTTACCATCTGAACCCTGATACTCTGGGTTACCATCTGAACCCCGATACTCTGGGTTACCATCTGAACCCCGATAGTCTGGGTTACCATCTGAACCCTGATACTCTGGGTTACCATCTGAACCCCGATACTCTGGGTTACCATCTGAACCCCGATACTCTGGGTTAACATCTGAACCCTGATACTCTGGATTACCATCTGAACCCCAATACTCTGGGTCACCATCTGAACCCCGATACTCTGGCTTAACATCTGAACCCCGATACTCTGGGTTAACATCTGAACCCCGATACTCTGGGTTACCATCTGAACCCCGATACTCTGGGTCACCATCTGAACCCCGATACTCTGGGTCACCATCTGAACCCCGATACGCTGGGTTAACATCTGAACCCTGATACTCTGGGTCACCATCTGAACCCAGATACTCTGGGTTACCATCTGAACCCCGATACTCTGGGTTACCATCTGAACCCCAATACTCTGGGTCACCATCTGAACCCCGATACTCTGGGTTAACATCTGAATCCCGATACTCTGGGTTACCATCTGAACCCCGATACTCTGGGTCACCATCTGAACCCTGATACTCTGGGTTACCATCTGAACCCTGATACTCTGGGTTACCATCTGAACCCTGATACTCTGGGTTACCATCTGAACCCCGATACTCTGGGTTACCATCTGAACCCCGATACTCTGGGTTACCATCTGAACCCTGATACTCTGGGTTACCATCTGAACCCCGATACTCTGGGTTACCATCTGAACCCCGATACTCTGGGTTAACATCTGAACCCCGATACTCTGGGTTACCATCTGAACTCCGATACTCTGGGTCACCATCTGAACCCCGATACTCTGGCTTAACATCTGAACCCCGATTCTCTGGGTTAACATCTGAACCCCGATACTCTGGGTTACCATCTGAACCCCAATACTCTGGGTCACCATCTGAACCCCGATACTCTGGGTCACCATCTGAACCCCGATACTCTGGGTTAACATCTGAACCCCGATACTCTGGGTCAACATCTGAACCCCGATACTCTGGGTCAACATCTGAACCCTGATACTCTGGGTTACCATCTGAACCCCGATACTCTGGGTCACCATCTGAACCCCGATACTCTGGGTCAACATCTGAACCCTGATACTCTGGGTTACCATCTGAACCCCGATACGCTGGGTTACCATCTGAACCCCGATACTCTGGGTTACCATCTGAACCCTGATACACTGGGTCACCATCTGAACCCCGATACTCTGGGTTACCATCTGAACCCCGATACTCTGGGTTACCATCTGAACCCCGATACTCTGGGTTACCATCTGAACCCTGATACACTGGGTCACCATCTGAACCCCGATACTCTGGGTTACCATCTGAACCCCGATACTCTGGGTTACCATCTGAACCCCAATACTCTGGGTTACCATCTGAACCCTGATACTCTGGGTTACCATCTGAACCCTGATACTCTGGGTCAACATCTATACCCTGATACTCTGGCTTAACATCTGAACCCTGATGCTCTGGGTTACCATCTGAACCCTGATACTCTGGGTCACCATCTGAACCCTGATACTCTGGCTTACCCTCTGAACCCCGATACTCTGGGTTACCCTCTGGGTCACCATCTGAACCCCGATACTCTGGGTCACCATCTGAACCCTGATACTCTGGTTATCATCTGAACCCCGATACTCTGGGTTACCATCTGAACCCCGATACTCTGGGTTACCATCTGAACCCTGATGCTCTGGGTTACCATCTGAACCCTGATACTCTGGGTTACCATCTGAACCCAGATACTCTGGGTCACCATCTGAACCCCGATACTCTGGGTTACCATCTGAACCCTGATACTCTGGGTTACCATCTGAACCCCGATACTCTGGGTTACCATCTGAACCCCGATACTCTGGGTCACCATCTGAACCCCGATACTCTGGGTCACCATCTGAACCCTGATACTCTGGGTTACCATCTGAACCCCGATACTCTGGCTTAACATCTGAACCCTGATCCTCTGGGTTACCATCTGAACCCCGATACTCTGGCTTAACATCTGAACCCCGATACTCTGGGTTACCATCTGAACCTGAGTGGCGCAGTGGTCTAAGGCACTGCATCGCAGTGCTAACTGTGCCACTAGAGATCCTGGTTCAAATCCAGGCTCTGTCGCAGCCGGCCGCGACCGGGAGACTCATGGGGCGGCGCACAATTGGCTCAGCGTCGTCCAGGGTAGGGGAGGGAATTGCCGGCAGGGATGTAGCTCAGTTGATAGAGGTGTGGGTTCGATTCCCACGGGGGGCCAGTATTTAAAAAAATATGTATTCACTAACTGTAAGTCGCTCTGGATAAGAGCGTCTGCTAAATGACTAAAATGTAAAAAAATGAACCCCGATACTCTGGGTTACCATCTGAACCCCGATACTCTGGGTTACCCTCTGGGTCACCATCTGAACCCTGATACTCTGGGTTACCATCTGAACCCCGATACTCTGGGTCACCATCTGAACCCCGATACTCTGGGTTAGTATCTGAACCCCGATACTCTGGGTTACCATCTGAACCCTGATACTCTGGGTTACCATCTGAACCCCGATACTCTGGGTTACCATCTGAACCCTGATACTCTGGGTTACCATCTGAACCCTGATACTATGGGTTACCATCTGAACCCCGATACTCTGGGTCACCATCTGAACCCCGATACTCTGGGTCACCATCTGAACCCTGATACTCTGGGTCACCATCTGAACCCTGATACTCTGGGTTACCATCTGAACCCTGATACTCTGGGTTACCATCTGAACCCCGATACTCTGGGTTACCCTCTGGGTCACCATCTGAACCCTGATACTCTGGGTTACCATCTGAACCCCGATACTCTGGGTTACCCTCTGGGTCACCATCTGAACCCTGATACTCTGGGTTACCATCTGAACCCCGATACTCTGGGTCACCATCTGAACCCCGATACTCTGGGTTAGTATCTGAACCCCGATACTCTGGGTTACCATCTGAACCCTGATACTCTGGGTTACCATCTGAACCCCGATACTCTGGGTTACCATCTGAACCCTGATACTCTGGGTTACCATCTGAACCCCGATACTATGGGTTACCATCTGAACCCCGATACTCTGGGTCACCATCTGAACCCCGATACTCAGGGTCACCATCTGAATCCCCGATACTCTGGGTTACCATCTGAACCCTGATAATTTCAGTGGGAAAACATCTGCTTCTTGGAAGAAAGATAAGGCAATACTGATGGTGGGAGGATTTGTAGACAACAAACAAGAACAGGCGATTTAGAGAAGACGGTTTAATGTTGATGTTGTTTAGTGCCATACTGTTGTTTTAATAGTAGCTAACCCCAAGGGATCTGTAGCCACTATACCCCCGTAGTAGTTAACTGGCCATGCTTTCCATCTGGCTACCACTACCCCGGCCACCAACTCTGCACCCTCTGCTGCAACTTGCCCATGCCCCCCCCGCTTCTCCTTCACACAAATTCAGACAGCTGATGTTTTGAAAGCGCTGCAAAATCTGGACCCCTACAAATCAGCTGGGCTAGACAATCTGGACCCTTTCTTTCTAAAACTAGCCGTCGAAATTGTCGCAACACCTATTACTAGTCTGTTCAACCTCTCTTTCATAACGTCTGAGATCCCCAGAGATTGGAAAGCTGCCGCGGTCATCCCCCTCTTCAAAGGGGGTGACACTCTAGATCCAAACTGCTATAGACCTATATCCATCCTGCCCTGCCTTTCGAAAGTATTTGAAAGCCAAGTTAACAAACAGATCACCGACCATTTCGAATACCACTGTACCTTCTCCGCTATGCAATCCGGTTTCCGAGCTGGTCATGGGTGCACTTCAGCCACGCTCAAGGTCCTAAACGATATTATAACCGCGATTGATAATAGACAGTACTGTGCAGCCGTCTTCATCGACCTGGCCAAGGCTTTCGACTCTGTCAACCACCGCATTCTTATTGGCAGACTAAATAGCCTTGGTTTCTCAAATGACTGCCTCACCTGGTTCACCAACTACTTCTCAGATAGAGTTCAGTGTGTCAAATCGGAGGGCCTGTTGTCTGGACCTATGGCAGTCTCTATGGGGGTGCCACAGGGTTCAATTCTTGGGCCAACACTTTTCTCCATTTATATCAATGATGTCGCTCTTGCTGCTGGTGACTCTCAGATCCACCTCTACGCAGACGACACCATTTTGTATACATCTGGCCCTTCATTGGACACTGTGTTAACAAACCTCCAAACGAGCTTCAATGCCATACAACACTCCTTCAGTAGCCTCCAACTGCTCTTAAACACTAGTAAAACTAAATGCATGCTTTTCAATCGAACGCTGCTGGCACCCGCCCACCCGACTAGAATCACAACTCTCGACGGGTCTGACCTAGAGTATGTGGACAACTACAAATACCTAGGTGTCTGGTTAGACTGTAAACTCAACTTCCAGACTCACATAAAGAATCTCCAATCCAAAGTTAAATCTAGAATCGGCTTCCTATTTCGCAACAAAGCCTCCTTCACTCATGCTGCCAAACATGCCCTCGTAAAACTGACTATCCTACCGATCCTTGACTTCGGCGATGTCATTTACAAAATAGCCTCCAACATTCTACTCAGCAAATTGGATGTAGTCTATCACAGTGCCATCCGTTTTGTCTCCAAAGCCCCATACACTACCCACCACTGTGACCTGTACGCTCTTGTTGGCTGGTCCTCACTACATGTTCGTCATCAAACCCACTGGCTCCAGGCCATCTATAAATCACTGCTAGGCAAATCCCCGCCTTATCTTAGCTCATTGGTCACCATAGCAGCACCCACCCGTAGTCTGCGCTCCAGCAGGTATATCTCACTGGTCATTCCCAAAGCCAACACCTCCTTTGGCCGCCATTCCTTCCAGTTCTCTGCTGCCAATGACTGGAACGAATTGCAAAAATCTCTGAAGCTGGAGACTCTTATCTCCCTCAATAACTTTAAGCATCAGTTGTCAGAGCACCTTACCGATCACTGCACCTGTACACAGCCCATCTGAAATTAGCCCACCCAACTACCTCATCCCTATATTGTTATTTATTTTACTCTTTTGCACCCCAGTATCTCTATTTGCACATAATCTCTTGCACATCTATCATTCCAGTGTTAATACTATTGTAATTATTTTGCACTATAGCCTATTTATTGCCTTACCTCCATAACTTGCTACATTTGCACACACTGTATATATATTTTCTGTTGTATTTTTGACTTTATGTTTTTTACCCCATATGTACCTCTGTGTTGTTTTTATTGCACTGCTTTGCTTTATCTTGGCCAGGTCGCAGTTGTAAATGAGAACCTGTTCTCAACTGGCTTACCTGGTTAAATAAAGGTGAAAAAAATAAAATAATAATCATGTGCTAATAGTGGCTAACCCCACTGTCTAATGCTGATCCATTTAATGTGCTAATAGTGGCTAACCCCACTGTCTAATGCTGATCCATTTCATGTGCTAATAGTGGCTAACCCCACTGTCTAATGCTGGTCCATTTCATGTTCTAATAGTGGCTAACCACACTGTCTAATGCTGGTCCATTTCATGTGCTAATAGTGGCTAACCCCACTGTATAATGCTGATCCATCTCATGTGCTAATAGTGGCTAACCACACTGTCTAATGCTGATCCATTTCATGTTCTAATAGTGGCTAACCACACTGTCTAATGCTGATCCATTTCATGTTCTAATAGTGGCTAACCCCACTGTCTAATGCTGATCCATTTCATGTTCTAATAGTGGCTAACCCCACTGTCTAATGCTGATCCATTTCATGTGCTAATAGTGGCTAACCACACTGTCTAATGCTGATCCATTTCATGTTCTAATAGTGGCTAACCACACTGTCTAATGCTGATCCATTTCATGTTCTAATAGTGGCTAACCACACTGTCTAATGCTGATCCATTTCATGTTCTAATAGTGGCTAACCACACTGTCTAATGCTGATCCATTTCATGTGCTAATAGTGGCTAACCCCACTGTCTAATGCTGATCCATTTCATGTTCTAATAGTGGCTAACCCCACTGTCTAATGCTGATCCATTTCATGTTCTAATAGTGGCTAACCCCACTGTCTAATGCTGATCCATTTCATGTTCTAATAGTGGCTAACCACACTGTCTAATGCTGATCCATTTCATGTGCTAATAGTGGCTAACCCCACTGTCTAATTCTGATCCATTTCATGTTCTAATAGTGGCTAACCACACTGTCTAATGCTGATCCATTTCATGTGCTAATAGTGGCTAACCCCACTGTCTAATGCTGGTCCATTTCATGTTCTAATAGTGGCTAACCACACTGTCTAATGCTGGTCCATTTCATGTGCTAATAGTAGCTAACCCCACTGTCTAATGCTGATCCATTTCATTTGCTAATAGTGGCTAACCCCACTGTCTAATGCTGGTCCATTTCATGTTCTAATAGTAGCTAACCCCACTGTGTAATGCTGGTCCATTTCATGTTCTATTAGGTTTTGGAGTTAGAACCACAGCTACTATACCTGTAGCTCTGGTACTCAAACATGATACAGGGCCCTCGGTTGGGTTGCCAGGTCCCGTTGGGTTGCCAGCTGCCAAAGCGGCGTGCATCCACAAAGCTCAGAACCCTACAGGGCTTCTCATTGGTGTAGAACCGCAGGTGGGCGTGTTTAGGAAGCGTCGCTTCCGTGGTGAAACGGAAGAATCCAGACATTCCGAAACGGAAGAAGATGTCCATGTTCTGGCCCTGGATGGCCTGCCCTGCCTTCACCCTGACAATAGAATACAATACAATGGTGCTTCATTGTCGATCTTGATACATTACAATACAATAGAATGGTGCTTCATTGTCGATCTTGCAAAGTAACTTGGCGTCCGGGACCGCTTGCCGTGCGGTAGCAGAGAGAACAGTCTATGACTAGGGTGGCTGGAGTCTTTGACAATTTTGAGGGCCTTCCTCTGACACCGCCTGGTATAGAGGTCCTGGATGGCAGGAAGCTTGGCCCCAGTGATGTACTGGGCCGTACGCACTACCCTCTGTAGTGCCTTGCGGTCGGAGGCCAAGCAGTTGCCATACCAGGCGGTTGCCATACCAGGCGGTGATGCAACCAGTCAGGATGCTCTCGATGGTGCAGCTGTATAATTTTTTGAGGATCTGAGGACCCATGTCAAATCTTTTCAGTCTCCTGAGGGGGAATAGGCTTTGTCATGCCCTCTTCACGACTGTCTTGGTGTGTTTGGACCATGATAGTTCGTTGGTGATGTGGACACCAAGGAACTTGAAGCTCTCAACCTGTTCCACTACAGCCCCGTCGATGAGAATGGGGACGTGCTCAGTCCTCTTTTTTTTCCTGTAGTCCACAATCATCTCCTTTGTCTTGGTCACGTTGAGGGAGAGGTTGTTGTCCTGGCACCACACGGCCAGGTCTCTGACCTCCTCCCTATAGGCTGTCTCATCGTTGTCGGTGATCAGGCCTACCACTGTTGTGTCGTCGGCAAACTTAATGATGGTGTTGGAGTCGTGCCTGGCCATGCAGTCATGGGTAAACAGGGAGTACAGGAGGGGACTGAGCACGCACCCCTGAGGGGCCCCCGTGTTGAGGATCAGTGTGGCAGATGTGTTGTTACCTACCCTTACCACCTGGGGGCGGCCCGTCAGGAAGTCCAGGATCCAGTTGCAGAGGGAGGTGTTTAGTCCCAGGATCATGGGACTGAAACCACTCTACCTGGAATAAACAGCATTATGAGACTGAAACCACTCCACCTGGAATAAACAACATTATGAGACTGAAACCACTCCACCTGGAATAAACAACATTATGAGACTGAAACCACTCCACCTGGAATAAACAGCATTATGAGACTGAAACCACTCCACCTGGAATAAACAACATTATGAGACTGAAACCACTCCACCTGGAATAAACAACATTATGGGACTGAAACCACTCCACCTGGAATAAACAACATTATGGGACTGAAACCACTCCACCTGGAATAAACAACATTATGGGAGTGAAACCACTCCACCTGGAATAAACAACATTATGAGACTGAAACCACTCCACCTGGAATAAACAACATTATGGGAGTGAAACCACTCCACCTGGAATAAACAACATTATGAGACTGAAACCACTCCACCTGGAATAAACAACATTATGGGACTGAAACCACTCCACCTGGAATAAACAACATTATGGGACTGAAACCACTCCACCTGGAATAAACAACATTATGGGAGTGAAACCACTCCACCTGGAATAAACAACATTATGAGACTGAAACCACTCCACCTGGAATAAACAACATTATGGGACTGAAACCACTCCACCTGGAATAAACAACATTATGGGACTGAAACCACTCCACCTGGAATAAACAACATTATGAGACTGAAACCACTCCACCTGGAATAAACAACATTATGGGACTGAAACCACTCCACCTGGAATAAACAACATTATGAGACTGAAACCACTCCACCTGGAATAAACAACATTATGGGAGTGAAACCACTCCACCTGGAATAAACAACATTATGAGACTGAAACCACTCCACCTGGAATAAACAACATTATGGGACTGAAACCACTCCACCTGGAATAAACAACATTATGGGACTGAAACCACTCCACCTGGAATAAACAACATTATGAGACTGAAACCACTCCACCTGGAATAAACAACATTATGGGACTGAAACCACTCCACCTGGAATAAACAACATTATGAGACTGAAACCACTCCACCTGGAATAAACAACATTATGGGAGTGAAACCACTCCACCTGGAATAAACAACATTATGGGACTGAAACCACTCCACCTGGAATAAACAACATTATGGGAGTGAAACCACTCCACCTGGAATAAACAACATTATGAGACTGAAACCACTCCACCTGGAATAAACAACATTATGGGACTGAAACCACTCCACCTGGAATAAACAACATTATGGGACTGAAACCACTCCACCTGGAATAAACAACATTATGAGACTGAAACCACTCCACCTGGAATAAACAACATTATGGGACTGAAACCACTCCACCTGGAATAAACAACATTATGAGACTGAAACCACTCCACCTGGAATAAACAACATTATGAGACGGAAACCACTCCACCTGGAATAAACAACATTATGAGACTGAAACCACTCCACCTGGAATAAACAACATTATGAGACGGAAACCACTCCACCTGGAATAAACAACATTATGAGACTGAAACCACTCCACCTGGAATAAACAACATTATGGGACTGAAACCACTCCACCTGGAATAAACAACATTATGAGACTGAAACCACTCCACCTGGAATAAACAACATTATGGGACTGAAACCACTCCACCTGGAATAAACAACATTATGAGACTGAAACCACTCCACCTGGAATAAACAACATTATGAGACTGAAACCACTCCACCTGGAATAAACAACATTATGAGACTGAAACCACTCCACCTGGAATAAACAACATTATGGGACTGAAACCACTCCACCTGGAATAAACAACATTATGAGACTGAAACCACTACACCTGGAATAAACAACATTATGAGACGGAAACCACTCCACCTGGAATAAACAACATTATGAGACTGAAACCACTCCACCTGGAATAAACAACATTATGAGACTGAAACCACTCCACCTGGAATAAACAACATTATGGGACTGAAACCACTCCACCTGGAATAAACAACATTATGAGACTGAAACCACTCCACCTGGAATAAACAACATTATCCAAATCGAATGCAATCAACTTTAAACTGGTGTAAAACATGCTTTAACAGGCGGTGAGATGAATCGAACGCCCCTCATTGTCTCCTCCCACCCGCCCCGACCAGATAAATGAGGGAGTGCTTTCTCTACGGTCTTTGTTTAGTTTCAATGGCCATCAAACAGCTTTTTAGCTGACGTTTTTAACTGATCGTTTTTAGCCATCTATCATTTCGTGTCTTGACTTAGTCTTGTCCAGACTGATCTAGCAAACACTCAACTGTAGCTAAGTAGTAATGGCAGGCAACAACATATTCACATTGGCTCACTTTATGGATATAAAACCAAGATAGAAAGAGAAGTGTTTACCATTTTAGTAGTAATGTTAGATTTGTCAATGTTGTACACGGAGTGAGGGGCGGGGCACAGATTACACGCCTGGGGCGGAGTGTTTACCCGTCGGGTATAAACCGGTTATTTCCCAGTTTATGAGATGCACGCAGAGGAGACTGACATCATTATTCCAAGGCTCGGGAAATTGCCGTCATGGCAACACTAATTAATTCTTCGAAAATGAAATTGTTTGTTTTTCTTGCTTTGATCAATTTTCCATTTACCCGAGGTGTGAGGGACATACCAAGACTCATCTTGAGACAAGGTAAATGTATTCTGTGACTTCTGTCTACTGCACCTGCTCTTTAACTCTAACAATTCTGCAACGAAGGCTATCAAGTCTGATGCAAGGTGTCAAAATAATAATAATGTATTACCGTTGTGAAGTGCTTTTCATTATACAAGAATAATGTCAAAGTGCAAAAAATATAAAAATAGTAACATTTCTATATATATATATATATCATGAAAGCGACATTCAAAGTCAATTAACCCAAATGAGTCCCACCGTTGCGCCGGCGTGATTTAGGATTTTCAAACCCCTTTTAAACATCATGGGTGGGTGGCACCAACATGGTTTAAATTAATCTAGGATTAGAGCTAATCTAGGTTTGTCCATCTAGATTTATAACTAATCAGAGATGTGTTGCACCGCTTAATTTTAAACCTGGATCAGTAAATCTATGATTAACCGTTTTTAACCCTCCCGTTGTCCTAGGGTCAAAATGACCCGCCACTGTGTTGAACCAACTTTATTTAATTTTTATATTTTGGGGATCATTTGTGAGAAGGAGGCAGTGAAACTTTAAAGAAACTATCACTGCCTCCTTCTCACAAATGATCCCAAAAATATAAAAATGAAATAAAGTTGGTTCAACACAGTGGCGGGTCATTTTGACCCTAGGACAACGGGAGGGTTAAACTATGATTAGTGACGTGTTACCCCAATATATGAGGTATTTCGTGAGTTGATACGTAGCTAGACTCCTGGACAAAAGAGGACACAAAGTTGCTGTTCCTTGATAAAATAAGAACTATGTAGAACTACTGCAACTCCATCATGAAAGGTCTCATGGGTTGGCTGATTGGAAATCAAACCCCTTATTTAGCAGCACTAGACAGAACTCATTCGTTAGCTACTGCAGCTAGATAGTTTATAAACCAAACGAGCTATCTTAAAATATAACTTATTATTGTCGTTATCTGGCCGCTTATTATTTGTCCGCTAGCCACCTGATCATGGCACTACAAAGAAGTTCACATTTCTCCGCTAATGAAAAACCCCTCTTGTCGGGAGGAATTTAGTAACGAACTGGAGGATAAAAGAACAGACAACACGACTGTCAGAAAGAAGGAAGACACCTGGGCCGTTTTACACGACAGATTTAATGGCTCGACACGGACTAAAGAGAAGAGGAACCCAAATCGGATGAAGGCTGCTGGAGAAACTTAAGAGCCAAAAAGGAGGCGGCGGGGGCTCTTTCAGACCGGAGGGGGGCCTCCATCCAGGGGAGTTGAACCTCTCTCCCAGAAGATATGCGAGATGATTCCCCAGCAGTTTGCCCCCCTCTCCTTAACCCCTATGATGACGACGGACAACTCGACCCAGCAATATTTAGTAAGCATAAATAACTGGTAAATATAAATGACTATAATGCACGTTAAAACTAACGTTAATGCTACTTCACTACAATGTGACCGTTATCAGGATCATTACAGCATGTTGCATAACATCATCATTCATACCAAGGCTGGGCGTATCATAAGCCCCAATTCAACTGTTGTACGGAAATAGCCTACTAATGAGTTAATTTTCTGTCTCTCCTTTCCGTTAGTTGAGCTGACACCCTGTGTCATGGAGAAACAGCAGTGCCTGGATCTTGCACCAGCAGCAAAAACACCAGACGGGCCAAGCAAACGCCCCAGAACTGACATGAACCAAGCTCATATGGATGTTTTGGAGCTACAGAGAGAGAAATCTACTGCAGATTGATGTCCTGAATTTACAAAAAGAGCTACTGTAAATTCAGAAACAGAAACTCCTTCAGGGAAACAAATGCCCACTGTGTAAAGAATGCTGATCTTTTTATTTAAGCAATTATTTATTAAAACAATTATTTATTAAAACAATGCTTTCCCAAGCAATGTGGTGTCCTCCAGTCTTGTGTTCTGGTGCTTCCAGATCCACCCTGTATTGTATTGAGAATAACAAAGTCTAAATAATACATTTGAATACAGATAGCCTAATTAGGAATTGTACACGTGTTGCATGTTGCACCTGGCCATCTTCTGCATTATCGGCAGGTAGCTTAGTGGTTAAGAGCGTTGTGCCAGTAACCGAAAGGTCGCAGGTTCTAATCCCCGAGCCAACTAGGTGAAAAATCTGTCGATGTGCCCTTGAGCAAGGCACTTAACCCTAATTGCTCATGTAAGTCGCTCTGGATAAGAGCGTCTGCTAAATGACTAAAATGTAAAATTATCCTCAGGAAGGTCCTCCTCAGGTAGCTCGTCTCCTTGGCTCTTGCCAAAGTTATACAGAACTACCACTGAAATAATTATTGTCAGTGTAGTGTCCATCTTCATGTGGAGCCCCTCCTTTAGGCACGGGAATCTTTTTTTCCACACTCCAAAAACTCTCTGAGACCTCTTGCCAGGATATGAGAGGTGGTGTATTCTCTCTCTTCAGGTGTCTGGGGGTTTAAAAGAGGAGTCAAAAGGTACCCACGACAGGCATATCCATTGTCACCTAGTAGGTGGCCTTCATATGCCCCCCTTTCCAGCATTGCACACAGACGACTACTGGCAGCTTCATTAAATAGTACCCGCAAAACACCAGTCTCAACGTCAACAGTGAAGAGGCGACTCCGGGATGCTGACCTTCTAGGCAGAGGTGCAAAGAAAAAGTCCAGTGTCTGTGTTCTTTTGCCCATCTTAATCTTTTCTTTATATTGGCCCCATTTGCTTTCTGTAGCCTTGTACTGTACCCAGAGAAATAGCATTAGTAATTGTAAATACCAGCTAATGCAGCGCTTTCTTTCTAATGACTGTGACACCATAAATCCTCTGTTCTCTTCCTCCCTCCAGACAGGAATGATGACAGGCTGGTGTATAATGTTCATCAGAACCACACAGTCTTCTTCCACCCAGAAGACAGTGATGAGCTCTACGTTGGAGGAACAGACTTTGTCTTTCAGATTGATGTGGAGTGCAGTCGAATCATAGAGGTTGGTATTCGCAGTCACTGTTCCCTTTCCTTCCTTCCTAAGATCACAATGATCTGTTTTGATCATAGACAAATAGAAAATCCCATTTCACTAGTTATTTTGCTTCTTGTGATGATCATTTTTCTATGCAGTGCCCTTGTAATGATTATTCGTATCATACAGTATGTTGAATGCCATATTCCCCTTTCTAGAAAATGTTACTTGTTTGTTGGGTTAGTCTCACAGGGCTATTTTGTAACAAATTTGTAACTGTTTGTAACAAATGACTGTCTGGCCCTTTGAGATATATAGTAGGCATTGTGTTTGCTACAAAGGCCAGACATTAAAGTATAACGCCAATGCCAGCGCAGGCTACATATCAAGTTAGACATCTCAAAGCTATTAGCCAAAGTGCGTTGGCATTTGGACAATAGGAATGTCAGCCTCACTGTCCTCAAGACAGAACAGTCAACTCAACATGTTGACGATATCCAGACTGGAATAAGCTAATTTATGCTATTAAACAGAACGCTGTCAGGATACGCCTATCATCCAATAGAAACAGTAGTTCGGATAGGTAGGTTTCAGTTTCAATCAAATTTCACTCATGTGTTTTATTAAGCCCTTTTTACATCAGCAGTTGTCACAAAGTGCTTTACAGAAACCCACACTACAACCCCAAAGAGCTAGCAATGCAGAGGAAGAAGCACATTTAGTTATATTAACAATGGTATGAGGAATGTTTCCATTCAAGCTGAAAATACTGTGTGTTTGGTGGTATTTAGGGGATAAATGCTGCTATGTCAAATATTTACGCTGGTGCCAGAGTTAGTTCTTAGAATCTGGATACTGATATGAAAGCCATGCATTCATCTTGAGTTAAGCAATAACCTGGATGATGGAAAAAGATATGTTGGTTTGCAGTGTGGAAACCTCCTGATTCAGCCAAGGCCGTATACAGCTCCGAGGCAGGGAAGGTAAAACTGGGGATTGTTGTTGACTGACTGTTTTCTCCATCATGTATTTTCTTCTGCAGTTGTTCCCACTCAGCACGACAGGTGGACAGACGTGTGGAGAGGTGAGTGAGTCCGTATGCAGCGCCTTCAGAAAGTATTCACACCCCTTGACTTATTCCACATTTTGTTATGTTACAGCCTGAATTCAAAATGGATGAACTATAAAAATGTTCTCACCCATAAACACACAATACCCCATAATGACAAAGTCAAAACATGTTTTTAGAAATTTTTGCAAAGTTATTGAAAATGAAATACAGAAATATCTCATTTTCATAAGTATTCACACCCCTGAGTCAATACTTTGGAGAAGCACCTTTGGCAGCGATTACAGCTGTGAGTCTTTCTGGGTAAGTCTCTAAGAGCTTTCCACACCTGGATTGTTCAACATTTGCCCATTTATTATTTTCAAAATTCTTCAACCTCTGTCAAATTGGTTGTTGATCATTGCTAGACAACCATTTTCAGGTCTTGCCATAGATTTTAAAGTAGATTTAAGTCAAAACTGTAACTCGGCCACTCAGGAACATTCAATGTTGTCTTGGTAAGCAACTCCAGTGTAGATTTGGCCTTGTGTTTTAGGTTATTGTCCTGCTGAAAGGTGAATTCATCTCCCAGTGTCTGGTGGAAAGCAGACTGAACCAGGTTTTCCTCTAGGATGTTGCCTGTGCTCAGCTCCATTCCGTTTATTTTTTATCCTGAAAAACTCCCCAGTTTTTAACGATTACAAGCATACCCATAACATGATGCAGCCACCACCATGCTTGAAAATATGGAGAGAGAGGTACTCAGTAATGTGTTGTATGGATTTTCCCCAAACATAACACATTTGTATTTGGGACAAAAAAGTTAATTGCTTTGCCAAATTTTTTTGCAGTATAACTTTAGTGCCTTGTTGCAAACTGGATGCATGTTTTGGAATATTTTTCTGTATAAACTGACAGGTTATAATCAACAATATAAATGGTATATAAAACTATTAACTGACAGGTTATAATCAACAATTTTAAATTGTATATAAAACAATACTAACTGACAGGTTTATATTGAAAGTTGACAACACCCTGATTCATATTAGCGTCTACTAGGAATATTTAGAGACTTCCTCAGTGCCAGCGGATCAGCGCTAAGCATAGCAGATACACACAACTCATTTTAATCAGACTGAGAATAGATATGGTTCCGTTTCCCCCGACTGTCTGAATAATATTCAACCTTTTGATTTAATTTACCCTTCAACCTTACTAAGCCCTGTACCTGAGTGCAAAGTGTGACGGTGCAATGCACCTGACTTTTGTGTATTTCATATGCTAATGTTTCAATTGTATCTGTCCTTACTAATATGATTGATTGATTGATTTTATTATAATGTCATGCATCTTCATGATGCCCAGCCCACATGGGCTTATAAGACACTATATGATTAGTAATCAAATAAAATGATCATACTTAAATATTCACCTACCTACCTACCTAGCTACCCACCTACATACCACGAACATAGACATTTGCATTTCTACTGAAATGAAAACAATTGAAACACAAAAACCAAAACCTTTCAGTTATACAACTTATATAGTCGCGTATTCTATGGAAATAACATGTGCAACCAGGACATTCAAGTCTTTCTCCATCACTACTCCAGAACAGTTCTGGTTTCTGTTTCTCCATCACTACTCCAGAACAGTTCTGGTTTCTGGTTCGCCATCATTACTCCAGAACAGTTCTGGTTTCTGGTTCTCCATCACTACTCCAGAACAGTTCTGGTTTCTGGTTCTGCATCACTACTCCAGAACAGTTCTGGTGTCTGTTGTTGCATTTTTTCAAACAAGGTTTCTCTTCAATCATCATATAGACGACAGTAAAGTTCATTCTCTATGTCCCCTAAATAAAAAGTGAACTTCATTCATTCTCTGCTGAATTTGATAAACAACTAAATAGACAGCTGGCTTACTGCATGTGCTGAACTCCTGTAACTACTGGGGGGGCAGGTAGCTTAGTGGTTAAGAGCGTTGTGCCAGTAACCGAAAGGTCGCTGGTTCTAATCCCAGAGCCGACTAGGAGCAAGGCACTTAACCCTAATTGCTCCTGTAAGTCGCTCTGGATAAGAGCGTCTGCTAAATGACTAAAATGTAACTACTGGCAGCAAGCCAGCTGTCTATGTTGTTGTTAATCAGCTTCAGCTCATGCAGCAAGCCAGCCGTCTCTTTCTGGTCCATCCCACTGGTGTTGGTAACGATGTTGACCTTCAACTGTTGCTTTAGTTGTAGAGTTTTTTTTTGTAGTGATGTACTGTAATTACAAACTTTGTTTTGTTCAATGTTTGACACGATACTCAACCCACGCTTTTCTAATTGATTAGCTGATGGGAGTGACGTTCTGATTCTAACCCCTTCCCAGGGCCCGTGTGAGAATGTCATCACTGTTATCCAGAAGTTTCAGGACAGTCTG
The DNA here is from genome assembly GCA_031479575.1 of Coregonus ussuriensis. NCBI lineage: Eukaryota > Metazoa > Chordata > Actinopteri > Salmoniformes > Salmonidae > Coregonus > Coregonus ussuriensis. Next base: position 7,199,560 of record CM062498.1, on the reverse strand, counting down.
TTTGTCTGTGGGACCAATGGGAACAAGCCTCAGTGCTGGAAGCTGGTGAGGATTGGTTGATTATTTCCTGCTTTATTAGACAGCTGTAGAACCAGAGGAAGGTTGGAGACGGGGATTGAACCCTGGTCTCCTGTGGGGAGGCAAATACAGCATGTGCTGACAGCCGAGGGTGTTAAGGAATGTGGCAAAGACGTCCACCCAGCGTGGCTTTCTCACTATAGTTCATAGGGAGTCCACCCAGCGTGGCTTTCTCACTATAGTTCATAGCTAGTCCACCCAGCGTGGCTTTCTCACTATAGTTCATAGCTAGTCCACCCTGCGTGGCTTTCTAACTATAGTTCATAGCTAGTCCACCCAGCGTGGCTTTCTCACTATAGTTCATAGGGAGTCCACCCAGCGTGGCTTTCTCACTATAGTTCATAGGGAGTCCACCCAGCGTGGCTTTCTCACTATAGTTCATAGCTAGTCCACCCAGCGTGGCTTTCTAACTATAGTTCATAGCTAGTCCACCCAGCGTGGCTTTCTAACTATAGTTCATAGCTAGTCCACCCAGCGTGGCTTTCTCACTATAGTTCATAGCTAGTCCACCCAGCGTGGCTTTCTCGCTATAGTTCATAGGGAGTCCACCCAGCGTGGCTTTCTCACTATAGTTCATAGGGAGTCCACCCAGCGTTGCTTTCTCACTATAGTTCATAGGGAGTCCACCCAGCGTGGCTTTCTCACTATAGTTCATAGCTAGTCCACCCAGCGTGGCTTTCTCACTATAGTTCATAGCTAGTCCACCCAGCGTGGCTTTCTCACTATAGTTCATAGGGAGTCCACCCAGCGTGGCTTTCTCACTATAGTTCATAGCTAGTCCACCCAGCGTGGCTTTCTAACTATAGTTCATAGCTAGTCCACCCAGCGTGGCTTTCTCAATATAGTTCATAGCTAGTCCACCCAGCGTGGCTTTCTCACTATAGTTCATAGCTAGTCCACCCAGCGTGGCTTTCTCACTATAGTTCATAGCTAGTCCACCCAGCGTGGCTTTCTCACTATAGTTCATAGCTAGTCCACCCAGCGTGGCTTTCTCACTATAGTTCATAGGGAGTCCACCCAGCGTGGCTTTCTCACTATAGTTCATAGCTAGTCCACCCAGCGTGGCTTTCTCACTATAGTTCATAGGGAGTCCACCCAGCGTGGCTTTCTCACTATAGTTCATAGCTAGTCCACCCAGCGTGGGTTTCTCACTATAGTTCATAGGGAGTCCACCCAGCGTGGCTTTCTCACTATAGTTCATAGGGAGTCCACCAAGCGTGGCTTTCTCACTATAGTTCATAGGGAGTCCACCCAGCGTGGCTTTCTCACTATAGTTCATAGCTAGTCCACCCAGCGTGGCTTTCTCACTATAGTTCATAGGGAGTCCACCCAGCGTGGCTTTCTCACTATAGTTCATAGGGAGTCCACCCAGCGTGGCTTTCTCACTATAGTTCATAGCTAGTCCACCCAGCGTGGCTTTCTCACTATAGTTCATAGCAATTAATTATTATTAGGGGTTAAGTGCCTTGCTCAAGGGCACATTAACGTCATTTAGCAGACGCTCTTAGCCAGAGCGACTCACAAATTGGTGCGTTCACCCTATAGCCAGTGGGATAACCACTTTACAATTTTGGGGGGGGGGGGGGGGGGGGGGGGGGGGGGGGGGTTAGAAGGAATACTTTAGCCTATCCCAGGTATTCCTTAAAGAGGTGGGGTTTCAAATGTCTCCGGAAGGTGGTGAGTGACTCCGCTGTCCTGGCGTCGTGAGGGAGCTTGTTCCACCATTGGGGTGCCAGAGCAGCGAACAGTTTTGACTGGGCTGAGCGGGAGCTGTGCTTCCGCAGAGGAAGGGGAGCCAGCAGGCCAGAGGTGGATGAACGCAATGTCCTCGTTTGGGTGTAGGGACTGATCAGAGCCTGAAGGTACAGGGGTGCCGTTCCCCTCACTGCTCCAAAGGCAAGCACCATGGTCTTGTAGCGGATGCGAGCTTCAATTGGAAGCCAGTGGAGTGTGCGGAGGAGGGGGGTGACGTGAGAGAACTTGGGAAGGTTGAACACCAGACGGGCTGCGGCATTCTGGATGAGTTGTAGGGGTTTAATGGCACAGGCAGGGAGCCCAGCCAACAGCGAGTTGCAGTAGTCCAGACGGGAGATGACAAGTGCCTGGACCAGGACCTGCGCCGCTTCCTGTGTAAGGCAGGGTCGCACTCTCCGAATGTTGTAGAGCATGAACCTGCAGGAGCGGGTCACCGCCTTGATGTTGGGGGAGAACGACAGGGTGTTGTCCAGGGTCACGCCTAGGCTCTTCGCACTCTGGGAGGAGGACACAGCGGAGTTGTCTACCGTGATGGCGAGATCATGGAACGGGCAGTCCTTCCCCGGGAGGAAGAGCAGCTCCGTCTTGCCAGGGTTCAGCTTGAGGTGGTGATCCGTCATCCATACTGATATGTCTGCCAGACATGCAGAGATGCGATTCGCCACCTGGTTATCAGAAGGGGGAAAGGAGAAGATTAGTTGTGTATCGTCAGCGTAGCAATGATAGGAAAGGCCATGTGAGGATATGACAGAGCCAAGTGACTTGGTGTATAGGGAGAAAAGGAGAGGGCCCAAAACCGATCCCTGGGGGACACCAGTGGTGAGAGCACGTGGTGCGGAGACAGCTTCCCGCCACGCCACTTGGTAGGAGCGACCGGTCAGGTAGGACGCAATCCAGGAGTGAGCCGCGCCGGAGATGCCCATTTCGGAGAGGGTGGAGAGGAGGATCTGATGGTTCACAGTATCAAAGGCAGCAGACAGGTCTAGAAGGACAAGAGCAGAGGAGAGAGAGTTAGCTTTAGCAGTGCGGAGAGTCTCTGTGACACAGAGAAGAGCAGTCTCAGTTGAATGACCAGTCCTGAAACCTGATTGGTTTGGATCAAGAAGGTCATTCTGAGAGAGATAGCAAGAGAGTTGGCTAAAGACGGCACGCTCAATAGTTTTGGAAAGAAAAGAAAGAAGGGATACTGGTCTGTAGTTGTTGACATCAGTGGGGTCGAGTGTTGGTTTTTTGAGAAGGGGAGTAACTCTCGCTCTCTTGAAGACGGAAGGGACATGGCCAGCGGTCAAGGATGAGTTGATCAGCGAGGTGAGGTAGGGGAGAAGGTCACCGGAGATGGTCTGGAGAAGGGAGGAGGGGATGGGGTCAAGCGGGCAGGTTGTTGGGCGGCCTGCAGTCACAAGTCGCAGGATCTTATCTGGAGAGAGAGGGGAGAAAGAAGTCAAAGCATAGGGTAGGGCAGTGTGAGCAGGACCAGCAGTGTCATTAGACTTAACAAACAAGGATCGGATGTCGTCAACCTTCTTTTCAAAGTGGTTGACGAAGTCATCCACAGAGAGAGAGGAGGGGGGGGGGGGGGGGAGGGAGGATTCAGGAGGGAGGAAAATGTGGCAAAGAGCTTCCTAGGGTTAGAGGCAGATGCTTGGAATTTAGAGTGGTAGAAGGTGGCCTTAGCAGCAGAAACAGATGAAGAAAATGTAGAGAGGAGGGAGTGAAAAGATGCCAGGTCGGCAGGGAATTTAGTTTTCTTCCATTTCCGCTCCGCTGCCCGGAGCTCTGTTCTGTGAGCTCGCAATGAGTCATCAAGCCACGGAGCTGGAGGGGAGGACCGAGCCGGCCGGGAGGATAGGGGACACAGAGAGTCAAAGGATGCAGAAAGGGAGGAGAGGAGGGTTGAGGAGGCAGAATCAGGAGATTGGAGGGAGAAGGATTGAGCAGAGGGAAGAGATGATAGGATGGAAGAGGAGAGAGTAGTGGGAGAGAGAGAGCGAAGGTTGCGGCGGCGCATTACCATCTGTGTAGGGGCAGAGTGAGTAGTGTGGGAGGAGAGTGAGAGAGAAAAGGAAACAAAGTAGTGGTCGGAGACTTGGAGGGGAGTTGCAGTGAGATTAGTAGAGGAGCAGCATCTAGTGAAGATGAGGTCAAGCGTATTGCCTGCCTTGTGAGTAGGGGGGGACGGTGAGAGGGTGAGGTCAAAAGAGGAGAGGAGTGGAAAGAAGGAGGCAGAGAGAAATGAGTCAAATGTGGACATAGGGAGGTTGAAATCCCCCAAAACTGTGAGGGGTGAGCCATCCTCAGGGAAGGAACTTATCAAGGCGTCAAGCTCATTGATGAACTCTCCAAGGGAACCTGGAGGGCGATAGATGACAAGGATATTAAGCTTAAATGGGCTAGTGACTGTGACAGCATGGAATTCAAATGAGGAGATAGACAGATGGGTTAGGGGAAAAATTGAGAATGTCCACTTGGGAGAGATGAGGATTCCTGTACCACCACCCCTCTGACCAGATGCTCTCGGGGTATGCGAGAACACATGGTCAGACGAGGAGAGAGCAGTAGGAGTAGCGGTGTTTTCAGTGGTGATCCATGTTTCCGTCAGCGCCAGGAAGTCGAGGGACTGGAGGTTGGCATAGGCTGGGATGAAGTCAGCTTTGTTGGCAGCAGAACGGCAGTTCCAGAGGCTGCCTGCGACCTGGAACTCCACGTGGGTGGTGCGTGCAGGGACCACCAGATTGGAGAGGCAGCAGCCACGCGGTGTGGTGCGTTTGTGTAGCCTATGCAGAGAGGAGAGAACAGGGATAGGCAGAGGCATAGTTGACAGGCTGTAGCAAATGGCTACAAAAATGCAGAGGAGATCGGAATGAAATGGGCTAAGCATCTGGGAGTGGAGAGAGCAGGGCCTCCCTCACCAAAACTTCTACCTCGGAAACTAAAATTGTTTCACTGAACCACCCGAAGAAAAAAAACTCTCCCAACTTCCGCCTTTGGAAATCAGAATTGTTGTGAACCACAGCGGTTCAATGTTTAAAGGAGTAGACTCAACCCACTTTGTTCAGCTAGCCAACTATGACTCCATAGCCAACTAGCAGACTAGCATCCAATAACAATAACACACCGTTTAGCGCCAACACTTGGTCACAACAAACCACCAATATTGTGATAACACACTAAACAGATCATTCGTGTCTGTGTCAAGTTCCTTACATGACGCAGCGATGATTAGACGTTGGCTAGCTAGGACAAGTAAATTGTGGTTAGCTACTTCAGTACAGCCAAATGGTCATGTTGGGTAGCTAGCAATGGCCACTGTGTCGACTCTGTTTGAAGAACGGCTGGCTAGCTAGCTTCGTGCTACAGCCGGCACGGCCGAGGACACTGCCAAGACACAGTAACTACCCACAACAACCCACGAAGCCTAGCTATGACGCCGTAGCCAACCTGCAAGCTAGCATCCATTAACACACAACTTAGCATCAACACCTGGCCACAACAAACTGCCAAGAGTGTGTCAGCACACCAAACAGACAATTCAAGTCCGTGTCGAGTTCCCTTCACAACGCAGCAAAAAAAATAAAATAAAAAATAATAATAATAATAATTAAACGTTGGAACCAGCTCTCCAGCGTTGCTAATCGTTACCAATAGCTACCCGCTAGCTAGCTAGCTTCGTGCCTCAATTCTAACCCACAATTACCCACGGAAAGCTACAATAACAACAATACTAACCTACAATAAATACAATACCTAACTACAGCTAACTACCTACCTACGATCTAGTACATGGTTAAGCAAAAGTTAAACGTTGGGTAGGACTACATTACCGTTGGAGCCAGCTCTCCAGCGTTGCTAATCGTTACCAATAGCTACCCGCTAGCTAGCTAGCCTCGTGCCTCGATACTAATCCACAATTACCTATGGAAAGCTACTACAACCACAATACTAACCTACAATAAATACAATACCTAACTACAGCTAACTACCTACCTACGATCTAATACATGGTTAAGCAAAAGTTAAACGTTGGGTAGGAGTACATTACCGTTGGAACCAGCTCTCCAGCGTTGCTAATCGTTACCAATAGCTACCCGCTAGCTAGCTAGCCTCATGCCTCGATACTAACCCACAAATTACCCACGGAAAGCTACAATAACAACAATACTAACCTACAATAAATACAATACCTAACTACAGCTAACTACCTACCTACGATCTAATACATGGTTAAGCTTTACTCAACACTACATGTAGCTTACCCTACTTACCTCCAGCTAGTCCACCCAGCGTGGCTTTCTCACTATAGTTCATAGCTAGTCCACCCAGCGTGGCTTTCTCACTATAGTTCATAGCTAGTCCACCCAGCGTGGCTTTCTCACTATAGTTCATAGGGAGTCCACCCAGCGTGGCTTTCTCACTATAGTTCATAGCTAGTCCACCCAGCTTGGCTTTCTCACTATAGTTCATAGCTAGTCCACCCAGCGTGGCTTTCTCACTATAGTTCATAGGGAGTCCACCCAGCGTGGCTTTCTCACTATAGTTCATAGCTAGTCCACCCAGCGTGGCTTTCTCACTATAGTTCATAGCTAGTCCACCCAGCGTGGCTTTCTCACTATAGTTCATAGCTAGTCCACCCAGCGTGGCTTTCTCACTATAGTTCATAGGGAGTCCACCCAGCGTGGCTTTCTAACTATAGTTCATAGGGAGTCCACCCAGCGTGGCTTTCTAACTATAGTTCATAGGGAGTCCACCCAGCGTGGCTTTCTCACTATAGTTCATAGGGAGTCCACCCAGCGTGGCTTTCTCACTATAGTTCATAGGGAGTCCACCCAGCGTGGCTTTCTCACTATAGTTCATAGGGAGTCCACCCAGCGTGGCTTTCTCACTATAGTTCATAGCTAGTCCACCCAGCGTGGCTTTCTCACTATAGTTCATAGCTAGTCCACCCAGCGTGGCTTTCTCACTATAGTTCATAGGGAGTCCACCCAGCGTTGCTTTCTCACTATAGTTCATAGCTAGTCCACCCAGCGTGGCTTTCTAACTATAGTTCATAGCTAGTCCACCCAGCGTGGCTTTCTAACTATAGTTCATAGGGAGTCCACCCAGCGTGGCTTTCTAACTATAGTTCATAGCTAGTCCACCCAGCGTGGCTTTCTCACTATAGTTCATAGCTAGTCCACCCAGCGTGGCTTTCTCACTATAGTTCATAGCTAGTCCACCCAGCGTGGCTTTCTCACTATAGTTCATAGCTAGTCCACCCAGCGTGGCTTTCTCACTATAGTTCATAGGGAGTCCACCCAGCGTGGCTTTCTCACTATAGTTCATAGCTAGTCCACCCAGCGTGGCTTTCTCACTATAGTTCATAGGGAGTCCACCCAGCGTGGCTTTCTCACTATAGTTCATAGCTAGTCCACCCAGCGTGGGTTTCTCACTATAGTTCATAGGGAGTCCACCCAGCGTGGCTTTCTCACTATAGTTCATAGGGAGTCCACCAAGCGTGGCTTTCTCACTATAGTTCATAGGGAGTCCACCCAGCGTGGCTTTCTCACTATAGTTCATAGCTAGTCCACCCAGCGTGGCTTTCTCACTATAGTTCATAGGGAGTCCACCCAGCGTGGCTTTCTCACTATAGTTCATAGGGAGTCCACCCAGCGTGGCTTTCTCACTATAGTTCATAGCTAGTCCACCCAGCGTGGCTTTCTCACTATAGTTCATAGCTAGTCCACCCAGCGTGGCTTTCTCACTATAGTTCATAGCTAGTCCACCCAGCGTGGCTTTCTCACTATAGTTCATAGGGAGTCCACCCAGCGTGGCTTTCTCACTATAGTTCATAGGGAGTCCACCCAGCGTGGCTTTCTCACTATAGTTCATAGCTAGTCCACCCAGCGTGGCTTTCTAACTATAGTTCATAGCTAGTCCACCCAGCGTGGCTTTCTCACTATAGTTCATAGGGAGTCCACCCAGCGTGGCTTTCTCACTATAGTTCATAGCTAGTCCACCCAGCGTGGCTTTCTCACTATAGTTCATAGCTAGTCCACCCAGCGTGGCTTTCTCACTATAGTTCATAGCTAGTCCACCCAGCGTGGCTTTCTCACTATAGTTCATAGGGAGTCCACCCAGCGTGGCTTTCTAACTATAGTTCATAGCTAGTCCACCCAGCGTGGCTTTCTCACTATAGTTCATAGGGAGTCCACCCAGCGTGGCTTTCTCACTATAGTTCATAGCTAGTCCACCCAGCGTGGCTTTCTCACTATAGTTCATAGGGAGTCCACCCAGCGTGGCTTTCTCACTATAGTTCATAGCTAGTCCACCCAGCGTGGCTTTCTCACTATAGTTCATAGGGAGTCCACCCAGCGTGGCTTTCTCACTATAGTTCATAGGGAGTCCACCAAGCGTGGCTTTCTCACTATAGTTCATAGGGAGTCCACCCAGCGTGGCTTTCTCACTATAGTTCATAGCTAGTCCACCCAGCGTGGCTTTCTCACTATAGTTCATAGGGAGTCCACCCAGCGTGGCTTTCTCACTATAGTTCATAGGGAGTCCACCCAGCGTGGCTTTCTCACTATAGTTCATAGCTAGTCCACCCAGCGTGGCTTTCTCACTATAGTTCATAGCTAGTCCACCCAGCGTGGCTTTCTCACTATAGTTCATAGCTAGTCCACCCAGCGTGGCTTTCTCACTATAGTTCATAGGGAGTCCACCCAGCGTGGCTTTCTCACTATAGTTCATAGCTAGTCCACCCAGCGTGGCTTTCTAACTATAGTTCATAGCTAGTCCACCCAGCGTGGCTTTCTCACTATAGTTCATAGGGAGTCCACCCAGCGTGGCTTTCTCACTATAGTTCATAGCTAGTCCACCCAGCGTGGCTTTCTCACTATAGTTCATAGCTAGTCCACCCAGCATGGCTTTCTCACTATAGTTCATAGGGAATCCACCCAGCGTGGCTTTCTCACTATAGTTCATAGGGAGTCCACCCAGCGTGGCTTTCTCACTATAGTTCATAGCTAGTCCACCCAGCGTTGCTTTCTCACTATAGTTCATAGCTAGTCCACCCAGCGTGGCTTTCTCACTATAGTTCATAGCTAGTCCACCCAGCGTGGCTTTCTAACTATAGTTCATAGCTAGTCCACCCAGCGTGGCTTTCTCACTATAGTTCATAGGGAGTCCACCCAGCGTGGCTTCCTCACTATAGTTCATAGCTAGTCCACCCAGCGTGGCTTTCTAACTATAGTTCAATTGTGAAACTATGATGATGTATTGTTATGTAAAAGTATGTTTTCTTTTCCACTATCTAATATGTTTTCATATGCTATGTCATTCGAAATCTTCTATCACATACGTTTTCATGGGATGTGTCCCAAATGTCCCCCTATTGGCTAAGGGTCCTGGTCCAAAGTGGTGCACTACATAGGGAATAGGGTGCCATTTGGCTATGGGCTCTGGTCTAAAGTAGTGCACTACATAGGGAATAGGGTGCCATTTGGCTAAGGGTCCTGGTCTAAAGTGGTGCACTACATAGGGAATAGGGTGCCATTTGGGAGTCAACCATTGTGATCTTTTGGTTCCTGTTTTGATGAGTATTTCCTGTGTTTATGCCACAGTATTCTCAGATGCCCAATCACACACATCAGATAGTTGAGAGTTACGAAGGCACTGGACTGTCTCCTTACGTCTACTCCCAGAACGCACTTTCCCTCACTGTAGGTATGTGGAACACATAGCTGTGGACTGTGGTCTTCACTAGAAGACTAATGTAACATTCAGTTGTTCAGTGGCAGAGATACACTATGTAAACAAAAGTATGTGGACACCTCTTCAAATTAGTGAATTCAGCTATTTCAGCCACACCTGTTGCTGACAGGTGTATAAAATCGAGCACACAGCCATGCAATCTCCATAGACAAACATTGGCAGTAGAATGGCCTTACTGAAGAGCTCAGTGACATTCAACGTGGCACCGTCATAGAATTGCCACCTTTCCAACAAGTCAGTTCGTCAAATGTCTGCCCTGCTAGAGCTGCCCCGGTCAACTGTAAGTGCTGTTATTGTGAAGTGGAAACGTCTAGGAGCAACAACGGCTCAGCCGTGAAGTGGTAGGTCACACAAGCTCACAGAACGGGACCGCCGAGTACTGAAGCGCGTAGTGCATAAAAATCGTCTGTCCTCGGTTACAACACTCACTACCGAGTTCCAAACTGCCTCTGGAAGCAACGTCAGCACAATAACTGTTCTTCGGGGGCTTCATGAAATGGGTTTCCATGAGCAACCACACACAAGCCTAAGATTACCATGCACAATGCCAAGCGTCCGCTGGAGTGGTGTAAAGCTTGCGGCCATTGGACTCTGGAGCAGTGGAAACGTGTTCTCTGGAGTGATGAGTCACGCTTCACCATCTGGCAGTCCGACGGTCTAATCTGGGTTTGGCGGATGCCAGGTGAACGCTACCTGCTCCAATGCATAGTGCCAACTGTAAAGTTTGGCGGAGGAGGAATAATGGACTGGGACTGTTTTTCATGGCTCAGGCTAGACACCTTAGTTCCAGTGAAGGGAAATCTTAACGCTACAGCATAGAATGATATTCAAGATGATTCTGTCCTTCCAACATTGTGGCAACAGTTTGGGAAGGCCCTTTCCTGTTTCAGCATGGCAATGCCCCCATGTACAAAGCGAGGTCCATACAGAAATTGTTTGTCGAGATCGGTGTGGAAGAACTTGACTGACCTGGACAGAGCCCTGACCTCAATCCCATCGAACGCCTTTGGGATGAATTGGAACACCGACTGCAAGCCAGGCCTAATCGCCCAACATCAGTGCCCGACCTCACTAAATCTCTTGTGGCTGAATGGAAGCAAGTCCCCGCAGCAATGTTCCAACATCTAGTGGAAAGCCTTCCCAGAAGAGTGGAGGCTGTTATAGCAGCAAAGGGGGGACCAACTCCATATTAATGCCCAGGATTTTGGAATGAGATGTTTGACGAGCAGTTGTCCACATACATTTGGTCATGTAGTGTATAACTACCCAATCAGATCCCTTGGCGTAGAATACATATGTTTTCACTAAAATGCAATGAATTATTGAATGCCTGTTTGTTTGTTTGTGTGTGTGTGACTTGAGATCTTCATACTATATAACCACCTAATAAATTCCAGTAGAAATACCTTATAAAATGTGTTGTTTTTTTTTACTAGAATGCAATGCGTGATTGAATATGTTTGCTTCCTGGTTGTAAGGAGGGCCTGTTGTGTTGTTTTAGAGGGGGATCTATATGCTGCTGCTCCCTTATACAGCGATGGGAGCTCACTACAGTTCAGAAGGAAAGCTGGCAGGAGAACCAATGTATGGATGTACAACAAATGGGTGACCGGTACGTTAACAGATATGCCATTATGCCATTTAGCAGACACTTTTATCCAAAGCGACTTACAGTCATGTGTGCATATTTTATATATATATATATATATATATATATATATATATATATAAATGTGATAATGTATACATTTGATAAGGTGTTAATGTGGTGATGTATTAATAGATAATGTATTAATGTGATGATGTGTTAATAGATAATGTATTAATGTATATAGAATAGAACACAAAATACTTTAAACAGTCAGAAATGACTCCCAAACCAGAGTTGGTAGATTAAGTTGAAGTGGGTCGATGTTGCTCTTAGCCTACATATCCTCGAACACTATGGCCCATTTCCCCCAGACAGATAAGGAGATTCCCCATTTAAAGTGCTTCTAAGTCAAAGGCTATATGCTTAGTCTGTGTTTGAGAAACAGCTCTTCAGACTCTCAGTGCTTTATCAGCCTGAAGCAAACTATCCCTGACATGACATTTAGTTTACACTCTCGGTGCGTCCCAAATCAAATCAATTGTATTTATAAAGCCGTTTTTAACATCAGCAGATGTCACAAAGTGCTATACAGAAACCCAGTCTAAAACCCCAGACAGCAGCAATGCAGATGTAGAAGCACGGTGGCTAGGAAAAACTCCCTAGAAAGGCAGGAACCTAGGAAGAAACCTAGAGAGGAACCAGGCTCTGAGGGGTGGCCAGTCCTCTACTGGCTGTACTGGGTAGACCAGAGGAACCAGGCTCTGAGGGGTGGCCAGTCCTCTACTGGCTGTACTGGGTAGAGAGGAACCAGGCTCTGAGGGGTGACCAGTCCTCTACTGGCTGTACTGGGTAGACCAGAGGAACCAGGCTCTGAGGGGTGACCAGTCCTCTACTGGCTGTATTGGGTAGAGAGGAACCAGGCTCTGAGGGGTGGCCAGTCCTCTAGTGGCTGTACTGGGTAGAGAGGAACCAGGCTCTGAGGGGTGGCCAGTCCTCTAGTGGCTGTACTGGGTAGAGAGGAACCAGGCTCTGAGGGGTGGCCAGTCCTCTACTGGCTGTACTGGGTAGACCAGAGGAACCAGGCTCTGAGGGGTGACCAGTCCTCTACTGGCTGTACTGGGTAGACCAGAGGAACCAGGCCCTGAGGGGTGACCAGTCCTCTACTGGCTGTACTAGGTAGACCAGAGGAACCAGGCTCTGAGGGGTGGCCAGTCCTCTACTGGCTGTACTGGGTAGAGAGGAACCAGGCTCTGAGGGGTGGCCAGTCCTCTACTGGCTGTACTGGGTAGAGAGGAACCAGGCTCTGAGGGGTGGCCAGTCCTCTACTGGCTGTACTGGGTAGAGAGGAACCAGGCTCTGAGGGGTGGCCAGTCCTCTACTGGCTGTACTGGGTAGAGAGGAACCAGGCTCTGAGGGGTGGCCAGTCCTCTACTGGCTGTACTGGGTAGACCAGAGGAACCAGGCTCTGAGGGGTGACCAGTCCTCTACTGGCTGTACTGGGTAGACCAGAGGAACCAGGCTCTGAGGGGTGGCCAGTCCTCTACTGGCTGTACTGGGTAGAGAGGAACCAGGCTCTGAGGGGTGGCCAGTCCTCTACTGGCTGTACTGGGTAGACCAGAGGAACCAGGCTCTGAGGGGTGGCCAGTCCTCTTCTGGCTGTACTGGGTAGAGAGGAACCAGGCTCTGAGGGGTGGCCAGTCCTCTTCTGGCTGTACTGGGTAGAGAGGAACCAGGCTCTGAGGGGTGGCCAGTCCTCTACTGGCTGTACTGGGTAGAGAGGAACCAGGCTCTGAGGGGTGGCCAGTCCTCTTCTGGCTGTACTGGGTAGACCAGAGGAACCAGGCTCTGAGGGGTGGCCAGTCCTCTACTGGCTGTACTGGGTAGACCAGAGGAACCAGGCTCTGAGGGGTGACCAGTCCTCTTCTGGCTGTACTGGGTAGAGAGGAACCAGGCTCTGAGGGGTGGCCAGTCCTCTACTGGCTGTACTGGGTAGAGAGGAACCAGGCTCTGAGGGGTGACCAGTCCTCTTCTGGCTGTACTGGGTAGAGAGGAACCAGGCTCTGAGGGGTGGCCAGTCCTCTTTGGCTGTACTGGGTAGACCAGAGGAACCAGGCTCTGAGGGGTGGCCAGTCCTCTACTGGTTGTACTGGGTAGAGAGGAACCAGGCTCTGAGGGGTTGCCAGTCCTCTACTGGCTGTACTGGGTAGAGAGGAACCAGGCTCTGAGGGGTGGCCAGTCCTCTACTGGCTGTACTGGGTAGACCAGAGGAACCAGGCTCTGAGGGGTGACCAGTCCTCTACTGGCTGTACTGGGTAGAGAGGAACCAGGCTCTGAGGGGTGTCCAGTCCTCTTCTGGCTGTACTGGGTAGAGAGGCTAGTCCTCTACTGGCTGTACTGGGTAGAGAGGAACCAGGCTCTGAGGGGTGGCCAGTCCTCTTCTGGCTGTACTGGGTAGAGAGGAACCAGGCTCTGAGGGGTGACCAGTCCTCTACTGGCTGTACTGGGTAGAGAGGAACCAGGCTCTGAGGGGTGGCCAGTCCTCTACTGGCTGTACTGGGTAGAGAGGAACCAGGCTCTGAGGGGTGGCCAGTCCTCTACTGGCTGTACTGGGTAGACCAGAGGAACCAGGCTCTGAGGGGTGGCCAGTCCTCTACTGGCTGTACTGGGTAGTGAGGAACCAGGCTCTGAGTGGTGGCCAGTCCTCTACTGGCTGTACTGGGTAGACCAGAGGAACCAGGCTCTGAGGGGTGGCCAGTCCTCTTCTGGCTGTACTGGGTGGAGAGGAACCAGGCTCTGAGGGGTGGCCAGTCCTCTTCTGGCTGTACTGGGTAGAGAGGAAGCAGGCTCTGAGGGGTGGCCAGTCCTCTACTGGCTGTACTGGGTAGAGAGGAACCAGGCTCTGAGGGGTGGCCAGTCCTCTACTGGCTGTACTGGGTAGACCAGAGGAACCAGGCTCTGAGGGGTGGCCAGTCCTCTACTGGCTGTACTGTGTAGACCAGAGGAACCAGGCTCTGAGGGGTGACCAGTCCTCTACTGGCTGTACTGGGTAGAGAGGAACCAGGCTCTGAGGGGTGGCCAGTCCTCTACTGGCTGTACTGGGTAGACCAGAGGAACCAGGCTCTGAGGGGTGGCCAGTCCTCTACTGGCTGTACTGGGTAGAGAGGAACCAGGCTCTGAGGGTTGGCCAGTCCTCTACTGGCTGTACTGGGTAGAGAGGAACCAGGCTCTGAGGGGTGGCCAGTCCTCTACTGGCTGTACTGGGTAGACCAGAGGAACCAGGCTCTGAGGGGTGGCCAGTCCTCTACTGGCTGTACTGGGTAGAGAGGAACCAGGCTCTGAGGGGTGACCAGTCCTCTACTGGCTGTACTGGGTAGAGAGGAACCAGGCTCTGAGGGGTGGCCAGTCCTCTACTGGCTGTACTGGGTAGAGAGGAACCAGGCTCTGAGGGGTGGCCAGTCCTCTACTGGCTGTACTGGGTAGAGAGGAACCAGGCTCTGAGGGGTGGCCTGTCCTCTACTGGCTGTACTGGGTAGAGAGGAACCAGGCTCTGAGGGGTGGCCAGTCCTCTACTGGCTGTACTGGGTAGAGAGGAACCAGGCTCTGAGGGGTGGCCTGTCCTCTACTGGCTGTACTGGGTAGAGAGGAACCAGGCTCTGAGGGGTGGCCAGTCCTCTTCTGGCTGTACTGGGTAGAGAGGAACCAGGCTCTGAGGGGAGGCCAGTCCTCTTCTGGCTGTACTGGGTAGAGAGGAACCAGGCTCTGAGGGGAGGCCAGTCCTCTACTGGCTGTACTGGGTAGAGAGGAACCAGGCTCTGAGGGGTGGCCAGTCCCCTTCTGGCTGTTCCGGGTGGAGATTATAACAGTACATGGCCATTAAGGCCAGATTGTTCTCCAAGATGTTCAAACGTTCATAGATGACCAGCAGGGTCCAATAATAATCCCAGTGGTTGTAGAGGGTGGAACAGGTCAGTACATCAGGAGTAAATGTCACTTGGCTTTTCATAGCCGGGCATTTAGAGGTGGAGACAGCAGCATAGCCACAGTGCAGCTTAATTAGTGAAATCCTTTTCTTTCCGTCTCCTCTTCGGCGGGTCAGCATAGCTGTCAGACCAAGGCTACTAGCTACGTCATGATTTAAGGTGGCAGACTTGGCTCTGTGGCTGTTAATCATGGATTAGTTTGGATGGAACTCTCTCTCTCAGGGTTCATCAGTGTTAGTACTTTCTGTTGATGCACTGAAACACCCATGTGTTCTGTTGTTTTCTTTCTGATACGTTCTTCAGAATATGCCGTGATGAGATGCGACGTGTTTGTTTCTGATTACCTTTTGTGGGCAGAAATTATTGTGTAATCGTAGGCTAGGTAGTGGAACATTATAAATGATAACTGGAAACAAATGTATTGAGTGTTTATAGAGGAATTGGTTGATTTGATTGATTGATATTCCATGTCCTCCCAGAGCCCACGTTCATCTCCGCCTGCTGGGTGAGACGCAGGGAGGAGCCAGCCAATGAGAAGATATATATCTTCTTCAGGGAGAAGAACTCTGACAGCAGCCCGGAGGCTGATCCCTGGATCTCTAGGGTAGCACAAGTCTGTAAGGTAAGATGGTGGGACAGAGACAGTCTGTTAGAGACAGTCTGTTAGAGACAGTCTGTTAGATGGTGGGATGGAGACAGTCTGTTAGATGGTGGGATAGAGACAGTCTGTTAGAGACAGTCAGTTAGATGGTGGGATAGAGACAGTCTGTTAGATGGTGGGATGGAGACAGTCTGTTAGATGGTGGGATAGAGACAGTCTGTTAGAGACAGTCAGTTAGATGGTGGGATAGAGACAGTCTGTTAGATGGTGGGATGGAGAGAGTCTGTTAGATGGTGGGATAGAGACAGTCTGTTAGATGGTGGGATAGAGACAGTCTGTTAGAGACAGTCTGTTAGATGGTGGGATAGAGACAGTCTGTTAGATGGTGGGATGGAGACAGTCTGTTAGATGGTGGGATAGAGACAGTCTGTTAGATGGTGGGATAGAGACATTCTGTTAGAGACAGTCTGTTAGATGGTGGGATAGAGACAGTCTGTTAGAGACAGTCTGTTAGATGGTGGGATAGAGACAGTCTGTTACATGGTGGGATAGAGACAGTCTGTTAGAGACAGTCAGTTAGATGGTGGGATAGAGACAGTCTGTTAGATGGTGGGATGGAGACAGTCTGTTAGATGGTGGGATAGAGACAGTCTGTTAGATGGTGGGATAGAGACAGTCTGTTAGAGACAGTCAGTTAGATGGTGGGATAGAGACAGTCTGTTAGATGGTGGGATGGAGACAGTCTGTTAGATGGTGGGATAGAGACAGTCTGTTAGATGGTGGGATAGAGACAGTCTGTTAGAGACAGTCAGTTAGATGGTGGGATAGAGACAGTCTGTTAGATGGTGGGATGGAGACAGTCTGTTAGATGGTGGGATAGAGACAGTCTGTTAGATGGTGGGATAGAGACAGTCTGTTAGAGACAGTCTGTTAGATGGTGGGATGGAGACAGTCTGTTAGATGGTGGGATAGAGACAGTCTGTTAGATGGTGGGATAGAGACAGTCTGTTAGATGGTGGGATAGAGACATTCTGTTAGAGACAGTCTGTTAGATGGTGGGATAGAGACAGTCTGTTAGAGACAGTCTGTTAGATGGTGGGATAGAGACAGTCTGTTACATGGTGGGATAGAGACAGTCTGTTAGATGGTGGGATAGAGACAGTCTGTTAGATGGTGGGATGGAGACAGTCTGTTAGATGGTGGGATAGAGACAGTCTGTTAGATGGTGGGATAGAGACAGTCTGTTAGATGGTGGGATAGAGACAGTCTGTTAGATGGTGGGATAGAGACAGTCTGTTAGATGGTGGGATAGAGACAGTCTGTTAGATGGTGGGATAGAGACAGTCTGTTAGATGTTGGGATAGAGACAGTCTGTTAGAGACAGTCTGTTAGATGGTGGGATAGAGACAGTCTGTTAGATGGTGGGATGGAGACAGTCTGTTAGATGGTGGGATAGAGACAGTCTGTTAGATGGTGGGATAGAGACAGTCTGTTAGAAACAGTCTGTTAGATGGTGGGATAGAGACAGTCTGTTAGATGGTGGGATAGAGACAGTCCGTTAGAGACAGTCTGTTAGAGACAGTCTGTTAGATGGTGGGATAGAGACATTCTGTTAGATGGTGGCATGGAGACAGTCTGTTAGATGGTGGGATGGAGACAGTCTGTTAGATGGTGGGATAGAGACAGTCTGTTAGATGATGGGATAGAGGCAGTATGTTAGATGGTGGGATGGAGACAGTCTGTTAGATGGTGGGATAGAGACAGTCTGTTAGAGACAGTCTGTTAGATGGTGGGATAGAGACAGTCTGTTAGATGGTGGGATAGAGACAGTCTGTTAGATGGTGGGATAGAGACAGTCTGTTAGATGTTGGGATAGAGACAGTCTGTTAGAGACAGTCTGTTAGATGGTGGGATAGAGACAGTCTGTTAGATGGTGGGATGGAGACAGTCTGTTAGATGGTGGGATAGAGACAGTCTGTTAGATGGTGGGATAGAGACAGTCTGTTAGAAACAGTCTGTTAGATGGTGGGATAGAGACAGTCTGTTAGATGGTGGGATAGAGACAGTCTGTTAGAGACAGTCTGTTAGATGGTGGGATAGAGACAGTCTGTTAGATGGTGGGATAGAGACAGTCTGTTAGATGGTGGGATAGAGACAGTCTGTTAGATGGTGGGATAGAGACAGTCTGTTAGATGGTGGGATGGAGACAGTCTGTTAGATGGTGGGATGGATAGAGACACAGTGGTAGTTGGTAAGGTAAGATGGGGTGACAGGCTAGTGACAGACTGGATGTTAGTTTGTATTTGTATCTATAAAGTATCCCCATTAGCAGCAGCTACTCTTCCTGGGGTCCAGCAAAATTAAGGCAGTTATACATTTTTAAAACAAAACATTACAATACATTCATAACAGATTTCACAACATATTAAGTGTGTACCCTCAGGCCTCTACTCTACTACCACATATCTACAGCACAACATCCACATAGCTGCTGCCTTGGCAGGAACTAATGGGGATCCATAATAAACCCCAGGTAGAGTAGCTGCTGCCTTGGCAGGAACTAATGGGTATCCATAATAAACCCCAGGAAGAGTAGCTGCTGCCTTGGCAGGGACTAATGGGGATCCATAATAAACCCCAGGAAGAGTAGCTGCTGCCTTGGCAGGAACTAATGGGGATCCATAATAAACCCCCAGGAAGAGTAGCTGCTGCCTTGGCAGGAACTAATGGGGATCCATAATAAACCCCCAGGAAGAGTAGCTGCTGCCTTGGCAGGAACTAATGGGGATCCATAATAAACCCCAGGAAGAGTAGCTGCTGCCTTGGCAGGAACTAATGGGGATCCATAATAAACCCCAGGAAGAGTAGCTGCTGCCTTGGCAGGAACTAATGGGGATCCATAATAAACCCCAGGAAGAGTAGCTGCTGCCTTGGCAGGAACTAATGGGGATCCATAATAAACCCCAGGAAGAGTAGCTGCTGCCTTGGCAGGAACTAATGGGGATCCATAATAAACCCCAGGAAGAGTAGCTGCTGCCTTGGCAGGAACTAATGGGGATCCTTAATAAATACTAATACAAATGAGATATTCGACAATCAGGTGTCCACATACTTTTGGTAATGTAGTGTATATCCTGGCTTAACGCCTGCATAGTTGGGCATAACACCAACCATTGGAGTTATACAGCAAAAATGTATCTGACTCCAGGATTAGAAGTGTTTTTCATCCAGCACAGTTCAGTGGTTGATGAACCATAGGCTTCTAGTGCTGAACTAGGCCTGGTAATATCCGCACTAACACTCCCCACATCCCACAGATTCCAGTCAGTCCCACGACCAGCTGTGTTTATTGTACTGCAGTACAAGGCCTTCTAGCAGCCCAGCTCTGTCTAGCAGCCCAGCTCTGTCTAGCAGCCCAGCTCTGTCTGGCAGCCCAGCTCTGTCTGGCAGCCCAGCTCTGTCTAGCAGCCCAGCTCTGTCTAGCAGCCCAGCTCTGTCTGGCAGCCCAGCTCTGTCTAGCAGCCCAGCCCAGCTCTGTCTAGCAGCCCAGCTCTGTCTAGCAGCCCAGCTCTGTCTAGCAGCCCAGCCCAGCTCTGTCTAGCAGCCCAGCTCTGTCTAGCAGCCCAGCCCAGCTCTGTCTGGCAGCCCAGCTCTGTCTGGCAGCCCAGCTCTGTCTAGCAGCCCAGCTCAGCTCTGTCTAGCAGCCCAGCTCTGTCTAGCAGCCCAGCTCTGTCTAGCAGCCCAGCTCTGTCTGGCAGCCCAGCTCTGTCTGGCAGCCCAGCTCTGTCTAGCAGCCCAGCTCTGTCTGGCAGCCCAGCTCTGTCTGGCAGCCCAGCTCTGTCTGGCAGCCCAGCTCTGTCTGGCAGCCCAGCTCTGTCTAGCAGCCCAGCTCTGTCTGGCAGCCCAGCTCTGTCTAGCAGCCCAGCTCTGCTGTTTGTTTGAGAAGACACATTACTGTAGATACTGGAATGTAGGCCAACCATGCCACCTGTGAATCTTGAAGGCCACTAACATTCTAGCTACAGTACGTTATGTGAAGAGATGTGAACCAGGAACAGAACCATCTGTGCAGATGAACACTACATGGCTTTCAAAGACTACACTTCCACTGTGAGACATCTGTCTTGGTTCCATGTTTGTTACTGGTCCGATTAAAGGGGTCACAGTTCTGGAAGCATTGAAATGAAGACCTTTGTTTGGCTTGGTTCTTCTTCAGTTTCTTTGTTCTGATGATGTCATCATTGTGCAGGTGTATGGAGGTTTGTTGATGATGTCATCATTGTGCAGGTGTATGAAGGAGGTTTGTTCTGATGATGTCATCATTGTGCAGGTGTATGGAGGTTTGTTGATGATGATGATGGTGGTGATGATGATGGTGGTGGTGAGGATGATGATGGTGGTGGTGAGGATGATTGTGATGATGATGGTGGTGGTGAGGATGATGGTGGTGGTGAGGATGATGGTGGTGGTGAGGATGATGATGGTGGTTGTGAGGATGATTGTGATGATGGTGGTGGTGGTGATGGTGGTGGTGAGGATGATGGTGGTGGTGAGGATGATGATGATAATGTCGATGATGATGATGGTGATGATGGTGGTGATGTCATTCTACAGGTGGATGAAGGCAGTTCTATGCGGTTCTTCCAGAACATGTGGACGTCATTCCTGAAGGCTCGGCTGGTGTGTGGGATTCCCAACGAGTCGCTCTACTTCAACCGTCTCCAAGACATCTTCGTGCTCCACGCGGAGGATTGGAGGGACTCACAAGTGTATGCTCTGTTCACTAGCAGCTGGTGAGAAGATTCTGCTGTCTCTCTTATCTCCCAGCAGCTACTGTACATATGCATTATCCCAATGCTCCAAGTATCTCCTAGGAGATGTTTATGAGGGGGAATGCAGAAGGAGAGGTAAGGAGGACAGGATATGTTTATGAGGGGGAATGCAGAAGGAGAGGTAAGGAGGATGGGAGATGTTTATGAGGGGGAATGCAGAAGGAGAGGTAAGGAGGATGGGAGATGTTTATGAGGGGGAATGCAGAAGGAGAGGGAAGAGGGGACAGGAGATGTTTATGAGGGGGAATGCAGAAGGAGAGGTAAGGAGGACAGGAGATGTTTATGAGGGGGAATGCAGAAGGAGAGGTAAGGAGGATGGGAGATGTTTATGAGGGGGAATGCAGAAGGAGAGGTAAGGAGGATGGGAGATGTTTATGAGGGGGAATGCAGAAGGAGAGGGAAGGGGGGACAGGAGATGTTTATGAGGGGGAATGCAGAAGGAGAGGGAAGGGGGGACAGGAGATGTTTATGAGGGGGAATGCAGAAGGAGAGGTAAGGAGGATGGGAGATGTTTATGAGGGGGAATGCAGAAGGAGAGGTAAGGAGGATGGGAGATGTTTATGAGGGGGAATGCAGAAGGAGAGGTAAGGAGGATGGGAGATGTTTATGAGGGGGAATGCAGAAGGAGAGGGAAGGAGGGACAGGAGATGTTTATGAGGGGGAATGCAGAAGGAGAGGGAAGGGGGGACAGGAGATGTTTATGAGGGGGAATGCAGAAGGAGAAGGAAGGGGGGACAGGAGATGTTTATGAGGGGGAATGCAGAAGGAGAAGGAAGGGGGGACAGGAGATGTTTATGAGGGGGAATGCAGAAGGAGAAGGAAGGGGGGACAGGATATGTTTATGAGGGGGAATGCAGAAGGAGAGGGAAGGGGGGACAGGAGATGTTTATGAGGGGGAATGCAGAAGGAGAGGTAAGGAGGATGGGAGATGTTTATGAGGGGGAATGCAGAAGGAGAGGTAAGGAGGATGGGAGATGTTTATGAGGGGGAATGCAGAAGGAGAGGTAAGGAGGATGGGAGATGTTTATGAGGGGGAATGCAGAAGGAGAAGGAAGGGGGGACAGGAGATGTTTATGAGGGGGAATGCAGAAGGAGAGGTAAGGAGGATGGGAGATGTTTATGAGGGGGAATGCAGAAGGAGAGGGAAGGGGGGACAGGAGATGTTTATGAGGGGGAATGCAGAAGGAGAGGTAAGGAGGATGGGAGATGTTTATGAGGGGGAATGCAGAAGGAGAGGTAAGGAGGACGGGAGATGTTTATGAGGGGGAATGCAGAAGGAGAGGTAAGGAGGATGGGAGATGTTTATGAGGGGGAATGCAGAAGGAGAAGGAAGGGGGGACAGGAGATGTTTATGAGGGGGAATGCAGAAGGAGAAGGAAGGGGGGACAGGAGATGTTTATGAGGGGGAATGCAGAAGGAGAGGGAAGGGGGGACAGGAGATGTTTATGAGGGGGAATGCAGAAGGAGAGGGAAGGGGGGACAGGAGATGTTTATGAGGGGGAATGCAGAAGGAGAGGTAAGGAGGATGGGAGATGTTTATGAGGGGGAATGCAGAAGGAGAGGGAAGGGGGGACAGGAGATGTTTATGAGGGGGAATGCAGAAGGAGAGGTAAGGAGGACAGGAGATGTTTATGAGGGGGAATGCAGAAGGAGAGGTAAGGAGGATGGGAGATGTTTATGAGGGGGAATGCAGAAGGAGAGGTAAGGAGGATGGGAGATGTTTATGAGGGGGAATGCAGAAGGAGAGGTAAGGAGGACAGGAGATGTTTATGAGGAGGAATGCAGAAGGAGAGGTAAGGAGGATGGGAGATGTTTATGAGGGGGAATGCAGAAGGAGAGGGAAGGAGGATGGGAGATGTTTATGAGGGGGAATGCAGAAGGAGAGGTAAGGAGGATGGGAGATGTTTATGAGGGGGAATGCAGAAGGAGAGGTAAGGAGGACAGGAGATGTTTATGAGGGGGAATGCAGAAGGAGAGGGAAGGAGGATGGGAGATGTTTATCAGGGGGAATGCAGAAGGAGAGGTAAGGAGGATGGGAGATGTTTATGAGGGGGAATGCAGAAGGAGAGGTAAGGAGGATGGGAGATGTTTATGAGGGGGAATGCAGAAGGAGAGGTAAGGAGGATGGGAGATGTTTATGAGGGGGAATGCAGAAGGAGAGGTAAGGAGGATGGGAGATGTTTATGAGGGGGAATGCAGAAGGAGAGGTAAGGAGGACAGGAGATGTTTATGAGGAGGAATGCAGAAGGAGAGGTAAGGAGGATGGGAGATGTTTATGAGGGGGAATGCAGAAGGAGAGGTAAGGAGGATGGGAGATGTTTATGAGGAGGAATGCAGAAGGAGAGGTAAGGAGGATGGGAGATGTTTATGAGGGGGAATGCAGAAGGAGAGGTAAGGAGGATGGGAGATGTTTATGAGGAGGAATGCAGAAGGAGAGGTAAGGAGGATGGGAGATGTTTATGAGGGGGAATGCAGAAGGAGAGGTAAGGAGGATGGGAGATGTTTATGAGGAGGAATGCAGAAGGAGAGGTAAGGAGGATGGGAGATGTTTATGAGGGGGAATGCAGAAGGAGAAGGAAGGGGGGACAGGAGATGTTTATGAGGGGGAATGCAGAAGGAGAGGTAAGGAGGACAGGAGATGTTTATGAGGGGGAATGCAGAAGGAGAGGTAAGGAGGATGGGAGATGTTTATGAGGGGGAATGCAGAAGGAGAGGTAAGGAGGATGGGAGATGTTTATGAGGGGGAATGCAGAAGGAGAAGGAAGGGGGGACAGGAGATGTTTATGAGGAGGAATGCAGAAGGAGAAGGAAGGGGGGACAGGAGATGTTTATGAGGGGGAATGCAGAAGGAGAGGTAAGGAGGACAGGAGATGTTTATGAGGGGGAATGCAGAAGGAGAGGTAAGGAGGATGGGAGATGTTTATGAGGGGGAATGCAGAAGGAGAGGTAAGGAGGACAGGAGATGTTTATGAGGGGGAATGCAGAAGGAGAGGTAAGGAGGACATGAGATGTTTATGAGGGGGAATGCAGAAGGAGAGGGAAGGAGGATGGGAGATGTTTATGAGGGGGAATGCAGAAGGAGAGGTAAGGAGGATGGGAGATGTTTATGAGGGGGAATGCAGAAGGAGAGGTAAGGAGGATGGGAGATGTTTATGAGGGGGAATGCAGAAGGAGAGGTAAGGAGGATGGGAGATGTTTATGAGGGGGAATGCAGAAGGAGAGGTAAGGAGGATGGGAGATGTTTATGAGGAGGAATGCAGAAGGAGAGGTAAGGAGGATGGGAGATGTTTATGAGGAGGAATGCAGAAGGAGAGGTAAGGGGGACAGGAGATGTTTATGAGGGGGAATGCAGAAGGAGAGGTAAGGGGGACAGGAGATGTTTATGAGGGGGAATGCAGAAGGAGAGGTAAGGAGGACAGGAGATGTTTATGATGGGGAATGCAGAAGGAGAGGTAAGGGGGGACAGGAGATGTTTATGAGGGGGAATGCAGAAGGAGAGGGAAGGGGGGACAGGAGATGTTTATGAGGGGGAATGCAGAAGGAGAGGTAAGGAGGACAGGAGATGTTTATGAGGGGGAATGCAGAAGGAGAGGTAAGGAGGATGGGAGATGTTTATGAGGGGGAATGCAGAAGGAGAGGTAAGGGGGACAGGAGATGTTTATGAGGGGGAATGCAGAAGGAGAGGTAAGGGGGGACAGGAGATGTTTATGAGGGGGAATGCAGAAGGAGAGGGAAGGGGGGACAGGAGATGTTTATGAGGGGGAATGCAGAAGGAGAGGTAAGGAGGATGGGAGATGTTTATGAGGGGGAATGCAGAAGGAGAGGGAAGGGGGGACAGGAGATGTTTATGAGGGGGAATGCAGAAGGAGAGGTAAGGAGGACAGGAGATGTTTATGAGGGGGAATGCAGAAGGAGAGGTAAGGAGGATGGGAGATGTTTATGAGGGGGAATGCAGAAGGAGAGGTAAGGAGGATGGGAGATGTTTATGAGGGGGAATGCAGAAGGAGAGGTAAGGAGGATGGGAGATGTTTATGAGGGGGAATGCAGAAGGAGAGGTAAGGAGGACAGGAGATGTTTATGAGGGGGAATGCAGAAGGAGAGGGAAGGAGGATGGGAGATGTTTATGAGGGGGAATGCAGAAGGAGAGGTAAGGAGGATGGGAGATGTTTATGAGGGGGAATGCAGAAGGAGAGGTAAGGAGGATGGGAGATGTTTATGAGGGGGAATGCAGAAGGAGAGGTAAGGAGGATGGGAGATGTTTATGAGGGGGAATGCAGAAGGAGAGGTAAGGAGGATGGGAGATGTTTATGAGGGGGAATGCAGAAGGAGAGGTAAGGAGGACAGGAGATGTTTATGAGGAGGAATGCAGAAGGAGAGGTAAGGAGGATGGGAGATGTTTATGAGGGGGAATGCAGAAGGAGAGGTAAGGAGGATGGGAGATGTTTATGAGGAGGAATGCAGAAGGAGAGGTAAGGAGGATGGGAGATGTTTATGAGGGGGAATGCAGAAGGAGAGGTAAGGAGGATGGGAGATGTTTATGAGGGGGAATGCAGAAGGAGAGGTAAGGAGGATGGGAGATGTTTATGAGGGGGAATGCAGAAGGAGAGGTAAGGAGGATGGGAGATGTTTATGAGGAGGAATGCAGAAGGAGAGGTAAGGAGGATGGGAGATGTTTATGAGGGGGAATGCAGAAGGAGAAGGAAGGGGGGACAGGAGATGTTTATGAGGGGGAATGCAGAAGGAGAGGTAAGGAGGACAGGAGATGTTTATGAGGGGGAATGCAGAAGGAGAGGTAAGGAGGATGGGAGATGTTTATGAGGGGGAATGCAGAAGGAGAGGTAAGGAGGATGGGAGATGTTTATGAGGGGGAATGCAGAAGGAGAAGGAAGGGGGGACAGGAGATGTTTATGAGGAGGAATGCAGAAGGAGAAGGAAGGGGGGACAGGAGATGTTTATGAGGGGGAATGCAGAAGGAGAGGTGAGGAGGACAGGAGATGTTTATGAGGGGGAATGCAGAAGGAGAGGTAAGGAGGATGGGAGATGTTTATGAGGGGGAATGCAGAAGGAGAGGTAAGGAGGACAGGAGATGTTTATGAGGGGGAATGCAGAAGGAGAGGTAAGGAGGACAGGAGATGTTTATGAGGGGGAATGCAGAAGGAGAGGGAAGGAGGATGGGAGATGTTTATGAGGGGGAATGCAGACGGAGAGGTAAGGAGGATGGGAGATGTTTATGAGGGGGAATGCAGAAGGAGAGGTAAGGAGGATGGGAGATGTTTATGAGGGGGAATGCAGAAGGAGAGGTAAGGAGGATGGGAGATGTTTATGAGGGGGAATGCAGAAGGAGAGGTAAGGAGGATGGGAGATGTTTATGAGGAGGAATGCAGAAGGAGAGGTAAGGAGGATGGGAGATGTTTATGAGGAGGAATGCAGAAGGAGAGGTAAGGGGGACAGGAGATGTTTATGAGGGGGAATGCAGAAGGAGAGGTAAGGGGGACAGGAGATGTTTATGAGGGGGAATGCAGAAGGAGAGGTAAGGAGGACAGGAGATGTTTATGAGGGGGAATGCAGAAGGAGAGGTAAGGGGGGACAGGAGATGTTTATGAGGGGGAATGCAGAAGGAGAGGGAAGGGGGGACAGGAGATGTTTATGAGGGGGAATGCAGAAGGAGAGGTAAGGAGGACAGGAGATGTTTATGAGGGGGAATGCAGAAGGAGAGGTAAGGAGGATGGGAGATGTTTATGAGGGGGAATGCAGAAGGAGAGGTAAGGGGGACAGGAGATGTTTATGAGGGGGAATGCAGAAGGAGAGGTAAGGAGGATGGGAGATGTTTATGAGGAGGAATGCAGAAGGAGAGGTAAGGAGGATGGGAGATGTTTATGAGGGGGAATGCAGAAGGAGAGGTAAGGAGGATGGGAGATGTTTATGAGGAGGAATGCAGAAGGAGAGGTAAGGAGGATGGGAGATGTTTATGAGGGGGAATGCAGAAGGAGAGGTAAGGAGGATGGGAGATGTTTATGAGGAGGAATGCAGAAGGAGAGGTAAGGAGGATGGGAGATGTTTATGAGGGGGAATGCAGAAGGAGAAGGAAGGGGGGACAGGAGATGTTTATGAGGGGGAATGCAGAAGGAGAGGTAAGGAGGACAGGAGATGTTTATGAGGGGGAATGCAGAAGGAGAGGTAAGGAGGATGGGAGATGTTTATGAGGGGGAATGCAGAAGGAGAGGTAAGGAGGATGGGAGATGTTTATGAGGGGGAATGCAGAAGGAGAGGAAGGGGGGACAGGAGATGTTTATGAGGAGGAATGCAGAAGGAGAAGGAAGGGGGGACAGGAGATGTTTATGAGGGGGAATGCAGAAGGAGAGGTGAGGAGGACAGGAGATGTTTATGAGGGGGAATGCAGAAGGAGAGGTAAGGAGGATGGGAGATGTTTATGAGGGGGAATGCAGAAGGAGAGGTAAGGAGGACAGGAGATGTTTATGAGGGGGAATGCAGAAGGAGAGGTAAGGAGGACAGGAGATGTTTATGAGGGGGAATGCAGAAGGAGAGGGAAGGAGGATGGGAGATGTTTATGAGGGGGAATGCAGAAGGAGAGGTAAGGAGGATGGGAGATGTTTATGAGGGGGAATGCAGAAGGAGAGGTAAGGAGGATGGGAGATGTTTATGAGGGGGAATGCAGAAGGAGAGGTAAGGAGGATGGGAGATGTTTATGAGGGGGAATGCAGAAGGAGAGGTAAGGAGGATGTGAGATGTTTATGAGGAGGAATGCAGAAGGAGAGGTAAGGAGGATGGGAGATGTTTATGAGGGGGAATGCAGAAGGAGAGGTAAGGAGGGACAGGAGATGTTTATGAGGGGGAATGCAGAAGGAGAGGTAAGGGGGACAGGAGATGTTTATGAGGGGGAATGCAGAAGGAGAGGTAAGGAGGACAGGAGATGTTTATGATGGGGAATGCAGAAGGAGAGGTAAGGGGGGACAGGAGATGTTTATGAGGGGGAATGCAGAAGGAGAGGGAAGGGGGGACAGGAGATGTTTATGAGGGGGAATGCAGAAGGAGAGGTAAGGAGGACAGGAGATGTTTATGAGGGGGAATGCAGAAGGAGAGGTAAGGAGGATGGGAGATGTTTATGAGGGGGAATGCAGAAGGAGAGGTAAGGAGGATGGGAGATGTTTATGAGGGGGAATGCAGAAGGAGAGGTAAGGGGGGACAGGAGATGTTTATGAGGGGGAATGCAGAAGGAGAAGGAAGGGGGACAGGAGATGTTTATGAGGGGGAATGCAGAAGGAGAGGTGAAGGAGGACAGGAGATGTTTATGAGGGGGAATGCAGAAGGAGAGGTAAGGAGGATGGGAGATGTTTATGAGGGGGAATGCAGAAGGAGAGGTAAGGAGGACAGGAGATGTTTATGAGGGGGAATGCAGAAGGAGAGGTAAGGAGGACAGGAGATGTTTATGAGGGGGAATGCAGAAGGAGAGGGAAGGAGGATGGGAGATGTTTATGAGGGGGAATGCAGAAGGAGAGGTAAGGAGGATGGGAGATGTTTATGAGGGGGAATGCAGAAGGAGAGGTAAGGAGGATGGGAGATGTTTATGAGGGGGAATGCAGAAGGAGAGGTAAGGAGGATGGGAGATGTTTATGAGGGGGAATGCAGAAGGAGAGGTAAGGAGGATGGGAGATGTTTATGAGGAGGAATGCAGAAGGAGAGGTAAGGAGGATGGGAGATGTTTATGAGGAGGAATGCAGAAGGAGAGGTAAGGGGGACAGGAGATGTTTATGAGGGGGAATGCAGAAGGAGAGGTAAGGGGGACAGGAGATGTTTATGAGGGGGAATGCAGAAGGAGAGGTAAGGAGGACAGGAGATGTTTATGATGGGGAATGCAGAAGGAGAGGTAAGGGGGGACAGGAGATGTTTATGAGGGGGAATGCAGAAGGAGAGGGAAGGGGGGACAGGAGATGTTTATGAGGGGGAATGCAGAAGGAGAGGTAAGGAGGACAGGAGATGTTTATGAGGGGGAATGCAGAAGGAGAGGTAAGGAGGATGGGAGATGTTTATGAGGGGGAATGCAGAAGGAGAGGTAAGGGGGACAGGAGATGTTTATGAGGGGGAATGCAGAAGGAGAGGTAAGGAGGATGGGAGATGTTTATGAGGAGGAATGCAGAAGGAGAGGTAAGGAGGATGGGAGATGTTTATGAGGGGGAATGCAGAAGGAGAGGTAAGGAGGATGGGAGATGTTTATGAGGAGGAATGCAGAAGGAGAGGTAAGGAGGATGGGAGATGTTTATGAGGGGGAATGCAGAAGGAGAGGTAAGGAGGATGGGAGATGTTTATGAGGAGGAATGCAGAAGGAGAGGTAAGGAGGATGGGAGATGTTTATGAGGGGGAATGCAGAAGGAGAAGGAAGGGGGGACAGGAGATGTTTATGAGGGGGAATGCAGAAGGAGAGGTAAGGAGGACAGGAGATGTTTATGAGGGGGAATGCAGAAGGAGAGGTAAGGAGGATGGGAGATGTTTATGAGGGGGAATGCAGAAGGAGAGGTAAGGAGGATGGGAGATGTTTATGAGGGGGAATGCAGAAGGAGAAGGAAGGGGGGACAGGAGATGTTTATGAGGAGGAATGCAGAAGGAGAAGGAAGGGGGGACAGGAGATGTTTATGAGGGGGAATGCAGAAGGAGAGGTGAGGAGGACAGGAGATGTTTATGAGGGGGAATGCAGAAGGAGAGGTAAGGAGGATGGGAGATGTTTATGAGGGGGAATGCAGAAGGAGAGGTAAGGAGGACAGGAGATGTTTATGAGGGGGAATGCAGAAGGAGAGGTAAGGAGGACAGGAGATGTTTATGAGGGGGAATGCAGAAGGAGAGGGAAGGAGGATGGGAGATGTTTATGAGGGGGAATGCAGAAGGAGAGGTAAGGAGGATGGGAGATGTTTATGAGGGGGAATGCAGAAGGAGAGGTAAGGAGGATGGGAGATGTTTATGAGGGGGAATGCAGAAGGAGAGGTAAGGAGGATGGGAGATGTTTATGAGGGGGAATGCAGAAGGAGAGGTAAGGAGGATGGGAGATGTTTATGAGGAGGAATGCAGAAGGAGAGGTAAGGAGGATGGGAGATGTTTATGAGGAGGAATGCAGAAGGAGAGGTAAGGGGGACAGGAGATGTTTATGAGGGGGAATGCAGAAGGAGAGGTAAGGGGGACAGGAGATGTTTATGAGGGGGAATGCAGAAGGAGAGGTAAGGAGGACAGGAGATGTTTATGATGGGGAATGCAGAAGGAGAGGTAAGGGGGGACAGGAGATGTTTATGAGGGGGAATGCAGAAGGAGAGGGAAGGGGGGACAGGAGATGTTTATGAGGGGGAATGCAGAAGGAGAGGTAAGGAGGACAGGAGATGTTTATGAGGGGGAATGCAGAAGGAGAGGTAAGGAGGATGGGAGATGTTTATGAGGGGGAATGCAGAAGGAGAGGTAAGGGGGACAGGAGATGTTTATGAGGGGGAATGCAGAAGGAGAGGTAAGGGGGGACAGGAGATGTTTATGAGGGGGAATGCAGAAGGAGAGGGAAGGGGGGACAGGAGATGTTTATGAGGGGGAATGCAGAAGGAGAGGTAAGGAGGACAGGAGATGTTTATGAGGAGGAATGCAGAAGGAGAGGTAAGGAGGATGGGAGATGTTTATGAGGGGGAATGCAGAAGGAGAGGTAAGGAGGATGGGAGATTTTTATGAGGAGGAATGCAGAAGGAGAGGTAAGGAGGATGGGAGATGTTTATGAGGGGGAATGCAGAAGGAGAGGTAAGGAGGATGAGAGATGTTTATGAGGAGGAATGCAGAAGGAGAGGTAAGGAGGATGGGAGATGTTTATGAGGGGGAATGCAGAAGGAGAGGTAAGGAGGATGGGAGATGTTTATGAGGAGGAATGCAGAAGGAGAGGTAAGGAGGATGGGAGATGTTTATGAGGGGGAATGCAGAAGGAGAAGGAAGGGGGGACAGGAGATGTTTATGAGGGGGAATGCAGAAGGAGAGGTAAGGAGGACAGGAGATGTTTATGAGGGGGAATGCAGAAGGAGAGGTAAGGAGGATGGGAGATGTTTATGAGGGGGAATGCAGAAGGAGAGGTAAGGAGGATGGGAGATGTTTATGAGGGGGAATGCAGAAGGAGAAGGAAGGGGGGACAGGAGATGTTTATGAGGGGGAATGCAGAAGGAGAGGTAAGGAGGATGGGAGATGTTTATGAGGGGGAAAGCAGAAGGAGAAGGAAGGGGGGACAGGAGATGTTTATGAGGAGGAATGCAGAAGGAGAAGGAAGGGGGGACAGGAGATGTTTATGAGGGGGAATGCAGAAGGAGAGGTAAGGAGGACAGGAGATGTTTATGAGGGGGAATGCAGAAGATGAGGTAAGGAGGATGGGAGATGTTTATGAGGGGGAATGCAGAAGGAGAGGTAAGGAGGACAGGAGATGTTTATGAGGGGGAATGCAGAAGGAGAGGTAAGGAGGATGGGAGATGTTTATGAGGGGGAATGGAGAAGGAGAGGGAAGGGGGGACAGGAGATGTTTATGAGGGGGAATGCAGAAGGTGTGGCTGTTGCTGTGCAGTCATGACACATAACATCCACTGCTGTGTGACTCATAGTTGCCTGTCTGGGCTGTATCTATGACCACAGCATTAGAGCAGCAGATACATTTAGCTAACAGAAAGCGTCCCTCGGTGTTGTAACATCTACCACTACTGAGACCCTGCAGGTTGGACGTGTCCCTCGGTGTTGTAACATCTACCACTACTGAGACCCTGCAGGTTTGACGTGTCCCTCGGTGTTGTAACATCTACCACTACTGAGACCCTGCAGGTTTGACGTGTCCCTCGGTGTTGTAACATCTACCACTACTGAGACCCTGCAGGTTTTTGGGTGTAGTCGGGTTTCTGTTAGGTGGTTTATTGTCTGAACAACTTCCTCAATCTGTTTTTCCTCTGCCCTCCACCCTGACCCTACCTTCGTCATTCTCTTCCTTTATGAGACGTTCTATTGTTTTGTCTACGTTGGTATTGTGACTAAGACATGTTTTTATAGGCTATAACAACTGTCTGAGAAGGACTTGTATTGTTTTACCTCCTGACTAAGGCCACTGTGCTTCCAGACTCCCTTTACCACTGCTCCCGAGTGGCGCAGTGGTCTAAGGCACTGCATCACAGTGCTAGCTGTGCCACTAGAGATCCTGGTTCGAATCCAGGCTCTGTCGTAGCCGGCCGCGACCGGGAGACCCATGGGGCGGCGCACAATTGGCCCAGCGTCGTCCAGGGTAGGGGAGGGAATGGCCGGCAGGGATGTAGCTCAGTTGGTAGAGCATGGCGTTTGCAACGCCAGTGTTGTGGGTTCGTTTCCCACGGGGGGCCAGTATGAAAAATAAAATAAAAAGATAATGTAAGTCGCTCTGGATAAGAGCGTCTGCTAAATGACTAAAAATTTAAAAAATACCAGGCTGCACGTTGACTGGAAGGAAGGAAGTGACTGTTCTTCTTGTATACCGCCATAAGACATATTTATATACATTTGAAGTCGGAAGTTTACATACACCTTAGCCAAATACATTTAAACTCAGTTTTTCACAATTCCTGACATTTAATTAAGGTAAACATTCCCTGTCTTAGGTCAGTTAGGATCACCACTTTATTTTAAGAACGTGAAATGTCAGAATAATAATAGAGAGAATGATTTATTTCAGCTTTTATTTCTTTCATCACATTCCCAGTGGGTCAGAAGTTTACATACACTCAATTAGTATTTGGTAGCATTGCCGTAAAATAGTTTAACTTGGGTCAAACGTTTCGGGTAGCCTTCCACAAGCTTCCCACAATAAGTTGGGTGAATTTTGGCCCATTCCTCCTGACAGAGCTGGTGTAACTGAGTCAGGTTTGTAGGCCTCCTTGCTTGCAGTCGCTTTTTCAGTTCTGCTCACACATTTTCTATAGGATTGAGGTCAGGGCTTTGTGATGGCCACTCCAATACCTTGACTTTGTTGTCCTTAAGCCATTTTGCCACAATGCTTGGGGTCATTGTCCATTTGGAAGACCCATTTGCGACCAAGCTTTAACTTTCTGACTGATGTCTTGAGATGTTGCTTCAATATATCCACATAATTTTCCTTCCTCATGATGCCATCTATTTTGTTATGTGCACCAGTCCCTCCTGCAGCAAAGCACCCCCACAGCATGATGCTGCCACCCCCGTGCTTCACGGTTGGGATGGTGTTCTTTGGCTTGCAAGCAACCCCCTTTTTCCTCCAAACATAACGATGGTCATTATGGCCAAACAGTTCTATTTTTGTTTCATCAGACCAGAGGACATTTCTCCAAAAAGTACGATCTTTGTCCCCATGTGCAGTTGCAAACCGTAGTCTGGCTTTTTTATGGTGGTTTTGGAGCAGTGGCTTCTTCCTTGCTGAGCGGCCTTTCAGGTTATGTCGATATAGGACTCGTTTTACTGTGGATATAGATACTTTTGTACTTGTTTCCTCCAGCATCTTCACAAGGTAATTTGCTGTTGTTCTGGGATTGATTTGCACTTTTCGCACCAAAGTACGTTCATCTCTAGGAGACAGAACGCGTCTCATTCCTGAGCGGTATGACGGCTGCGTGGTCCCTTGGTGTTTATACTTGCATACTATTGTTTGTACAGATGAACGTGGTACCTTCAGGTATTTGGAAATTGCTCCCAAGGATGAACCAGACTTGTGGAGGTCTACAATTTTTTTTCTGAGGTCTTGGCTGATTTATTTTGATTTCCCAAGATGTCAAGCAAAGAGGCACTGAGTTTGAAGGTAGGCCTTGAAATACATCCACAGGTACAACTCCAAGTGACTCAAATGATGTCAATTAGCCTATCAGACGCTTCTAAAGCCATGACATAATTTTCTGGGCTTTTCCAAGCTGTTTAAAGGCACAGTCAACTTAGTGTATGTAAACTTCTGACCCACTGGAATTGTGATACAGTGAATTATAAATGAAATAATCTGTCTGTAAACATTTGTTGGAAAAGTTACTTGTGTCATGCACAAAGTAGATGTCCTAACCGACTTGCCAAAACTATAGTTTGTTAACAAGACATTTGTGGAGTGGTTGAAAAACGAGTTTGAATGACTCCAACCTAAGTGTACGTAAACTTCCGACTTCAACTGTAGGTGGTTTGACATATCGGAGTGTTAACATTTATACACGTGTTTTAAGAAACGTTAAGTGACTTATAGGAGTCTAAACAAATGCAGGTTTTATGCCCATATTTGGTCTAAGAAACTTCATGTGACCTTCTGAGAAACGTAAACACCAACTCCACACACCGATAGTAAAATGTACTGGAAGATTTATGTTAGCAGCCAATTTCTCGTTAATCTCTCGTGGACATACTACATAACATGCATCTGATCTAACTATGCAATATTTAGTTCTGGGATAAACGAGATTAATGTCTCATTAACCATATTATTTGCTGCGAAATTCAGATTTTATTAACTTATTTGGCAAAAGCTTCCATCGAATGGGGTGCTTATCTGGGTAAAGTTACATTCCAAAAAGGAAAATGTTATGGCATCAACAACAACAAGCCTGTCTTATCTCCTCAGTGTGTCTCTAACAGTAAAGACCTGTTCTCCTGTCTTATCTCCTCAGTGTGTCCCTAACAGTAAAGACCTGTTCTCCTGTCTTATCTCCTCAGTGTGTCCCTAACAGTAAAGACCTGTTCTCCTGTCTTATCTCCTCAGTGTGTCCCTAACAGTAAAGACCTGTTCTCCTGTCTTATCTCCTCAGTGTGTCCCTAACAGTAAAGACCTGTTCTCCTGTCTTATCTCCTCAGTGTGTCCCTAACAGTAAAGACCTGTTCTCCTGTCTTATCTCCTCAGTGTGTCTCTAACAGTAAAGACCTGTTCTCCTGTCTTATCTCCTCAGTGTGTCCCTAACAGTAAAGACCTGTTCTCCTGTCTTATCTCCTCAGTGTGTCCCTAACAGTAAAGACCTGTTCTCCTGTCTTATCTCCTCAGTGTGTCCCTAACAGTAAAGACCTGTTCTCCTGTCTTATCTCCTCAGTGTGTCCCTAACAGTAAAGACCTGTTCTCCTGTCTTATCTCCTCAGTGTGTCCCTAACAGTAAAGACCTGTTCTCCTGTCTTATCTCCTCAGTGTGTCCCTAACAGTAAAGACCTGTTCTCCTGTCTTATCTCCTCAGTGTGTCTCTAACAGTAAAGACCTGTTCTCCTGTCTTATCTCCTCAGTGTGTCCCTAACAGTAAAGACCTGTTCTCCTGTCTTATCTCCTCAGTGTGTCCCTAACAGTAAAGACCTGTTCTCCTGTCTTATCTCCTCAGTGTGTCCCTAACAGTAAAGACCTGTTCTCCTGTCTTATCTCCTCAGTGTGTCCCTAACAGTAAAGACCTGTTCTCCTGTCTTATCTCCTCAGTGTCCCTAACAGTAAATACCTGTTCTCCTGTCTTATCTCCTCAGTGTGTCCCTAACAGTAAAGACCTGTTCTCCTGTCTTATCTCCTCAGTGTGTCCCTAACAGTAAAGACCTGTTCTCCTGTCTTATCTCCTCAGTGTGTCCCTAACAGTAAAGACCTGTTCTCCTGTCTTATCTCCTCAGTGTGTCCCTAACAGTAAAGACCTGTTCTCCTGTCTTATCTCCTCAGTGTGTCCCTAACAGTAAAGACCTGTTCTCCTGTCTTATCTCCTCAGTGTGTCCCTAACAGTAAAGACCTGTTCTCCTGTCTTATCTCCTCAGTGTGTCCCTAACAGTAAAGACCTGTTCTCCTGTCTTATCTCCTCAGTGTGTCCCTAACAGTAAAGACCTGTTCTCCTGTCTTATCTCCTCAGTGTGTCCCTAACAGTAAAGACCTGTTCTCCTGTCTTATCTCCTCAGTGTGTCCCTAACAGTAAAGACCTGTTCTCCTGTCTTATCTCCTCAGTGTGTCCCTAACAGTAAAGACCTGTTCTCCTGTCTTATCTCCTCAGTGTGTCCCTAACAGTAAAGACCTGTTCTCCTGTCTTATCTCCTCAGTGTGTCCCTAACAGTAAAGACCTGTTCTCCTGTCTTATCTCCTCAGTGTGTCCCTAACAGTAAAGACCTGTTCTCCTGTCTTATCTCCTCAGTGTGTCCCTAACAGTAAAGACCTGTTCTCCTGTCTTATCTCCTCAGTGTGTCCCTAACAGTAAAGACCTGTTCTCCTGTCTTATCTCCTCAGTGTGTCCCTAACAGTAAAGACCTGTTCTCCTGTCTTATCTCCTCAGTGTGTCCCTAACAGTAAAGACCTGTTCTCCTGTCTTATCTCCTCAGTGTGTCCCTAACAGTAAAGACCTGTTCTCCTGTCTTATCTCCTCAGTGTGTCCCTAACAGTAAAGACCTGTTCTCCTGTCTTATCTCCTCAGTGTGTCCCTAACAGTAAAGACCTGTTCTCCTGTCTTATCTCCTCAGTGTGTCCCTAACAGTAAAGACCTGTTCTCCTGTCTTATCTCCTCAGTGTGTCCCTAACAGTAAAGACCTGTTCTCCTGTCTTATCTCCTCAGTGTGTCCCTAACAGTAAAGACCTGTTCTCCTGTCTTATCTCCTCAGTGTGTCCCTAACAGTAAAGACCTGTTCTCCTGTCTTATCTCCTCAGTGTGTCCCTAACAGTAAAGACCTGTTCTCCTGTCTTATCTCCTCAGTGTGTCCCTAACAGTAAAGACCTGTTCTCCTGTCTTATCTCCTCAGTGTGTCCCTAACAGTAAAGACCTGTTCTCCTGTCTTATCTCCTCAGTGTGTCCCTAACAGTAAAGACCTGTTCTCCTGTCTTATCTCCTCAGTGTGTCCCTAACAGTAAAGACCTGTTCTCCTGTCTTATCTCCTCAGTGTGTCCCTAACAGTAAAGACCTGTTCTCCCTGTCTTATCTCCTCAGTGTGTCCCTAACAGTAAAGACCTGTTCTCCTGTCTTATCTCCTCAGTGTGTCCCTAACAGTAAAGACCTGTTCTCCTGTCTTATCTCCTCAGTGTGTCCCTAACAGTAAAGACCTGTTCTCCTGTCTTATCTCCTCAGTGTGTCCCTAACAGTAAAGACCTGTTCTCCTGTCTTATCTCCTCAGTGTGTCCCTAACAGTAAAGACCTGTTCTCCTGTCTTATCTCCTCAGTGTGTCCCTAACAGTAAAGACCTGTTCTCCTGTCTTATCTCCTCAGTGTGTCCCTAACAGTAAAGACCTGTTCTCCTGTCTTATCTCCTCAGTGTGTCCCTAACAGTAAAGACCTGTTCTCCTGTCTTATCTCCTCAGTGTGTCCCTAACAGTAAAGACCTGTTCTCCTGTCTTATCTCCTCAGTGTGTCCCTAACAGTAAAGACCTGTTCTCCTGTCTTATCTCCTCAGTGTGTCCCTAACAGTAAAGACCTGTTCTCCTGTCTTATCTCCTCAGTGTGTCCCTAACAGTAAAGACCTGTTCTCCTGTCTTATCTCC
Source organism: Coregonus ussuriensis (assembly GCA_031479575.1). Taxonomy (NCBI): domain Eukaryota; kingdom Metazoa; phylum Chordata; class Actinopteri; order Salmoniformes; family Salmonidae; genus Coregonus; species Coregonus ussuriensis. The sequence goes on along the minus strand of CM062498.1, from coordinate 7,162,530 downwards.
TCAGTGTGTCCCTAACAGTAAAGACCTGTTCTCCTGTCTTATCTCCTCAGTGTGTCCCTAACAGTAAAGACCTGTTCTCCTGTCTTATCTCCTCAGTGTGTCCCTAACAGTAAAGACCTGTTCTCCTGTCTTATCTCCTCAGTGTGTCCCTAACAGTAAAGACCTGTTCTCCTGTCTTATCTCCTCAGTGTGTCCCTAACAGTAAAGACCTGTTCTCCTGTCTTATCTCCTCAGTGTGTCCCTAACAGTAAAGACCTGTTCTCCTGTCTTATCTCCTCAGTGTGTCCCTAACAGTAAAGACCTGTTCTCCTGTCTTATCTCCTCAGTGTGTCCCTAACAGTAAAGACCTGTTCTCCTGTCTTATCTCCTCAGTGTGTCTCTAACAGTAAAGACCTGTTCTCCTGTCTTATCTCCTCAGTGTGTCCCTAACAGTAAAGACCTGTTCTCCTGTCTTATCTCCTCAGTGTGTCCCTAACAGTAAAGACCTGTTCTCCTGTCTTATCTCCTCAGTGTGTCCCTAACAGTAAAGACCTGTTCTCCTGTCTTATCTCCTCAGTGTGTCCCTAACAGTAAAGACCTGTTCTCCTGTCTTATCTCCTCAGTGTGTCTCTAACAGTAAAGACCTGTTCTCCTGTCTTATCTCCTCAGTGTGTCTCTAACAGTAAAGACCTGTTCTCCTGTCTTATCTCCTCAGTGTGTCCCTAACAGTAAAGACCTGTTCTCCTGTCTTATCTCCTCAGTGTGTCCCTAACAGTAAAGACCTGTTCTCCTGTCTTATCTCCTCAGTGTGTCCCTAACAGTAAAGACCTGTTCTCCTGTCTTATCTCCTCAGTGTGTCCCTAACAGTAAAGACCTGTTCTCCTGTCTTATCTCCTCAGTGTGTCCCTAACAGTAAAGACCTGTTCTCCTGTCTTATCTCCTCAGTGTGTCCCTAACAGTAAAGACCTGTTCTCCTGTCTTATCTCCTCAGTGTGTCCCTAACAGTAAAGACCTGTTCTCCTGTCTTATCTCCTCAGGTGTGTCCCTAACTCAGGTAAAAGACCTGTTCTCCTGTCTTATCTCCTCAGTGTGTCCCTAACAGTAAAGACCTGTTCTCCTGTCTTATCTCCTCAGTGTGTCCCTAACAGTAAAGACCTGTTCTCCTGTCTTATCTCCTCAGTGTGTCCCTAACAGTAAAGACCTGTTCTCCTGTCTTATCTCCTCAGTGTGTCCCTAACAGTAAAGACCTGTTCTCCTGTCTTATCTCCTCAGTGTGTCCCTAACAGTAAAGACCTGTTCTCCTGTCTTATCTCCTCAGTGTGTCCCTAACAGTAAAGACCTGTTCTCCTGTCTTATCTCCTCAGTGTGTCCCTAACAGTAAAGACCTGTTCTCCTGTCTTATCTCCTCAGTGTGTCCCTAACAGTAAAGACCTGTTCTCCTGTCTTATCTCCTCAGTGTGTCCCTAACAGTAAAGACCTGTTCTCCTGTCTTATCTCCTCAGTGTGTCCCTAACAGTAAAGACCTGTTCTCCTGTCTTATCTCCTCAGTGTGTCCCTAACAGTAAAGACCTGTTCTCCTGTCTTATCTCCTCAGTGTGTCCCTAACAGTAAAGACCTGTTCTCCTGTCTTATCTCCTCAGTGTGTCCCTAACAGTAAAGACCTGTTCTCCTGTCTTATCTCCTCAGTGTGTCCCTAACAGTAAAGACCTGTTCTCCTGTCTTATCTCCTCAGTGTGTCCCTAACAGTAAAAGACCTGTTCTCCTGTCTTATCTCCTCAGTGTGTCCCTAACAGTAAAGACCTGTTCTCCTGTCTTATCTCCTCAGTGTGTCTCTAACAGTAAAGACCTGTTCTCCTGTCTTATCTCCTCAGTGTGTCCCTAACAGTAAAGACCTGTTCTCCTGTCTTATCTCCTCAGTGTGTCCCTAACAGTAAAGGACCTGTTCTCCTGTCTTATCTCCTCAGTGTGTCCCTAACAGTAAAGACCTGTTCTCCTGTCTTATCTCCTCAGTGTGTCCCTAACAGTAAAGACCTGTTCTCCTGTCTTATCTCCTCAGTGTGTCCCTAACAGTAAAGACCTGTTCTCCTGTCTTATCTCCTCAGTGTGTCCCTAACAGTAAAGACCTGTTCTCCTGTCTTATCTCCTCAGTGTGTCCCTAACAGTAAAGACCTGTTCTCCTGTCTTATCTCCTCAGTGTGTCCCTAACAGTAAAGACCTGTTCTCCTGTCTTATCTCCTCAGTGTGTCCCTAACAGTAAAGACCTGTTCTCCTGTCTTATCTCCTCAGTGTGTCCCTAACAGTAAAGACCTGTTCTCCTGTCTTATCTCCTCAGTGTGTCCCTAACAGTAAAGACCTGTTCTCCTGTCTTATCTCCTCAGTGTGTCCCTAACAGTAAAGACCTGTTCTCCTGTCTTATCTCCTCAGTGTGTCCCTAACAGTAAAGACCTGTTCTCCTGTCTTATCTCCTCAGTGTGTCCCTAACAGTAAAGACCTGTTCTCCTGTCTTATCTCCTCAGTGTGTCTCTAACAGTAAAGACCTGTTCTCCTGTCTTATCTCCTCAGTGTGTCCCTAACAGTAAAGACCTGTTCTCCTGTCTTATCTCCTCAGTGTCCCTAACAGTAAATACCTGTTCTCCTGTCTTATCTCCTCAGTGTGTCTCTAACAGTAAAGACCTGTTCTCCTGTCTTATCCTCAGAGTGTATAATGTCCCTAACCGTAGTAAGACCTGTTCTCCTGTCTTATCTCCTCAGTGTGTCCATAACATTAAAGACCTGTTCTCCTGTCTTATCTCCTCAGTGTGTCCCTAACAGTAAAGACCTGTTCTCTGTCCTTATCTCCACTCAGGGTGTGTCCCTAACAGTAAAGACCTGTTCTCCTGTCTTATCTCCTCAGTGTGTCCCTAACATTAAAGACCTGTTATCCTGTCTTATCTCCTCAGTGTGTCCCTAACAGTAAAGACCTGTTCTCCTGTCTTATCTCCTCAGTGTGTGTCCCTAACAGTAAAGACTGTTTTTCTCCCTGTCTTATCTCCTCAGTGTGTCTCTAACAGTAAAGACCTGTTCTCCTGTCTTATCTCCTCAGTGTGTCCCTAACAGTAAAGACCTGTTCTCCTGTCTTATCTCCTCAGTGTGTCCCTAACAGTAAAGACCTGTTCTCCTGTCTTATCTCCTCAGTGTGTCCCTAACAGTAAAGACCTGTTCTCCTGTCTTATCTCCTCAGTGTGTCCCTAACAGTAAAGACCTGTTCTCCTGTCTTATCCTCCCAGTGTGTCCCCTAACAGTAAAGACCCTGTTCTCCTGTCTTATCTCCTCAGTGTGTCCTAACAGTAAAGACCTGTTCTCCTGTCTTATCTCCTCAGTGTGTCCCTAACAGTAAAGACCCTGTTCTCCTGTCTTATCTCCTCAGTGTGTCTCTAACAGTAAAGACCTGTTCTCCTTGTCTTATCTACTCAGTGTGTCTCCTAACAGTAAAGACCTGGTTCCTGTCATTATCTCCTCGTGTGTCCCTAACAGTAAAGACATGTTCTCCTGTCTTATCTCCTCAGTGTGTCCCTAACCAGTAAAGACCTGTTCTCCTGTCTTATCTCCTCAGTGTGTCCCTAACAGTAAAGACCTGTTCTCCTGTCTTATCTCCTCAGTGTGTCCCTAACAGTAAAGACCTGTTCTCCTGTCTTATCTCCTCAGTGTGTCCCTAACAGTAAAGACCTGTTCTCCTGTCTTATCTCCTCAGTGTGTCCCTAACAGTAAAGACCTGTTCTCCTGTCTTATCTCCTCAGTGGTGTCCCTAACAGTAAAGACCTGTTCTCCTGTCTTATCTCCTCAGTGTGTCCCTAACAGTAAAGACCTGTTCTCCTGTCTTATCTCCTCAGTGTGTCCCTAACAGTAAAGACCTGTTCTCCTGTCTTATCTCCTCAGTGTGTCTCTAACAGTAAAGACCTGTTCTCCTGTCTTATCTCCTCAGTGTGTCCCTAACAGTAAAGACCTGTTCTCCTGTCTTATCTCCTCAGTGTGTCCCTAACAGTAAAGACCTGTTCTCCTGTCTTATCTCCTCAGTGTGTCCCTAACAGTAAAGACCTGTTCTCCTGTCTTATCTCCTGAGTGTGTCTCTAACAGTAAAGACTGTTCTTCATTGTCTTATCTCCTCAGTGTGTCCCTAACAGTAAAGACACTGTTCTCTTGGTCTTATATCTCCTCTGTGTGTCCCTATCAGTAAAGACCTGTTCTCCTGTCTTATCTTCATCTGTGTGTCCCTAAACAGTAAAGACCTGCTTCTCTGTCTTATCTCCTCAGTGTGTCCCTAACCAGTAAAGACCTGTTCTCCTTGTCTTATCTCCTCAGTGGAACCCTAACAGTCAAAGACCTGTTCTCCTGTCTGTATCTCCTCAGGTGTCCCTAACAGAAAATGCCCGGTTCTCCTGTCTTATCTCATCAGTGTGTCCCTAACAGTAAAGACATGTTTTCTGTATTATCTCCTCAGGTGTGTCCCTAACAGTAAAGAACCTGTTCTCCTGTCTTATCTCATCAGTGTGTTCCCTAACAGTAAAGGAAATGTTCTCCTGTTTATCTCCTCAGTGTGTCCCTAACAGTAAAGACCTGTTCTCCTGTCTTATCTCCTCAGTGTGTCCCTAACAGTAAAGACCTGTTCTCCTGTCTTATCTCCTCAGTGTGTCCCTAACAGTAAAGACCTGTTCTCCTGTCTTATCTCCTCAGTGTGTCCCTAACAGTAAAGACCTGTTCTCCTGTCTTATCTCCTCAGTGTGTCCCTAACAGTAAAGACCTGTTCTCCTGTCTTATCTCCTCAGTGTGTCCCTAACAGTAAAGACCTGTTCTCCTGTCTTATCTCCTCAGTGTGTCCCTAACAGTAAAGACCTGTTCTCCTGTCTTATCTCCTCTGTGTGTCCCTAACAGTAAAGACCTGTTCTCCTGTCTTATCTCCTCAGTGTGTCCCTAACAGTAAAGACCTGTTCTCCTGTCTTATCTCCTCAGTGTGTCCCTAACAGTAAAGACCTGTTCTCCTGTCTTATCTCCTCAGTGTGTCCCTAACAGTAAAGACCTGTTCTCCTGTCTTATCTCCTCAGTGTGTCCCTAACATGTAAAGACCTGTTCTCCTGTCTTATCTCCTCAGTGTGTCCCTAACAGGGAAATACCTGTTCTCCGTTCTTATCTCCTCAGTGTGTCCCTAACAGGGATAAGACCTGTTCTCCTGTCTTATCTCCTCAGTGTGTCTCTAACAGTAAAGACCTGTTCTCCTGTCTTATCTCCTCAGTGTGTCCCTAACAGTAAAGACCTGTTCTCCTGTCTTATCTCCTCAGTGTGTCCCTAACAGTAAAGGACCTGTTCTCCTGTCTTATCTCCTCAGAGTGTCCCTAACAGTAAGGACCTGTTCTCCTGTCTTAGTCTCCTCAGTGTGTCCCTAACAGTAAAGACCTGTTCTCCTGTCTTAGTCTCCTCAGTGTGTCCCTAACAGTAAAGACCTGTTCTCCTGTCTTATCTCCTCAGTGTGTCCCTAACAGTAAAGACCTGTCTCCTGTCTTATCTCCTCAGTGTGTCCCTAACAGTAAAGACCTGTTCTCCTGTCTTATCTCCTCAGTGTGTCCCTAACAGTAAAGACCTGTTCTCCTGTCTTATCTCCTCAGTGTGTCTCCCTAACAGTAAAGACCTGTTCTCCTGTCTTATCTCCTCAGTGTGTCCCTAACAGTAAAGACCTGTTCTCCTGTCTTATCTCCTCAGTGTGTCCCTAACAGTAAAGACCTGTTCTCCTGTCTTATCTCCTCAGTGTGTCCCTAACAGTAAAGACCTGTTCTCCTGTCTTATCTCCTCAGTGTGTCCCTAACAGTAAAGACCTGTTTTCTCCTGTCTTATCTCCTCAGTGTGTCCCTAACAGTAAAGACCTGTTCTCCTGTCTTATCTCCTCAGTGTGTCCCTAACAGTAAAGACCTGTTCTCCTGTCTTATCTCCTCAGTGTGTGTCCCTAACAGTAAAGACCTGTTCTCCTGTCTTATCTCCTCAGTGTGTCCCTAACAGTAAAGACCTGTTCTCCTGTCTTATCTCCTCAGTGTGTCCCTAACAGTAAAGACCTGTTCTCCTGTCTTATCTCCTCAGTGTGTCCCTAACAGTAAAGACCTGTTCTCCTGTCTTATCTCCTCAGTGTGTCCCTAACAGTAAAGACCTGTTCTCCTGTCTTATCTCCCTCAGTGTGTCCCTAACAGTAAAGACCTGTTCTCCTGTCTTATCTCCTCAGTGTGTCCCTAACAGTAAAGACCTGTTCTCCTGTCTTATCTCCTCAGTGTGTCCCTAACAGTAAAGACCTGTTCTCCTGTCTTATCTCCTCAGTGTGTCCCTAACAGTAAAGACCTGTTCTCCTGTCTTATCTCCTCAGTGTGTCCCTAACAGTAAAGACCTGTTCTCCTGTCTTATCTCCTCAGTGTGTCCCTAACAGTAAAGACCTGTTCTCCTGTCTTATCTCCTCAGTGTGGTCCCTAACAGTAAAGGACCTGTTCTCCTGTCTTATCTCCTCTGTGTGTCCCTAACAGTAAAGACCTGTTCTCCTGTCTTATCTCCTCAGTGTGTCCCTAACAGTAAAGACCTGTTCTCCTGTCTTATCTCCTCAGTGTGTCCCTAACAGTAAAGGACCTGTTCTCCTGTCTTATCTCCTCAGTGTGTCCCTAACAGTAAAGACCTGTTCTCCGTCTTATCTCCTCAGTGTGTCCCTAACAGTAAAGACCTGTTCTCCTGTCTTATCTCCTCAGTGTGTCTCTAACAGTAAAGACCTGTTCTCCTGTCTTATCTCCTCAGTGTGTCCCTAACAGTAAAGACCTGTTCTCCTGTCTTATCTCCTCAGGTGTGTCCCTAACAGTAAAGACCTGTTCTCCTGTCTTATCTCCTCAGTGTGTCCCTAACAGTAAAGACCTGTTCTCCTGTCTTATCTCCTCAGTGGTGTCCCTAACAGTAAAGACCTGTTCTCCTGTCTTATCTCCTCAGTGTGTCCCTAACAGTAAAGACCTGTTCTCCTGTCTTATCTCCTCAGTGTGTCCCTAACAGTAAAGACCTGTTCTCCTTGTCTTATCTCCTCAGTGTGTCTCTAACAGTAAAGACCTGTTCTCCTGTCTTAGTCTCCTCAGTGTGTCCCTAACAGTAAAGACCTGTTCTCCTGTCTTATCTCCTCAGTGTGTCCCTAACAGTAAAGACCTGTTCTCCTGTCTTATCTCCTCAGTGGTTCCCTAGACAGTAAAGACCTGTTCTCCTGTCTTATCTCCTCAGTGTGTCCCTAACAGTAAAAGACCTGTCTCCTGTCCTTATCTCCTCAGTGTGTCCCAACAGTAAAGACCTGTTCTCCTGTCTTATCTCCTCAGTGTGTCCCTAACATTAAAGACCTGTTTCTCCTGTCTTATCTCCTCAGTGTGTCCCTAACAGTAAAGACCTGTTCTCCTGTCTTATCTCGGGCTCAGTGCTGTCTCTAACAGTAAGAGTCTCTGTTTCTCCTGTTCTTATCTTCCTCAGTGGGTCCCTTACCAGTAAAGAGATCCTGTGCTCCTTGTCTTATCTCCTCAGGGTGTCCATAACAGTAAAGGACCCTGTGCTCCGGTCGTATCATCCTCAGTGTCGTCCCTAACAGTAAAGACCTGTTCTCCTGTCTTATCTCCTCAGTGCGTGTCCCTAACAGTAAAGACCTGTTCTCCTGTCTTATCTCCTCAGGTGGTGTCTCTAACAGTAAAGACCTGTTCTCCCTGTCTTATCTCCTCAGTGTGTCCCTAACAGTAAAGACCTGTTCTCCTGTCTTATCTCCTCAGTGTGTCCCTAACAGTAAAGACCTGTTCTCCGGTCTTATCTCCTCAAGTGTGTCCCTAAACAGTAGAAGACCTGTTCTCCTGTCTTATCTCCTCAGTGTGTCCCTAACAGTAAAAGACTGTTCTCCTGTCTTATCTCCTCAGTGTGTCCACTAACAGTAAAGACCTGTTCTCCTGTCTTATCTCCTCAGTGTGTCCCTAACAGTAAAGACCTGTTCTCCTGTCTTATCTCCTCAGTGTGTCCCTAACAGTAAAGACCCTGTTTCTCCTGTCTTATCTCCTCAGTCGTGTCCCTAACAGTAAAGACCTGTTCTCCTGTCTTATCTCCTCAGTGTGTCCCTAACAGTAAAGACCTGTTCTCCTGTCTTATCTCCTCAGTGTGTCCCTAACAGTAAAGACCTGTTCTCCTGTCTTATCTCCTCAGTGTGTCCCTAACAGTAAAGACCTGTTCTCCTGTCTTATCTCCTCAGTGTGTCCCTAACAGTAAAGACCTGTTCTCCTGTCTTATCTCCTCAGTGTGTCCCTAACAGTAAAGACCTGTTTCTCCTGTCTTATCTCCTCAGTGTGTCCCTAACAGTAAAGACCTGTTCTCCTGTCTTATCTCCTCAGTGTGTCCTCTAACAGTAAAGACCTGTTCTCCTGTCTTATCTCCTCAGTGTGTCCCTAACAGTAAAGACCTGTTCTCCTGTCTTATCTCCTCAGTGTGTCCCTAACAGTAAAGACCTGTTCTCCTGTCTTATCTCCTCAGTGTGTCCCTAACAGTAAAGACCTGTTCTCCTGTCTTATCTCCTCAGTGTGTCCCTAACATAAAGACCTGTTCTCCTGTCTTATCTCCTCAGTGTGTCTCCCTAACAGTAAAGACCTGTTCTCCTGTCTTATCTCCTCAGTGTGTCCCTAACAGTAAATAAGACCTGTTCTCCTGTCTTATCTCCTCAGTGTGTCCCTAACAGTAAAGACCTGTTCTCCTGTCTTATCTCCTCAGTGTGTCCCTAACAGTAAAGACCTGTTCTCCTGTCTTATCTCCTCAGTGTGTCCCTAACAGTAAAGACCTGTTCTCCTGTCTTATCTCCTCAGTGTGTCCCTAACAGTAAAGACCTGTTCTCCTGTCTTATCTCCTCAGTGTGTCCCTAACAGTAAAGACCTGTTCTCCTGTCTTATCTCCTCAGTGTGTCCCTAACAGTAAAGACCTGTTCTCCTGTCTTATCTCCTCAGTGTGTCCCTAACAGTAAAGACCTGTTCTCCTGTCTTATCTCCTCAGTGTGTCCCTAACAGTAAAGACCTGTTCTCCTGTCTTATCTCCTCAGTGTGTCCCTAACAGTAAAGACCTGTTCTCCTGTCTTATCTCCTCAGTGTGTCCCTAACAGTAAAGACCTGTTCTCCTGTCTTATCTCCTCAGTGTGTCCCTAACAGTAAAGACCTGTTCTCCTGTCTTATCTCCTCAGTGTGTCCCTAACAGTAAAGACCTGTTCTCCTGTCTTATCTCCTCAGTGTGTCCCTAACAGTAAAGACCTGTTCTCCTGTCTTATCTCCTCAGTGTGTCCCTAACAGTAAAGACCTGTTCTCCTGTCTTATCTCCTCAGTGTGTCCCTAACAGTAAAGACCTGTTCTCCTGTCTTATCTCCTCAGTGTGTCCCTAACAGTAAAGACCTGTTCTCCTGTCTTATCTCCTCAGTGTGTCCCTAACAGTAAAGACCTGTTCTCCTGTCTTATCTCCTCAGTGTGTCCCTAACAGTAAAGACCTGTTCTCCTGTCTTATCTCCTCAGTGTGTCCCTAACAGTAAAGACCTGTTCTCCTGTCTTATCTCCTCAGTGTGTCCCTAACAGTAAAGACCTGTTCTCCTGTCTTATCTCCTCAGTGTGTCCCTAACAGTAAAGACCTGTTCTCCTGTCTTATCTCCTCAGTGTGTCCCCTAACAGTAAAGACCTGTTCTCCTGTCTTATCTCCTCAGTGTGTCCCTAACAGTAAAGACCTGTTCTCCTGTCTTATCTCCTCAGTGTGTCCCTAACAGTAAAGACCTGTTCTCCTGTCTTATCTCCTCAGTGTGTCCCTAACAGTAAAGACCTGTTCTCCTGTCTTATCTCCTCAGTGTGTCCCTAACAGTAAAGACCTGTTCTCCTGTCTTATCTCCTCAGTGTGTCCCTAACAGTAAAGACCTGTTCTCCTGTCTTATCTCCTCAGTGTGTCCCTAACAGTAAAGACCTGTTCTCCTGTCTTATCTCCTCAGTGTGTCCCTAACAGTAAAGACCTGTTCTCCTGTCTTATCTCCTCAGTGTGTCCCTAACAGTAAAGACCTGTTCTCCTGTCTTATCTCCTCAGTGTGTCCCTAACAGTAAAGACCTGTTCTCCTGTCTTATCTCCTCAGTGTGTCCCTAACAGTAAAGACCTGTTCTCCTGTCTTATCTCCTCAGTGTGTCCCTAACAGTAAAGACCTGTTCTCCTGTCTTATCTCCTCAGTGTGTCCCTAACAGTAAAGACCTGTTCTCCTGTCTTATCTCCTCAGTGTGTCCCTAACAGTAAAGACCTGTTCTCCTGTCTTATCTCCTCAGTGTGTCCCTAACAGTAAAGACCTGTTCTCCTGTCTTATCTCCTCAGTGTGTCCCTAACAGTAAAGACCTGTTCTCCTGTCTTATCTCCTCAGTGTGTCCCTAACAGTAAAGACCTGTTCTCCTGTCTTATCTCCTCAGTGTGTCCCTAACAGTAAAGACCTGTTCTCCTGTCTTATCTCCTCAGTGTGTCCCTAACAGTAAAGACCTGTTCTCCTGTCTTATCTCCTCAGTGTGTCCCTAACAGTAAAGACCTGTTCTCCTGTCTTATCTCCTCAGTGTGTCCCTAACAGTAAAGACCTGTTCTCCTGTCTTATCTCCTCAGTGTGTCCCTAACAGTAAAGACCTGTTCTCCTGTCTTATCTCCTCAGTGTGTCCCTAACAGTAAAGACCTGTTCTCCTGTCTTATCTCCTCAGTGTGTCTCCCTAACAGTAAAGACCTGTTCTCCTGTCTTATCTCCTCAGTGTGTCCCTAACAGTAAAGACCTGTTCTCCTGTCTTATCTCCTCAGTGTGTCCCTAACAGTAAAGACCTGTTCTCCTGTCTTATCTCCTCAGTGTGTCCCTAACAGTAAAGACCTGTTTCTCCTGTCTTATCTCCTCAGTGTGTCCCTAACAGTAAAGACCTGTTCTCCTGTCTTATCTCCTCAGTGTGTCCCTAACAGTAAAGACCTGTTCTCCTGTCTTATCTCCTCAGTGTGTCCCTAACAGTAAAGACCTGTTCTCCTGTCTTATCTCCTCAGTGTGTCCCTAACAGTAAAGACCTGTTCTCCTGTCCTTATCTCCTCAGTGTGTCCCTAACAGTAAAGACCTGTTCTCCTGTCTTATCTCCTCAGTGTGTCCCTAACAGTAAAGACCTGTTCTCCTGTCTTATCTCCTCAGTGTGTCCCTAACAGTAAAGACCTGTTCTCCTGTCTTATCTCCTCAGTGTGTCCCTAACAGTAAAGACCTGTTCTCCTGTCTTATCTCCTCAGTGTGTCCCTAACAGTAAAGACCTGTTTCTCCTGTCTTATCTCCTCAGTGTGTCCCTAACAGTAAAGACCTGTTCTCCTGTCTTATCTCCTCAGTGTGTCCCTAACAGTAAAGACCTGTTCTCCTGTCTTATCTCCTCAGTGTGTCCCTAACAGTAAAGACCTGTTCTCCTGTCTTATCTCCTCAGTGTGTCCCTAACAGTAAAGACCTGTTCTCCTGTCTTATCTCCTCAGTGTGTCCCTAACAGTAAAGACCTGTTCTCCTGTCTTATCTCCTCAGTGTGTCCCTAACAGTAAAGACCTGTTCTCCTGTCTTATCTCCTCAGTGTGTCCCTAACAGTAAAGACCTGTTCTCCTGTCTTATCTCCTCAGTGTGTCCCTAACAGTAAAGACCTGTTCTCCTGTCTTATCTCCTCAGTGTGTCCCTAACAGTAAAGACCTGTTCTCCTGTCTTATCTCCTCAGTGTGTCCCTAACAGTAAAGACCTGTTCTCCTGTCTTATCTCCTCAGTGTGTCCCTAACAGTAAAGACCTGTTTCTCCTGTCTTATCTCCTCAGTGTGTCCCTAACAGTAAAGACCTGTTCTCCTGTCTTATCTCCTCAGTGTGTCCCTAACAGTAAAGACCTGTTCTCCTGTCTTATCTCCTCAGTGTGTCCCTAACAGTAAAGACCTGTTCTCCTGTCTTATCTCCTCAGTGTGTCCCTAACAGTAAAGACCTGTTCTCCTGTCTTATCTCCTCAGTGTGTCCCTAACAGTAAAGACCTGTTCTCCTGTCTTATCTCCTCAGTGTGTCCCTAACAGTAAAGACCTGTTCTCCTGTCTTATCTCCTCAGTGTGTCCCTAACAGTAAAGACCTGTTCTCCTGTCTTATCTCCTCAGTGTGTCCCTAACAGTAAAGACCTGTTTCTCCTGTCTTATCTCCTCAGTGTGTCCCTAACAGTAAAGACCTGTTCTCCTGTCTTATCTCCTCAGTGTGTCCCTAACAGTAAAGACCTGTTCTCCTGTCTTATCTCCTCAGTGTGTCCCTAACAGTAAAGACCTGTTCTCCTGTCTTATCTCCTCAGTGTGTCCCTAACAGTAAAGACCTGTTCTCCTGTCTTATCTCCTCAGTGTGTCCCTAACAGTAAAGACCTGTTCTCCTGTCTTATCTCCTCAGTGTGTCCCTCTAACAGTAAAGACCTGTTTCTCCTGTCTTATCTCCTCAGTGTGTCCCTAACAGTAAAGACCTGTTCTCCTGTCTTATCTCCTCAGTGTGTCCCTAACAGTAAAGACCTGTTCTCCTGTCTTATCTCCTCAGTGTGTCCCTAACAGTAAAGACCTGTTCTCCTGTCTTATCTCCTCAGTGTGTCCCTAACAGTAAAGACCTGTTTCTCCTGTCTTATCTCCTCAGTGTGTCCCTAACAGTAAAGACCTGTTTTCTCCTGTCTTATCTCCTCAGTGTGTCCCTAACAGTAAAGACCTGTTCTCCTGTCTTATCTCCTCAGTGTGTCCCTAACAGTAAAGACCTGTTCTCCTGTCTTATCTCCTCAGTGTGTCCCTAACAGTAAAGACCTGTTCTCCTGTCTTATCTCCTCAGTGTGTCCCTAACAGTAAAGACCTGTTCTCCTGTCTTATCTCCTCAGTGTGTCCCTAACAGTAAAGACCTGTTCTCCTGTCTTATCTCCTCAGTGTGTCCCTAACAGTAAAGACCTGTTCTCCTGTCTTATCTCCTCAGTGTGTCCCTAACAGTAAAGACCTGTTCACCTCCTGTCTTATCTCCTCAGTGTGTCCCTAACAGTAAAGACCTGTTCTCCTGTCTTATCTCCTCAGTGTGTCCCTAACAGTAAAGACCTGTTCTCCTGTCTTATCTCCTCAGTGTGTCCCTAACAGTAAAGACCTGTTCTCCTGTCTTATCTCCTCAGTGTGTCCCTAACAGTAAAGACCTGTTCTCCTGTCTTATCTCCTCAGTGTGTCCCTAACAGTAAAGACCTGTTCTCCTGTCTTATCTCCTCAGTGTGTCCCTAACAGTAAAGACCTGTTCTCCTGTCTTATCTCCTCAGTGTGTCCCTAACAGTAAAGACCTGTTCTCCTGTCTTATCTCCTCAGTGTGTCCCTAACAGTAAAGACCTGTTCTCCTGTCTTATCTCCTCAGTGTGTCCCTAACAGTAAAGACCTGTTCTCCTGTCTTATCTCCTCAGTGTGTCCCTAACAGTAAAGACCTGTTCTCCTGTCTTATCTCCTCAGTGTGTCCCTAACAGTAAAGACCTGTTCTCCTGTCTTATCTCCTCAGTGTGTCCCTAACAGTAAAGACCTGTTCTCCTGTCTTATCTCCTCAGTGTGTCCCTAACAGTAAAGACCTGTTCTCCTGTCTTATCTCCTCAGTGTGTCCCTAACAGTAAAGACCTGTTCTCCTGTCTTATCTCCTCAGTGTGTCCTCTAACAGTAAAGACCTGTTCTCCTGTCTTATCTCCTCAGTGTGTCCCTAACAGTAAAGACCTGTTCTCCTGTCTTATCTCCTCAGTGTGTCCCTAACAGTAAAGACCTGTTCTCCTGTCTTATCTCCTCAGTGTGTCCCTAACAGTAAAGACCTGTTCTCCTGTCTTATCTCCTCAGTGTGTCCCTAACAGTAAAGACCTGTTCTCCTGTCTTATCTCCTCAGTGTGTCCCTAACAGTAAAGACCTGTTCTCCTGTCTTATCTCCTCAGTGTGTCCCCTAACAGTAAAGACCTGTTCTCCTGTCTTATCTCCTCAGTGTGTCCCTAACAGTAAAGACCTGTTCTCCTGTCTTATCTCCTCAGTGTGTCCCTAACAGTAAAAGACCTGTTCTCCTGTCTTATCTCCTCAGTGTGTCCCTAACAGTAAAGACCTGTTCTCCTGTCTTATCTCCTCAGTGTGTCCCTAACAGTAAAGACCTGTTCTCCTGTCTTATCTCCTCAGTGTGTCCCTAACAGTAAAGACCTGTTCTCCTGTCTTATCTCCTCAGTGTGTCCCTAACAGTAAAGACCTGTTCTCCTGTCTTATCTCCTCAGTGTGTCCCTAACAGTAAAGACCTGTTCTCCTGTCTTATCTCCTCAGTGTGTCCCTAACAGTAAAGACCTGTTTCTCCTGTCTTATCTCCTCAGTGTGTCCCTAACAGTAAAGACCTGTTCTCCTGTCTTATCTCCTCAGTGTGTCCCCTAACAGTAAAGACCTGTTCTCCTGTCTTATCTCCTCAGTGTGTCCCTAACAGTAAAGACCTGTTTCTCCTGTCTTATCTCCTCAGTGTGTCCCTAACAGTAAAGACCTGTTCTCCTGTCTTATCTCCTCAGTGTGTCCCTAACAGTAAAGACCTGTTCATCCTGTCTTATCTCCTCAGTGTATCTCTAGACAGTAAAGACCTGTTCTCCTGTCGTTATCTCCTCAGTGTGTCCCTAACAGTAAAGACCTGTTCTCCTGTCTTATCTCCTCAGTGTGTCCCTAACAGTAAAGACCTGTTCTCCTGTCTTATCTCCTCAGTGTGTCCTAACAGTAAAGACTGTTCTCCTGTCCTTATCTCCTCAGTGTGTCCCTAACAGTAAAGACCTGTTCTCCTGTCTTATCTCCTCAGTGTGTCCCTAACAGTAAAGACCTGTTCTCCTGTCTTATCTCCTCAGTGTGTCCCTAACAGTAAAGACCTGTTCTCTGTCTTATCTCCTCAGTGTGTCCCTAACAGTAAAGACCTGTTCTCCTGTCTTATCTCCTCAGTGTGTCCCTAACAGTAAAGACCTGTTCTCCTGTCTTATCTCCTCAGTGTGTCCCTAACAGTAAAGACCTGTTCTCCTGTCTTATCTCCTCAGTGTGTCTCTAACAGTAAAGACCTGTTCTCCTGTCTTATCTCCTCAGTGTGTCCCTAACAGTAAATACCTGTTCTCCTGTCTTTATCTCCTCAGTGGTGTCCCTAACAGTAAAGACCTGTTTCTCTGTCTATCTCCTCAGTGTGTACCTTACAGTAAATGACCTGTCTCCTGTTCTTATCTCCTCAGAGTGTCCCTAACAGTAAAGACCTGTTCTCCTGTCTTATCTCCTCAGTGTGTCCCCTAACAGTAATGACCTGTTCTCCGTGTCTTATCTCCTCAGTGTGTCCCTAACAGTAAAGGACCTGTTCTCTCTGTCTATATCCTCAGTGTGTCCTAACAGTAAAAGACCTGTTCTCCATGTTCTTTTCTCCTCAGTTGTGTCCCTAAACAGTAAAGACCTGTTCTCTGTCTTATCTCATCAGTGTGTCACTAACAGTAAAGACCTGTTCTCCTGTCTTATTCCTACAGTGTGTCCCTAACAGTTTTAAGAACCTGTTCTTCCTGTCTTATCACATCACAGTGTGTCTCTAACAGTTATAAAGACCCTGTTCTCCTGTCTTTACTCCTCAGTGTGTCCCTTACAGTAAAGACCTGTTCTCTGTTCTTTATCTCCTCAGTGTGTCCCTAACAGTAAAGACCTGTTCTCCTGTCTTATCTCCTCAGTGTGTCCCTAACAGTAAAGACCTGTTCTCCTGTCTTATCTCCTCAGTGTGTCCCTAACAGTAAAGACCTGTTCTCCTGTCTTATCTCCTCAGTGTGTCCCTAACAGTAAAGACCTGTTCTCCTGTCTTATCTCCTCAGTGTGTCCCTAACAGTAAAGACCTGTTCTCCTGTCTTATCTCCTCAGTGTGTCCCTAACAGTAAAGACCTGTTCTCCTGTCTTATCTCCTCAGTGTGTCCCTAACAGTAAAGACCTGTTCTCCTGTCTTATCTCCTCAGTGTGTCCCTAACAGTAAAGGACCTGTTCTCCTGTCTTATCTCCTCAGTGTGTCCCTAACAGTAAAGACCTGTTCTCCTGTCTTATCTCCTCAGTGTGTCTCTAACAGTAAAGACCTGTTCTCCTGTCTTATCTCCTCAGTGTGTCCCTAACAGTAAAGACCTGTTCTCCTGTCTTATCTCCTCAGTGTGTCCCTAACAGTAAAGACCTGTTCTCCTGTCTTATCTCCTCAGTGTGTCCCTAACAGTAAAGACCTGTTCTCCTGTCTTATCTCCTCAGTGTGTCCCTAACAGTAAAGACCTGTTCTCCTGTCTTATCTCCTCAGTGTGTCCCTAACAGTAAAGACCTGTTCTCCTGTCTTATCTCCTCAGTGTGTCCCTAACAGTAAAGACCTGTTCTCCTGTCTTATCTCCTCAGTGTGTCCCTAACAGTAAAGACCTGTTCTCCTGTCTTATCTCCTCAGTGTGTCCCTAACAGTAAAGACCTGTTCTCCTGTCTTATCTCCTCAGTGTGTCCCTAACAGTAAAGACCTGTTCTCCTGTCTTATCTCCTCAGTGTGTCCCTAACAGTAAAGACCTGTTCTCCTGTCTTATCTCCTCAGTGTGTCCCTAACAGTAAAGACCTGTTCTCCTGTCTTATCTCCTCAGTGTGTCCCTAACAGTAAAGACCTGTTCTCCTGTCTTATCTCCTCAGTGTGTCCTCTAACAGTAAAAGACCTGTTCTCCTGTCTTATCTCCTCAGTGTGTCCCTAACAGTAAAGACCTGTTCTCCTGTCTTATCTCCTCAGTGTGTCCCTAACAGTAAAGACCTGTTCTCCTGTCTTATCTCCTCAGTGTGTCCCTAACAGTAAAGACCTGTTCTCCTGTCTTATCTCCTCAGTGTGTCCCTAACAGTAAAGACCTGTTCTCCTGTCTTATCTCCTCAGTGTGTCCCTAACAGTAAAGACCTGTTCTCCTGTCTTATCTCCTCAGTGTGTCCCTAACAGTAAAGACCTGTTCTCCTGTCTTATCTCCTCAGTGTGTCCCTAACAGTAAAGACCTGTTCTCCTGTCTTATCTCCTCAGTGTGTCCCTAACAGTAAAGACCTGTTCTCCTGTCTTATCTCCTCAGTGTGTCCCTAACAGTAAAGACCTGTTCTCCTGTCTTATCTCCTCAGTGTGTCCCTAACAGTAAAGACCTGTTCTCCTGTCTTATCTCCTCAGTGTGTCTCTAACAGTAAAGACCTGTTCTCCTGTCTTATCTCCTCAGTGTCCCTAACAGTAAATACCTGTTCTCCTGTCTTATCTCCTCAGTGTGTCCCTAACAGTAAAGACCTGTTCTCCTGTCTTATCTCCTCAGTGTGTCCCTAACAGTAAAGACCTGTTCTCCTGTCTTATCTCCTCCTCAGTGTGTCCCTAACAGTAAAGACCTGTTCTCCTGTCTTATCTCCTCAGTGTGTCCCTAACAGTAAAGACCTGTTCTCCTGTCTTATCTCCTCAGTGTGTCCCTAACAGTAAAGACCTGTTCTCCTGTCTTATCTCCTCAGTGTGTCCCTAACAGTAAAGACCTGTTCTCCTGTCCTTATCTCCTCAGTGTGTCCCTAACAGTAAAGACCTGTTCTCCTGTCTTATCTCCTCAGTGTGTCCCTAACAGTAAAGACCTGTTCTCCTGTCTTATCTCCTCAGTGTGTCCCTCTAACAGTAAAGACCTGTTCTCCTGTCTTATCTCCTCAGTGTGTCCCTAACAGTAAAGACCTGTTCTCCTGTCTTATCTCCTCAGTGTGTCCCTAACAGTAAAGACCTGTTCTCCTGTCTTATCTCCTCAGTGTGTCCCTAACAGTAAAGACCTGTTCTCCTGTCTTATCTCCTCAGTGTGTCCCTAACAGTAAAGACCTGTTCTCCTGTCTTATCTCCTCAGTGTGTCCCTAACAGTAAAGACCTGTTCTCCTGTCTTATCTCCTCAGTGTGTCCCTAACAGTAAAGACCTGTTCTCCTGTCTTATCTCCTCAGTGTGTCCCTAACAGTAAAGACCTGTTCTCCTGTCTTATCTCCTCAGTGTGTCCCTAACAGTAAAGACCTGTTCTCCTGTCTTATCTCCTCAGTGTGTCCCTAACAGTAAAGACCTGTTCTCCTGTCTTATCTCCTCAGTGTGTCCCTAACAGTAAAGACCTGTTCTCCTGTCTTATCTCCTCAGTGTGTCCCTAACAGTAAAGACCTGTTCTCCTGTCTTATCTCCTCAGTGTGTCCCTAACAGTAAAGACCTGTTCTCCTGTCTTATCTCCTCAGTGTGTCCTCTAACAGTAAAGACCTGTTCTCCTGTCTTATCTCCTCAGTGTGTCCCTAACAGTAAAGACCTGTTCTCCTGTCTTATCTCCTCAGTGTGTCCCTAACAGTAAAGACCTGTTCTCCTGTCTTATCTCCTCAGTGTGTCCCTAACAGTAAAGACCTGTTCTCCTGTCTTATCTCCTCAGTGTGTCCCTAACAGTAAAGACCTGTTCTCCTGTCTTATCTCCTCAGTGTGTCCCTAACAGTAAAGACCTGTTCTCCTGTCTTATCTCCTCAGTGTGTCCCTAACAGTAAAGACCTGTTCTCCTGTCTTATCTCCTCAGTGTGTCTCTAACAGTAAAGACCTGTTCTCCTGTCTTATCTCCTCAGTGTGTCCCTAACAGTAAAGACCTGTTCTCCTGTCTTATCTCCTCAGTGTGTCCCTAACAGTAAAGACCTGTTCTCCTGTCTTATCTCCTCAGTGTGTCTCTAACAGTAAAGACCTGTTCTCCTGTCTTATCTCCTCAGTGTGTCCCTAACAGTAAAGACCTGTTCTCCTGTCTTATCTCCTCAGTGTGTCTCTAACAGTAAAGACCTGTTCTCCTGTCTTATCTCCTCAGTGTGTCCCTAACAGTAAAGACCTGTTCTCCTGTCTTATCTCCTCAGTGTGTCCCTAACAGTAAAGACCTGTTCTCCTGTCTTATCTCCTCAGTGTGTCCCTAACAGTAAAGACCTGTTCTCCTGTCTTATCTCCTCAGTGTGTCCCTAACAGTAAAGACCTGTTCTCCTGTCTTATCTCCTCAGTGTGTCCCTAACAGTAAAGACCTGTTCTCCTGTCTTATCTCCTCAGTGTGTCCCTAACAGTAAAGACCTGTTCTCCTGTCTTATCTCCTCAGTGTGTCCCTAACAGTAAAGACCTGTTCTCCTGTCTTATCTCCTCAGTGTGTCCCTAACAGTAAAGACCTTTCTCCTGTCTTATCTCCTCAGTGTGTCCCTAACAGTAAAGACCTGTTCTCCTGTCTTATCTCCTAAGTGTGTCCTCTAACAGTAAAGACCTGTTTCTCCTGTCTATTCCTCAGTGTGTCTTCTAACAGTAAAGACCTTGTTCTCCTGTCTTATCTCCTCAGTGTGTCCCTAACAGGAAAGACCTGTTCTTCTGTCTTATCTCCTCTGTGTGTCCCTTACAGTAAAGACCTGTTCTCCTGTCTTATCTCCTGAAGTGTGTCCCTCTAACAGTAAAAGACCCTGTTCTCCTGTCTTATCTCCTCCCAAAGTTGGGGGTCCCTAACAGTAATACCCTGTTCACCTGTTTCTCTCAGGTGTCTCTAACAGTAGACCTTTCTGCTCAGTGTGGTCCCTAACAGTAAAGACCTGTTGCTCCTGTCTTATCTCCTCAGTGTGTCCCCTAACAGTAAAGACCTGTTCTCCTGTCTTATCGCCTCAGTGTGTCCCTAACAGTAAAGACCTGTTCTCCTGTCTTATTCTCCTCAGTGGTGTCCCGAACAGTAAAGAGACCTGTTCTCCTGTCTTATCTCCTCAGTGTGTCCCTAACAGTAAAGACCTGTTCTCCTGTCTTATCTCCTCAGTGTGTCCCTAACAGTAAAGACCTGTTCTCCTGTCTTATCTCCTCAGTGTGTCCCTAACAGTAAAGACCTGTTCTCCTGTCTTATCTCCTCAGTGTGTCCCTAACAGTAAAGACCTGTTCTCCTGTCTTATCTCCTCAGTGTGTCCCTAACAGTAAAGACCTGTTCTCCTGTCTTATCTCCTCAGTGTGTCCCTAACAGTAAAGACCTGTTCTCCTGTCTTATCTCCTCAGTGTGTCCCTAACAGTAAAGACCTGTTCTCCTGTCTTATCTCCTCAGTGTGTCCCTAACAGTAAAGACCTGTTCTCCTGTCTTATCTCCTCAGTGTGTCCCTAACAGTAAAGACCTGTTCTCCTGTCTTATCTCCTCAGTGTGTCCCTAACAGTAAAGACCTGTTCTCCTGTCTTATCTCCTCAGTGTGTCCCTAACAGTAAAGACCTGTTCTCCTGTCTTATCTCCTCAGTGTGTCCTCTAACAGTAAAGACCTGTTCTCCTGGTCTTATCTCCTCAGTGTGTCTCTAACAGTAAAGACCTGTTCTCCTGTCTTATCTCCTCAGTGTGTCCCTAACAGTAAAGATTCGCCTGTTTCAGTGTCCTACAGTAAAGACCTGTTCTTTATCTCCTCAGTGTGTCCCCTAACAGTAAAGACCTGTTCTCCTGTCTTATCTCCTCAGTGTGTCCCTAACAGTAAAGACCTGTTCTCCTGTCTTATCTCCTCAGTGTGTCCCTAACAGTAAAGACCTGTTCTCCTGTCTTATCTCCTCAGTGTGTCCCTAACAGTAAAGACCTGTTCTCCTGTCTTATCTCCTCAGTGTGTCCCTAACAGTAAAGACCTGTTCTCCTGTCTTATCTCCTCAGTGTGTCTCTAACAGTAAAGACCTGTTCTCCTGTCTTATCTCCTCAGTGTGTCCCTAACAGTAAAGACCTGCCGTTGGCTACGGTGAACGTGATAAAGTATCACCCAGAGATGACAGACTGGATCCATCCCATCCAGCCCTACACCCCATTCTACATATCTAACTATTACTACACCAAGATAGCTGTGGACAGAGTACAGGCGGCAGACCACACCATGCACAACGTCTTGCTGCTAGCAACTGGTACGTGATGTCTGGGCTCCAAGTCTGGAAATAGACTCTCAAGTTGTTGGTTCTCTTGATGCTGTTGGTTCTCTTGATGCTGTTGATTCTCTTGATGCTGTTGGTTCTCTTGATGCTGTTGGTTCTCTTGATGCTGTTGGTACTATTGATGTTGTTGGTACTATTGATGTTGTTGGTTCTCTTGATGTTGTTGGTGAACTACAGATGTCGGATCTTAATTTGAGCCAGTTTCACACAACAGGAAAATAATCCTGCAGCAACAGGAAATGTGGATTATAATTAATGGACATTTGTGGTAGAGGTTGATACATTTTTTGTTAAGTTTTTCGGGAAGTTTTAAAGTGGAAATTACAAACTTTAGAAGCCTGTTTAAACCTTGAATCCACAACAAGTTTGCATTTCCTGCTGTTCTGGAACATTCCTCTAACAACAGGACGATGAAATGAAGATTACAACGTGACCATTGTTTATCATATGGTTGATAACAGCATTATGATAACTTTATCACATTCACATGTTATTCAGAGTGTCAAATACAACAATAATCTTGTATTTACATGATCAGTAATACCAGGGCAGTAATGTAAAATAAACTATACACACATAGCTAAAAAAATTAAATAAAAATAAAAAGGAAATAGGATGAACCATGACTAGAATACAGTATATACATAGGAAGTGGGTAAAACAGTGTGTAAACATTATTAAAATGTTCAATGACTGTGTACATAGGGCAGCAGTCTCTAAGGTGCAGGGTAGAGTACCGGGTGGTAGCCGGCTATTGACAGTGACTAAGTTCAGGGCAGGGTACTGGGCGGAGAAGCTGTTTCTCAGTCTCATCCAGATGGCACAAGCCAAAGCTCTTAGAGGGCTACTTACTTACTGCCAGGCCTCTGCAAACAGGCCTACTTCAGCTTGTAACTGACTGTGTTAACTTTCTGTATCCTTCTTCCCTCCCAGACACCGGAATGATCCATAAGATCTTAAAGGATGGTTTTAAACCATTCATCATCTCAGAGACTCATCTCTCCAACCACTCTGATGTCATCAGATCAATGAAACTGGACTCTAGAAAGGTACTGGCAGGGGCGGCAGGAAGCCTAGTGGTTAAGAGTGTTGGGCCAGTGATGAAAGGTTGCTGTTTCGAATCCCAGAGAAGACTAAGTGAAAAATCTTTCAATGTGCCCTTGAGTAAGGCACTTAACCCTAATTGCTCCTGTAAGTCGCTCTGGATAAGAGCGTCTGCTAAATTACAAAAATGTACCGTGATCATGTTATTTTGGACATGACCAGAAGGGTGGTATTCAGAAGGGTGGTATTCAGTATAGATATACAGTGAGTGTACAGGTTATATGAGATATGACCTAAGCCCTATGTGATCAGGTTGCAGTGCATTCGGAAAGTATTCAGACCCCTTCACTTTTTCTACATTTTGTTACGTTACAGCCAGTGGTATAAAGTACTACTTAGTACTTTAAAGTATTTTTACTTAAGTACTTTACACCACTGGCTGTAACGTAACAAAATGTGGAAAAAGTGAAGGGGTCTAAATTTTTTGGGGGTATCTGTACTTTACTTTACTATTTCTATTTTTGACAACTTTTACTTTCGTACATTCCTAAAGAAAATAATGTACTTTTTACTCCATAAATTTTCCCTGGCACCCAACAGTACTTGTTACATTTTGAATGCTTAGCAGGACAGGAAAATGGTCCAATTCACACACTTATCAAGAGAACATCCCTGGTCATCCCTACTGCCTCTGATCTGGTGGACTCACTAAACACCAATGCTTCCTTTGTAAATGATGTCTGAGTGTTGGAGTGTGCCCCTGGCTATCCGTACATTAAAACAACCAGAAAATCATGCCGTCTGGTTTGCTTAATATGAGGAATGTGAAATGATTTATACTTTTACTTTTACTTTTGATACTTAAGTATAGTTTAGCAATTACATTTACTTTTGATACTTAAGTATATTTAAAACCAAATACTTTTAGACATTTACTCAAGTAGTATTTTACTGGGTGACTTTCACTTTTACTTGAGTAATTTTCTATTTATGTATCTTTACTTTTACTCAAGTATGACAATTGGGTACTTTTTCCACCACTGGTTACAGCCTTATTCTAAAATGGATTTTTTTTAAAGGATAACCATCTCTTCAGCACTCCACTAATCAGGCCTTTATGGTAGAGTGGCCAGACGGAAGCCACTCCTCAGTAAAAGGCACATGACAGCCCGCTTGGAGTTTGCCAAAAGGCACCTAAAGGACTCTCAGACCATGAGAAACAAGATTCTCTGGTCTGATGAAACCAAGATTGAACTCTTTGGCCTGAATGCCAAGTGTCACGTCTGGAGGAAACCAGGCACCGCTCATAACCTGACCAATACCATCCATACGGTGAAGCATGGTGGTGGCAGCATCGTGCTGTGGGGATGTTTTTCAGTGGCAGGGACTGGGAGACTAGTCAGGATCGATGGAAAGGTGAACAGAGCAAAGTACAGAGAGATCCTTGATGAAAACCTGCTCCAGAGCGCTCAGGACCTCAGACTGGGGCGAAGGTTCACCTTCCAACAGGACAATGACCCCAAGCACACAGCCAAGACAATGCAGGAGTGGCTTTGGGACAAGTCTCTGAATGTCCTTGAGTGGCCCAGCCAGAGCCCGGACTTGAACCCGGGGCTTCCAGTGAGACGCGGATTTCATTGGCTTTGTCAGTCGTAATTTTAGTTCCTTCAACTGAAGTTGCGAGATTCCGATTCCCCATAGTATGTTGAACTGAAGTTGACTGACTGAAAGGGAACCGCCATTAGCCGTGTTGTTATTCACAAAATACTGTATGCCTTATTGCTTTTACAAACCGCTAATGATTTTAACCCCCTAAGGGCGATGTCCACGCCCACACTGACATCTAATTAGCATAATCAAATAATCCCCTTAAAAATCTGTCAGTTTAAGCTGGAGATATGTTGTTTTTTTGCATCGTCTCAATCCACCACAGCCGCCGATGTCGCACTTCCTCATCTGTGGTGAAAGGTGGCAGAGCTAGAGCGGTGTTGGTCAGACCAGGAGAATGTGTCTTCTCACAATATCGTCTGTAGCGTCCGAACGTTTTAGCCTACAAACTAGTATGACCCCTGGAAAGATGACACTCTCACGAACACGATGGTGTTCTCCATTTTGCTCTACAACCTCCACAAGTGTCAGGAGACTCGTCTGAAGTCGGTAACGCCGATCTGCCAACTTCTGTTTGTAGCGTCCGAACTGTTTGGATTACACACTAATATGACCCCTCTGTGCAAAGCATTTGTATGAGCTAATATCAGTAAGCCCAAAAAAGACAGGGCTTAGACTCTGATGGGTATTAAAGATAGATATTGTTTAAATGTGAAATATATGTGACGGGATATTTTAATATTAACTAGCGTCTTTCTGTCCACGCCCAGAGGAAGCTGGTGGTGGGTTTGTCAGAGCAGATCTCCATTCTGGACCTCCAGAGGTGCCAGGACTATAACGGATCCTGTGCTGAGTGTGTTCTGGCCAGAGACCCGTACTGCGCCTGGACAGAGGCTGGCTGCCGTCCCACTGTCCCGTAAGTTTCCTCTTTTTCTCCTACTCAAATGACCAAGCATGGCTGTTCCGTCGGCATGGCTGTTCCGTCGGCATGGCTGTTCCGTCGGCATGGCTGTTCCGTCGGCATGGCTGTTCCGTCGGCATGGCTGTTCCGTCGGCATGGCTGTTCCGTCGGCATGGCTGTTCCGTCGGCATGGCTGTTCCGTCAGCATGGCTGTTCCATAAGTTATATCTTTCAATCAACTTTATTTAGAAGGCCTTTTCACATCAGCAGTTTTCATAAAGTGCTTTTACAGTAATTTTCCTAGACCCCAAAGAGCCTTTTACAGTAACTGTCCTAGACCCCAAAGAGCCTTTTACAGTAACTGTCCTAGACCCCAAAGAGCCTTTTACAGTAACTGTCCTAGACCCCAAAGAGCCTTTTACAGTAACTGTCCTAGACCCCAAAGAGCCTTTTACAGTAACATGTCTAGACCCCAAAGAGCCTTTTACAGTAACCTGTCTAGACCCCAAAGAGCCTTTTACAGTAACCTGTCTAGACCCCAAAGAACCTTTTACAGTAACTGTAGCAGAGCTTCCCTCTTTTGGTTCGTATTTAAATACCTAGCATTGCTGTCTACCGTATCTAAACTGATATAACCTTAGTTATAGTCTTTGTGAACTGAATGTTGTGATTAAAATGTTGTTTTAGTTGTTGTTGTTGTTGTGTCTCTGTCCATAGGGGAGGCATTCAAAATATCAATGGAGGACAAACTAATGTGTGCCCTAAAACAGCAGAAGCTGAAATAGCAGAAGGTATACTGTACTTTGACATCTCACACACTGATAATAATACAATCAATCAAATCAGTCAATCTGAGTAGGCTGGATTTTCATTCCCCTACCTGGTTAAATACATTTTTCCTGCTCTTTCTCCAGAACCAAAGATGCCTACCAGCAACAGGACCAGATGCGACACACAGCCTTCCCACCCCCCCTAACCCCTCCTCGTCCACGAACGCCCTCGGTGTATCGGTCCACTCTTTGCCCCTGGACGTCCCCGTTACCGGTGTGTCTCCAAGGAGAGGGACTATACCAGGGTGGTCCGGGAGGTTCGTGCTACACAGCTGCTCAACAACCACAACCCAGCCGTAATCACCAGGCCTCTGAGACCTGTGAGGCCCATGAACAGGGAGTCTAAGACCAACGGAGGGACAGCGGTTATGGCGGTGCACGCGGGATGGTTCAGGACCTTTGCAGCTCTGGCCATTCTCGTGCGACTTCTGCAATAAATCATGTCCACATGGACTTCATCATGATATGACACTTTCCGTCTACTTTCATTTACATTTACATTTACATCATTTAGCAGACGCTCTTATCCAGCGACTTTCCATCTGCACTTTATAACACTTCATATTATTATTATTATAAAGGACTTTAGACTTTTTCCTTTAGACATCGCTCGTCCATATATCTATTTATAAAGAAGTTGACTATTTCCACATTTTGTTATGTTACAGCCTTATTCTAAAATGGATTGAATTATGTATTTTTTCCTCATCAATCTACACACAATACCCCATAATGACAAAGCAAAAACTGTTTTTTAGAAATTTTAGCAATTGTATTCAGACCCTTTGCTATGAGACTTGAAATTGAGCTCAGGTGCATCCTGTGTCCATTGATAATCCTTGAGATGTTTCTACAACTTGATTGGACATGATTTAGAAAGACACACAGCTGTCTATATAAGGTCCTGTAGTGTATTAAAGATTATGGCTTTCTTAATGGAACCAGAGGATGTTTATCTTAGTTCAAATGTAGCCGTTTGGAGGGTGACGCCCCAGGGGAGACTGGTGATTGGCCAGAAGAGGGAGCAACCCATCTGTTTGCATTGTTTATAAGTATATGCAGGACGAAGTAGAAGTCAGAGCGGCCATTGCAATCTGGGACGTTGCTCTCCGGGTGATCTTGACACCTGTAACTCATGCTGAAAGCTTGTGATATGAATAAACCTTATGATCAAAGTTCAGTATGAGCGGACTCCTTTGTTTATCAGCAATAATTGCCAGCATTCACCCGATACGACAGTCCCACAGTTGACAGTGCATGTCAGAGCAAAAACCAAGCCATGAGGTCGAAGGAATTGCCCGTAGAGCTCAGAGACAGGATTGTTTCGAGGCACAGATCTGGGGAAGGGTACCAAAAAATGTCTGCAGCATTGAAGGTCCCCAAGAACACAGTGGCGTACACATCACCGACAAACTGAAATGGTCCACCCACGCAGACAGTGTGGTGAAGAAGGCGCAACAGAGCCTCTTCAACCTCAGGAGGCGGAAGAAATTTGGCTTGGCACCTAAAACCCTCACAAACATTTACAGATGCACAATTGAGAGCATCCTGTCGGGCTGTATCACCGCCTGGTACGGCAACTGCACCACCCACAACCGCAGGGCTCTCCAGAGGGTGGTGCGGTCTGCCGAATGCATTACTGGGGGCACACTGCCTGCCCTCCAGGACACCTACAGCACCCGATGTCACAGGAAGGCCAAAAAGATCATCAAGGACATCAACCACCCAAGCCACTGCCTGTTCACCCCGCTATCATCCAGAAGGTGAGGTCAGTACAGGTGCATCAAAGCTGGGACCGAGAGACTGAAAAGCAGCTTCTATCTCAAGGCCATCAGACTGTTAAATAGCCATCACTAGCACATTAGAGGCTGCTATCAGACCGTTAAATAGCCATCACTGTAAGGGATCGGGGGTTGGCTGGGTCTAGACAGAGTCTGACACTTCCCCGATCTACAGAGAGGGGGAGTCATCAGACTCGATCTGGTTCACCTGAGTTCTGAGCACACCTGTCCGTAATTAGGGTAGGATATAAGGTGTGCTCAGAAGTTCAGTCGGTGCGAGGTATTGTTCCATTGTGACTTGCTAAGCGTTTTGTTCCGAGAGAGAGAGAGAGTTTGTTGTTTTTGATTACCCGTGTATCCGACCTGTGCCTTGTTGTTTGACTCCCCGTATTGCTTAATCCTCTGCTTGTCTACCCCAGTGATTACCGTCCTCTGATCCTGTGCCTGTGCCCTCGACTACGACTAAGCCCGTGTAGGGTATTAAGATTATGACTTTCTAGAGAATGTTTATTTTAGTTCAAAAGTAGCCATTTGTAGGGTGACGCCCCAGGGGAGACAGGTGATTGGACA
This sequence comes from Coregonus ussuriensis, assembly GCA_031479575.1. Classification (NCBI taxonomy): domain Eukaryota; kingdom Metazoa; phylum Chordata; class Actinopteri; order Salmoniformes; family Salmonidae; genus Coregonus; species Coregonus ussuriensis. Next base: position 7,134,833 of record CM062498.1, on the reverse strand, counting down.
GCAGAGGGAGCAACCCATATTTTTGCATTGTTTATAAGTATATGCTGGAGGAAGGAGAGGTTAGAGCAGCCATTGCAATCTGGGACGTTGCTCTCCGGGTGATCTTGACACCTGTAACTCATGCTGAAAGCTTGTGATATGAATAAACTTATGATCAAGGTTCAGTATGAGCGGACTCCTTTGTTTATCAGCAATGACTAGCAACTTTTACTCGATACCACACCCGCTCCCTTGGTACCTCTGCCTGTCTATGCCTGGCCCGGTTTTGACCACAGCCCGCCCGACCACGATTAAGCTATTCCCTTGTCTGTACTCTAATAAAGCATCGCTATTCTGCGATTGGATCTTACCACTCTGTCCGAGTATTCATTACAATCACTAGCACATTAGAGGCTGCTGCTGCCTATTGAAATCACTGGCCACTTTAAGAAATGGAACACTAGTCACTTTAATAATGTTTATATATCTTGCATTATTCATCTCATAGGTACAGTGGGGGAAAAAAGTATTTAGTCAGCCTTTTCACACATATTATTTAGATATTGACTGTTAGCACTTGGTGGGCTATAGCAACACCCCAAAAGAAAAGGCTTTAGATCTGTCAGGTGAACCTGCAACCACAACACTTCAATAACACTTTACATAAGATCTTCTCTAAGCATTACAGGGATATGGCTCTGAATATATATATATACAGTGGGGAAAAAAAGTATTTAGTCAGCCACCAAATTGCAAGTTCTCAGACTTCAAAATATGAGAGAGGCCTGTAATTTTCATCATAGGTACACGTCAACTATGACAGACAAAATGAGAATTTTTTTTCTCCAGAAAATCACATTGTAGGATTTATAATGAATTTATTTGCAAATTATGGTGGAAAATAAGTATTTGGTCAATAACAAAAGTTTCTCAATACTTTGTTATATACCCTTTGTTGGCAATGACACAGGTCAAACGTTTTCTGTAAGTCTTCACAAGGTTTTCACACACTGTTGCTGGTATTTTGGCCCATTCCTCCATGCAGATCACCTCTAGAGCAATGAAGTTTTGGGGCTGTCGCTGGGCAACACGGACTTTCAACTCCCTCCAAAGATTTTCTATGGGGTTGAGATCTGGAGACTGGCTAGGCCACTCCAGGACCTTGAAATGCTTCTTACGAAGCCACTCCTTCGTTGCCCGGGCGGTGTGTTTGGGATCATTGTCATGCTGAAAGACCCAGCCACGTTTCATCTTCAATGCCCTTGCTGATGGAAGGAGGTTTTCACTCAAAATCTCACGATACATGGCACAATTCATTCTTTCCTTTACACGGATCAGTCGTCCTGGTCCCTTTGCAGAAAAACAGCCCCAAAGCATGATGTTTCCACCCCCATGCTTCACAGCAGGTATGGTGGTCTTTGGATGCAACTCAGCATTCTTTGTCCTCCAAACACGACGAGTTGAGTTTTTACCACAAAAAGTTCTATTTTGGTTTCATCTAACCATATGACATTCTCCCAATCCTCTTCTGGATCATCCAAATGCACTCTAGCAAACTTCAGACGGGTCTGGACATGTACTGGCTCAAGCAGGGGGACACGTCTGGCACTGCAGGATTTGAGTCCCTGGTGGCATAGTGTGTTACTGATGGTAGGCTTTGTTACTTTGGTCCCAGCTCTCTGCAGGTCATTCACTAGGTCCCCCCGTGTGGTTCTGTGATTTTTGATCACCATTCTTGTGATCATTTTGACCCCACGGGGTGAGATCTTGCGTGGAGCCCCAGATCGAGGGAGATTATCAGTGGTCTTGTATGTCTTCCATTTCCTAATAATTGCTCCCACAGTTGATTTCTTCAAACCAAGCTGCTTACCTATTGCAGATTCAGTCTTCCCAGCCTGGTGCAGGTCTACAATTTTGTTTCTGGTGTCCTTTGACAGCTCTTTGGTCTTGGTCATAGTGGAGTTTGGAGTGTGACTGTTTGAGGTTGTGGACAGGTGTCTTTTATACTGATAACAAGTTCAAACAGGTGCCATTAATACAGGTAACGAGTAGAGGACAGAGGAGCCTCTTAAAGAAGAAGTTACAGGTCTGTGAGAGCCAGAAATCTTGCTTGTTTGTAGGTGACCAAATACTTATTTTCCACCATAATTTGCAAATAAATTCATAAAAAATCCTACAATGTGATTTTCTGGAGAAAGAAAATCTCAATTTGTCTGTCATAGTTGACATGTACCTATGATGAAAATTACAGGCCTCTCTCATCTTTTTAAGTGGGAGAACTTGCACAATTGGTGGCTGACTAAATACTATTTTCCCCCACTGTATATACTGTATTCTATAATATTATATACCAAATTGAGCTGGTTTTGGATGAGTTGGACCGCAGAGTGAAGGAAAAGCAGCCAACAAGTGCTCAGCATACAGTTGAAGTCGGAAGTTTACATACACTTAGATTGGAGTCATTAAAACTCATTTTTCAACCACTCCACACATTTCTTGTTAACAAACTATAGTTTTGGCAAGTCGGTTAGGACATCTACTTTGTGCATGACACAAGTAATTTTTCCAATAATTGTTTACAGACAGATTATTTCACTTATAATTCACTGTATCACAATTCCAGTGGGTCAGAAGTTTACATACACTAAGTTGACTGTGCCTTTAAACAGCTTGGAAAATTCCAGAAAATTATGTCATGGCTTTAGAAGCTTCTGATAGGCTAATTGACATAATTTGAGTCACTTGGAGTTGTACCTGTGGATGTATTTCAAGGCCTACCTTCAAACTCAGTGCCTCTTTGCTTGACATCATGGGAAAATCTAAAGAAATCAGCCAAGACCTCAGAAAAAAATTGTAGACCTCCACAAGTCTGGTTCATCCTTGGGAGCAATTTCCAAACGCCTGAAGGTACCACGTTCATCTGTACAAACAATAGTACGCAAGTATAAACACCATGGGACCACGCAGCCGTCATACCGCTCAGCAAGGAGATGCGTTCCATCTCTTAGAGATGAACGTACTTTGGTACGAAAAGTGAAAATCAATCCCAGAACAACAGCAAAGGACCTTGTGATGATGCTGGAGGAAACAGGTACAAAAGTATCTATATCCACAGTAAAACTAGTCCTATATCGACATAACCTGAAAGGCCGCTCAGCAAGGAAGAAGCCACTGCTCCAAAACCGCCATAAAAAAGCCAGACTACGGTTTGCAACTGCACATGGGGACAAAGATCTTACTTTTTGGAGAAATGTTCTCTGGTCTGATGAAACAAAAATAGAGCTGTTTGGCCATAATGACCATCGATATGTTTGGAGGAAAAGGGGGGTTGCTTGCAAGCCGAAGAACACCATCCCAACCGTGAAGCACGGGGGTGGCAGCATCATGCTGTGGGGGTGCTTTGCTGCAAGAGGGACTGGTACACTTCACAAAATAGATGGCATCATGAAGAAGGAAAATTATGTGGATATATTGAAGCAACATCTCAAGACATCAGTCAGGAAGTTAAAGCTTGGTCGCAAATGGCTCTTCCAAATGAACAATGACCCCAAGCATACTTCCAAAGTTGTGGCAAAATGGCTTAAGGACAACAAAGTCAAGGTATTGGAGTGGTCATCACAAAGCCCTGACCTCAATCCTATAGAAAATTTGTGGGCAGAACTGAAAAAGCGTGTGCGAGCAAGGAGGCCTACAAACCTGACTCAGTTACACCAGCTCTGTCAGGAAGAATGGGCCAAAATTCACCCAATTTATTGTGGGAAGCTTGAGGAAGGCTACCCGAAACGTTTGACCCAAGTTAAACAATTCAAAGCCAATGCTACCACAATCTGTAGAAGCAATGAGAATAGAAAGGTTCAGAACTTTTGTAAAACATCACAGTACGGTTGAAATATATATGGCAAATAGAAATCCTATATGGATGGTGTTAAGAGATAGATGGGAGGGGTTGAATGGAGCTGAAGGATGGGACTAATAACAACTAACAACAAATAATAACAAAGATAGCTAATAATGTAAGCATACTGTGTCCATAATAAGTATATAGGTTGTATGTTGGGAGTTTTTGTGAAAGAGCACAGTTAGAAAGATATGGCATATAGAAGCAAACCGGATGGACATCATGAAAATGATCGGAGAGGTTGAGAGTAGAAGAAGTTCAGGAGCAAAAAAAAAGATATATATATGTATATATAATAGAATTATTGTAAAATTAACTGTGTCCATAAGGTGTAGATAGTAAGTATAGACCGGAAGTAGAGGCCTGGGCGTTGTTGTTCACTAATTTACTCCAAGTAGGGAAAGGATGGTGGGGTTGGAAAGTAATAAAGGGGAATATATATATAAAAACATGGGGGATTGGAAGTGATGCAGACAATTACATTAATGGAAGATACAATCTATCTGCAATATTAATCCATGCAGCTCTGTCATTGCTTGTCCATATATTTATTTATATATTCTTAATTCCGTTGCTTTACTTAGATTTGTGTGTATTGGGTATATGTTGTCAAATTGTTATATATGACTTGTTAGATATTACTGCACTGTCGGCGCTAGAAGCACAAGCATTTCGCTACACCCGCTATAACATCTGCTAAACACGTGTATGTGACCAGTAAAATGTGATTTGATTTGATTTGACATCTCTGGAGAGACCTGAAAATAGCTGTGCAGCAACGCTCCCCATCCAACCTGACAGAGCTTGAGAGGATCTGCAGAGAAGAATGGGAGAAACTCCCCAAATACAGGTGTGCCAAGCTTGTAGCGTCATACCCAAGAAGACTTGAGGCTGTAATCGCTGCCAAAGGTGCTTCAACAAAGTACTGAGTAAAGGGTCTGAATACTTATGTATGCGTGATTTTTTATTTATTTTTTTATTTAAAAACCTGTTTTTGGTTTGTAATTATAGAGGATTGTGTGTAGACTGATGAAAAAAAAAACAATTTAATCCATTTTAGAATAAGGCTGTAACGTAACAAAATGTGGAAAAAGTCACAGGGTCTGAATACTTTCTGAATGCACTGTATAAGAGGTGGGGAGGGGGAAGTTTAACCTGGGTCATGTTCGTTAGGGCACACCGTAACAAAACCTTTAAAAACGCTTTGCAATGGAAACTGTTAGTCCCAGCTAGTCCCTCCCTGTTTCAGTCAGTTTTCTTCCGTTTGGTGCCGATTGAACACGACCCAGATCAGATTGGGCTGTTCCTTTCTAAAGAGGCTTGGCTGGGGATATAGAGGCATGAACAATGTCTTATATCAGATAGCAGGAGCCAGAGCACTTTCTTTACATTTACATTTACATTTACATTTACATTTACGTCATTTAGCAGACGCTCTTATCCAGAGCGACTTACAAATAGGTGCATTCACCTTATAGCCAGTGGGATAACCACTTTACAATGTATTTTTTTTTTTTTTTTTTTGGGGGGGGGGGGGGGGGGGGGGGTGGGTTGGAGTAAAGGGGGGGGGGGGGGGGGGTAGAAGGATTACTTTATCTTATCCCAGGTATTCCTTAAAGAGGTGGGGTTTCAAATGTCTCCGGAAGGTGGTGAGTGACTCCGCTGTCCTGGCGTCGTGAGGGAGCTTGTTCCACCATTGGGGTGCCAGAGCAGCGAACAGTTTTGACTGGGCTGAGCGGGAACTATGCTTCCGCAGAGGTAGGGGAGCCAACAGGCCAGAGGTGGATGAATGCAGTGCCCTCGTTTGGGTGTAGGGACTGATCAGAGCCTGAAGGTACGGAGGTGCCGTTCCCCTCACAGCTCCGTAGGCAAGCACCATGGTCTTGTAGCAGATGCGAGCTTCAACTGGAAGCCAGTGGAGTGTGCGGAGGAGCGGGGTGACGTGAGAGAACTTGGGAAGGTTGAACACCAGACGGGCTGCGGCATTCTGGATGAGTTGTAGGGGTTTAATGGCACAGGCAGGGAGCCCAGCCAACAGCGAGTTGCAGTAATCCAGACGGGAGATGACAAGTGCATGGATTAGGACCTGTGCCACTTCCTGTGTAAGGCAGGGTCGTACTCTCCGAATGTTGTAGAGCATGAACCTACAGGATCGGGTCACCGCCTTGATGTTAGCGGAGAACGACAGGGTGTTGTCCAGGGTCATGCCAAGGCTCTTCACACTCTGGGAGGAGGACACAACGGAGTTGTCAACCGTGTCAACCGTGATGGCGAGATCATGGAATGGGCAGTCCTTCCCCGGGAGGAAGAGCAGCTCCGTCTTGTGAAGGTTCAGCTTGAGGTGGTGATCCGTCATCCATACTGATATGTCTGCCAGACATGCAGAGATGCGATTCGCCACCTGGTTATCAGAAGGGGGAAAGGAGAAGATTAGTTGTGTGTCGTCAGCGTAGCAATGATAGGAGAGGCCATGTGAGGATATGACAGAGCCAAGTGACTTGGTGTATAGCGAGAATAGGAGAGGGCCTAGAACTGAGCCCTGGGGGACACCAGTGGTGAGAGCACGTGGTGCGGAGACAGCTTCTCGCCACGCCACTTGGTAGGAGCGACCGGTCAGGTAGGACGCAATCCAAGAGTGAGCCGCGCCGGAGATGCCCAGCTCGGAGAGGGTGGAGAGGAGGATCTGATGGTTCACAGTATCAAAGGCAGCAGACAGGTCTAGAAGGACAAGAGCAGAGGAGAGAGAGTTAGCTTTAGCAGTGCGGAGAGCCTCTGTGACACAGAGAAGAGCAGTCTCAGTTGAATGACCAGTCTTGAAACCTGACTGGTTTGGATCAAGAAGGTCATTCTGAGAGAGATAGCAAGAGAGTTGGCTAAAGACGGCACACTCAATAGTTTTGGAGAGAAAAGAAAGAAGGGATACTGGTCTGTAGTTGTTGACATCAGAGGGATCGAGTGTTGGTTTTTTGAGAAGGGGTGCAACTCTCGCTCTCTTGAAGACGGAAGGGACATAGCCAGCGGTCAAGGATGAGTTGATCAGCGAGGTGAGGTAAGGGAGAAGGTCACCGGAGATGGTCTGGAGAAGAGAGGAGGGGATAGGGTCAAGCGGGCAGGTTGTTGGGCGGCCTGCCATCACAAGTCGCAAGATTTTATCTGGAGAGAGAGGGGAGAAAGAAGTCAAAGCATAGGGTAGGGCAGTGTGAGCAGGACCAGCAGTGTCATTTGACTTAACAAACGAGGATCGGATGTCGTCAACCTTCTTTTCAAAATGGTTGACGAAGTCATCCACAGAGAGGGAGGAGGAGGGGGGGGGGGGGATTCAGCAGGGAGGAGAATGTGGCAAAGAGCTTCCTAGGGTTAGAGGCGGATGCTTGGAATTTAGAGTGGTAGAAAGTGGCCTTAGCAGCAGAGACAGATGAAGAAAATGTAGAGAGGAGGGAGTGAAAAGATGCCAGGTCTGCAGGGAGTCTAGTTTTCTTCCATTTCCGCTCAGCTGCCCGGAGCTTTGTTCTGTGAGCTCGCAATGAGTCTTCAAGCCACGGAGCTGGAGGGGAGGACCGGGCCGGCCGGGAGGATAGGGGACATAGAGAGTCAAAGGATGCAGAAAGGGAGGAGAGGAGGGTTGAGGAGGCAGAATCAGGAGATTGGAGGGAGAAGGATTGAGCAGAGGGAAGAGATGATAGGATGGAAGAGGAGAGAGTAGCGGGAGAGAGAGAGCGAAGGTTGCGACGGCACATTACCATCTGTGTAGGGGCAGAGTGAGTAGTGTTGGAGGAGAGGGAGAGAGAAAAGGATACAAAGTAGTGGTCGGAGACTTGGAGGGGAGTTGCAGTGAGATTAGTAGAAGAACAGCATCTAGTAAAGATGAGGTCAAGCGTATTGCCTGCCTTGTGAGTAGGGGGGGACGGTGAGAGGGTGAGGTCAAAGGAGGAGAGGAGTGGAAAGAAGGAGGCAGAGAGAAATGAGTCAAATGTAGACGTAGGGAGGTTGAAATCCCCCAGAACTGTGAGGGGTGAGCCATCCTCAGGAAAGGAACTTATCAAGGCGTCAAGCTCATTGATGAACTCTCCAAGGGAACCTGGAGGGCGATAAATGACAAGGATGTTAAGCTTAAATGGGCTAGTGACTGTGACAGCATGGAATTCAAATGAGGAGATAGACAGATGGGTCAGGGGAAAAATTGAGAATGTCCACTTGGGAGAGATGAGGATTCCTGTGCTACCACCCCGCTGACCAGATGCTCTCGGGGTATGCGAGAACACATGGTCAGACGAGGAGAGAGCAGCAGGAGTAGCAGTGTTTTCAGTGGTAATCCATGTTTCCGTCAGCGCCAAGAAGTCGAGGGACTGGAGGGTAGCATAGGCTGGGATGAAGTCTGCCTTGTTGGCAGCAGAACGGCAGTTCCAGAGGCTGCCTGAGACCTGGAACTCCACGTGGGTCGTGCGTGCAGGGACCACCAGGTTAGAGAGGCAGCAGCCACGCGGTGTGAGGTGTTTGTGTAGCCTGTGCGGAGAGGAGAGAACAGGGATAGGCAGAGGCATAGTTGACAGGCTGCAGCAGATGGCTACAATAATGCAGAGGAGATCGGAATAAAATGAACTAAACATCTGGGAAAGGAGAGAGCGGGGCCTCCCTCACCACAACTCCCAAATATAACTCTCCCAACTTCCACCTCAGAAACTATAATTGTTGTAAACTACAGCGGTTCAATGTTTTCTAGGAATAGACAAACCTAGTTTATTCAGCTAGCTAACTAGGTGCAGTATTATTCCGTGAAAAACGTCCGGGCACCTCGTCATAAGACGCCACAGCCAGCTAGCATGCCGGTCTCCAACAGCAGGGTTTAGCGCCAATACTCAGCCACAACAACCACCAGTGTATCAACATGCAAGCAGATCGTTCGTGTCCGTGTCTAACGTTGTGGGTTAGTCCCGACAGCTTGAGCGAGTCCGTCGTCAACTTATTCAGCCAGTTAGTTAGCTAGAATAGTTAGCAAACTAGCTAGCCATTGCTTTCAGACAAAGAAGAATCCCTCCTTTCACGGCACGAACACACAGAGAGAGCCAAACTAACGTTAACTAGTCACCCATGTCCCGAATTCCTTGAGCGACTCGGGCTATCAATATGTAAAAAACTAAACACAAGTGTAGGTTATGACTTACCCCTAGCAGCTACTGTTAGCTAGCCAAGTGCAAAGCTAGCCACTGAATTGACTCAGCCAGTTCGCGTCTGTTCGCTCGGGTCGTTCCAGCTATTGTTTACAAGTAGCTATCCAGGTTGCAACAAGCTTGCTAATTTTCAAGCACAGTAGCCACTTGCTACCTAACGTTAACGGTTCAGACAATGAGGTTAGAAAACAGCTGAATGGTAGGCAATTATTGTATGTAATCACTGTAGGCAGCCAGCTGGCGTAATTACAGGCACTCTCAGGCGTGAAACAACTATACCGTTGCTAATAGTTACCAGTAGCTACCCGCTAGCTAGTCCAGGTGGTGAGTTAGCTAGCTAGCTAGCTTCGTGCTACACCCGGCACCGCCGAATACAATACAAACCTACAATAATTACATACAACAACTACCTACAGCAACCCACGATACCTACCTACAATACCTACCTACAATCTAAATACATAGTTTAAGCCTTACTCGACAAAGCCCAAGCCCAGTCAAAACTGTTCGCTGCTCTGGCACCCCAATGGTGGAACAAGCTCCCTCACGACGCCAGGACAGCGGAGTCACTCACCACCTTCCGGAGACATTTGAAACCCCACCTCTTTAAGGAATACCTGGGATAGGATAAAGTAATCCTTCTACCCCCCCAGCCCCCCCCTAAAAAAAAAAATACAAAAAAATATAATAATAATTAAAAAACATATTATAAAGTGGTTATCCCACTGGCTATAGGGTGAATGCACCAATTTGTAAGTCGCTCTGGATAAGAGCGTCTGCTAAATGACGTAAATGTAAATGTAATGTAAATGTATGTATAAAGCCAAACTTACCCGCTCCAAAGCTAATTACAGATGGGACATGACAATGACATGCAACAGCTTGACCCAGACACAGACCCACGCCATCTGATGACAGTTGAGATAGTATCAGAGGAAATGGTTGGCTGGGATGAGGCGGTAAACAACAGAGAATACACTTATGTAATTCCTTTTGGAACTAGACTGCCACCACCTGTTCCCATGCCATGGGCAGTTCAGTTGATATTGGGAGGATACTGCTATTTTAACAAAAAAATGCAATGGTGTGCTTTGCTTCCAACAGCATGGACATAAATGAATAATTAAAATGTACCAAACAGTAAGTTAAACAATTAACTGTACTAAATACTAAATTATGTAAATATTTTTCCATTCTGGAAATTTGTGTTGATGATTTTGTTATTATGGCTGTTCTGTCCTGACTCCTCCTGGACAACCAGTGGAGGCTCCTCAGAGGAGGAAGGGGAGGACCATCCTCCTCAGTGAATTTCAGAAAAAGAAAAATAGTGAAACATTTAAAAAAGTTATCCTTTTCAGATAAAACTATACTAAATATATTCACGTCACCAAATAATTGATTAAAATACACTGTTTTGCAATGAAGGTCTACATTAGCCTCAACAGCACTCTGTAGGGTAGCACCATGGTGTAGCCGGAGGACAGCTAGCTTCTGTCCTCCTCTGGGTACATTGACTTCAATACAAAACCTTGGAGGCTCATGGTTCTCACCCCCTTCCATAGACTTACACAGTAATTATGACAAATTCCGGAGGACGTCGTCCAACCTATCAGAGCTCTTGCAGCATGAACTGACGTTGTCCACCCAATCAAAGGATCAGAGAATGAATCTAGTACTGAGAGTAGGGGAAACATTCACATTATTATATTATATAACTATGTTATGAAGTAGGGGAAACATTTACATTATTAATAATATATAACTATGTTATGAAGTAGGGGAAACAGTCACATTATTATATTATATAACTATGTTATGAAGTTGTGTGGAGTAGTGTCTACTCAGCCTGGCTTTGGAACAAATAGCAATTTCCTCTGGATAACAGGCACAGACATGATGGACCAGCACCACTAAGACTTGATGGACCAGTACCATACAGACTTGATGGACCAGCACCATACAGACTTGATAAACCAGCACCATACAGACTTGATGGACCAGCACCACTAAGACTTGATGGACCAGCACCATACAGACTTGATAAACCAGCACCATACAGACTTGATGGACCAGCACCATACAGACTTGATGGACCAGCACCATACAGACTTGATGGACCAGTACCATACAGACTTGATAAACCAGCACCATACAGACTTGATGGACCAGCACCATACAGACTTGATGGACCAGTACAATACAGACTTGATGGACCAGCACCATACAGACTTGATAAACCAGCACCATACAGACTTGATGGAACAGCACCATACAGACTTGATGGACCAGCACCATACAGACTTGATGGACCAGCACCATACAGACTTGATGGACCAGTACCATACAGACTTGATGGACCAGCACCATACAGACTTGATGGACCAGCACCATACAGACTTGATGGACCAGCACCATACAGACTTGATGGACCAGTACAATACAGACTTGATGGACCAGCACCATACAGACTTGATAAACCAGCACCATACAGACTTGATGGAACTGCACCATACAGACTTGATGGACCAGTACCATACAGACTTGATGGAACAGCACCATACAGACTTGATGGACCAGTACCATACAGACTTGATGGACCAGCACCATACAGACTTCCTCACTGGTCTGCTTACCTCTGCTGCTTTGGTTCACTTTCCTTTGTTTTGGGTTTGGTTCAATTGTGTTGTTCCTGCATTGGGTTAGCCCTGCATTGGGTTAGCCCTGCATTGGGTTAGCCCTGCATTAGGTTAGCCCTGCATTGTGTTAGCCCTGCATTGGGTTAGCCCTGCATTGTGTTAGCCCTGCATTGGGTTAGCCCTGCATTGGGTTAGCCCTGCATTGTGTTAGCCCTGCATTGGGTTAGCCCTGCATTGGGTTAGCCCTGCATTGTGTTAGCCCTGCATTGGGTTAGCCCTGCATTGTGTTAGCCCTGCATTGGGTTAGCCCTGCATTGGGTTAGCCCTGCATTGTGTTAGCCCTGCATTGGGTTAGCCCTGCATTGGGTTAGCCCTGAATTGGGTTAGCCCTGCATTGGGTTAGCCCTGCATTGGGTTAGCCCCTGTCCCAAGAGGGATGGTCAAAGGAAACATTTTGGAATGACTTGTACATTTTGGGGTTTATCACCATTAGCTAAGAAATAAATGCTTGTTTCACCGATGTTGATGTGTGAAGATAGTATCTGAACGGAGTGTGTGAACCATGTTGTTATAAACGGTTCCTCTCCCTCCTATCTCCTATCCCACGCCGTCTGAGATACAGGCAGCCACCTGTCCTACTTGGCAGGGCCATGCGGCCCGTCAGTGGTGGATGCTGTCTGTCCTAACCCCAGGTCACTTTAATGAAGATCATGGAATTAAGCCCAGAGCTGACATCACAGTACCCAAGGCTGGAATCAAACCGCTCTGGCCAGGAGGCTACAGAATCACCCTGGAGGCAACGGCCCGGTTACACAACACGTCTAATTGGCCTAATTCAGAACAGTCTATAGTTAAGGTGATGATAAGAGGAGATGGAAGTGTTGTGGTTGCCATGACTCCTAATTACTTCACTACTGGGACTAAGGGTGATCCTATCTCTTTCATTGTTACCCAACGCTTAGGTTTACCTCCACTTTACTCATATCCTTCCATATCCTTGTCTGTACATAATGCCCTGAATCTTTTCTACAACACCCGGAAATCTGCCCCCTTTATTCTATGTACCCAACGCACTAGAAGACCAGTTCTTAAAGCCTTTAGCCGTATCCTTATTCTAGTCCTCCTCTGTTCCTCTGGTGATGTAGAGGCTAACCCAGGCCCTGCAGCCCTCAGTATCACTCCTACTCCCCAGGCGCTATCATTTGCTGACTTCTGTAATCGCAAAAGTCTTGGTTTCTTGCACGTAAATATCAGAAGTCTCCTTCCTAAGTTTGAGTTATTCACTGCGTTAGCACACTCCGCCAACCCTGATGTTCTAGCAGTGTCTGAATCCTGGCTCAGGAAGGCCACCAAAAATTCGGAAATTTCCATCCCCAACTATAACATTTTCCGTCTAGATAGAACTGCCAAAGGGGGTGGAGTTGCAATCTACTGTAGAGATAGCCTGCAGAGCTCTATCATACTATCCAGGTCTGTGCCCAAACAGTTTGAGCTTCTACTTCTAAAAATCCACCTTTCCAGAAATAAGTCTCTCACTGTTGCCGCTTGCTACAGACCCCCCTCAGCCCCCAGCTGTGCCCTGGACACCATATGTGAATTGATTGCCCCCCATTTATCCTCAGAGTTCGTACTGCTTGGTGACCTAAACTGGGATATGCTTAACACCACGGCCGTCCTACAATCCAAACTAGATGCCCTCAACCTCACGCAAATTATCAACGAACCTACCAGGTACAACCCTAAATCCGTAAACATGGGTACCCTCATAGATATCATCCTGACTAACATACCCTCTAAATACACCTCAGCTGTCTTCAACCAGGATCTCAGCGATCACTGCCTTATTGCCTGCGTCCGTAACGGGTCCGCGGTCAAACGACCACCCCTCATCACTGTCAAACGCTCCCTAAAACACTTTAGCGAGCAGGCCTTCCTAATTGACCTGGCCCAGGTATCCTGGATGGATATAGATCTCATTCCGTCAGTAGAGGATGCCTGGTTGTTCCTTAAAAGTAATTTCCTCTCAATCTTAAATAAACATGCCCCATTCAAAAAATACAGAACTAAGAACCGATATAGCCCCTGGTTCTCCTCAGACTTGACTGCCCTTGACCAGCACAAAAACATCCTGTGGCGTACTTCATTAGCATCAAATGGAGGGGGGGAGGGGGGGTGGACGACAACATTGTTCCAGGGTTGGGTGAAGGCCGCGACCGGGAGACCCACAATTGGTCCAGGGGAGGGAATGGCCGGCAGGGATGTAGAGCATGGCGTTTGCAACGCCAGGGTTGTGGGTTTGATTCCCATGGGGGGCCAGTATTTTAAAAAATGATGTATGCACTCACTAACTGTAAGTCGCTCTGGATAAGAGCGTCTGCTAAATGACAAAAATGTTAATGTTGTTTGTTTTGTCGTGGAGATTCACCACCATGTCGTGGAAATTACCACCAGGGACACTCGAAGTCAATCTTAAATGAATCATCCTTTATTATCAGCGGGCTGGAGAGGTTCCAACCAACTTAATGCACCATAGTACACATGTCAATCAGGAGCTCTAACGGGGCAGTCCCGTTAGTTCCCTTATTTACTGCAGACAAGTCATATTAGCATGATTTAACTTATTCATCACTCATAATTAGTGGACGTTTGCTTCATTACTGTGACTGACCAATACCTCACGAGGCTTCTTCTCTCTAAGCTGAGACCTTGAAACTGAGATATCTTTCATTCTCAAAATAAGGTCTGGGCGTACTGCCAAATTGCAGATACTGATAAGTGAGGATTCGTTCAATCAGTCACTTGCATGAACACAGAAATTGGTTATTAGAACAGGACATGAATAGAACACATAAATTAGTTATAAGAAAAGCATCAGTATTACATTTACATCCCAGTTTGTAGAAATGTTTTGCAGAGGAAGAAATCCGACTACCCTACCGACTGTGCACATTTTTTAAAACTTATTTTTCTTTAGAGGGATAGATCAGCTTTAATGTTGCAGAAAGATTGTGGCTTCTAACAATTTAATTGTCTGTATCATTTCCAATCCCCCACATATATAATATGTACAGTACTACTACACCATACACTCCCCACAGTAGTACTACACTATACACTCCCCACAGTAGTACTACACTATACACTCCCCACAGTAGTACTACACCATACACTCCCCACAGTAGTACTACACTATACACTCCCCACAGTAGTACTACACTATACACTCCCCACAGTAGTACTACACTATACACTCCCCACAGTAGTACTACACTATACACTCCCCACAGTAGTACTACACTATACACTCCCAACAGTAGTACTACACTATACACTCCCCACAGTAGTACTACACTATACACTCCCCACAGTAGTACTACACTATACACTCCCCACAGTAGTACTACACCATACACTCCCCACAGTAGTACTACACTATACACTCCCCACAGTAGTACTACACTATACACTCCCCACAGTAGTACTACACTATACACTCCCCACAGTAGTACTACACCATACACTCCCCACAGTAGTACTACACCATACACTCCCTACAGTAGTACTACACTATACACTCCCTACAGTAGTACTACACCATACACTCCCCACAGTAGTACTACACTATATACTCCCCACAGTAGTACTACACTATACACTCCCCAGAGTAGTACTACACCATAACCTCCCCACAGTAGTACTACACTATACACTCCCCACAGTAGTACTACACTATACACTCCCCACAGTAGTAATACACCATACACTCCCTACAGTAGTACTACACAATACACTCCCCACAGTAGTACTACACAATACACTCCCTACAGTAGTACTACACCATATCCCACAGTAGTAATACACTATACACTCCCCACAGTAGTAATACACCATACACTCCCCACAGTAGTACTACACCATACACTCCCCACAGTAGTACTACACTATACACTCCCCACAGTAGTACTACACTATACACTCCCCACAGTAGTACTACACCATACACTCCCCACAGTAGTACTACACTATACACTCCCTACAGTAGTACTACACCATACACTCCCCACAGTAGTACTACACCATACACTCCCTACAGTAGTACTACACCATACACTCCCCACAGTAGTACTACACCATACACTCCCTACAGTAGTACTACACTATACACTCCCTACAGTAGTACTACACTATACACTCCCTACAGTAGTACTACACCATACACTCCCCACAGTAGTACTACACCATACACTCCCCACAGTAGTACTACACCATACACTCCCCACAGTAGTACTACACCATACACTCCCCACAGTAGTACAACACCATACACTCCCTACAGTAGTACTACACTATACACTCCCCACAGTAGTACTACACCATACACTCCCCACAGTAGTACTACACCACACACTCCCTACAGTAGTACTACACAATACACTCCCTACAGTAGTACTACACTATACACTCCCTACAGTAGTACTACACCATACACTCCCTACAGTAGTACTACACTATACACTCCCCACAGTAGTACTACACCATACACTCCCCACAGTAGTACTACACCATACACTCCCTACAGTAGTACTACACTATACACTCCCCACAGTAGTACTACACCATACACTCCCCACAGTAGTACTACACCATACACTCCCTACAGTAGTACTACACCATACACTCCCCACAGTAGTACTACACCATATCCCACAGTAGTACTACACTATACACTCCCTACAGTAGTACTACACCATACACTCCCCACAGTAGTACTACACTATACACTCCCTACAGTAGTACTACACCATACACTCCCCACAGTAGTACTACACCATACACTCCCTACAGTAGTACTACACTATACACTCCCCACAGTAGTACTACACCATACACTCCCTACAGTAGTACTACACCATACACTCCCTACAGTAGTACTACACCATACACTCCCCACAGTAGTACTACACTATACACTCCCCACAGTAGTACTACACTATACACTCCCCACAGTAGTACTACACCATACACTCCCTACAGTAGTACTACACCATACACTCCCCACAGTAGTACTACACTATACACTCCCCACAGTAGTACTACACAATACACTCCCTACAGTAGTACTACACTATACACTCCCTACAGTAGTAGTACACTATACACTCCCCACAGTAGTACTACACCGAACACTCCCTACAGTAGTACTACACTATACACTCCCCACAGTAGTACTACACCATACACTCCCCACAGTAGTACTACACCATACACTCCCTACAGTAGTACTACACCATACACTCCCCACAGTAGTACTACACCATATCCCACAGTAGTACTACACTATACACTCCCTACAGTAGTACTACACCATACACTCCCCACAGTAGTACTACACTATACACTCCCTACAGTAGTACTACACCATACACTCCCCACAGTAGTACTACACCATACACTCCCCACAGTAGTACTACACCATACACTCCCCACAGTAGTACTACACCATACACTCCCCACAGTAGTACAACACCATACACTCCCTACAGTAGTACTACACTATACACTCCCCACAGTAGTACTACACCATACACTCCCCACAGTAGTACTACACCACACACTCCCTACAGTAGTACTACACAATACACTCCCTACAGTAGTACTACACTATACACTCCCTACAGTAGTACTACACCATACACTCCCTACAGTAGTACTACACTATACACTCCCCACAGTAGTACTACACCATACACTCCCCACAGTAGTACTACACCATACACTCCCTACAGTAGTACTACACTATACACTCCCCACAGTAGTACTACACCATACACTCCCCACAGTAGTACTACACCATACACTCCCTACAGTAGTACTACACCATACACTCCCCACAGTAGTACTACACCATACTCCCACAGTAGTACTACACTATACACTCCCTACAGTAGTACTACACCATACACTCCCCACAGTAGTACTACACTATACACTCCCTACAGTAGTACTACACCATACACTCCCCACAGTAGTACTACACCATACACTCCCTACAGTAGTACTACACTATACACTCCCCACAGTAGTACTACACCATACACTCCCTACAGTAGTACTACACCATACACTCCCTACAGTAGTACTACACCATACACTCCCCACAGTAGTACTACACTATACACTCCCCACAGTAGTACTACACTATACACTCCCCACAGTAGTACTACACCATACACTCCCTACAGTAGTACTACACCATACACTCCCCACAGTAGTACTACACTATACACTCCCCACAGTAGTACTACACAATACACTCCCTACAGTAGTACTACACTATACACTCCCTACAGTAGTAGTACACTATACACTCCCCACAGTAGTACTACACCGAACACTCCCTACAGTAGTACTACACTATACACTCCCCACAGTAGTACTACACCATACACTCCCCACAGTAGTACTACACCATACACTCCCTACAGTAGTACTACACCATACACTCCCCACAGTAGTACTACACCATATCCCACAGTAGTACTACACTATACACTCCCTACAGTAGTACTACACCATACACTCCCCACAGTAGTACTACACTATACACTCCCTACAGTAGTACTACACCATACACTCCCTACAGTAGTACTACACTATACACTCCCCACAGTAGTACTACACCATACACTCCCTACAGTAGTACTACACCATACACTCCCCACAGTAGTACTACACCATACACTCCCCACAGTAGTACTACACTATACACTCCCCACAGTAGTACTACACCATACACTCCCCACAGTAGTACAACACCATACACTCCCTACAGTAGTACTACACTATACACTCCCCACAGTAGTACTACACCATACACTCCCCACAGTAGTACTACACCACACACTCCCTACAGTAGTACTACACTATACACTCCCTACAGTAGTACTACACTATACACTCCCTACAGTAGTACTACACCATACACTCCCCTACAGTAGTACTACACTATACACTCCCCACAGTAGTACTACACCATACACTCCCCACAGTAGTACTACACCATACACTCCCTACAGTAGTACTACACTATACACTCCCCACAGTAGTACTACACCATACACTCCCCACAGTAGTACTACACCATACACTCCCTACAGTAGTACTACACCATACACTCCCCACAGTAGTACTACACCATATCCCACAGTAGTACTACACTATACACTCCCTACAGTAGTACTACACCATACACTCCCCACAGTAGTACTACACTATACACTCCCTACAGTAGTACTACACCATACACTCCCCACAGTAGTACTACACCATACACTCCCTACAGTAGTACTACACTATACACTCCCCACAGTAGTACTACACCATACACTCCCTACAGTAGTACTACACCATACACTCCCTACAGTAGTACTACACCATACACTCCCCACAGTAGTACTACACTATACACTCCCCACAGTAGTACTACACTATACACTCCCCACAGTAGTACTACACCATACACTCCCTACAGTAGTACTACACCATACACTCCCCACAGTAGTACTACACTATACACTCCCCACAGTAGTACTACACAATACACTCCCTACAGTAGTACTACACTATACACTCCCTACAGTAGTAGTACACTATACACTCCCCACAGTAGTACTACACCATACACTCCCTACAGTAGTACTACACTATACACTCCCCACAGTAGTACTACACCATACACTCCCCACAGTAGTACTACACCATACACTCCCTACAGTAGTACTACACCATACACTCCCCACAGTAGTACTACACCATATCCCACAGTAGTACTACACTATACACTCCCTACAGTAGTACTACACCATACACTCCCCACAGTAGTACTACACTATACACTCCCTACAGTAGTACTACACCATACACTCCCTACAGTAGTACTACACTATACACTCCCCACAGTAGTACTACACCATACACTCCCTACAGTAGTACTACACCATACACTCCCCACAGTAGTACTACACCATACACTCCCCACAGTAGTACTACACTATACACTCCCCACAGTAGTACTACACCATACACTCCCTACAGTAGTACTACACTATACACTCCCTACAGTAGTACTACACTATACACTCCCCACAGTAGTACTACACCATACACTCCCTACAGTAGTACTACACTATACACTCCCCACAGTAGTACTACAACATACACTCCCCACAGTAGTACTACACCATACACTCCCTACAGTAGTACTACACCATACACTCCCCACAGTAGTACTACAAAATATCCCACAGTAGTACTACACTATACACTCCCTACAGTAGTACTACACCATACACTCCCCACAGTAGTACTACACTATACACTCCCTACAGTAGTACTACACCATACACTCCCCACAGTAGTACTACACCATACACTCCCCACAGTAGTACTACACCATACACTCCCCACAGTAGTACTACACCATACACTCCCCACAGTAGTACTACACCATACACTCCCCACAGTAGTACTGCACCATACACTCCCTACAGTAGTACTACACCATACACTCCCTACAGTAGTACTACACCATACACTCCCCACAGTAGTACTACACCATACACTCCCAACAGTAGTACTACACTATACACTCCCCACAGTAGTACTACACCATACACTCCCTACAGTAGTACTACACCATACACTCCCCACAGTAGTACTACACCATACACTCCCTACAGTAGTACTACACTATACACTCCCTACAGTAGTACTACACTATACACTCCCCACAGTAGTACTACACTATACACTCCCTACAGTAGTACTACACTATACACTCCCCACAGTAGTACTACACCATACACTCCCTACAGTAGTACTACACCATACACTCCCCACAGTAGTACTACACCATATCCCACAGTAGTACTACACTATACACTCCCTACAGTAGTACTACACCATACACTCCCCACAGTAGTACTACACCATACACTCCCCACAGTACTACTACACCATACACTCCCCACAGTAGTACTACACCATACACTCCCTACAGTAGTACTGCACCATACACTCCCTACAGTAGTACTACACCATACACTCCCTACAGTAGTACTACACTATACACTCCCCACAGTAGTACTACACCATATCCCACAGTAGTACTACACTATACACTCCCTACAGTAGTACTACACCATACACTCCCCACAGTAGTACTGCACCATACACTCCCTACAGTAGTACTACACCATACACTCCCTACAGTAGTACTACACCATACACTCCCCACAGTAGTACTACACCATACACTCCCTACAGTAGTACTACACTATACACTCCCCACAGTAGTTCTACACCATACACTCCCTACAGTAGTACTACACCATACACTCCCCACAGTAGTACTACACCATACACTCCCTACAGTAGTACTACACTATACACTCCCCACAGTAGTACTACACCATACACTCCCCACAGTAGTACTACACCATACACTCCCCACAGTAGTACTACACCATACACTCCCCACAGTAGTACTACACTATACACTCCCTACAGTAGTACTACACCATACACTCCCTACAGTAGTACTACACCATACACTCCCTACAGTAGTACTACACTATACACTCCCCACAGTAGTACTACACTATACACTCCCTACAGTAGTACTACACCATACACTCCTCACAGTAGTATTACACTATACACTCCCCACAGTAGTACTACACCATACACTCCCTACAGTAGTACTACACCATACACTCCCCACAGTAGTACTACACCATATCCCACAGTAGTACTACACTATACACTCCCTACAGTAGTACTACACCATACACTCACCACAGTAGTACTACACTATACACTCCCTACAGTAGTACTACACCATACACTCCCTACAGTAGTACTACACTATACACTCCCCACAGTAGTACTACACCATACACTCCCTACAGTAGTACTACACCATACACTCCCCACAGTAGTACTACACCATACACTCCCCACAGTAGTACTACACTATACACTCCCCACAGTAGTACTACACCATACACTCCCTACAGTAGTACTACACTATACACTCCCTACAGTAGTACTACACTATACACTCCCCACAGTAGTACTACACCATACACTCCCTACAGTAGTACTACACTATACACACCCACAGTAGTACTACACCATACACTCCCCACAGTAGTACTACACCATACACTCCCTACAGTAGTACTACACCATACACTCCCTACAGTAGTACTACACTATACACTCCCTACAGTAGTACTACACTATACACTCCCCACAGTAGTACTACACCATACACTCCCTACAGTAGTACTACACTATACACACCCACAGTAGTACTACACCATACACTCCCCACAGTAGTACTACACCATACACTCCCTACAGTAGTACTACACCATACACTCCCCACAGTAGTACTACACAATATCCCACAGTAGTACTACAATATACACTCCCTACAGTAGTACTACACCATACACTCCCCACAGTAGTACTACACTATACACTCCCTACAGTAGTACTACACCATACACTCCCCACAGTAGTACTACACCATACACTCCCCACAGTAGTACTACACCATACACTCCCCACAGTAGTACTACACCATACACTCCCCACAGTAGTACTACACCATACACTCCCCACAGTAGTACTGCACCATACACTCCCTACAGTAGTACTACACCATACACTCCCTACAGTAGTACTACACCATACACTCCCCACAGTAGTACTACACCATACACTCCCTACAGTAGTACTACACTATACACTCCCCACAGTAGTACTACACCATACACTCCCTACAGTAGTACTACACCATACACTCCCCACAGTAGTACTACACCATACACTCCCTACAGTAGTACTACACTATACACTCCCTACAGTAGTACTACACTATACACTCCCCACAGTAGTACTACACTATACACTCCCTACAGTAGTACTACACTATACACTCCCCACAGTAGTACTACACCATACACTCCCTACAGTAGTACTACACCATACACTCCCCACAGTAGTACTACACCATATCCCACAGTAGTACTACACTATACACTCCCTACAGTAGTACTACACCATACACTCCCCACAGTAGTACTACACCATACACTCCCCACAGTAGTACTACACCATACACTCCCTACAGTAGTACTGCACCATACACTCCCTACAGTAGTACTACACCATACACTCCCTACAGTAGTACTACACTATACACTCCCCACAGTAGTACTACACCATATCCCACAGTAGTACTACACTATACACTCCCTACAGTAGTACTACACTATACACTCCCCACAGTAGTACTACACCATACACTCCCTACAGTAGTACTACACTATACACACCCACAGTAGTACTACACCATACACTCCCCACAGTAGTACTACACCATACACTCCCTACAGTAGTACTACACCATACACTCCCCACAGTAGTACTACACAATATCCCACAGTAGTACTACACTATACACTCCCTACAGTAGTACTACACCATACACTCCCCACAGTAGTACTACACTATACACTCCCTACAGTAGTACTACACCATACACTCCCCACAGTAGTACTACACCATACACTCCCCACAGTAGTACTACACCATACACTCCCCACAGTAGTACTACACCATACACTCCCCACAGTAGTACTACACCATACACTCCCCACAGTAGTACTGCACCATACACTCCCTACAGTAGTACTACACCATACACTCCCTACAGTAGTACTACACCATACACTCCCCACAGTAGTACTACACCATACACTCCCTACAGTAGTACTACACTATACACTCCCCACAGTAGTACTACACCATACACTCCCTACAGTAGTACTACACCATACACTCCCCACAGTAGTACTACACCATACACTCCCTACAGTAGTACTACACTATACACTCCCTATAGTAGTACTACACTATACACTCCCCACAGTAGTACTACACTATACACTCCCTACAGTAGTACTACACTATACACTCCCCACAGTAGTACTACACCATACACTCCCTACAGTAGTACTACACCATACACTCCCCACAGTAGTACTACACCATATCCCACAGTAGTACTACACTATACACTCCCTACAGTAGTACTACACCATACACTCCCCACAGTAGTACTACACCATACACTCCCCACAGTAGTACTACACCATACACTCCCCACAGTAGTACTACACCATACACTCCCTACAGTAGTACTGCACCATACACTCCCTACAGTAGTACTACACCATACACTCCCTACAGTAGTACTACACTATACACACCCCACAGTAGTACTACACCATATCCCACAGTAGTACTACACTATACACTCCCTACAGTAGTACTACACCATACACTCCCCACAGTAGTACTGCACCATACACTCCCTACAGTAGTACTACACCATACACTCCCTACAGTAGTACTACACCATACACTCCCCACAGTAGTACTACACCATACACTCCCTACAGTAGTACTACACTATACACTCCCCACAGTAGTTCTACACCATACACTCCCTACAGTAGTACTACACCATACACTCCCCACAGTAGTACTACACCATACACTCCCTACAGTAGTACTACACTATACACTCCCCACAGTAGTACTACACCATACACTCCCCACAGTAGTACTACACCATACACTCCCCACAGTAGTACTACACCATACACTCCCCACAGTAGTACTACACTATACACTCCCTACAGTAGTACTACACCATACACTCCCTACAGTAGTACTACACCATACACTCCCTACAGTAGTACTACACTATACACTCCCCACAGTAGTACTACACCATACACTCCCTACAGTAGTACTACACTATACACTCCCCACAGTAGTACTACACTATACACTCCCTACAGTAGTACTACACCATACACTCCCCACAGTAGTATTACACTATACACTCCCCACAGTAGTACTACACCATACACTCCCTACAGTAGTACTACACCATACACTCCCCACAGTAGTACTACACTATACACTCCCCACAGTAGTACTACACTATACACTCCCCACAGTAGTACTACACCATACACTCCCTACAGTAGTACTACACTATACACTCCCCACAGTAGTACTACACAATACACTCCCCACAGTAGTACTACACCATACACTCCCCACAGTAGTACTACACCATACACTCCCCTCAGTAGTACTACACTATACACTCCCTACAGTAGTACTACACTATACACTCCCCACAGTAGTACTACACTATACACTCCCCACAGTAGTACTACACCATACACTCCCTACAGTAGTACTACACTATACACTCCCCACAGTAGTACTACACCATACACTCCCTACAGTAGTACTACACTATACACTCCCCACAGTAGTACTACACCATACACTCCCCTCAGTAGTACTACACTATACACTCCCTACAGTAGTACTACACTATACACTCCCTACAGTAGTACTACACTATACACTCCCTACAGTACTACTACACCATACACTCCCTACAGTAGTACTACACTATACACTCCCCACAGTAGTACTACACTATACACTCCCCACAGTAGTACTACACCAGTGTGTGCTGAACAGTACTACTGTAGGGAGTGTATGGTGTAGTACTACTGTGGGGAGTGTATGGTGTAGTACTACTGTGGGATATGGTGTAGTACTACTGTGGGGAGTGTATAGTGTTGTACTACTGTGGGGAGTGTATGGTGTAGTACTACTGTGGGGAGTGTATAGTGTAGTACTACTGTGGGGAGTGTATGGTGTAGTACTACTGTGGGGAGTGTATGGTGTAGTACTACTGTGGGGAGTGTATAGTGTAGTACTACTGTAGGGAGTGTATAGTGTAGTACTACTGTAGGGAGTATATAGTGTAGTACTACTGTGGGGAGTGTATTGTGTAGTACTACTGTAGGGAGTGTATGGTGTAGTACTACTGTGGGGAGTGTATGGTGTAGTATTACTGTAGGGAGTGTATGGTGTAGTACTACTGTGGGGAGTGTATGGTGTAGGACTACTGTGGCGAGTGTATAGTGTAGTACTACTGTAGGGAGTGTATAGTGTAGTACTACTGTAGGGAGTGTATAGTGTAGTTCTACTGTGGGGAGTGTATGGTGTAGTACTACTGTGGCGAGTGTATAGTGTAGTACTACTGTGGGGAGTGTATGGTGTAGTACTACTGTAGGGAGTGTATAGTGTAGTACTACTGTAGGGTGTGTATAGTGTAGTACTACTGTAGGGAGTGTATGGTGTAGTACTACTGTGGGGAGTGTATAGTGTAGTACTACTGTGGGGAGTGTATAGTGTAGTACTACTGTGGGGAGTGTATAGTGTAGTACTACTGTGGGGAGTGTATAGTGTAGTACTACTGTGGGGAGTGTATAGTGTAGTACTACTGTGGGGAGTATATAGTGTAGTACTACTGTGGGGAGTTTATGGTGTAGTACTACTGTGGGGAGTGTATAGTGTAGTACTACTGTGGGGAGTATATGGTGTAGTACTACTGTGGGGAGTGTATGGTGTAGTACTCCGTACAGACACTAGATGGGGTACAGTGATAAGGTATCAGTCTTGGCAGGTCGTGGGTTGGATACTGTTCAGTGTGGACTTATTCAAGCTTTGTCCCGTTGTTTGCTGATGTTGAGCTGAGCTCATGGATAATACAACAACACACAACAGTGGAAAAATAGTACATAGTAGGCCTAACATATGTTTCAAGGATGATAAAAAACAGATTATTGTTCGGCATAACCTTTATTGCAGAATCAAGTTTCATTATCATTGGAGAGTGAATTCAGACATTTTTAGTCATGCATGAATACATTTTTACGCATGGGGTGGTCCAGGAATCAAACCCCACTATCCTGGCATTGCAATGCTCTACCAAGATGCATGACAGGGTTATAAATGCTTTGTGAAGCCTCGATTTAATATGATTTATAAGGTCTTTATTAAGCGGTGCTCATGCCACCCTTTATGAAGCACAGGGTTATGTCATATTTGACATTGGCGTTTGTCACAGTTATGCCACATTTATGAACCCTTTATAAAGCATGACATACGGTAACAGATGATTTGTAACATATTTATGTAGTGTTTATAAAGGCTTTATAAGCTGCATGTCATTTAAAGCGGGACCCCTTGCATTTTTGTTTTTCTTATTTCAAATTGAGCTTTTGGATGCTGTTGAAATAAGTAAATAAAGCATTTATATCACTTTAAAACCTTGGCTCTCAATATCCCTTTGCATCACACAGCACTCAAAGCAAGCAGACCAAAATGATATCAAACGTTGTTTATTACATGGTACAAAAGTGGATTTCTCTTGCATGGATCATATATCATGGGCAGTTTGTTTGAAAAAGTATCTTATACAGTATTAAAAATGGCCCCGTTCTGTAGTAGTTCTGCGCCTCCAGCTTTCTGGGTTGAAAGCTACAAAAAATAGTAATTTCTGTTTCCTGCATGAAAATGGACAATATTCTTCTACTGTCTGGCACTGTTTCTGGTCCCTCTCCCACTCGGCGTCTGTGGGGCTTGAACACGGAGGATTCATAATCATTATAAATCACATGATGCAGGCAAACTTAAGGACAAACTTTCAAAACGTTTTGCATTACGTGCAGCGTCTCACCTGCAGCACTGGTCTCTGTCCTGGTGGTCTTCCTGCGTGGTCCAGCAGCAGCTGTTCTCTTCTTCTGCTGAGGCGTGTTTGTGTCATGTGAATTTCTATCTCTAATTCAACCTAAGCTTGAATCATTACCAGAGGTTGTAAGGCTCTGGTTTTAATCATCAATGATTCAAGGTCCACAACTCACAAGTCTTATCTGTATTTTTATTCATGGCGAGAGCGCTCCTGCAAATGACACAAACAGACGATCTTATACCTCCTGAACTTGACTCCTCCCACCTTTAGGTGGGTTTTCTAAACAGTTTCCGCCTTCCCCCTTGAATGTTTAGTACCGCCCCCTCTGTTAGTGGGTTGACACTACATGATAATTCTAACATTTATACTGTATTTGGGGTGAAATCCTTTAGTCATTATTCTTAAAATCCAAATTAATCTAACAATCCACCCCTTTGACTAAATATTCCCACATTCAGGATAAATGTATTTTACAAGCATGATTAATCTCAGAGATCACATCAGAACTAATAAACATTTCATCCAATTGCGGTCTTTCAGGGTCCAAATCCTCGTCATCCACCAAGCCTGGAGGATCGTTTTTCACATTCCCCTGGTCAGAGTCCGGAGTCAATCCATCTCTCATCATTGTTTAGATACTGCATTTCACCAACGCCTGACTCACCAATCCTCGGACACAGGGAACAAGACAACAACCACATAATACAAGAATACCCATACAAACACTGATCGCTCCTAAGATGGTGGCTGCTAGGGTTTTCCATTTACCAAATATTTCATCAAACCACCCTATTCACAATGTACTAACTTCTGAGTTCAGTTCATCCTTCACTTAGTGCAGTTAATTCTGTAAGAGCTCTGGTGACTGTCCCATCCAGTGTGGTGTTGTTAGGGATAAATGTGCAACAATGGCTTATCTTTCTATAGACACCGGCCCTTTCTGCCTGATCTAGAACCAACCTCTACTAAGTTATGAGCGGGATGGCGGATAATCGCACAGAGATCTCCTTTACTGCATCTCTAGTCTGGTCAATAAATCGTTGTTGGTTGTAATAGATATAATTTATCCAATCCATATTTTTGTTTGTCACCCACCAGAAAAATGTTGTAGTAAAACTCTCCCATATTTGATTTATAGCTTTGTATTCGTCTAGAACACCCCTGGGGATGCCTATACCATCTATCCAAATTGGGCTATTTCCTTCCTGACTTATTTATTTTTCTCCTAATTATTCTTCCTGTCACTGGTCTTTGATGACCAATTCTTACAGGTTGGACCAACAATACTGGTAGTTTGCTTTCACTTCCTGGGCAGACTTCCTCCTTCCTGCCCGCCTCTGAGGGACTTCCTTTTCTTTCGTCACCTTTTTCTGCACCGTTTCCTTTTTGACGGTTTCTTTTTTGCCGTCTTTTGGCTTCACTGCGCTCTCATCGCGGGCCTTCTTTACCTGATGAGGGACGAGATGGGAGGACAGTCACACTACCCCCGGAAACAAGGAGCTTTATACCCCCAACTCACCTTTATCTTTCCTGTATAATCATGGTCATCCTCTTTCTTCACGGTCATCTTTGCTTTGGGAGATTTGGAATCTAGAGGATGAGATCAAGCCAGTGGATTACTGATGCATTCTATACACTCAGTCAGTTTCTTAGTGGTTAACATGGCCATGCCTTTCCTCAGAGTAAGACACTGTTGCATTGTGGAAGGGTTCTCTTCTGTTTTAGGCTCTGCTAGTGCCTCACCTTTAGGAGCCATGGGACCTGGGTCTCCCTGAAACCAGACAAAACATTGACATTACATGAGCTGTCTAAATGGCTGAAGTGTGTGTGTGTGTGTGTGTGTGTGGCTCGGTGCTCACCTTGAACCACACAGTCCTGCCGTTGTGATCTCGTATAGATCTCATCCCGTCCACATAGTAACACTGGAGCCACGACTTAAAGGCAGAGTAGTCTTTTTTCTCTGGGTCATAACGTTTACCACCTAATAACACAATACAGCCTTATTCTCTGGGTCATAACCTTTACCACCTAATAACATAATACAGCCTTATTCTCTGGGTCATAACCTTTACCACCTAATAACACAATACAGCCTTATTCTCTGGGTCATAACCTTTACCACCTAATAACACAATACAGCCTTATTCTCTGGGTCATAACCTTTACCACCTAATAACACAATACAGCCTTATTCTCTGGGTCATAACCTTTACCACCTAATAACACAATACAGCCTTATTCTCTGGGTCATAACCTTTACCACCTAATAACACAATACAGCCTTATTCTCTGGGTCATAACCTTTACCACCTAATAACACAATACAGCCTTATTCTCTGGGTCATAACCTTTACCACCTAATAACACAATACAGCCTTATTCTCTGGGTCATAACCATTACCACCTAATAACACAATACAGCCTTATTCTCTGGGTCATAACCTTTACCACCTAATAACACAATACAGCCTTATTCTCTGGGTCATAACCTTTACCACCTAATAACACAATACAGCCTTATTCTCTGGGTCATAACCTTTACCACCTAATAACACAATACAGCCTTATTCTCTGGGTCATAACCTTTACCACCTAATAACACAATACAGCCTTATTCTCTGGGTCATAACCTTTACCACCTAATAACACAATACAGCCTTATTCTCTGGGTCATAACCTGTACCACCTAATAACACAATACAGCCTTATTCTCTGGGTCATAACCTTTACCACCTAATAACACAATACAGCCTTATTCTCTGGGTCATAACCTTTACCACCTAATAACACAATACAGCCTTATTCTCTGGGTCATAACCTTTACCACCTAATAACACAATACAGCCTTATTCTCTGGGTCATAACCTTTACCACCTAATAACACAATACAGCCTTATTCTCTGGGTCATAACCTTTACCACCTAATAACACAATACAGCCTTATTCTCTGGGTCATAACCTTTACCACCTAATAACACAATACAGCCTTATTCTCTGGGTCATAACCTTTACCACCTAATAACACAATACAGCCTTATTCTCTGGGTCATAACCTTTACCACCTAATAACACAATACAGCCTTATTCTCTGGGTCATAACCTTTACCACCTAATAACACAATACAGCCTTATTCTCTGGGTCACAACCTTTACCACCTAATAACACAATACAGCCTTATTCTCTGGGTCATAACCTTTACCACCTAATAACACAATACAGCCTTATTCTCTGGGTCATAACCTTTACCACCTAATAACACAATACAGCCTTATTCTCTGGGTCATAACCTTTACCACCTAATAACACAATACAGCCTTATTCTCTGGGTCATAACCTTTACCACCTAATAACACAATACAGCCTTATTCTCTGGGTCATAACCTTTACCACCTAATAACACAATACAGCCTTATTCTCTGGGTCATAACCTTTACCACCTAATAACACAATACAGCCTTATTCTCTGGGTCATAACCTTTACCACCTAATAACACAATACAGCCTTATTCTCTGGGTCATAACCTTTACCACCTAATTTACATTTACATTTACATTTACGTCATTTAGCAGACGCTCTTATCCAGAGCGACTTACAGTTGGTGAATAAATCTTTTTTTTTTTTTTTTTTTTTTTTTATACTGGCCCCCCGTGGGAATCGAACCCACAACCCTGGCGTTGCAAACGCCATGCTCTATCAACTGAGCTACATCCCTGCCAGCCATTCCCTCCCCTACCCTGGACGACGCTGGGCCAATTGTGCGCCGCCCATGAGTCTCCCGGTCGCGGCCGGCTGCGACAGAGCCTGGATTCGAACCAGGATCTCTAGTGGCACAGTTAGCACTGCGATGCAGTGCCTTAGACCACTGCGCCACTCAGGAGTAACACAATACAGCCTTATTCTCTGGGTCATAACCTTTACCACCTAATAACACAATACAGCCTTATTCTCTGGGTCATAACCTTTACCACCTAATAACACAATACAGCCTTATTCTCTGGGTCATAACCTTTACCACCTAATAACACAATACAGCCTTATTCTCTGGGTCATAACCTTTACCACCTAATAACACAATACAGCCTTATTCTCTGGGTCATAACCTTTACCACCTAATAACACAATACAGCCTTATTCTCTGGGTCATAACCTTTACCACCTAATAACACAATACAGCCTTATTCTCTGGGTCATAACCTTTACCACCTAATAACACAATACAGCCTTATTCTCTGGGTCACAACCTTTACCACCTAATAACACAATACAGCCTTATTCTCTGGGTCATAACCTTTACCACCTAATAACACAATACAGCCTTATTCTCTGGGTCATAACCTTTACTACCTAATAACACAATACAGCCTTATTCTTGGGTCATAACCTTTACCACCTAATAACACAATACAGCCTTATTCTCTGGGTCATAACCTTTACCACCTAATAACACAATACAGCCTTATTCTCTGGGTCATAATCTTTACCACCTAATAACACAATACAGCCTTATTCTCTGGGTCATAACCTTTACCACCTAATAACACAATACAGCCTTATTCTCTGGGTCATAACCTTTACCACCTAATAACACAATACAGCCTTATTCTCTGGGTCATAACCTTTACCACCTAATAACACAATACAGCCTTATTCTCTGGGTCATAACCTTTACCACCTAATAACACAATACAGCCTTATTCTCTGGGTCATAACCTTTACCACCTAATAACACAATACAGCCTTATTCTCTGGGTCATAACCTTTACCACCTAATAACACAATACAGCCTTATTCTCTGGGTCATAACCTTTACCACCTAATAACACAATACAGCCTTATTCTCTGGGTCATAACCTTTACCACCTAATAACACAATACAGCCTTATTCTCTGGGTCATAACCTTTACCACCTAATAACACAATACAGCCTTATTCTCTGGGTCATAACCTTTACCACCTAATAACACAATACAGCCTTATTCTCTGGGTCATAACCTTTACCACCTAATAACACAATACAGCCTTATTCTCTGGGTCATAACCTTTACCACCTAATAACACAATACAGCCTTATTCTCTGGGTCATAACCTTTACCACCTAATAACACAATACAGCTTAATAACATTAAACAGTGAGGAAGCTTCACCACCTAATAACATTAAACAGTGAGGAAGCTTTACCACCTAATAACATTAAACAGTGAGGAAGCTTCACCACCTAATAACATTAAACAGTGAGGAAGCTTCACCACCTAATAACATTAAACAGTGAGGAAGCGTTACCACCTAATAACATTAAACAGTGAGGAAGCGTTACCACCTAATAACATTAAACAGTGAGGAAGCTTCACCACCTGATAACATTAAACAGTGAGGAAGCTTTACCACCTAATAACATTAAACAGTGAGGAAGCTTTACCACCTAATAACATTAAACAGTGAGGAAGCTTTACCACCTAATAACATTAAACAGTGAGGAAGCTTCACCACCTAATAACATTAAACAGTGAGGAAGCTTTACCACCTAATAACATTAAACAGTGAGGAAGCTTCACCACCTAATAACATTAAACAGTGAGGAAGCTTCACCACCTAATAACATTAAACAGTGAGGAAGCTTCACCACCTAATAACATTAAACAGTGAGGAAGCTTCACCACCTAATAACATTAAACAGTGAGGAAGCTTTACCACCTAATAACATTAAACAGTGAGGAAGCTTTACCACCTAATAACATTAAACAGTGAGGAAGCTTTACCACCTAATAACATTAAACAGTGAGGAAGCGTTACCACCTAATAACATTAAACAGTGAGGAAGCTTCACCACCTAATAACATTAAACAGTGAGGAAGCTTTACCACCTAATAACATTAAACAGTGAGGAAGCGTTACCACCTAATAACATTAAACAGTGAGGAAGCCTTACCACCTAATAACAATAAACAGTGAGGAAGCGTTACCACCTAATAACATTAAACAGTGAGGAAGCTTTACCACCTAATAACATTAAACAGTGAGGAAGCGTTACCACCTAATAACATTAAACAGTGAGGAAGCTTCACCACCTGATAACATTAAACAGTGAGGAAGCTTTACCACCTAATAACATTAAACAGTGAGGAAGCTTTACCACCTAATAACATTAAACAGTGAGGAAGCTTTACCACCTAATAACATTAAACAGTGAGGAAGCTTCACCACCTAATAACATTAAACAGTGAGGAAGCTTTACCACCTAATAACATTAAACAGTGAGGAAGCTTCACCACCTAATAACATTAAACAGTGAGGAAGCTTCACCACCTAATAACATTAAACAGTGAGGAAGCTTCACCACCTAATAAAATTAAACAGTGAGGAAGCTTCACCACCTAATAACATTAAACAGTGAGGAAGCTTCACCACCTAATAACATTAAACAGTGAGGAAGCTTCACCACCTAATAACATTAAACAGCGAGGAAGCTTCACCACCTAAAAACATTAAACAGTGAGGAAGCTTCACCACCTAATAACATTAAACAGTGAGGAAGCTTCACCACCTAATAACATTAAACAGTGAGGAAGCTTTACCACCTAATAACATTAAACAGCAAGGAAGCTTCACCAGGAAGCTTCACCACCTAATAACATTAAACAGTGAGGAAGCTTCACCACCTAATAACATTAAACAGTGAGGAAGCTTCACCACCTAATAACATTAAACAGTGAGGAAGCTTCACCACCTAATAACATTAAACAGTGAGGAAGCTTCACCACCTAATAACATTAAACAGTGAGGAAGCTTCACCACCTAATAACATTAAACAGTGAGGAAGCTTCACCACCTAATAACATTAAACAGTGAGGAAGCTTCACCACCTAATAACATTAAACAGTGAGGAAGCTTCACCACCTGATAACATTAAACAGTGAGGAAGCTTTACCACCTAATAACATTAAACAGTGAGGAAGCTTTACCACCTAATAACATTAAACAGTGAGGAAGCTTTACCACCTAATAACATTAAACAGTGAGGAAGCTTCACCACCTAATAACATTAAACAGTGAGGAAGCTTTACCACCTAATAACATTAAACAGTGAGGAAGCTTCACCACCTAATAACATTAAACAGTGAGGAAGCTTCACCACCTAATAACATTAAACAGTGAGGAAGCTTCACCACCTAATAAAATTAAACAGTGAGGAAGCTTCACCACCTAATAACATTAAACAGTGAGGAAGCTTCACCACCTAATAACATTAAACAGTGAGGAAGCTTCACCACCTAATAACATTAAACAGCGAGGAAGCTTCACCACCTAAAAACATTAAACAGTGAGGAAGCTTCACCACCTAATAACATTAAACAGTGAGGAAGCTTCACCACCTAATAACATTAAACAGTGAGGAAGCTTTACCACCTAATAACATTAAACAGCGAGGAAGCTTCACCAGGAAGCTTCACCACCTAATAACATTAAACAGTGAGGAAGCTTCACCACCTAATAACATTAAACAGTGAGGAAGCTTCACCACCTAATAACATTAAACAGTGAGGAAGCTTCACCACCTAATAACATTAAACAGTGAGGAAGCTTCACCACCTAATAACATTAAACAGTGAGGAAGCTTCACCACCTAATAACATTAAACAGTGAGGAAGCTTCACCACCTAATAACATTAAACAGTGAGGAAGCTTCACCACCTAATAACATTAAACAGTGAGGAAGCTTCACCACCTAATAACATTAAACAGTGAGGAAGCTTCACCACCTAATAACATTAAACAGCGAGGAAGCTTCACCACCTAATAACATTAAACAGTGAGGAAGCTTCACCACCTAATAACATTAAACAGTGAGGAAGCTTCACCACCTAATAACATTAAACAGTGAGGAAGCTTCACCACCTAATAACATTAAACAGTGAGGAAGCTTCACCACCTAATAACATTAAACAGTGAGGAAGCTTCACCACCTAATAACATTAAACAGTGAGGAAGCGTTACCACCTAATAACATTAAACAGTGAGGAAGCTTCACCACCTGATAACATTAAACAGTGAGGAAGCTTTACCACCTAATAACATTAAACAGTGAGGAAGCTTTACCACCTAATAACATTAAACAGTGAGGAAGCTTTACCACCTAATAACATTAAACAGTGAGGAAGCTTCACCACCTAATAACATTAAACAGTGAGGAAGCTTTACCACCTAATAACATTAAACAGTGAGGAAGCTTCACCACAGTGAGGAAGCTTCACCACCTAATAACATTAAAACAGTGAGGAAGCTTCACCACCTAATAACATTAAACAGTGAGGAAGCTTCACCACCTAATAACCATTAAACAGTGAGGAAGCTTCACCACCTAATAACATTAACAGTGAGGGAAAGGCTTCACCACCTAAATAAACATAACACAGAGAGGAAGCTTCACCACCTAATAACAATAAACAGTGAGGAAGCTTCACCACCCTAATAACATTAAACAGTGAGGAAGCTTCACCACCTAATAACATTAAACAGCGAGGAAGCTTCACCAACTAATAACATTAAACAGTGAGGAAGCTTCACCACCCTAATAACATTAAACAGTGAGGAAGCTTCACCACCTAATAACATTAAACAGTGAGGAAGCTTCACCACCTAATAACATTAAACAGTGAGGAAGCTTCACCACCTAATAACATTAAACAGTGAGGAAGCTTCACCACCTAATAACATTAAACAGTGAGGAAGCTTCACCACCTAATAACATTAAAC
Source organism: Coregonus ussuriensis (assembly GCA_031479575.1). NCBI lineage: Eukaryota > Metazoa > Chordata > Actinopteri > Salmoniformes > Salmonidae > Coregonus > Coregonus ussuriensis. The sequence continues at coordinate 7,098,696 of CM062498.1, read as the reverse complement.
AGTGAGGAAGCTTCACCACCTAATAACATTAAAACAGTGAGGAAGCTTCACCACCTAATAACATTAAACAGTGAGGAAGCTTCACCACCTAATAACATTAAACAGTGAGGAAGCTTCACCACCTAATAACATTAAACAGTGAGGAAGCTTCACCACCTAATAACATTAAACAGTGAGGAAGCTTCACCACCTAATAACATTAAACAGTGAGGAAGCTTCTACCACCTAATAACATTAAACAGTGAGGAAGCTTCACCACCTAATAACATTAACAGTGAGGAAGCTTCACCACCTAATAACATTAAACAGTGAGGAAGCTTCACCACCTAATAACATTAAACAGTGAGGAAGCTTTACCACCTAATAACATTAAACAGTGAGGAAGCTTCACCACCTAATAACATTAAACAGTGAGGAAGCTTCACCACCTAATAACATTAAACAGTGAGGAAGCTTTACCACCTAATAACATTAAACAGTGAGGAAGCTTCACCACCTAATAACATTAAACAGTGAGGAAGCTTCACCACCTAATAACATTAAACAGTGAGGAAGCTTACCACCTAATAACATTAAACAGTGAGGAAGCTTCACCACCTAATAACATTAAACAGTGAGGAAGCTTCACCACCTAATAACATTAAACAGTGAGGAAGCTTCACCACCTAATAACATTAAACAGTGAGGAAGCTTTACCACCTAATAACATTAAACAGTGAGGAAGCTTCACCACCTAATAACATTAAACAGTGAGGAAGCTTCACCACCTAATAACATTAAACAGTGAGGAAGCTTCACCACCTAATAACATTAAACAGTGAGGAAGCTTCACCACCTAATAACATTAAACAGTGAGGAAGCTTTCACCACCTAATAACATTAAACAGTGAGGAAGCTTCACCACCTAATAACATTAAACAGTGAGGAAGCTTCACCACCTAATAACATTAAACAGTGAGGAAGCTTCACCACCTAATAACATTAAACAGTGAGGAAGCTTCACCACCTAATAACATTAAACAGTGAGGAAGCTTCACCACCTAATAACATTAAACAGTGAGAAGCTTCACCACCTAATAACATTAAACAGTAGGGAAGCTTCACCACCTAATAACATTAAACAGTGAGGAAGCTTCACCACCTAATAACATTAAACAGTGAGGAAGCTTCACCACCTAATAACATTAAACAGTGAGGAAGCTTCACCACCTAATAACATTAAACAGTGAGGAAGCTTTCACCACCTAATAACATTAAACAGTGAGGAAGCTTCACCACCTAATAACATTAAACAGTGAGGAAGCGTTCACCACCTAATAACATTAAACAGTGAGGAAGCTTCACCACCTAATAACATTAAACAGTGAGGAAGCTTCACCACCTAATAACATTAAACAGTGAGGAAGCTTCACCACCTAATAACATTAAACAGTGAGGAAGCTTCACCACCTAATAACATTAAACAGTGAGGAAGCTTCACCACCTAATAACATTAAACAGTGAGGAAGCTTTCACCACCTAATAACATTAAACAGTGAGGAAGCTTTACCACCTAATAACATTAAACAGTGAGGAAGCTTCACCACCTAATAACATTAAACAGTGAGGAAGCTTTCACCACCTAATAACATTAAACAGTGAGGAAGCTTCACCACCTAATAACATTAAACAGTGAGGAAGCTTCACCACCTAATAACATTAAACAGTGAGGAAGCTTCACCACCTAATAACATTAAACAGTGAGGAAGCTTCACCACCTAATAACATTAAACAGTGAGGAAGCTTCACCACCTAATAACATTAAACAGTGAGGAAGCTTCACCACCTAATAACATTAAACAGTGAGGAAGCTTTACCACCTAATAACATTAAACAGTGAGGAAGCTTCACCACCTAATAACATTAAACAGTGAGGAAGCTTCACCACCTAATAACATTAAACAGTGAGAAGCTGACCACCTAATAACATTAAACAGTGAGGAAGCTTCACCACCTAATAACATTAAACAGTGAGGAAGCTTCACCACCTAATAACATTAAACGGTGAGGATGCTTCACCACCTAATAACATTAAACAGTGAGGAAGCTTCACCACCTAATAACATTAAACAGTGAGGAAGCTTCACCACCTAATAACATTAAACAGTGAGGAAGCTTCACCACCTAATAACATTAAACAGTGAGGAAGCTTCACCACCTAATAACATTAAACAGTGAGGAAGCTTCACCACCTAATAACATTAAACAGTGAGGAAGCTTCACCACCTAATAACATTAAACAGTGAGGAAGCTTTACCACCTAATAACATTAAACAGTGAGGAAGCTTCACCAGGAAGCTTCACCACCTAATAACATTAAACAGTGAGGAAGCTTCAACACCTAATAACATTAAACAGTGAGGAAGCTTCACCACCTAATAACATTAAACGGTGAGGAAGCTTCACCACCTAATAACATTAAACAGTGAGGAAGCTTCACCACCTAATAACATTAAACAGTGAGGAAGCTTCACCACCTAATAACATTAAACAGTGAGGAAGCTTCACCACCTAATAACATTAAACAGCGAGGAAGCTTCACCACCTAATAACATTAAACAGTGAGGAAGCTTCACCACCTAATAACATTAAACAGTGAGGAAGCTTCACCACCTAATAACATTAAACAGTGAGGAAGCTTTACCACCTAATAACATTAAACAGTGAGGAAGCTTCACCACCTAATAACATTAAACAGTGAGGAAGCTTCACCACCTAATAACATTAAACAGTGAGGAGGAAGCTTCACACCTAATAACATTAAACAGTGAGGAAGCTTCAACACCTAAGTAACATTAAACAGTGAGGAAGCTTCACCACCTAATAACATTAAACAGTGAGGAAGCTTCACCACCTAATAACATTAAACAGTGAGGAAGCTTCACCACCTAATAACATTTAAACAGTGAGGAAGCTTCACCACCTTAATAACATTAAACAGTGAGAGAAGCTTCACCACCTAATAACATTTTAAACAGTGAGGAAGCTTCACCACCTAATAACATTAAACAGTGAGGAAGCTTCACCACCTAATAACATTAAACAGTGAGGAAGCTTCACCACCTAATAACATTAAACAGTGAGGAAGCTTCACCACCTAATAACATTAAACAGTGAGGAAGCTTCACCACCTAATAACATTAAACAGTGAGGAAGCGTTACCACCTAATAACATTAAACAGTGAGGAAGCTTTACCACCTAATAACATTAAACAGTGAGGAAGCTTTACCACCTAATAACATTAAACAGTGAGGAAGCTTTACCACCTAATAACATTAAACAGTGAGGAAGCGTTACCACCTAATAACATTAAACAGTGAGGAAGCGTTACCACCTAATAACATTAAACAGTGAGGAAGCTTTACCACCTAATAACATTAAACAGTGAGGAAGCTTTACCACCTAATAACATTAAACAGTGAGGAAGCGTTACCACCTAATAACATTAAACAGTGAGGAAGCTTTACCACCTAATAACATTAAACAGTGAGGAAGCTTTACCACCTAATAACATTAAACAGTGAGGAAGCTTCACCACCTAATAACATTAAACAGTGAGGAAGCTTCACCACCTAATAACATTAAACAGTGAGGAAGCTTCACCACCTAATAACATTAAACAGTGAGGAAGCTTCTACCACCTAATAACATTAAACAGTGAGGAAGCTTCACCACCTAATAACATTAAACAGTGAGGAAGCTTCACCACCTAATAACATTAAACAGGTGAGGAAGCTTCACCACCTAATAACATTAAACAGTGAGGAAGCTTCACCACCTAATAACATTAAACAGTGAGGAAGCTTCACCACCTAATAACATTAAACAGTGAGGAAGCTTCACCACCTAATAACATTAAACAGTGAGGAAGCTTTACCACCTAATAACATTAAACAGCGAGGAAGCTTCACCAGGAAGCTTCACCACCTAATAACATTAAACAGTGAGGAAGCTTCAACACCTAATAACATTAAACGGTGAGGAAGCTTCACCACCTAATAACATTAAACGGTGAGGATGCTTCACCACCTAATAACATTAAACAGTGAGGAAGCTTCACCACCTAATAACATTAAACAGTGAGGAAGCTTCACCACCTAATAACATTAAACAGTGAGGAAGCTTCACCACCTAATAACATTAAACAGCGAAGAAGCTTCACCACCTAATAACATTAAACAGTGAGGAAGCTTCACCACCTAATAACATTAAACAGTGAGGAAGCTTCACCACCTAATAACATTAAACAGTGAGGAAGCTTTACCACCTAATAACATTAAACAGTGAGGAAGCTTCACCACCTAATAACATTAAACAGTGAGGAAGCTTCACCACCTAATAACATTAAACAGTGAGGAAGCTTCACCACCTAATAACATTAAACAGTGAGGAAGCTTCAACACCTAGTAACATTAAACAGTGAGGAAGCTTCACCACCTAATAACATTAAAACAGTGAGGAAGCTTCACCACCTAATAACATTAAACAGTGAGGAAGCTTCACCACCTAATAACATTAAACAGTGGAGGAAGCTTCACCACCTAATAACATTAAACAGTGAGGAAGCTTCACCACCTAATAACATTAAACAGTGAGGGAAGCTTCACCACCTAATAACATTAAACAGTGAGGAAGCTTCACCACCTAATAACATTAAACAGTGAGGAAGCTTCACCACCTAATAACATTAAACAGTGAGGAAGCTTCACCACCTAATAACATTAAACAGTGAGGAAGCTTCACCACCTAATAACATTAAACAGTGAGGAAGCTTTACCACCTAATAACATTAAACAGTGAGGGAAGCTTTACCACCTAATAACATTAAACAGTGAGGAAGCTTTACCACCTAATAACATTAAACAGTGAGGAAGCGTTACCACCTAATAACATTAAACAGTGAGGAAGCTTTACCACCTAATAACATTAAACAGTGAGGAAGCTTTACCACCTAATAACATTAAACAGTGAGGAAGCTTTACCACCTAATAACATTAAACAGTGAGGAAGCGTTACCACCTAATAACATTAAACAGTGAGGAAGCTTCACCACCTAATAACATTAAACAGTGAGGAAGCTTTACCACCTAATAACATTAAACAGTGAGGAAGCGTTACCACCTAATAACATTAAACAGTGAGGAAGCGTTACCACCTAATAACATTAAACAGTGAGGAAGCGTTACCACCTAATAACATTAAACAGTGAGGAAGCTTTACCACCTAATAACATTAAACAGTGAGGAAGCGTTACCACCTAATAACATTAAACAGTGAGGAAGCTTCACCACCTGATAACATTAAACAGTGAGGAAGCTTTACCACCTAATAACATTAAACAGTGAGGAAGCTTTACCACCTAATAACATTAAACAGTGAGGAAGCTTTACCACCTAATAACATTAAACAGTGAGGAAGCTTCACCACCTAATAACATTAAACAGTGAGGAAGCTTTACCACCTAATAACATTAAACAGTGAGGAAGCTTCACCACCTAATAACATTAAACGGTGAGGAAGCTTCACCACCTAATAACATTAAAACGTGAGGGAAGCTTCACCACCTAATAACATTAAACATGAGGAAGCTTCACCACCTAATAACATTAAACAGTGAGGAAGCTTCACCACCTAATAACATTAAACAGTGAGGAAGCTTCACCACCTAATAACATTAAACAGTGAGGAAGCTTCACCACCTAATAAACATTAAACAGTGAGGAAGCTTCACCACCTAATAACATTAAAGCAGTGAGAACTTTACCACCTAATAACATTAAACAGTGAGAAGCTATAAAGCTTCACCTAATGACATTAAACAGTGAGGACAGCTTCACCACCTAATAACATTAAACAGTGAGGAAGCTTCACCACCTAATAACATTAAACAGTGAGGAAGCTTCACCACCTAATAACATAAACAGTGAGGAAGCTTCACCACCTAATAACATTAAACAGTGAGGAAGCTTCACCACCTAATAACATTAAACAGTGAGGAAGCTTCACCACCTAATAACATTAAACAGTGAGGAAGCTTCACCACCTAATAACATTAAACAGTGAGGAAGCTTCACCACCTAATAACATTAAACAGTGAGGAAGCTTCACCACCTAATAACATTAAACAGTGAGGAAGCTTCACCACCTAATAACATTAAACAGTGAGGAAGCTTCACCACCTAATAACATTAAACAGTGAGGAAGCTTTACCACCTAATAACATTAAACAGCGAGGAAGCTCAGGAAGCTTCACCACCTAATAACATTAAACAGTGAGGAAGCTTCAACATCCTAATAACATTAAACGGTGAGGAAGCTTCACACCTAATAACATTAAACGGTGAGGAAGAAGCTTTCACCACCTAATAACATTAAACAGTGAGGAAGCTTCACCACCTAATAACATTAAAACAGTGAGGAAGCTTCAACCACCTAATAACATTAAACAGTGAGGAAGCTTCACCACCTAATAACATTAAACAGCGAAGAAGCTTCACCACCTAATAACATTAAACAGTGAGGAAGCTTCACCACCTAATAACATTAAACAGTGAGGAAGCTTCACCACCTAATAACATTAAACAGTGAGGAAGCTTCACCACCTAATAACATTAAACAGTGAGGAAGCTTCACCACCTAATAACATTAAACAGTGAGGAAGCTTCACCACCTAATAACATTAAACAGTGAGGAAGCTTCACCACCTAATAACATTAAACAGTGAGGAAGCTTCAACACCTAGTAACATTAAACAGTGAGGAAGCTTCACCACCTAATAACATTAAACAGTGAGGAAGCTTCACCACCTAATAACATTAAACAGTGAGGAAGCTTCACCACCTAATAACATTAAACAGTGAGGAAGCTTCACCACCTAATAACATTAAACAGTGAGGAAGCTTCACCACCTAATAACATTAAACAGTGAGGAAGCTTCACCACCTAATAACATTAAACAGTGAGGAAGCTTCACCACCTAATAACATTAAACAGTGAGGAAGCTTCACCACCTAATAACATTAAACAGTGAGGAAGCTTCACCACCTAATAACATTAAACAGTGAGGAAGCTTCACCACCTAATAACATTAAACAGTGAGGAAGCTTTCACCACCTAATAACATTAAACAGTGAGGAAGCTTCACCACCTAATAACATTAAACAGTGAGGAAGCTTCACCACCTAATAACATTAAACAGTGAGGAAGCTTCACCACCTAATAACATTAAACAGTGAGGAAGCTTTACCACCTAATAACATTAAACAGTGAGGAAGCTTCACCACCTAATAACATTAAACAGTGAGGAAGCTTCACCACCTAATAACATTAAACAGTGAGGAAGCTTCACCACCTAATAACATTAAACAGTGAGGAAGCTTCACCACCTAATAACATTAAAACAGTGAGGAAGCTTCACCACCTAATAACATTAAACAGTGAGGAAGCTTACCACCTAATAACATTAAACAGTGAGGAAGCTTTACCACCTAATAACATTAAACAGTGAGGAAGCTTCACCACCTAATAACATTAAACAGTGAGGAAGCTTCACCACCTAATAACATTAAACAGTGAGGAAGCTTCACCACCTAATAACATTAAACAGTGAGGAAGCTTCACCACCTAATAACATTAAACAGTGAGGAAGCTTCACCACCTAATAACATTAAACAGTGAGGAAGCTTTACCACCTAATAACATTAAACAGTGAGGAAGCTTCACCACCTAATAACATTAAACAGTGAGGAAGCTTACCACCTAATAACATTAAACAGTGAGGAAGCTTTCCCACCTAATAACATTAAACAGTGAGGAAGCTTCACCACCTAATAACATTAAACAGTGAGGAAGCTTTACCACCTAATAACATTAAACAGTGAGGAAGCTTCACCACCTAATAACATTAAACAGTGAGGAAGCTTCACCACCTAATAACATTAAACAGTGAGGAAGCTTCACCACCTAATAACATTAAACAGTGAGGAAGCTTCACCACCTAATAACATTAAACAGTGAGGAAGCTTCACCACCTAATAACATTAAACAGTGAGGAAGCTTCACCACCTAATAACATTAAACAGGTGAGGAAGCGTTACCACCTAATAACATTAAACAGTGAGGAAGCTTAACCACCTAATAACATTAAACAGTGAGGAAGCTTCACCACCTAATAACATTAAACAGTGAGAGGAGCGTTCACCAGAGAGCTTCACCACCTAATAACATTAAACAGTGAGGAAGCTTCACCACCTAATAACATTAAACAGTGAGGAAGCTTTACCACCTAATAACATTAAACAGTGAGGAAGCTTCACCACCTAATAACATTAAACAGTGAGGAAGCTTCACCACCTAATAACATTAAACAGTGGAGGAAGCTTCACCACCTAATAAACATTAAACAGTGAGGAAGCTTCACCACCTAAAAACATTAAACAGGTGAGGAAGCTTCACCACCTAATAACATTAAACAGTGAGGAAGCTTCACCACCTAATAACAGTAAACCAGTGAGAAGCGTTCACCACCTAATAACATTAAACAGTGAGGAAGCTTTACCACCTATAACATTAAAACATGATAAGCTTTACCACCATTAACATTAACAGTGAGTGAAGTCTTCACCACGTTAATAACATTAAACAGTGAGGAAGCTTCACCCACCTAATAGACATTAAACAGTGAGGAAGCTTAACCCACCTAGAACATTAAACAGTGAGGAAGCTTCTACCACCTAATAACATTAAACAAGTGGAGGAAGCTTCACCACCTAATAAACATTAAACAGGAGGAAGCTTACACCTAATACCATTAAACATGAAGCTTCACCACCTATTACATTAAACAGGGAGGAAGCTTCACAACCTAATAACATTAAACAGTGAGAAGCTGTCACCACCTAATGAAACATTAAACAGTGGAGGAAGCTTTACCACCTAAATAACATTAAACAGTGAGGAAGCTTCACCCACCTAATACACATTATACAGTGAGGAAGCTTCACCACCTAATAACATTAAACGTGAGGAAGCTTCACCACCTAATAACATTAAACAGTGAGGAAAGCTTTACCACCTAATAACATTAAAACAGTGAGGAAGCTTCACCAGGAAGCTTTCACCACCTAATAACATTAAAACAGTGAGGAAGCTTCACCAACCTAATAACAATTAAACAGTGAGGAAGCTTCAAACCACCTAATAACATTAAACAGTGGAGGAAGAGGAAGCTTCACCACCTAATAACATTAAACGTGAGGGAAGCTTCACCACCTAATAACATTAAACAGTGAGGAAGCTTCACCACCTAATAACATTAAACAGGTGAGCTTCACCAGAAGCTTCACCACCTAATAACAATAAACAGTGAGAGGAAGCTTCACCACCTAATAACATTAAACAGTGAGGAAGCTTCAACCACCTAATAACATTAAACAGTGAGGAAGCTTCACCACCTAATAACATTAAACAGTGAGGAAGCTTCACCACCTAAATAACATTAAACAGTGAGGTAAGCTTCACCACCTAATAACATTAAACAGTGAGGAAGCTTTCACCACCTAATAACATTAAACAGTGAGAAGCTTTCACCACCTAATAACATTAAACAGTGAGGAAGCTTTCACCACCTAATAACATTAAACAGTGAGAAGCTTCACCACCTAATAACATTAAACAGTGAGGAAGCTTCACCACCTAATAACATTAAACAGTGAGGAAGCTTTACCACCTAATAACATTAAACAGTGCTTTCACCAGGGAAGCTTCAAAACCACCTAATAACATTAAACAGTGAAGGAAGCTTCACCACCTAATAACATTAAACAGTGAGGAAGCTTCAACACCTAATAACATTAAAACGGTGAGGAAGCTTCCACCCCCCCCCCACCTAATAACATTTAAACAGTGAGGAAAGCTTCACCACCTAATAACATTAAAAACAGTGGAGGAAGCTTCTAAACCACCTAAAAAACATTAAACAGTGAGGAAGCTTCACCACCTAATAACATTAAACGGGGTAGTGAGGAAGCTTCACCACCTAAAAACATTAAACCAGTGAGGAAGCTTCACCACCTAATAACATTAAACAGTGAGGAAGCTTCACAAAACCACCTAATAACATTAAACAGTGAGGAAGCTTTACCACCTTAATAACATAAACAGTGAGGAAGCTTCACCACCTAATAACATTAAACAGTGAGGAAGCTTCAACCACCTAATAAACATTAAACAGTGAGGAAGCTTTCACCACCTAATAACATTAAACAGTGAGGAAGCTTTTAAAACCACCTAATAACATTAAACAGTGAGGAAGCTTACCACCTAATAACATTAAACAGTGAGGAAGCTTCACCACCTAATAACATTAAACAGTGAGGAAGCTTTACCAACCTAATAACATTAAAACAGTGAGGAAGCTTATACCACCTAATAACATTAAACAGTGAGGAAGCTTTCACCACCTAATAACATTTAAAAAACAGTGAGGAAGCTTCACCACCTAATAACATTAAACAGTGAGGAAGCTTCACCACCTAATAACATTAAACAGTGAGGAAGCGTTCACCACCTAATAACATTAAACAGTGAGGAAGCGTTACCCACCTAATAACATTAAACAGTGAGGAAGCTTACCACCTAATAACATTAAACAGTGAGGAAGCTTTCACCACCTAATAACATTAAACAGTGAGGAAGCTTCACCACCTAATAACATTAAACAGTGAGGAAGCTTCACCACCTAATAACATTAAACAGTGAGGATGCTTCACCACCCTAATAACATTAAACAGTGAGGAAGCTTCACCACCTAATAACATTAAAACAGTGAGGAAGCTTCACCACCTAATAACATTAAACAGTGAGGGAAGCTTTCACCACCTAATAACATTAAACAGTGAGGAATGCGTTCACCACCTATAACATTAAACAGTGAGGAAGCTTCACCACCTAATAACATTAAACAGTGAGGAAGCTTTACCACCTAATAACATTAAACAGTGAGGAAGCTTCACCACCTAATAACATTAAACAGTGAGGAAGCTTCACCACCTAAAACATTAAACAGGTGAGGAAGCTTCACCACCTAATAACATTAAACAGTGAGGAAGCTATACCACCTAATAACATTAAACAGTGAGGAAGCTTCACACCTAATACCATTAAAACAGTGAGGAAGCTTCACCACCTAATAACATTAAAACAGTGAGGAAGCTTTACCACCTAATAACATTAAACAGTGAGGAAGCTTTACCACCTAATAACATTAAACAGTGAGGAAGCGTTACCACCTAATAACATTAAACAGTGAGGAAGCTTCACCACCTAATAACATTAAACAGTGAGGAAGCTTCACCACCTAATAACATTAAACAGGTGAGGAAGCTTCACCACCTAATTAACATTAAACGGATGAGGAAGCTTCACCACCTAATACATTAAACAGTGAGGAAGCTTCACCACCTAATAACATTAACAGTGAGGAAGCTTCACCACCTAATAACATTAAACAGTGAGGAAGCTTCACCACCTAATAACATTAAACAGTGGAGGAAGCTTACCACCTAATAACATTAAACAGTGAGGAAGCTTACCACCTAATAACATTAAACAGTGAGGAAGCTTTACCACCTAATAACATTAAACAGTGAGGAAGCTTTACCACCTAATAACATTAAACAGTGAGGAAGCGTTCACTAAAGGGAGGAAGCTTCACCACCTAATAACATTAAACAGTGAGGAAGCTTTACCACCTAATAACATTAAACAGTGAGGAAGCTTTACCACCTAATAACATTAAACAGTGAGGAAGCTTCACCACCTAATAACATTAAACAGTGAGGAAGCTTCACCACCTAATAACATTAAACAGTGAGGAAGCTTCACCACCTAATAACATTAAACAGTGAGGAAGCTTCACCACCTAATAACATTAAACGGTGAGGAAGCTTCACCACCTAATAACATTAAACGGTGAGGAAGCTTCACCACCTAATAACATTAAACAGTGAGGAAGCTTCACCACCTAATAACATTAAACAGTGAGGAAGCTTCACCACCTAATAACATTAAACAGTGAGGAAGCTTCACCACCTAATAACATTAAACAGTGAGGAAGCTTCACCACCTAATACATTAAACAGTGAGGAAGCTTCACCACCAAATAACATTAAACAGTGAGGAAGCTTCTACACCTAATAACATTAAACAGTGAGGAGCTTTACCACCCTAATAACATTAAACAGTGAGGAAGCTTCACCACCTAATAACATTAAACAGTGAGGGAAGCTTCACCACCTAATAAAATTAAACAGTGAGGAAGCTTCACCACCTAATAACATTAAACAGTGAGGAAGCTTCACCACCTAATAACATTAAACAGTGAGGAAGCTTCACCACCTAATAACATTAAACAGTGAGGAAGCTTCACCACCTAATAACATTTAAACAGTGAGGAAGCTTCACCACCTAATAACATTAAACAGTGAGGAAGCTTCACCACCTAATAACATTAAACAGTGAGGAAGCTTCACCACCTAATAACATTAAACAGTGAGGAAGCTTACACCACCTAATAACATTTAAACAGTGAGGAAGCTTCAACCACCTAATAACATTAAACAGTGAGGAAGCTTTTACCACCTAATAACATTAAACAGTGAGGAAGCTTCACCACCTAATAACATTAAACAGAGAGGAAGCTTTACCACCTAATAACATTAAACAGTGAGGAAGCTTTCACCACCTAATAACATTAAACAGTGAGGAAGCTTACCCACCTAATAACATTAAACAGGTGAGGAAAGCTTCACCACCTAATAACATTAAACAGTGAGGAAGCTTCACCACCTAATAACATTAAACAGTGAGGAAGCTTACCACCTAATAACATTAAAACCAGTGAGGAAGCTTCAATTACCACCTAATAACATTAAACAGTGAGGAAGCTTCACCACCTAATAACATTAAACAGTGAGGAAGCTTCACCACTAATAACATTAAACAGTGAGGAAGCTTCAACCACCTAATAACATTAAACAGTGAGGAAGCTTTACCACCTAATAACATTAAACATGAGAAGCTTTCACCACCTAATAACATTAAACAGTGAGGAAGCTTAAATTAAAGAACCACCTAATAAACATTAAACAGTGAGGAAGCTTTACCATCCTAATCAAATAACATTAAACAGTGAGGAAGCGTTACCACCTAATAACATTAAACAGTGAGGAAGCTTCACCACCCCCACCTAATAACATTAAACAGTGAGGAACTTTACCACCTAATAAAAAACATTAAACAGTGAGGAAGCTTAAACCACCTAATAACATTAAACAGTGAGGAAGCTTCAAACCACCTAATAACATTAAACAGTGAGGAAGCTTTCACCACCTAATAACATTAAACAGTGAGGAAGCGTTTTACCACCTAATAACATTAAACAGTGAGGAAGCTTCACCACCTAATAACATTAAACAGTGAGGAAGCTATCACCACCTAATAACATTAAACAGTGAGGAAGCTTCACCACCTAATAACATTAAACAGTTGAGGAAGCTTCACCCACCTAATAACATTAAACAGTGAGGAAGCTTCACCACCTAATAACATTAAACAGTGAGGAAGCTTCACCACCTAATAACATTAAACAGTGAGGAAGCTTCACCACCTAATAACATTAAAACAGTGAGGAAGCTTCACCACCTAATAACATTAAACAGTGAGGAAGCTTTACCACCTATAACATTAAACAGTGAGGAAGCTTTACCACCTAATAACATTAAACAGTGAGGAAGCTTACCACCTAATAACATTAAACAGTGAGGAAGCTTTACCACCTAATAACATTAAACCAGTGAGGAAGCTTCACCACCTAATAACATTAAACAGTGAGGAAGCTTCACCACCTAATAACATTAAACAGTGGAGGAAGCTTTACCACCTAATAACATTAAACAGTGAGGAAGCTTCACCACCTAATAACATTAAAAACAGTGAGGAAGCTTCACCACCTAATAACATTAAACAGTGAGGAAGCTTCACCACCTAATAACATTAAACAGTGAGGAAGCTTTACCACCTAATAACATTAAACAGTGAGGAAGCTTCACCACCTAATAACATTAAACAGTGAGGAAGCTTTACCACCTAATAACATTAAAACAGTGAGGAAGCTTTCACCACCTAATAACATTAAACAGTGAGGAAGCTTTACACCTAATAACATTAAACAGTGAGGAAGCTTCACCACCTAATAACATTAAACAGTGAGGAAGCTTCACCACCTAATAACATTAAACAGTGAGGAAGCGTTACCACCTAAATAACATTAAACAGTGAGGAAGCTTCACCCACCTAATAACATTAAACAGTGAGGAAGCTTTACCACCTAATAACATTAAACAGTGAGGAAGCTTTACCACCTAATAAACATTAAACAGTGAGGAAGCTTCACCACCTAATAACATTAAACAGTGAGGAAGCTTTCACCACCTAATAACATTAAACAGTGAGGAAGCGTTACCACCTAATAACATTAAACAGTGAGGAAGCGTTACCACCTAATAACATTAAACAGTGAGGAAGCGTTCACCACCTAATAACATTAAAACAGTGAGGAAGCTTTACCACCTAATAACATTAAACAGTGAGGAAGCTTCACCACCTAATAACATTAAACAGTGAGGAAGCTTTCACCACCTAATAACATTAAACAGTGAGGAAGCTTCACCACCTAATAACATTAAACAGTGAGGAAGCTTCACCACCTAATAACATTAAACAGTGAGGAAGCTTCACCACCTAATAACATTAAACAGTGAGGAAGCTTTCACCACCTAATAACATTAAACAGTGAGGAAGCTTCACCACCTAATAACATTAAACAGTGAGGAAGCTTCACCACCTAATAACATTAAACAGTGAGGAAGCTTTCACCACCTAATAACATTAAACAGTGAGGAAGCTTCACCACCTAATAACATTAAACTGTGAGGAAGCTTCACCACCTAATAACATTAAACAGTGAGGAAGCTTCACCACCTAATAACATTAAACAGTGAGGAAGCTTCACCACCTAATAACATTAAACAGTGAGGAAGCTTCACCACCTAATAACATTAAACAGTGAGGAAGCTTCACCACCTAATAACATTAAACAGTGAGGAAGCTTCACCACCTAATAACATTAAACAGTGAGGAAGCTTCCACCTAATAACATTAAACAGTGAGGAAGCTTCACCACCTAATAACATTAAACAGTGAGGAAGCTTCACCCACCTAATAACATTAAACAGTGAGGAAGCTTCACACCTAATAACATTAAAACAGTGAGGAAGCTTCACCACCTAATAACATTAAACAGTGAGGAAGCTTCACCACCTAATAACATTAAACAGTGAGGAAGCTTTCACCACCTAATAACATTAAACAGGTGAGGAAGCTTCACCACCTAATAACATTAAACGGTGAGGAAGCTTCACCACCTAAAAACATTAAACAGTGAGGAAGCTTCACCACCTAAAAACATTAAACAGTGAGGAAGGCTTCACCACCTAATAACATTAAACAGTGAGGAAGCTTCACCCCCTAATAACATTAAACAGTGAGGAAGCTTACCACCTAATCACATTAAACAGGTGAGGAAGCTTCACCACCTATAACATAAACAGTGAGGAAGCTTCACCACCTAATAACATTAAACAGTCGAGGAAGCTTTACCACCTAATAACATTAAACAGTGAGGAAGCTTCGGTAGCTCACCTAATAACATTAAACAGTGAGAAGCTTCACCACCTAAAAACATTAAACAGTGAGGAAGCTTCACCACCTAATAACATTAAACAGCGAGGAAGCTTAACCAGGAAGCTTCAACCACCTAATAACATTAAACAGTGAGGAAGCTTCAACCACCTAATAACATTAAACAGTGAGGAAGCTTCACCACCTAATAACATTAAACAGTGAGGAAGCTTCACCACCTAATAACATTAAACAGTGAGGAAGCTTCACCACCTAATAACATTAAACAGTGAGGAAGCTTCACCACCTAATAACATTAAACAGTGAGGAAGCTTCACCACCTAATAACATTAAACAGTGAGGAAGCTTTACCACCTAATAACATTAACAGTGAGGAAGCTTCACCACCTAATAACATTAAACAGTGAGGAAGCTTTACCACCTAATAACATTAAACAGTGAGGAAGCTTCACCACCTAATAACATTAAACAGTGAGGAAGCTTCACCACCTAATAACATTAAACAGTGAGGAAGCTTCACCACCTAATAACATTAAACAGTGAGGAAGCTTCACCACCTAATAACATTAAACAGTGAGGAAGCTTCACCACCTAATAACATTAAACAGTGAGGAAGCTTCACCACCTAATAACATTAAACAGTGAGGAAGCTTCACCACCTAATAACATTAAACAGTGAGGAAGCTTTACCACCTAATAACATTAAACAGTGAGGAAGCTTCACCACCTAATAACATTAAACAGTGAGGAAGCTTCACCACCTAATAACATTAAACAGTGAGGAAGCTTCACCACCTAATAACATTAAACAGTGAGGAAGCTTCACCACCTAATAACATTAAACAGTGAGGAAGCTTTACCACCTAATAACATTAAACAGTGAGGAAGCTTTACCACCTAATAACATTAAACAGTGAGGAAGCTTCACCACCTAATAACATTAAACAGTGAGGAAGCTTCACCACCTAATAACATTAAACAGTGAGGAAGCTTCACCACCTAATAACATTAAACAGTGAGGAAGCTTCACCACCTAATAACATTAAACAGTGAGGAAGCTTCACCACCTAATAACATTAAACAGTGAGGAAGCTTCACCACCTAATAACATTAAACAGTGAGGAAGCTTCACCACCTAATAACATTAAACAGTGAGGAAGCTTCACCACCTAATAACATTAAACAGTGAGGAAGCTTCACCAACCTAATAACATTAAACAGTGAGGGAAGCTTTACCACCTAATAACATTAAACAGTGAGGAAGCTTCACCACCTAATAACATTAAACAGTGAGGAAGCTTCACCACCTAATAACATTAAACAGTGAGGAAGCGTTCACCACCTAATAACATTAAACAGTGAGGAAGCTTCACCCACCTAATAACATTAAACAGTGAGGAAGCTTCACCACCTAATAACATTAAACAGTGAGGAAGCTTCACCACCTAATAACATTAAACAGTGAGGAAGCGTTACCACCTAATAACATTAAACAGTGAGGAAGCTTCACCACCTAATAACATTAAACAGTGAGGAAGCTTCACCACCTAATAACATTAAACAGTGAGGAAGCGTTACCACCTAATAACATTAAACAGTGAGGAAGCGTTACCACCTAATAACATTAAACAGTGAGGAAGCGTTACCACCTAATAACATTAAACAGTGAGGAAGCGTTACCACCTAATAACATTAAACAGTGAGGAAGCTTCACCACCTAATAACATTAAACAGTGAGGAAGCTTACCACCTAATAACATTAAACAGTGAGGAAGCTTCACCACCTAATAACATTAAACAGTGAGGAAGCTTCACCACCTAATAACATTAAACAGTGAGGAAGCTTCACCACCTAATAACATTAAACAGTGAGGGAAGCTTCACCACCTAATAACATTAACAGTGAGGAAGCTTTCACCACCTAATAACATTAAACAGTGAGGAAGCTTCAACCAACTTAATAACATTAAACAGTGAGGAAGCTTCCACCCACCTAATTCAACATTAAACATTGAGGAAGCTTCACCACCTAATAACATTAAACAGTGAGGAAGCTTCACCACCAAATAACATTAAACAGTGAGGAAGCTTTCACCACCTAATAACATTAAACAGTGAGGAAGCTTCACCACCTAATAACATTAAACAGTGAGGAAGCTTTACCACCTAATACATTAAACAGTAGGGAAGCTTCACCACCTAATAACATTAAAACAGTGAGGAAGCTTCACCACCTTATAACATTAAACAGTGAGAAGCTTCACCACCTAATACCATAAACAGTGAGGATGCTTTCACCACTATACCGATAAACAGTGAGGAAGCTTTCACCACCTAATACCATTAAACAGTGAGGAAGCTTTACCACCTAATAACATTAAACAGGTGAGGAAGCTTCACCACCTAATAACATTAAACAGTGAGGGAAGCTTTACCACCTAATAACATTAAACAGTGAGGAAGCTTCACCACCTAATAACATTAAACAGTGAGGAAGCTTCACCACCTAATAACATTAAACAGTGAGGAAGCTTCACCACCTAATAACATTAACAGTGAGGAAGCTTCACCACCTAATACATTAAACAGTGAGGAAGCTTCACCACCTAATAACATTAAACAGTGAGGAAGCTTCTACCACCTAATAACATTAAACAGTGAGGAAGCTTCACCACCTAATACATTAAACAGTGAGGAAGCTTCACCCACCTAATAACATTAAAAACAGTGAGGAAGCTTCACCACCTAATAACATTAAAAACAGTGAGGAAGCTTCACCACCTAATAACATTAAACAGTGAGGAAGCTTCACCACCTAATAACATTAAACAGTGAGGAAGCTTCACCACCTAATAACATTAAACAGTGAGGAAGCTTCACCACCTAATAACATTAAACAGTGAGGGAAGCTTCACCACCTAATACATTAAACAGTGAGGAAGCTTCACCACCTAATAACATTAAACAGTGAGGAAGCTTCACCACCTAATAACATTAAACAGTGAGGAAGCTTCACCACCTAATAACATTAAACAGTGAGGAAGCTTCACCACCTAATAACATTAAACAGTGAGGAAGCTTCACCACCTAATAACATTAAACAGTGAGGAAGCTTCACCACCTAATAACATTAAACAGTAGGGAAGCTTCACCACCTAATAACATTAAACAGTGAGGAAGCTTCACCACCTAATAACATTAAACAGTGAGGAAGCTTCACCACCTATAACATTAAACAGTGAGGAAGCTTCACCACCTAATAACATTAAACAGTGAGGAAGCTTCACCACCTAATAACATTAAACAGTGAGGAAGCTTCACCACCTAATAACATTAAACAGTGAGGAAGCTTCACCACCTAATAACATTAAACAGTGAGGAAGCTTCACCACCTAATAACATTAAAACAGTGAGGAAGCTTCACCACCTAATAACATTAAACAGTGAGGAAGCTTCACCACCTAATAACATTAAACAGTGAGGAAGCTTCACCACCTAATAACTTAAACAGTGAGGAAGCTTCACCACCTAATAACATTAAACAGTGAGGAAGCTTCACCCACCTAATAACATTAAACAGTGAGGAAGCTTTCACCACCTAATAACATTAAACAGTGAGGAAGCTTCACCACCTAATAACATTAAACAGTGAGGAAGCTTCAACCACCTAATAACAATTAAACAGTGAGGAAGCTTCACCACCTAATAACATTAACAGTGAGGAAGCTCACCACCTAATACATTAAACAGTGAGGAAGCTTCAGCCACCTAATAACATTAAACAGTGAGGAAGCTTCACCACCTAATAACATTAAACAGTGAGGAAGCTTCACCACCTAATAACATTAAACAGTGAGGAAGCTTCACCACCTAATAACATTAAACAGTGAGGAAGCTTCACCACCTAATAACATTAAACAGTGAGGAAGCTTCACCACCTAATAACATTAAACAGTGAGGAAGCTTCACCACCTAATAACATTAAACAGTGAGGAAGCTTCACCACCTAATAACATTAAACAGTGAGGAAGCTTCACCACCTAATAACATTAAACAGTGAGGAAGCTTCACCACCTAATAACATTAAACAGTGAGGAAGCTTTACCACCTAATAACATTAAACAGTGAGGAAGCTTCACCACCTAATAACATTAAACAGTGAGGAAGCTTCACCACCTAATAACATTAAACAGTGAGGAAGCTTCACCACCTAATAACATTAAACAGTGAGGAAGCTTCACCACCTAATAACATTAAACAGTGAGGAAGCTTCACCACCTAATAACATTAAACAGTGAGGAAGCTTTACCACCTAATAACATTAAACAGTGAGGAAGCTTCACCACCTAATAACATTAAACAGTGAGGAAGCTTCACCACCTAATAACATTAAACAGTGAGGAAGCTTCACCACCTAATAACATTAAACAGTGAGGAAGCTTCACCACCTAATAACATTAAACAGTGAGGAAGCTTCACCACCTAATAACATTACTTTAAACAGTGAGGAAGCTTCACCACCTAATAACATTAAACAGTGAGGAAGCTTCACCACCTAATAACATTAAACAGTGAGGAAGCTTTACCACCTAATAACATTAAACAGTGAGGAAGCTTCACCACCTAATAACATTAAACAGTGAGGAAGCTTCACCACCTAATAACATTAAACAGTGAGGAAGCTTCACCACCTAATAACATTAAACAGTGAGGAAGCGTTACCACCTAATAACATTAAACAGTGAGGAAGCTTTACCACCTAATAACATTAAACAGTGAGGAAGCTTCACCACCTAATAACATTAAACAGTGAGGAAGCGTTACCACCTAATAACATTAAACAGTGAGGAAGCGTTACCACCTAATAACATTAAACAGTGAGGAAGCGTTACCACCTAATAACATTAAACAGTGAGGAAGCTTCACCACCTAATAACATTAAACAGTGAGGAAGCTTCACCACCTAATAACATTAAACACATTAAGTGGGGGTCACCAGTTCTGGTGACTTCTTAAAAGCCCGCCCCGCCCCGCCCCGCCCCCTCCCGCCCGCCCCCCCCCCCCCGCCCCGCCCCCCCCCCCCCCCCCCCCCCGCCCCGCCGCCGCCCCGCCCCGCCCCCCCCCCCCGCCACGCCCCGCCACGCCCCGCCACGCCCCCCGCTATAGACAATAGGGTTTATAGAGTGGAAGGAGAGCATGGAGCAGAACCAATAGAATGTCAGAACAGGAAATAACAAACCTGAGTCAACACTAGGACTTCTACATTACCAATCTCTGTCCTTTGTCCAAGAGCTGTTGATTCGTAACGTTACTGGGTTGGTGGTCACGTAAAATGACTACTGTTAGTGTCAGGAAATGGAGACTGGGTTTACCAAGCCAGTTAGGGTACTTTTTATGAGGGATTATTCCAGTTCAGTTAACACCGCCAGCAGGGATTGTAGAAAACAGCAGAGCCGTAATACAGTGGAGCGATACTGTACCCAACCTGATAGTCAAGATAAATGGAAAACTGAGTGATATATTATTATTGTACCTAACTTGATGACCTCCAGAGGTACGGTGTGACAGAGACTGAGCAGATCAGGAGTCTCACTCTCAACCTTCACCACCTTCACCGCAGCTCTGTCTGAGACCTGGTCAACACAGGAAACAGTAGTTAGTTGAATATGAATAACAGAAAGACTACTGCGGAGTAGCATGCTATCAGCTATACTGTATGGTAGCATGCTATCAGCTATACTGTATAGATATATCAGCTATACTGTATGGTAGCATGCTATCAGCTATACTGTATGGTAGCATGCTATCAGCTATACTGTATAGTAGCATGCTATCAGCTTTACTGTATAGTAGCATGCTATCAGCTTTATTGTATAGTAGCATGCTATCAGCTTTACTGTATAGTAGCATGCTATCAACTATACTGTATAGTAGCATGCTATCAGCTTTACTGTATAGTAGCATACTATCAGCTATACTGTATATTAGCATGCTATCATCTATACTGTATAGTAGCATGCTATCAGCTATACTGTATAGTAGCATGCTATCAGCTATACTGTATAGATATATCAGCTTTACTGTATAGTAGCATGCTATCAACTATACTGTATAGTAGCATGCTATCAGCTATACTGTATAGTAGCATGCTATCAGCTATACTGTATAGTAGCATGCTATCAGCTATACTGTATAGTAGCATGCTATCAGCTATACTGTATAGTAGCATGCTATCATCTATACTGTATAGTAGCATGCTATCATCTATACTGTATAGTAGCATGCTATCAGCTATACTGTATAGTAGCATGCTATCAGCTATACTGTATAGTAGCATGCTATCAGCTATACTGTATAGTAGCATGCTATCAGCTTTACTGTATAGTAGCATGCTATCAGCTATACTGTATAGTAGCATGCTATCAGCTATACTGTATAGTAGCATGCTATCAGCTATACTGTATAGTAGCATGCTATCATCTATACTGTATAGTAGCATGCTATCATCTACAGTGGGGAAAAAAAGTATTTAGTCAGCCACCAATTGTGCAAGTTCTCCCACTTAAAAAGAGAGGCCTGTAATTTTCATCATAGGTACACGTCAACTATGACAGACAAAATTAGGGAAAAAAATCCAGAAAATCACATTGTAGGATTTTTTATGAATTTATTTGCAAATTATGGTGGAAAATAAGTATTTGGTCAATAACAAAAGTTTCTCAATACTTTGTTATATACCCTATGTTGAAAATGACACAGGTCAAACGTTTTCTGTAAGTCTTCACAAGGTTTTCACACACTGTTGCTGGTATTTTGGCCCATTCCTCCATGCAGATCTCCTCTAGAGCAGTAATTTTTGGGGGCTGTCGCTGGGCAACACAGACTTTCAACTCCCTCCAAAGATTTTCTATGGGGTTGAGATCTGGAGACTGGCTAGGCCACTCCAGGACCTTGAAATGCTTCTTACGAAGCCACTCCTTCGTTGCCCGGGCGGTGTGTTTGGGATCATTGTCATGCTGAAAGACCCAGCCACGTTTCATCTTCAATGCCCTTGCTGATGGAAGGAGGTTTTCACTCAAAATCTCACGATACATGGCCCCATTCATTCTTTCCTTTACACGGATCAGTCGTCCTGGTCCCTTTGCAGAAAAACAGCCCCAAAGCATGATGTTTCCACCCCCATGCTTCACAGTAGGTATGGTGTTCTTTGGATGCAACTCAGCATTCTTTGTCCGCCAAACACGACGAGTTGAGTTTTTACCAAAAAGTTATATTTTGGTTTCATCTGACCATATGACATTCTCCCAATCCTCTTCTGGATCATCCAAATGCACTCTAGCAAACTTCACATGGACATGTACTGGTTTAAGCAGGGGGACACGTCTGGCACTGCAGGATTTGAGTCCCTGGCGGCGTAGTGTGTTACTGATGGTAGGCTTTGTTACTTTGGTCGCAGCTCTCTGCAGGTCATTCACTAGGTCCCCCCGTGTGGTTCTGGGATTTTTGCTCACTGTTCTTGTGATCATTTTGACCCCACGGGGTGAGATCTTGCGTGGAGCCCCAGATCGAAGGAGATTATCAGTGGTCTTGTATGTCTTCCATTTCCTAATAATTGCTCCCACAGTTGATTTCTTCAAACCAAGCTGCTTACCTATTGCAGATTCAGTCTTCCCAGCCTGGTGCAGGTCTACAATTTTGTTTCTGGTGTCCTTTGACAGCTCTTTGGTCTTGGCCATAGTGGAGTTTGGAGTGTGACTGTTTGAGGTTGTGGACAGGTGTCTTTTATACTGATAAGTTCAAACAGGTGCCATTAATACAGGTAACGAGTGGAGGACAGAGGAGCCTCTTAAAGAAGAAGTTACAGGTCTGTGAGAGACAGAAATCTTGTTTATAGGTGACCAAATACTTATTTTCCACCATAATTTGCAAATAAATTCATTAAAAATCCTACAATGTGATTTTCTGGATTTTTTTTCTCAATTTGTCTGTCATAGTTGACGTGTACCTATGATGAAAATTACAGGCCTCTCTCATCTTTTTAAGTGAGAGAACTTGCACAATTGGTGGCTGACTAAATACTTTTTCCCCCCACTGTATACTGTGGAGTAGCATGCTATCAGCTATACTGTGTAGTAGTCCTGTTGGAAGGTGAACCTTCGCCCCAGTCTGAGGTCCTGAGTGCTCTGGAGCAGGTTTTCATCAAGGATCTCTCTGTACTTTACTCCGTTCATCTTGCCCTCGATCCTGACTAGATTCCCAGTCCATGCAGCTGAAAAACATCCCCACAGCACGATTCTGCCACCGTAGGGATGGTGCCAGGTTTCCTCCAGACGTGACGCTTGGCATTCAGGCCAAAGAGTTCAATCTTGGTTTCATCAGACCAGAGAATCTTGTTTCTAATGGTCTGAGATTCTTTAGGTGCCTTTTGGCAAACTACAAGTCGGCTGTCATGTGCCTTTTACTGAGGAGTGGCTTCCGTCTGGCCACTCTACCATAAAGGCCTGATTGGTGGAGTGCTGCAGTGATGGTTGTCCTTCTGGAAGGTTCTCCCATCTCCACAGAGGAACTCTAGAGCTCTGTCAGAGTGACCATCGGGTTCTTGGTCACCTCCCTGACCAAGGCCCTTCTCCCCCGATTGCTCAGTTTGGCCGGGCAGCTAGCTCTAGGAAGGGTCTTGGTGGTTCCAAACTTCTTCCATTTAAGAATGGAGGCCACTGTGTTCTTGGGGACCTTCAATGCTGCAGATTTTTTTTGGGCACCCTTCCCCAGATCTGTGCCTCGACACAATCCTGTCTCAGAGTTGTAGTTCTAGAAACATCTCAATGATGATCAATGGAAACAGGATGAACCTGAGCTCAATTTCGAGTCTAATAGCAAAGGGTCTGAATACTTATGTAAATGAGGTATTCCTGTTTAGAAATTTTAATATATTTGAAAAAACTTAAAACCTTTTTTCGCTTTGTCATTATGGGGTATTGTGTGTAGATTGAGGATATTTTTTTTGTATTAATCCCTTTTAGAATAAGGCTGAAATGTAACAAAATGTGGAATACTTTCCAAAGGCACACATATATTATATATACCGTCTGTGTGTGTGTATATATATATATATATATATATATATATATATATATATATATATATATATATATATATATATATATATATATATATATATATATATATATATACACAGTGGGGAGAACAAGTATTTGATACACTGCCGATTTTGCAGGTTGTCCTACTTACAAAGCATGTAGAGGTCTGTAATTTTTATCATAGGTACACTTAAACTGTGAGAGACGGAATCTAAAACAAAAATCCAGAAAATCACATTGTATGATTTTTAAGTAATTAATTTGCATTTTATTGCATGACATAAGTATTTGATACATCAGAAAAGCAGAACTTAATATTTAGTACAGAAACCTTTGTTTGCAATTACAGAGATCATACGTTTCCTCTAGGTCTTGACCAGGTTTGCACACACTGCAGCAGGGATTTTGGCCCACTCCTCCATACAGACCTTCTCCAGATCCTTCAGGTTTCGGGGCAATACGGACTTTCAGCTCCCTCCAAAGATTTTCTATTGGGTTCAGGTCTGGAGACTGGCTAGGCCACTCCAGGACCTTGAGATGCTTCTTACGGAGCCACTCCTTAGTTGCCCTGGCTGTGTGTTTCGGGTCGTTGTCATGCTGGAAGACCCAGCCACGACCCATCTTCAATGCTCTTACTGAGGGAAGGAGGTTGTTGGCCAAGATCTCATGATACATGGCCCCATCCATCCTCCCCTCAATACGTTGCAGTCGTCCTGTCCCCTTTGCAGAAAAGCCTCCCCAAAGAATGATGTTTCCACCTCCATGCATCACGGTTGGGATGGTGTTCTTGGGGTTGTACTCATCCTTCTTCTTCCTCCAAACACAGCGAGTGGCGTTTAGACCAAAAAGCTCTATTTTTGTCTCATCAGACCACATGACCTTCTCCCATTCCTCCTCTGGATCATCCAGATGGTCATTGGCAAACTTCAGACGGGCCTGGACATGCGCTGGCTTGAGCAGGGGGACCTTGTGTGCGCTGCAGGATATTAATCCAGGACGGCGTAGTGTGTTACTAATGGTTTTCTTTAAGACTGTGGTCCCAGCTCTCTTCAGGTCATTGACCAGGTCCTGCCGTGTAGTTCTGGGCTGATTCCTCACCTTCCTCATGATAATTGATGCCCCACGAGGTGAGATCTTGCATGGAGCCCCAGACCGAGGGTGATTGACCGTCATCTTGAACTTCTTCCATTTTCTAATAATTGCGCCAACAGTTGTTGCCTTCTCACAAAGCTGCTTGCCTATTGTCCTGTAGCCCATCCCAGCCTTGTGCAGGTCTACAATTTTATCCCTGATGTCCTTACACAGCTCTCTGGTCTTGGCCATTGTGGAGAGGTTGGAGTATGTTTGATTGAGTGTGTGGACAGGTGTATTTTATACAGGTAACGAGTTCAAACAGGTGCAGTTAATACAGGTAATGAGTGGAGAACAGGAGGGCTTCTTAAAGAAAAACTAGCAGGTCTGTGAGAGCCGGAATTCTTACAGGTTGGTAGGTGATCAAATACTTATGTCATGCAATAAAATTCAAATTAATTACTTAAAAATCATACAATGTGATTTTCTGGATTTTTGTTTTAAATTCCGTCTCTCACAGTTGAAGTGTACCTATGATAAAAATTACAGACCTCTACATGCTTTTGTAAGTAGGAAAACCTGCAAAATTGGCAGTGTATCAAATACTTCTCCCCACTGTATATATAAACTTTTCCGAAGTAATGCCGAAACGTTGCTGGTTTACCCAATAAATTACTTGGGAGTTATATATATATATATATATATATATATATATATATATATATATATAGATATATAGATATATATATATATATATACACATACACACACACACACAGTACCAGTCAAAAGTTTGGACACACCTACTCATTCCAGGGTTATTCATTATTTTCACTATTTTCTACATTGTAGAATAATAGTGAAGACATCAAAACTATGAAATAACACATATGGAAACATGTAGTAACCAAAAAAGTGTTAAACAAATCAAAATATATTTACATTTGAGATTCTTCTAAGTAGCCACCCTTTGCCTTGATGACAGCTTTGCACACTATTGGCATTCTCTCAACCAGCTTCATGAGGTAGTCACCTGGAATGCATTTCAATTAACAGGTGTGCCTTCTTAAAAGTTAATTTGTGGAATTTCTTTCCTTAATGTGTTTGAGCCAATCAGTTGTGTTGTGACAAGGTAGGGGGGGTATACAGAAGATAGCCCTATTTGGTAAAAGACCAAGTCCATATTATGGCAAGAACAGCTTAAATAAGCAAAGAGAAACGACTCTCCATCATTACTTTAAGACATGAAGGTCAGTCAATATGGAAAATGTAATAACTTTAAACGTTTCTTTAAGTACAGTCGCAAAAACCATCAAGCGCTATGATGAAACTGGCTCTCATGAGGACCGCCACAGGAATGGAAGACCCAGAGTTACCTCTGCTGCAGAGGATAAGTTAATTAGAGTTACCAGCCTCAGAAATTGTAGCCCAAATAAATGCTTCACAGAGTTCAAGTAACAGACACATCTCAACATCAACTGTTCAGAGGGGACTGTGTGAATCAGGCCTTTGTGGTCGAATTGCTGCAAAGAAACCACTACTAAAGGACACCAATAATAAAAAGAGACTTGCTTGGGCCAAGAAACATGAGCAATGGACATTAGACCGGTGGAAATTTGACCTTTGGTCTGATGAGTCCAAATTGGAGATGTTTGGTTCAAACCGCTATGTCTTTGTGAGACGCGGTGTGGGTGAACGGATGATCTCTGCATGTGTATTTCCCACCGTAAAGCATGGAGGAGGAGGTGTTATGGTGTGGGGGTGCTTTGCTGGTGACACTGTCTGTGATTTATTTAGAATTCAAGGCACACTTAACCAGCATGGCTACCACAGCATTCTGCAGCGATACGCCATCCCATCTGGTTTGGACTTAGTGGGACTATCTTTTGTTTTTCAACAGGACAATGACCCAACACACCTCCAGGCTGTGTAAGGGCTATTTGACCAAGGAGAGTGATGGAGTGCTGTATCAGATGACCTGGCCTCCACAATCCCCCGACCTCAACCAAATTGAGCTGGTTTTGGATGAGTCGGATGGCAGAGTGAAGGAAAAGCAGCCAACAAGTGCTCAGCATACAGTTGATGTCAGAAGTTTACATACACTTAGGATGGAGTCATTAAAACTCGTTTTTTAACCACTCCACAAATTTCGTGTTAACAAACTATAGTTTTGGCAAGTCGGTTAGGACATCTACTTTGTGCATGACACAAGTCATTTTTCCAACAATTGTTTACAGACAGATTATTTCACTTATAATTCACTGTATCACAATTCCAGTGGGTCAGAAGTTTACATACACTTAGTTGACTGTGCCTTTAAACAGCTTGGAAAATTCCAGAAAATGACGTCATGGCTTTAGAAGCTTCTGATAGGCTAATTGACATAATTTGTGTCACTTGGAGGTGTACCTATGGATGTATTTCAAGGCCTACCTTCAAACTCAGTGCCTCTTTGCATGACATCATGGGAAAATCAAAAGAAATCAACCAAGACTTCAGAAAAAAGATTGTAGACCTCCACAAGTCTGGTTCATCCTTGGGAGCAATTTCCAAACGCCTGAAGGTACCACGTTCATCTGTACAAACAATAGTACGCAAGTATAAACACCATGGGACCACGCAGCCGTCATACCGCTCAGGAAGGAGACGCGTTCTGTCTCCTAGAGATTAACGTACTTTGGTGCGAAAAGTGCAAATCAATCCCAGATCAACAGCAAAGGACCTTGTGAAGATGCTGGAGGAAACAGGTACAAAAGTATCTATATCCACAGTAAAACAAGTCCTATATCGACATAACCTGAAAGGCCGCTCAGCAAGGAAGAAGCCACTGCTCCAAAACCACCATAAAAAAGCCAGACTACGGTTTGCAACTGCACATGGGGACAAAGATTGTACTTTTTGGAGAAATGTCCTCTGGTCTGATGAAACAAAAATAGAACCGTTTGGCCATAATGACCATCGTTATGTTTGGAGGAAAAAGGGGAAAGCTTGCAAGCCGAAGAACACCATCCCAACCGTGAAGCACGGGGGTGGCAGCATCATGCTGTGGGGGTGCTTTGCTGCAGGAGGGACTGGTGCACTTCACAAAATAGATGGCATCATGAGGAAGGAAAATTATGTGGATATATTGAAGCAACATCTCAAGACATCAGTCAGGAAGTTAAAGCTTGGTCGCAAATGGGTCTTCCAAATGGACAATGACCCCAAGCATACTTCCAAAGTTGTGGCAAAATGGCTTAAGGACAACAAAGTCAAGGTATTGGAGTGGCCATCACGAAGCCCTGACCTCAATCATATAGAACATTTGTGGGCAGAACTGAAAAAGCGTGTGCGAGCAAGGAGGCCTACAAACCTGACTCAGTTACACCAGCTCTGTCAGGAGGAATGGGCCAAAATTCACCCAATTTATTGTGGGAAGCTTGAGGAAGGCTACCCGAAACGTTTGACCCAAGTTAAACAATTGAAAGCCAATGCTACCACAATCTGTAGAAGCAATGAGAATAGAAAGGTTCAGAACTTTTGTAAAACATCACAGTACGGTTGAAAAATATATGGCAAATAGAAATCCTATATGGATGGTGTTAAGAGATAGATGGGAGGTATTGAATAGAGTTGAAGGATGGGACTAATAACAACTAACAACAAATAATAACAAAGATAACTAACAATGTAAGCATACTGTGTCCATGATAAATTATAAGTATATAGGTTGTAGGTTGGGAGCTTTTGGGAAAGAGCACAGTTAGAAAGATATGGCATATAGAAGCAAACCGGATGGACATCATGAAAATGATCGGAGAGGTTGAGAGTAGAAGAAGTTCAGGAGCAAAAAAAAAGATATTTTGTAGTGAGAGAATGTCTTTCTTTCGGGATATGAATACCGAGTATGTCCACGTCACTGTCTGACCATTTTATTGGTAAACTACACGGTAATGTAAAAGCATGCAATGGTCAGTGAGTCTGGCCTGCTCTCTCATTTCTGTGTCTGTGACCTCCTCTTTGACCTCGGTGTCTGTGACCTCCTCTTTGACCTCGGTGTCTGTGGTCTCCACTTTAACAACTGACTTCTGGTCCTCTTCCGACAGATGTGTTTGAAGTCCTTCCAGAACCGTCCGAGCCTTCACAAAGGGAGGGATGTTTAATCTAAAATAAGAGAGGAAAGAGTAGCTCATTACGTCAGAAGAAGGTCTGTTTCTCACAAGATGAGGAAGAATTCTAGGGAATTTTAAGTAAAGAAATGTCATAGCTTGAAAATGTGCTTGTACAACTATGGTGTTGATAGTTTTGTTTTGACTCACAATATCTGACAAGACGTGGTTCTAATACTAAAACAATATCATAATCTAAAATAAATCAAGGTTAACATAGATGTTGGGGCAGTGATTGATGTCGGTCACCTGAAGAGTATCTCTGCTCTCAGGTAGTTGCCAATGCCGTTAAAGTACTTCTGGTTCAACAGAACCTCACAGATGGGCCGGTCGAACGCTCTGTCGGACAGGTGGGACAGGACATTCTCCCTGGAACAGAAACGATGTACAGCAATGTAGAACAGTAGTCATATAAGCACATCCTCTGAAAAGTTACCATCTGAACCCCGATACTCTGGGTTACCATCTGAACCCCGATACTCTGGGTTACCATCTGAACCCTGATACTCTGGGTTACCCTCTGGGTCACCATCTGAACCCCGATACTCTGAGTCACCATCTGAACCCTGATACTCTGAGTCACCATCTGAACCCTGATACTCTGGGTCATCATCTGAACCCCGATACTCTGAGTCACCATCTGAACCCTGATACTCTGGGTCACCACCTGAACCCTGATACTCTGGGTTACCATCTGAACCCCGATACTCTGGGTTACCATCTGAACCCCGATACTCTGGGTTACCATCTGAACCCCGATACTCTGGGTTACCATCTGAACCCTGATACTCTGGGTTACCATCTGAACCCCGATACTCTGGGTTACCATCTGAACCCCGATACTCTGGGTTACCATCTGAACCCCGATACTCTGGGTTACCATCTGAACCCCGATACTCTGGGTTACCATCTGAACCCCGATACTCTGGGTTACCATCTGAACCCCGATACTCTGGGTCACCATCTGAACCCTGATACTCTGGGCAACCATCTGAACCCTGATACTCTGGGTTACCATCTGAACCCTGATACTCTGGGTTACCATCTGAACCCCGATACTCTGGGTCACCATCTGAACCCCGATACTCTGGGTTACCATCTGAACCCCGATACTCTGGGTTACCATCTGAACCCCGATACTCTGGGTTACCATCTGAACCCCGATACTCTGGGTTACCATCTGAACCCCGATACTCTGGGTTACCATCTGAACCCTGATACTCTGGGTTACCATCTGAACCCTGATACTCTGGGTTACCATCTGAACCCTGATACTCTGGGTTACCATCTGAACCCTGATACTCTGGGTTACCATCTGAACCCTGATACTCTGGGTTACCCTCTGAACCCCGATACTCTGGGTTACCATCTGAACCCCGATACTCTGGGTTACCATCTGAACCCCGATACTCTGGGTTACCATCTGAACCCTGATACTCTGGGTTACCCTCTGAACCCCGATACTCTGGGTTACCATCTGAACCCCGATACTCTGGGTTACCATCTGAACCCCGATACTCTGGGTTACCATCTGAACCCCGATACTCTGGGTTACCCTCTGGGTCACCATCTGAACCCCGATACTCTGGGTTACCATCTGAACCCCGATACTCGGTCACCATCTGAACCCCGATACTCTGGGCTAACGTCTGAACCCCGATACTCTGGGTTACCATCTGAACCCCGATACTCTGGGTTAGTATCTGAACCCCGATACTCTGGGTCACCATCTGAACCCCGATACTCTGGGTTACCATCTGAACCCCGATACTCTGGGTTACCATCTGAACCCTGATACTCTGGGTTACCATCTGAACCCTGATACTCTGGGTTACCATCTGAACCCTGATACTCTGGGTTACCATCTGAACCCTGATACTCTGGGTTACCATCTGAACCCTGATACTCTGGGTTACCCTCTGAACCCCGATACTCTGGGTTACCATCTGAACCCCGATACTCTGGGTTACCATCTGAACCCCGATACTCTGGGTTACCATCTGAACCCTGATACTCTGGGTTACCCTCTGAACCCCGATACTCTGGGTTACCATCTGAACCCCGATACTCTGGGTTACCATCTGAACCCCGATACTCTGGGTTACCATCTGAACCCCGATACTCTGGGTTACCCTCTGGGTCACCATCTGAACCCCGATACTCTGGGTTACCATCTGAACCCCGATACTCGGTCACCATCTGAACCCCGATACTCTGGGCTAACGTCTGAACCCCGATACTCTGGGTTACCATCTGAACCCCGATACTCTGGGTTAGTATCTGAACCCCGATACTCTGGGTCACCATCTGAACCCCGATACTCTGGGTTACCATCTGAACCCCGATACTCTGGGTTACCATCTGAACCCTGATACTCTGGGTTACCCTCTGGGTCACCATCTGAACCCCGATACTCTGAGTCACCATCTGAACCCTGATACTCTGAGTCACCATCTGAACCCTGATACTCTGGGTCATCATCTGAACCCCGATACTCTGAGTCACCATCTGAACCCTGATACTCTGGGTCACCACCTGAACCCTGATACTCTGGGTTACCATCTGAACCCCGAAACTCTGGGTTACCATCTGAACCCCGATACTCTGGGTTACCATCTGAACCCCGATACTCTGGGTTACCATCTGAACCCCGATACTCTGGGTTACCATCTGAACCCTGATACTCTGGGTTACCATCTGAACCCCGATACTCTGGGTTACCATCTGAACCCCGATACTCTGGGTTACCATCTGAACCCCGATACTCTGGGTTACCATCTGAACCCCGATACTCTGGGTCACCATCTGAACCCTGATACTCTGGGCAACCATCTGAACCCTGATACTCTGGGTTACCATCTGAACCCTGATACTCTGGGTTACCATCTGAACCCCGATACTCTGGGTCACCATCTGAACCCCGATACTCTGGGTTACCATCTGAACCCCGATACTCTGGGTTACCATCTGAACCCTGATACTCTGGGTTACCATCTGAACCCCGATACTCTGGGTTACCATCTGAACCCCGATACTCTGGGTTACCATCTGAACCCTGATACTCTGGGTTACCATCTGAACCCTGATACTCTGGGTTACCATCTGAACCCTGATACTCTGGGTTACCATCTGAACCCTGATACTCTGGGTTACCATCTGAACCCCGATACTCTGGGTTACCATCTGAACCCCGATACTCTGGGTCACCATCTGAACCCTGATACTCTGGGTTACCATCTGAACCCCGATACTCTGGGTTACCTTCTGAACCCCGATACTCTGGGTTACCATCTGAACCCCGATACTCTGGGTTACCATCTGAACCCCGATACTCTGGGTCACCATCTGAACCCTGATACTCTGGGTCAACATCTGAACCCCGATACTCTGGGTTACCATCTGAACCCCGATACTCTGGGTTACCATCTGAACCCCGATACTCTGGGTTACCATCTGAACCCTGATACTCTGGGTTACCATCTGAACCCTGATACTCTGGGTTACCATCTGAACCCTGATACTCTGGGTTACCATCTGAACCCTGATACTCTGGGTTACCATCTGAACCCTGATACTCTGGGTCACCATCTGAACCCCGATACTCTGGGCGGAAGGTAGCTTAGTGGTTAAGAGCGTTGTGCCAGTAACCGAAAGTTCGCTGGTTCTAATCCCCGAGGCGACTAGGTGAAAAATCTGTCGATGTGCCCTTGAGCAAGGCACTTAACCCTAATTGCTCATGTAAGTCGCTCTGGATAAGAGCGTCTGCTAAATGACTAAAATGTAAATGAAAATGTAAAATTATACTCTGGCTTAACATCTGAACCCTGATACTCTGGGTTACCCTCTGGGTTACCATCTTAACCCTGATACTCTGGGTCACCATCTGAACCCTGATACTCTGGGTTACCATCTGAACCCTGATACTCTGGGTTACCATCTGAACCCTGATACTCTGGGTCACCATCTGAACCCCGATACTCTGGGTCACCATCTGAACCCTGATACTCTGGGTCACCATCTGAACCCTGATACTCTGGGTCACCATCTGAACCCCGATACTCTGGGTCACCATCTGAACCCTGATACTCTGGGTCACCATCTGAACCCCGATACTCTGGGTCACCATCTGAACCCTGATAATCTGGGTCACCATCTGAACCCCGATACTCTGGGTTACCCTCTGGGTCACCATCTGAACCCCGATACTCTGGGTTACCATCTGAACCCCGATACTCTGGGTTACCATCTGGGTTACCATCTGAACCCCGATACTCTGGGTTACCATCTGAACCCTGATACTCTGGGTTACCATCTGAACCCTGATACTCTGGGTTACCATCTGAACCCCGATACTCTGGGTTACCATCTGAACCCCGATACTCTGGGTTACCATCTGAACCCCGATACTCTGGGTTACCATCTGAACCCCGATACTCTGGGTTACCATCTGAACCCTGATACTCTGGGTTACCATCTGAACCCTGATACTCTGGGTTACCATCTGAACCCTGATACTCTGGGTCACCATCTGAACCCCGATACTCTGGGTTACCATCTGAACCCCGATACTCTGGGTTACCATCTGAACCCCGATACTCTGGGTTACCATCTGAACCCCGATACTCTGGGTCACCAACTGAACCCCGATACTCTGGGTTACCATCTGAACCCCGATACTCTGGGTTACCATCTGAACCCCGATACTCTGGGTTACCATCTGAACCCCGATACTCTGGGTTACCATCTGAACCCTGATACTCTGGGTTACCATCTGAACCCCGATACTCTGGGTCAACATCTGAACCCTGATACTCTGGGTTACCATCTGAACCCCGATACTCGGTCACCATCTGAACCCCGATACTCGGTCACCATCTGAACCCTGATACTCTGGGTCACCATCTGAACCCTGATACTCTGGGTCACCATCTGAACCCTGATACTCTGGGTTACCATCTGAACCCTGATACTCTGGGTCACCATCTGAACCCTGATACTCTGGGTTACCCTCTGGGTCACCATCTGAACCCCGATACTCTGGGTTACCATCTGAACCCCGATACTCGGTCACCATCTGAACCCTGATACTCTGGGTTACCATCTGAACCCTGATACTCTGGGTTACCATCTGAACCCCGATACTCTGGGTTACCATCTGAACCCCGATACTCTGGGTTACCATCTGAACCACGATACTCTGGGCGGAAGGTAGCTTAGTGGTTAAGAGCGTTGTGCCAGTAACCGAAAGGTCGCTGGTTCTAATCCCTGTGGCGACTAGGTGAAAAATCTGTCGATGTGCCCTTGAGCAAGGCACTTAACCCTAATTGCTCATGTAAGTCGCTCTGGATAAGAGCGTCTGCTAAATGACTAAAATGTAAATGAAAATGTAAAATTATACTCTGGCTTAACATCTGAACCCTGATACTCTGGGTTACCCTCTGGGTTACCATCTGAACCCTGATACTCTGGGTTACCCTCTGGGTTACCATCTGAACCCCGCTACTCTGGGTTACCATCTGAACCCCGATACTCTGGGTTAACATCTGAACCCCGATACTCTGGGTTACCATCTGAACCCCGATACTCTGGGTTACCATCTGAACCCCGATACTCTGGGTTACCATCTGAACCCCGATACTCTGGGTTACCATCTGAACCCTGATACTCTGGGTTACCATCTGAACCCTGATACTCTGGGTTACCATCTGAACCCTGATACTCTGGGTCACCATCTGAACCCTGATACTCTGGGTTACCCTCTGAACCCCGATACTCTGGGTTACCATCTGAACCCCGATACTCTGGGTTACCATCTGAACCCCGATACTCTGGGTTACCATCTGAACCCTGATACTCTGGGTTACCATCTGAACCCCGATACTCTGGGTTAACATCTGAACCCTGATAATTTGGGTGGGAAAACATCTGCTTCTTGGAAGAAAGATAAGGCAATACTGATGGTGGGAGGATTTGTAGACAACAAACAAGAACAGGCGATTTAGAGAAGACGGTTTAATGTTGATGTTGTTTAGCGCCATACTGTTGTTTTAATAGTAGCTAACCCCAAGGGATCTGTAGCCACTATACCCCCGTAGTAACTAACCCCACTGTCTAATGCTGGTCCATTTCATGTTCTAATAGTGGCTAACCCCACTGTCTAATGCTGATCCATTTCATGTTCTAATAGTAGCTAACCCCACTGTCTAATGCTGATCCATTTCATGTTCTAATAGTGGCTAACCCCACTGTCTAATGCTGATCCATTTCATGTTCTAATAGTGGCTAACCCCACTGTCTAATGCTGGTCCATTTCATGTTCTAATAGTGGCTAACCCCACTGTCTAATGCTGATCCATTTCATGTTCTAATAGTGGCTAACCCCACTGTCTAATGCTGATCCATTTCATGTTCTAATAGTGGCTAACCCCACTGTCTAATGCAAAAACATCCTGTGGCGTACAGCATTAGCATCAAATAGCCCCCGCGATATGCAACTTTTCAGGGAAGTTAGGAACCAATATACACAAGCAGTCAGGAAAGCAAAGGCTAACTTTTT
This sequence comes from Coregonus ussuriensis, assembly GCA_031479575.1. Taxonomy (NCBI): domain Eukaryota; kingdom Metazoa; phylum Chordata; class Actinopteri; order Salmoniformes; family Salmonidae; genus Coregonus; species Coregonus ussuriensis. The sequence goes on along the minus strand of CM062498.1, from coordinate 7,062,024 downwards.
CAAACAGAAATTTGCATCCTGTAGCACTAACTCCAAAAAGTTTTGGGACACTGTAAAGTCCATGGAGAATAAGAGCACTTCCTCCCAGCTGCCCACTGCACTGAGGCTAGGAAACACTATCACCACCGATAAATCTACAATAATCGAGAATTTCAACAAGCATTTTGCTACAGCTGGCCATGCTTTCCATCTGGCTACCACTAACCCGGCCACCAACTCTGCACCCTCTGCTGCAACTTGCCCATGCCCCCCCCCGCTTCTCCTTCACACAAATTCAGACAGCTGATGTTTTGAAAGCGCTGCAAAATCTGGACCCCTACAAATCAGCTGGGCTAGACAATCTGGACCCTTTCTTTCTAAAACTAGCCGCCGAAATTGTCGCAACCCCTATTACTAGTCTGTTCAACCTCTCTTTCATAACGTCTGAGATCCCCAGAGATTGGAAAGCTGCCGCGGTCATCCCCCTCTTCAAAGGGGGTGACACTCTAGATCCAAACTGCTACAGACCTATATCCATCCTGCCCTGCCTTTCGAAAGTATTTGAAAGCCAAGTTAACAAACAGATCATCGACCATTTCGAATACCACCGTACCTTCTCCGCTATGCAATCCGGTTTCCGAGCTGGTCACGGGTGCACTTCAGCCACGCTCAAGGTCCTAAACGATATTATAACCGCGATTGATAATAGACAGTACTGTGCAGCCGTCTTCATCGACCTGGCCAAGGCTTTCGACTCTGTCAACCACCGCATTCTTATTGGCAGACTAAATAGCCTTGGTTTCTCAAATGACTGCCTCGCCTGGTTCACCAACTACTTCTCAGATAGAGTTCAGTGTGTCAAATCGGAGGGCCTGTTGTCTGGACCTATGGCAGTCTCTATGGGGGTGCCACAGGGTTCAATTCTTGGGCCGACACTTTTCTCCGTGTATATCAATGATGTCGCTCTTGCTGCTGGTGACTCTCAGATCCACCTCTACGCAGACGACACCATTTTGTATACATCTGGCCCTTCATTGGACACTGTGTTAACAAACCTCCAAACGAGCTTCAATGCCATACAACAATCCTTCAGTAGCCTCCAACTGCTCTTAAACACTAGTAAAACTAAATGCATGCTTTTCAATCGAACGCTGCTGGCACCCGCCCACCCGACTAGAATCACCACTCTCGACTGGTCTGACCTAGAGTATGTGGACAACTACAAATACCTAGGTGTCTGGTTAGACTGTAAACTCAACTTCCAGACTCACATAAAGAATCTCCAATCCAAAGTTAAATCTAGAATCGGCTTCCTATTTCGCAACAAAGCCTCCTTCACTCATGCTGCCAAACATGCCCTCGTAAAACTGACTATCCTACCGATCCTTGACTTCGGCGATGTCATTTACAAAATAGCCTCCAACACTCTACTCAGCAAATTGGATGTAGTCTATCACAGTGCCATCCGTTTTGTCTCCAAAGCCCCATACACTACCCACCACTGTGACCTGTACGCTCTTGTTGGCTGGTCCTCACTACATGTTCGTCGTCAAACCCACTGGCTCCAGGCCATCTATAAATCACTGCTAGGCAAATCCCCGCCTTATCTTAGCTCATTGGTCACCATAGCAGCACCCACCCGTAGTCTGCGCTCCAGCAGGTATATCTCACTGGTCATTCCCAAAGCCAACACCTCCTTTGGCCGCCATTCCTTCCAGTTCTCTGCTGCCAATGACTGGAACGAATTGCAAAAATCTCTGAAGCTGGAGACTCTTATCTCCCTCAATAACTTTAAGCATCAGTTGTCAGAGCACCTTACCGATCACTGCACCTGTACACAGCCCATCTGAAATTAGCCCACCCAACTACCTCATCCCTATATTGTTATTTATTTTGCTCTTTTGCACCCCAGTATCTCTATTTGCACCTAATCTCTTGCACATCTAGCATTCCAGTGTTAATACTATTGTAATTATTCTGCACTATAGCCTATTTATTGCCTTACCTCCATAACTTGCTACATTTGCACACACTGTATATATATTTTCTGTTGTATTTCTGACTTCATGTTTTTTACCCCATATGTAACTCTGTGTTGTTTTTATTGCACTACTTTGCTTTATCTTGGCCAGGTCGCAGTTGTAAATGAGAACCTGTTCTCAACTGGCTTACCTGGTTAAATAAAGGTGAAATAAAAAATAAAATAAAAATGCTGATCCATTTCATGTTCTAATAGTGGCTAACCCCACTGTCTAATGCTGATCCATTTCATGTTCTAATAGTAGCTAACCCCACTGTCTAATGCTGGTCCATTTCATGTTCTTATAGTAGCTAACCCCACTGTCTAATGCTGGTCCATTTCATGTTCTAATAGTAGCTAACCCCACTGTCTAATGCTGATCCATTTCATGTGCTAATAGTAGCTAACCCCACTGTCTAATGCTGATCCATTTCATGTGCTAAGTGGCTAACCCCACTGTATAATGCTGATCCATTTCATGTGCTAATAGTGGCTAACCACACTGTGTAATGCTGATCCATTTCATGTGCAAATAGTGGCTAACCACACTGTCTAATGCTGATCCATTTCATGTGCTAATAGTGGCTAACCCCAATGTGTAATGCTGATCCATTTAATGTTCTAATAGTGGCTAACCACACTGTCTAATGCTGATCCATTTCATGTTCTAATAGTTACTAACCCCACTGTCTAATGCTGATCCATTTCATGTTCTAATAGTGGCTAACCACACTGTCTAAAACTGATCAATTTCATGTGCTAATAGTGGCTAACCCCACTGTCTAATGCTGATCCATTTCATGTTCTAATAGTAGCTAACCCCACTGTCTAATGCTGGTCCATTTCATGTTCTAATAGTAGCTAACCCCACTGTCTAATGCTGGTCCATTTCATGTTCTAATAGTAGCTAACCCCACTGTCTAATGCTGATCCATTTCATGTTCTAATAGTGGCTAACCACACTGTCTAATGCTGATCCATTTCATGTTCTAATAGTGGCTAACCCCACTGTCTAATGCTGATCCATTTCATGTGCTAATAGTGGCTAACCCCACTGTCTAATGCTGATCCATTTCATGTGCTAAGTGGCTAACCCCACTGTATAATGCTGATCCATTTCATGTGCTAATAGTGGCTAACCACACTGTGTAATGCTGATCCATTTCATGTGCAAATAGTGGCTAACCACACTGTCTAATGCTGATCCATTTCATGTGCTAATAGTGGCTAACCCCACTGTGTAATGCTGATCCATTTCATGTTCTAATAGTGGCTAACCACACTGTCTAATGCTGATCCATTTCATGTTCTAATAGTTACTAACCCCACTGTCTAATGCTGATCCATTTCATGTTCTAATAGTGGCTAACCACACTGTCTAAAACTGATCCATTTCATGTGCTAATAGTGGCTAACCCCACTGTCTAATGCTGATCCATTTCATGTTCTAATAGTAGCTAACCCCACTGTCTAATGCTGGTCCATTTCATGTTCTAATAGTAGCTAACCCCACTGTCTAATGCTGGTCCATTTCATGTTCTAATAGTAGCTAACCCCACTGTCTAATGCTGATCCATTTAATGTGCTAATAGTAGCTAACCCCACTGTCTAATGCTGATCCATTTCATGTTCTAATAGTGAATAACCACACTGTCTAATGCTGATCCATTTCATGTTCTAATAGTGGCTAACCCCACTGTCTAATGCTGATCCATTTCATGTGCTAATAGTGGCTAACCCCACTGTCTAATGCTGGTCCATTTCATGTTCTAATAGTAGCTAACCCCACTGTCTAATGCTGGTCCATTTCATGTTCTAATAGTAGCTAACCCCACTGTCTAATGCTGATCCATTTCATGTGCTAATAGTAGCTAACCCCACTGTCTAATGCTGATCCATTTCATGTTCTAATAGTGGCTAACCACACTGTCTAATGCTGATCCATTTCATGTTCTAATAGTGGCTAACCCCACTGTCTAATGCTGATCCATTTCATGTGCTAATAGTGGCTAACCCACTGTCTAATGCTGATCCATTTCATGTGCTAAGTGGCTAACCCCACTGTATAATGCTGATCCATTTCATGTGCTAATAGTGGCTAACCACACTGTGTAATGCTGATCCATTTCATGTGCAAATAGTGGCTAACCACACTGTCTAATGCTGATCCATTTCATGTGCTAATAGTGGCTAACCCCACTGTCTAATGCTGATCCATTTCATGTTCTAATAGTGGCTAACCACACTGTCTAATGCTGATCCATTTCATGTTCTAATAGTTACTAACCCCACTGTCTAATGCTGATCCATTTCATGTTCTAATAGTGGCTAACCACACTGTCTAAAACTGATCCATTTCATGTGCTAATAGTGGCTAACCCCACTGTCTAATGCTGATCCATTTCATGTGCTAATAGTGACTAACCACACTGTCTAATGCTGATCCATTTCATGTGCTAATAGTGGCTAACCCCACTTTGTAATGCTGATCCATTTCATGTTCTAATAGTGGCTAACCCCACTGTCTAATGCTGATCCATTTCATGTTCTAATAGTGGCTAACCCCACTGTCTAATGCTGATCAATTTCATGTTCTAATAGTAGCAAACCCCACTGTATAATGCTGATCCATTTCATGTGCTAATAGTGGCTAACCACACTGTCTAATGCTGATCCATTTCATGTTCTAATAGTAGCTAACCCCACTGTCTAATGCTGATCCATTTCATGTTCTAATAGTTACTAACCACACTGTGTAATGCTGGTCCATTTCATGTTCTAATAGTGGCTAACCACACTGTCTAATGCTGATCATTTTCATGTTCTAATAGTGGCTAACCACACTGTCTAATGCTGATCCACTTCATGTGCTAATAGTGGCTAACCCCACTGTCTAATGCTGATCCATTTCATGTTCTAATAGTGGCTAACCACACTGTCTAATGCTGATCCATTTCTTGTTCTAATAGTGGCTAACTCCACTGTGTAATGCTGATCCATTTCATGTTCTAATAGTGGGTAACCACACTGTGTAATGCTGATCCATTTCATGTTCTAATAGTGGCTAACCCCACTGTCTAATGCTGATCCATTTCATGTTCTAATAGTGATAACCACACTGTCTAATGCTGATCCATTTCATGTGCTAATAGTGGCTAACCACACTGTCTAATGCTGATCCATTTCATGTGCTAAAAGTGGCTAACCCCACTGTGTAATGCTGATCCATTTCATTTTCTAATAGTGGCTAACCCCACTGTCTAATGCTGATCCATTTCATGTTCTAATAGTGGCTAACCCCACTGTCTAATGCTGATCCATTTCATGTTCTAATAGTAGCTAACCCCACTGTCTAATGATGATCCATTTCATGTTCTAATAGTGGCTAACCACACTGTCTAATGCTGATCCATTTCATGTTCTAATAGTAGCTAACCCCACTGTCTAATGCTGATCAATTTCATGTGCTAAGTGGCTAACCACACTGTCTAATGCTGATCCATTTCATGTTCTAATAGTGGCTAACCACACTGTCTAATGCTGATCCATTTCATGTTCTAATAGTGGCTAAACACACTGTCTAATGCTGATCCATTTCATGTTCTAATAGTGGCTAACCCCACTGTCTAATGCTGATCCATTTCATGTTCTAATAGTGGCTAACCACACTGTCTAATGCTGATCCATTTCATGTTCTAATAGTAGCTAACCCCACTGTCTAATGCTGATCCATTTCATGTTCTAATAGTTACTAACCACACTGTGTAATGCTGGTCCATTTCATGTTCTAATAGTGGCTAACCACACTGTCTAATGCTGATCCATTTCATGTTCTAATAGTGGCTAACCACACTGTCTAATGCTGATCCATTTCATGTGCTAATAGTGGCTAACCCCACTGTCTAATGCTGATCCATTTCATGTTCTAATAGTGGCTAACCCCACTGTCTAATGCTGATCCATTTCATGTGCTAATAGTGGCTAACCACACTGTCTAATGCTGATCCATTTCATGTTCTAATAGTGGCTAACCACACTGTCTAATGCTGATCCATTTCATGTGCTAATAGTGGCTAACCACACTGTCTAATGCTGATCCATTTCATGTTCTAATAGTGGGTAACCACACTGTGTAATGCTGATCCATTTCATGTTCTAATAGTGGCTAACCCCACTGTCTAATGCTGATCCATTTCATGTTCTAATAGTGGCTAACCACACTGTCTAATGCTGATCCATTTCATGTGCTAATAGTGGCTAACCACACTGTCTAATGCTGATCCATTTCATGTGCTAATAGTGGCTAACCACACTGTCTAATGCTGATCCATTTCATGTTCTAATAGTGGCTAACCACACTGTCTAATGCTGATCCATTTCATGTTCTAATAGTGGCTAACCACACTGTCTAATGCTGATCCATTTCATGTGCTAATAGTGGCTAACCACACTGTCTAATGCTGATCCATTTCATGTTCTAATAGTGGGTAACCACACTGTGTAATGCTGATCCATTTCATGTTCTAATAGTGGCTAACCCCACTGTCTAATGCTGATCCATTTCATGTTCTAATAGTGGCTAACCACACTGTCTAATGCTGATCCATTTCATGTGCTAATAGTGGCTAACCACACTGTCTAATGCTGATCCATTTCATGTTCTAATAGTGGCTAACCACACTGTCTAATGCTGATCCATTTCATGTTCTAATAGTGGCTAACCACACTGTCTAATGCTGATCCATTTCATGTGCTAATAGTGGCTAACCACACTGTCTAATGCTGATCCATTTCATGTTCTAATAGTGGGTAACCACACTGTGTAATGCTGATCCATTTCATGTTCTAATAGTGGCTAACCCCACTGTCTAATGCTGATCCATTTCATGTTCTAATAGTGGCTAACCACACTGTCTAATGCTGATCCATTTCATGTGCTAATAGTGGCTAACCACACTGTCTAATGCTGATCCATTTCATGTGCTAAAAGTGGCTAACCCCACTGTGTAATGCTGATCCATTTCATTTTCTAATAGTGGCTAACCCCACTGTCTAATGCTGATCCATTTCATGTTCTAATAGTGGCTAACCCCACTGTCTAATGCTGATCCATTTCATGTTCTAATAGTGGCTAACCCCACTGTCTAATGCTGATCCATTTCATGTTCTAATAGTAGCTAACCCCACTGTCTAATGATGATCCATTTCATGTTCTAATAGTGGCTAACCACACTGTCTAATGCTGATTCATTTCATGTTCTAATAGTAGCTAACCCCACTGTCTAATGCTGATCCATTTCATGTGCTAAGTGGCTAACCCCACTGTCTAATGCTGGTCCATTTCATGTTCTAATAGTGGCTAACCACACTGTCTAATGCTGATCCATTTCATGTTCTAATAGTGGCTAACCACACTGTCTAATGCTGATCCATTTCATGTGCTAATAGTGGCTAACCACACTGTCTAATGCTGATCCATTTCATGTGCAAATAGTGGCTAACCTCACTGTTTAATGCTGATCCATTTCATGTTCTAATAGTGGCTAACCACACTGTCTAATGCTGATCCATTTCATGTTCTAATAGTTACTAACCACACTGTCTAATGCTGATCCATTTCATGTTCTAATAGTGGCTAACCACACTGTCTAATGCTGATCCATTTCATGTTCTAATAGTGGCTAACCACACTGTCTAATGCTGATCCATTTCATGTTCTAATAGTGGCTAACCCCACTGTCTAATGCTGATCCATTTCATGTTCTAATAGTGGCTAACCACACTGTCTAATGCTGATCCATTTCATGTGCTAATAGTGGCTAACCCCACTGTCTAATGCTGATCCATTTCATGTTCTAATAGAGGCTAACCACACTGTCTAATGCTGATCCATTTCATGTTCTAATAGTGGCTAACACCACTGTCTAATGCTGATCCATTTCATGTTCTAATAGTGGCTAACCACACTGTGTAATGCTGATCCATTTCATGTTCTAAAAGTGGCTAATCCCACTGTCTAATGCTGATCCATTTCATGTTCTAATAGTGGCTAACCACACTGTCTAATGCTGATCCATTTCATGTGCTAATAGTGGCTAACCACACTGTCTAATGCTGATCCATTTCATGTGCTAATAGTGGCTAACCCCACTGTGTAATGTTGATCCATGTCATGTTCTAATAGTGGCTAACCCCACTGTCTAATGCTGATCCATTTCATGTTCTAATAGTGGCTAACCACACTGTCTAAAACTGATCCATTTCATGTGCTAATAGTGGCTAACCCCACTGTCTAATGCTGATCCATTTCATGTGCTAATAGTGACTAACCACACTGTCTAATGCTGATCCATTTCATGTGCTAATAGTGGCTAACCCCACTTTGTAATGCTGATCCATTTCATGTTCTAATAGTGGCTAACCCCACTGTCTAATGCTGATCCATTTCATGTTCTAATAGTGGCTAACCCCACTGTCTAATGCTGATCAATTTCATGTTCTAATAGTAGCAAACCCCACTGTCTAATGCTGATCCATTTCATGTGCTAATAGTGGCTAACCACACTGTCTAATGCTGATCCATTTCATGTTCTAATAGTAGCTAACCCCACTGTCTAATGCTGATCCATTTCATGTTCTAATAGTTACTAACCACACTGTGTAATGCTGGTCCATTTCATGTTCTAATAGTGGCTAACCACACTGTCTAATGCTGATCATTTTCATGTTCTAATAGTGGCTAACCACACTGTCTAATGCTGATCCACTTCATGTGCTAATAGTGGCTAACCCCACTGTCTAATGCTGATCCATTTCATGTTCTAATAGTGGCTAACCACACTGTCTAATGCTGATCCATTTCTTGTTCTAATAGTGGCTAACTCCACTGTGTAATGCTGATCCATTTCATGTTCTAATAGTGGGTAACCACACTGTGTAATGCTGATCCATTTCATGTTCTAATAGTGGCTAACCCCACTGTCTAATGCTGATCCATTTCATGTTCTAATAGTGATAACCACACTGTCTAATGCTGATCCATTTCATGTGCTAATAGTGGCTAACCACACTGTCTAATGCTGATCCATTTCATGTGCTAAAAGTGGCTAACCCCACTGTGTAATGCTGATCCATTTCATTTTCTAATAGTGGCTAACCCCACTGTCTAATGCTGATCCATTTCATGTTCTAATAGTGGCTAACCCCACTGTCTAATGCTGATCCATTTCATGTTCTAATAGTAGCTAACCCCACTGTCTAATGATGATCCATTTCATGTTCTAATAGTGGCTAACCACACTGTCTAATGCTGATCCATTTCATGTTCTAATAGTAGCTAACCCCACTGTCTAATGCTGATCAATTTCATGTGCTAAGTGGCTAACCACACTGTCTAATGCTGATCCATTTCATGTTCTAATAGTGGCTAACCACACTGTCTAATGCTGATCCATTTCATGTTCTAATAGTGGCTAAACACACTGTCTAATGCTGATCCATTTCATGTTCTAATAGTGGCTAACCCCACTGTCTAATGCTGATCCATTTCATGTTCTAATAGTGGCTAACCACACTGTCTAATGCTGATCCATTTCATGTTCTAATAGTAGCTAACCCCACTGTCTAATGCTGATCCATTTCATGTTCTAATAGTTACTAACCACACTGTGTAATGCTGGTCCATTTCATGTTCTAATAGTGGCTAACCACACTGTCTAATGCTGATCCATTTCATGTTCTAATAGTGGCTAACCACACTGTCTAATGCTGATCCATTTCATGTGCTAATAGTGGCTAACCCCACTGTCTAATGCTGATCCATTTCATGTTCTAATAGTGGCTAACCCCACTGTCTAATGCTGATCCATTTCATGTGCTAATAGTGGCTAACCACACTGTCTAATGCTGATCCATTTCATGTTCTAATAGTGGCTAACCACACTGTCTAATGCTGATCCATTTCATGTGCTAATAGTGGCTAACCACACTGTCTAATGCTGATCCATTTCATGTTCTAATAGTGGGTAACCACACTGTGTAATGCTGATCCATTTCATGTTCTAATAGTGGCTAACCCCACTGTCTAATGCTGATCCATTTCATGTTCTAATAGTGGCTAACCACACTGTCTAATGCTGATCCATTTCATGTGCTAATAGTGGCTAACCACACTGTCTAATGCTGATCCATTTCATGTGCTAATAGTGGCTAACCACACTGTCTAATGCTGATCCATTTCATGTTCTAATAGTGGCTAACCACACTGTCTAATGCTGATCCATTTCATGTTCTAATAGTGGCTAACCACACTGTCTAATGCTGATCCATTTCATGTGCTAATAGTGGCTAACCACACTGTCTAATGCTGATCCATTTCATGTTCTAATAGTGGCTAACCACACTGTGTAATGCTGATCCATTTCATGTTCTAATAGTGGCTAACCCCACTGTCTAATGCTGATCCATTTCATGTTCTAATAGTGGCTAACCACACTGTCTAATGCTGATCCATTTCATGTGCTAATAGTGGCTAACCACACTGTCTAATGCTGATCCATTTCATGTTCTAATAGTGGCTAACCACACTGTCTAATGCTGATCCATTTCATGTTCTAATAGTGGCTAACCACACTGTCTAATGCTGATCCATTTCATGTGCTAATAGTGGCTAACCACACTGTCTAATGCTGATCCATTTCATGTTCTAATAGTGGGCTAACCACACTGTGTAATGCTGATCCATTTCATGTTCTAATAGTGGCTAACCCCACTGTCTAATGCTGATCCATTTCATGTTCTAATAGTGGCTAACCACACTGTCTAATGCTGATCCATTTCATGTGCTAATAGTGGCTAACCACACTGTCTAATGCTGATCCATTTCATGTGCTAATAGTGGCTAACCTCACTGTGTAATGCTGATCCATTTCATGTTCTAATAGTGGCTAACCCCACTGTCTAATGCTGATCCATTTCATGTTCTAATAGTGGCTAACCCCACTGTCTAATGCTGATCCATTTCATGTTCTAATAGTGGCTAACCCCACTGTCTAATGCTGATCCATTTCATGTTCTAATAGTAGCTAACCCCACTGTCTAATGATGATCCATTTCATGTTCTAATAGTGGCTAACCACACTGTCTAATGCTGATCCATTTCATGTTCTAATAGTAGCTAACCCCACTGTCTAATGCTGATCCATTTCATGTGCTAAGTGGCTAACCCCACTGTCTAATGCTGGTCCATTTCATGTTCTAATAGTGGCTAACCACACTGTCTAATGCTGATCCATTTCATGTTCTAATAGTGGCTAACCACACTGTCTAATGCTGATCCATTTCATGTGCTAATAGTGGCTAACCACACTGTCTAATGCTGATCCATTTCATGTGCAAATAGTGGCTAACCTCACTGTGTAATGCTGATCCATTTCATGTTCTAATAGTGGCTAACCACACTGTCTAATGCTGATCCATTTCATGTTCTAATAGTTACTAACCACACTGTCTAATGCTGATCCATTTCATGTTCTAATAGTGGCTAACCACACTGTCTAATGCTGATCCATTTCATGTTCTAATAGTGGCTAACCACACTGTCTAATGCTGATCCATTTCATGTTCTAATAGTGGCTAACCCCACTGTCTAATGCTGATCCATTTCATGTTCTAATAGTGGCTAACCACACTGTCTAATGCTGATCCATTTCATGTGCTAATAGTGGCTAACCCCACTGTCTAATGCTGATCCATTTCATGTTCTAATAGAGGCTAACCACACTGTCTAATGCTGATCCATTTCATGTGCTAATAGTGGCTAACACCACTGTCTAATGCTGATCCATTTCATGTTCTAATAGTGGCTAACCACACTGTGTAATGCTGATCCATTTCATGTTCTAAAAGTGGCTAATCCCACTGTCTAATGCTGATCCATTTCATGTTCTAATAGTGGCTAACCACACTGTCTAATGCTGATCCATTTCATGTGCTAATAGTGGCTAACCACACTGTCTAATGCTGATCCATTTCATGTGCTAATAGTGGCTAACCCCACTGTGTAATGTTGATCCATGTCATGTTCTAATAGTGGCTAACCCCACTGTCTAATGCTGATCCATTTCATGTTCTAATAGTGGCTAACCACACTGTCTAATGCTGATCCATTTCATGTTCTAATAGTGGCTAACCCCACTGTCTAATGCTGATCCATTTCATGTTCTAATAGTAGCTAACCCCACTGTCTAATGATGATCCATTTCATGTTCTAATAGTGGCTAACCACACTGTCTAATGCTGATCCATTTCATGTTCTAATAGTAGCTAACCCCACTGTCTAATGCTGATCCATTTCATGTGCTAAGTGGCTAACCCCACTGTCTAATGCTGGTCCATTTCATGTTCTAATAGTGGCTAACCACACTGTCTAATGCTGATCCATTTCATGTTCTAATAGTGGCTAACCACACTGTCTAATGCTGATCCATTTCATGTGCTAATAGTGGCTAACCACACTGTCTAATGCTGATCCATTTCATGTGCAAATAGTGGCTAACCACACTGTGTAATGCTGATCCATTTCATGTTCTAATAGTGGCTAACCACACTGTCTAATGCTGATCCATTTCATGTTCTAATAGTGACTAACCACACTGTCTAATGCTGATCCATTTCATGTTCTAATAGTGGCTAACCACACTGTCTAATGCTGATCCATTTCATGTTCTAATAGTGGCTAACCACACTGTCTAATGCTGATCCATTTCATGTTCTAATAGTGGCTAACCACACTGTCTAATGCTGATCCATTTCATGTTCTAATAGTGGCTAACCACACTGTCTAATGCTGATCCATTTCATGTTCTAATAGTGGCTAACCACACTGTGTAATGCTGATCCATTTCATGTTCTAATAGTGGCTAACCCACTGTCTAATGCTGATCCATTTCATGTTCTAATAGTGGCTAACCCCACTGTCTAATGCTGATCCATTTCATGTTCTAATAGTGGCTAACCACACTGTCTAATGCTGATCCATTTCATGTGCTAATAGTGGCTAACCCCACTGTGTAATGCTGATCCATTTCATGTTCTAATAGTGGCTAACCCCACTGTCTAATGCTGATCCATTTCATGTTCTAATAGTGGCTAACCCCACTGTCTAATGCTGATCCATTTCATGTTCTAATAGTGGCTAACCCCACTGTCTAATGCTGATCCATTTCATGTTCTAATAGTGGCTAACCACACTGTCTAATGCTGATCCATTTCATGTTCTAATAGTGGCTAACCCCACTGTCTAATGCTGATCCATTTCATGTTCTAATAGTGGCTAACCCCACTGTCTAATGCTGATCCATTTCATGTTCTAATAGTGGCTAACCCCACTGTCTAATGCTGATCCATTTCATGTTCTAATAGTGGCTAACCACACTGTCTAATGCTGATCCATTTCATGTTCTAATAGTGGCTAACCCCACTGTCTAATGCTGATCCATTTCATGTTCTAATAGTGGCTAACCACACTGTCTAATGCTGATCCATTTCATGTTCTAAAAGTGGCTAATCCCACTGTCTAATGCTGATCCATTTCATGTTCTAATAGTGGCTAACCACACTGTCTAATGCTGATCCATTTCATGTTCTAATAGTGGCTAACCACACTGTCTAATGCTGATCCATTTCATGTTCTAATAGTGGCTAACCACACTGTCTAATGCTGATCCATTTCATGTGCTAATAGTGGCTAACCCCACTGTCTAATGCTGATCCATTTCATGTTCTAATAGTGGCTAACCACACTGTCTAATGCTGATCCATTTCATGTTCTAATAGTGGCTAACCACACTGTCTAATGCTGATCCATTTCATGTTCTAATAGTGGCTAACCCCACTGTCTAATGCTGATCCATTTCATGTTCTAATAGTGGCTAACCCCACTGTCTAATGCTGATCCATTTCATGTTCTAATAGTGGCTAACCACACTGTCTAATGCTGATCCATTTCATGTTCTAATAGTGGCTAACCACACTGTCTAATGCTGATCCATTTCATGTTCTAATAGTGGCTAACCACACTGTCTAATGCTGATCCATTTCATGTTCTAATAGTGGCTAACCACACTGTCTAATGCTGATCCACTTTCATGTGCTAATAGTGGCTAACCCCACTGTCTAATGCTGATCCATTTCATGTTCTAATAGTGGCTAACCACACTGTCTAATGCTGATCCATTTCATGTTCTAATAGTGGCTAACCCCACTGTGTAATGCTGATCCATTTCATGTTCTAATAGTGGCTAACCACACTGTCTAATGCTGATCCATTTCATGTTCTAATAGTGGCTAACCCCACTGTCTAATGCTGATCCATTTCATGTTCTAATAGTGATAACCACACTGTCTAATGCTGATCCATTTCATGTGCTAATAGTGGCTAACCACACTGTCTAATGCTGATCCATTTCATGTGCTAAAAGTGGCTAACCCCACTGTGTAATGCTGATCCATTTCATTTTCTAATAGTGGCTAACCCCACTGTCTAATGCTGATCCATTTCATGTTCTAATAGTGGCTAACCCCACTGTCTAATGCTGATCCATTTCATGTTCTAATAGTAGCTAACCCCACTGTCTAATGATGATCCATTTCATGTTCTAATAGTGGCTAACCACACTGTCTAATGCTGATCCATTTCATGTTCTAATAGTAGCTAACCCCACTGTCTAATGCTGATCAATTTCATGTGCTAAGTGGCTAACCACACTGTCTAATGCTGATCCATTTCATGTTCTAATAGTGGCTAACCACACTGTCTAATGCTGATCCATTTCATGTTCTAATAGTGGCTAACCACACTGTCTAATGCTGATCCATTTCATGTTCTAATAGTGGCTAACCCCACTGTCTAATGCTGATCCATTTCATGTTCTAATAGTGGCTAACCACACTGTCTAATGCTGATCCATTTCATGTTCTAATAGTGGCTAACCCCACTGTCTAATGCTGATCCATTTCATGTTCTAATAGTGGCTAACCACACTGTCTAATGCTGATCCATTTCATGTTCTAATAGTGGCTAACCCCACTGTCTAATGCTGATCCATTTCATGTTCTAATAGTGGCTAACCACACTGTCTAATGCTGATCCATTTCATGTGCTAATAGTGGCTAACCCCACTGTCTAATGCTGATCCATTTCATGTTCTAATAGTGGCTAACCACACTGTCTAATGCTGATCCATTTCATGTTCTAATAGTGGCTAACCACACTGTCTAATGCTGATCCATTTCATGTTCTAATAGTGGCTAACCCCACTGTCTAATGCTGATCCATTTCATGTTCTAATAGTGGCTAACCCCACTGTCTAATGCTGATCCATTTCATGTTCTAATAGTGGCTAACCACACTGTCTAATGCTGATCCATTTCATGTTCTAATAGTGGCTAACCACACTGTCTAATGCTGATCCATTTCATGTTCTAATAGTGGCTAACCCCACTGTCTAATGCTGATCCATTTCATGTTCTAATAGTGGCTAACCACACTGTCTAATGCTGATCCATTTCATGTTCTAATAGTGGCTAACCCCACTGTCTAATGCTGATCCATTTCATGTTCTAATAGTGGCTAACCACACTGTCTAATGCTGATCCATTTCATGTTCTAATAGTGGCTAACCCACTGTCTAATGCTGATCCATTTCATGTTCTAATAGTGGCTAACCACACTGTCTAATGCTGATCCATTTCATGTTCTAATAGTGGCTAACCCCACTGTCTAATGCTGATCCATTTCATGTTCTAATAGTGGCTAACCACACTGTCTAATGCTGATCCATTTCATGTGCTAATAGTGGCTAACCACACTGTCTAATGCTGATCCATTTCATGTGCTAATAGTGGCTAACCCCACTGTCTAATGCTGATCCATTTCATGTTCTAATAGTGGCTAACCCCACTGTCTAATGCTGATCCATTTCATGTTCTAATAGTGGCTAACCACACTGTCTAATGCTGATCCATTTCATGTTCTAATAGTGGCTAACCCCACTGTCTAATGCTGATCCATTTCATGTTCTAATAGTGGCTAACCACACTGTCTAATGCTGATCCATTTCATGTTCTAATAGTGGCTAACCACACTGTCTAATGCTGATCCATTTCATGTGCTAATAGTGGCTAACCACACTGTCTAATGCTGATCCATTTCATGTTCTAATAGTTACTAACCACACTGTCTAATGCTGATCCATTTCATATTCTAATAGTGGCTAACCACACTGTCTAATGCTGATCCATTTCATGTTCTAATAGTGGCTAACCCCACTGTCTAATGCTGATCCATTTCATGTTCTAATAGTGGCTAACCCCACTGTCTAATGCTGATCCATTCATGTTCTAAAGTGGCTAACCACACTGTCTAATGCTGATCCATTTCATGTTCTAAATAGTGGACTAACCACACTGTGTAATGCTGATCCATTTCATGTTCTAATAGTGGCTAACCACACTGTCTAATGCTGATCCATTTCATGTTCTAATAGTGGCTAACCACACTGTCTAATGCTGATCCATTTCATGTGCTAATAGTGGCTAACCCCACTGTCTAATGCTGATCCATTTCATGTTCTAATAGTGGCTAACCACACTGTGTAATGCTGATCCATTTCATGTTCTAATAGTGGCTAACCCCACTGTCTAATGCTGATCCATTTCATGTTCTAATAGTGGCTAACCACACTGTGTAATGCTGATCCATTTCATGTTCTACATAGTGGCTAACCCCACTGTCTAATGCTGATCCATTTCATGTTCTAATAGTGGCTAACCACACTGTCCTAATGCTGATCCATTTCATGTTCTAATAGTGGCTAACCACACTGTCTAATGCTGATCCATTTCATGTTCTAATAGTGGCTAACCACACTGTGTAATGCTGATCCATTTCATGTTCTAATAGTGGCTAACCCCACTGTCTAATGCTGATCCATTTCATGTGCTAATAGTGGCTAACCCCACTGTCTAATGCTGATCCATTTCATGTTCTAATAGTGGCTAACCACACTGTCTAATGCTGATCCATTTCATGTGCTAATAGTAGCTAACCCCACTGTCTAATGCTGATCCATTTCATGTTCTAATAGTGGCTAACCACACTGTCTAATGCTGATCCATTTCATGTTCTAATAGTAGCTAACCCCACTGTCTAATGCTGATCCATTTCATGTTCTAATAGTGGCTAACCCCACTGTCTAATGCTGATCCATTTCATGTTCTAATAGTGGCTAACCACACTGTCTAATGCTGATCCATTTCATGTTCTAATAGTGGCTAACCCCACTGTCTAATGCTGATCCATTTCATGTTCTAATAGTGGCTAACCACACTGTCTAATGCTGATCCATTTCATGTGCTAATAGTGGCTAACCCCACCTGTCTAATGCTGATCCATTTCATGTGCTAATAGTGGCTAACCCCACTGTCTAATGCTGATCCATTTCATGTTCTAATAGTGGCTAACTACACTGTCTAATGCTGATCCATTTCATTTGCTAATAGTGGCTAACCACACTGTCAAATAATGATCAATTTCATGTGCTAATAGTGGCTAACCCCACTGTCTAATGCTGATCCATTTCATGTGCTAATAGTGGCTAACCCCACTGTCTAATGCTGATCCATTTAATGTGCTAATAGTGGCTAACCCCACTGTCTAATGCAGGTCCATTTCATGTTCTAATAGTGGCTAACCACACTGTCTAATGCTGGTCCATTTCATGTGCTAATAGTGGCTAACCCCACTGTCTAATGCTGATCCATTTCATGTGCTAATAGTGGCTAACCCCACTCTCTAATGCAGGTCCATTTAATGTACTAATAGTGGCTAACCCCACTGTCTAATGCTGATCCATTTCATGTTCTAATAGTGGCTAACCACACTGTCTAATGCTGATCCATTTCATGTTCTAATAGTTACTAACCACACTGTGTAATGCTGGTCCATTTCATGTTCTAATAGTGGCTAACCACACTGTCTAATGCTGATCCATTTCATGTTCTAATAGTGGCTAACCACACTGTCTAATGCTGATCCACTTCATGTGCTAATAGTGGCTAACCCCACTGTCTAATGCTGATCCATTTCATGTTCTAATAGTGGCTAACCACACTGTCTAATGCTGATCCATTTCTTGTTCTAATAGTGGCTAACTCCACTGTGTAATGCTGATCCATTTCATGTTCTAATAGTGGGTAACCACACTGTGTAATGCTGATCCATTTCATGTTCTAATAGTGGCTAACCCCACTGTCTAATGCTGATCCATTTCATGTTCTAATAGTGATAACCACACTGTCTAATGCTGATCCATTTCATGTGCTAATAGTGGCTAACCACACTGTCTAATGCTGATCCATTTCATGTGCTAAAAGTGGCTAACCCCACTGTGTAATGCTGATCCATTTCATTTTCTAATAGTGGCTAACCCCACTGTCTAATGCTGATCCATTTCATGTTCTAATAGTGGCTAACCCCACTGTCTAATGCTGATCCATTTCATGTTCTAATAGTAGCTAACCCCACTGTCTAATGCTGATCCATTTCATGTTCTAATAGTGGCTAACCACACTGTCTAATGCTGATCCATTTCATGTTCTAATAGTAGCTAACCCCACTGTCTAATGCTGATCAATTTCATGTGCTAAGTGGCTAACCACACTGTCTAATGCTGATCCATTTCATGTTCTAATAGTGGCTAACCACACTGTCTAATGCTGATCCATTTCATGTTCTAATAGTGGCTAAACACACTGTCTAATGCTGATCCATTTCATGTTCTAATAGTGGCTAACCCCACTGTCTAATGCTGATCCATTTCATGTTCTAATAGTGGCTAACCACACTGTCTAATGCTGATCCATTTCATGTTCTAATAGTAGCTAACCCCACTGTCTAATGCTGATCCATTTCATGTTCTAATAGTTACTAACCACACTGTGTAATGCTGGTCCATTTCATGTTCTAATAGTGGCTAACCACACTGTCTAATGCTGATCCATTTCATGTTCTAATAGTGGCTAACCACACTGTCTAATGCTGATCCATTTCATGTGCTAATAGTGGCTAACCCCACTGTCTAATGCTGATCCATTTCATGTTCTAATAGTGGCTAACCACACTGTCTAATGCTGATCCATTTCATGTGCTAATAGTGGCTAACCACACTGTCTAATGCTGATCCATTTCATGTGCTAATAGTGGCTAACCCCACTCTCTAATGCAGGTCCATTTAATGTACTAATAGTGGCTAACCCCACTGTCTAATGCTGATCCATTTCATGTTCTAATAGTGGCTAACCACACTGTCTAATGCTGATCCATTTCATGTTCTAATAGTTACTAACCACACTGTGTAATGCTGGTCCATTTCATGTTCTAATAGTGGCTAACCACACTGTCTAATGCTGATCCATTTCATGTTCTAATAGTGGCTAACCACACTGTCTAATGCTGATCCACTTCATGTGCTAATAGTGGCTAACCCCACTGTCTAATGCTGATCCATTTCATGTTCTAATAGTGGCTAACCACACTGTCTAATGCTGATCCATTTCTTGTTCTAATAGTGGCTAACTCCACTGTGTAATGCTGATCCATTTCATGTTCTAATAGTGGGTAACCACACTGTGTAATGCTGATCCATTTCATGTTCTAATAGTGGCTAACCCCACTGTCTAATGCTGATCCATTTCATGTTCTAATAGTGATAACCACACTGTCTAATGCTGATCCATTTCATGTGCTAATAGTGGCTAACCACACTGTCTAATGCTGATCCATTTCATGTGCTAAAAGTGGCTAACCCCACTGTGTAATGCTGATCCATTTCATTTTCTAATAGTGGCTAACCCCACTGTCTAATGCTGATCCATTTCATGTTCTAATAGTGGCTAACCCCACTGTCTAATGCTGATCCATTTCATGTTCTAATAGTAGCTAACCCCACTGTCTAATGATGATCCATTTCATGTTCTAATAGTGGCTAACCACACTGTCTAATGCTGATCCATTTCATGTTCTAATAGTAGCTAACCCCACTGTCTAATGCTGATCAATTTCATGTGCTAAGTGGCTAACCACACTGTCTAATGCTGATCCATTTCATGTTCTAATAGTGGCTAACCACACTGTCTAATGCTGATCCATTTCATGTTCTAATAGTGGCTAAACACACTGTCTAATGCTGATCCATTTCATGTTCTAATAGTGGCTAACCCCACTGTCTAATGCTGATCCATTTCATGTTCTAATAGTAGCTAACCCCACTGTCTAATGCTGATCCATTTCATGTTCTAATAGTTACTAACCACACTGTGTAATGCTGGTCCATTTCATGTTCTAATAGTGGCTAACCACACTGTCTAATGCTGATCCATTTCATGTTCTAATAGTGGCTAACCACACTGTCTAATGCTGATCCATTTCATGTGCTAATAGTGGCTAACCCCACTGTCTAATGCTGATCCATTTCATGTTCTAATAGTGGCTAACCACACTGTCTAATGCTGATCCATTTCATGTGCTAATAGTGGCTAACCACACTGTCTAATGCTGATCCATTTCATGTTCTAATAGTGGGTAACCACACTGTGTAATGCTGATCCATTTCATGTTCTAATAGTGGCTAACCCCACTGTCTAATGCTGATCCATTTCATGTTCTAATAGTGGCTAACCACACTGTCTAATGCTGATCCATTTCATGTGCTAATAGTGGCTAACCACACTGTCTAATGCTGATCCATTTCATGTGCTAAAAGTGGCTAACCCCACTGTGTAATGCTGATCCATTTCATTTTCTAATAGTGGCTAACCCCACTGTCTAATGCTGATCCATTTCATGTTCTAATAGTGGCTAACCCCACTGTCTAATGCTGATCCATTTCATGTTCTAATAGTGGCTAACCCCACTGTCTAATGCTGATCCATTTCATGTTCTAATAGTAGCTAACCCCACTGTCTAATGATGATCCATTTCATGTTCTAATAGTGGCTAACCACACTGTCTAATGCTGATCCATTTCATGTTCTAATAGTAGCTAACCCCACTGTCTAATGCTGATCCATTTCATGTGCTAAGTGGCTAACCCCACTGTCTAATGCTGGTCCATTTCATGTTCTAATAGTGGCTAACCACACTGTCTAATGCTGATCCATTTCATGTTCTAATAGTGGCTAACCACACTGTCTAATGCTGATCCATTTCATGTGCTAATAGTGGCTAACCACACTGTCTAATGCTGATCCATTTCATGTGCAAATAGTGGCTAACCTCACTGTGGAATGCTGATCCAATTCATGTTCTAATAGTGGCTAACCACACTGTCTAATGCTGATCCATTTCATGTTCTAATAGTTACTAACCACACTGTCTAATGCTGATCCATTTCATATTCTAATAGTGGCTAACCACACTGTCTAATGCTGATCCATTTCATGTTCTAATAGTGGCTAACCACACTGTCTAATGCTGATCCATTTCATGTTCTAATAGTGGCTAACCCCACTGTCTAATGCTGATCCATTTCATGTTCTAATAGTGGCTAACCACACTGTCTAATGCTGATCCATTTCATGTGCTAATAGTGGCTAACCCCACTGTCTAATGCTGATCCATTTCATGTTCTAATAGAGGCTAACCACACTGTCTAATGCTGATCCATTTCATGTGCTAATAGTGGCTAACACCACTGTCTAATGCTGATCCATTTCATGTTCTAATAGTGGCTAACCACACTGTGTAATGCTGATCCATTTCATGTTCTAAAAGTGGCTAATCCCACTGTCTAATGCTGATCCATTTCATGTTCTAATAGTGGCTAACCACACTGTCTAATGCTGATCCATTTCATGTGCTAATAGCGGCTAACCACACTGTCTAATGCTGATCCATTTCATGTGCTAATAGTGGCTAACCCCACTGTGTAATGTTGATCCATGTCATGTTCTAATAGTGGCTAACCCCACTGTCTAATGCTGATCCATTTCATGTTCTAATAGTGGCTAACCACACTGTGTAATGCTGATCCATTTCATGTACTAATAGTGGCTAACCCCACTGTGTAATGCTGATCCATTTCATGTTCTAATAGTAGCTAACCCCACTGTCTAATGATGATCCATTTCATGTTCTAATAGTGGCTAACCCCACTGTCTAATGCTGATCCATTTCATGTTCTAATAGTGGATAACCACACTGTGTAATGCTGATCCATTTCATGTTCTAATAGTGGCTAACCCCACTGTCTAATGCTGATCCATTTAATGTTCTAATAGTGGCTAACCACACTGTGTAATGCTGATCCATTTCATGTGCTAATAGTGGCTAACCCCACCATCTAATGCTGATCCATTTCATGTGCTAATAGTGGCTAACCCCACAGTCTAATGCTGATCCATTTCATGTTCTAATAGTGGCTAACCACACTGTCTAATGCTGGTCCATTTCATGTGCTAATAGTAGCTAACCCCACTGTCTAATGCTGATCCATTTCATTTGCTAATAGTGGCTAACCCCACTGTGTAATGCTGATCCATTTCATGTTCTAATAGTAGCTAACCCCACTGTCTAATGCTGATCCATTTCATGTTCTAATAGTGGCTAACCCCACTGTCTAATGCTGATCCATTTCATGTTCTAATAGTGGCTAACCACACTGTGTAATGCTGATCCATTTCATGTTCTAATAGTGGCTAACCCCACTGTCTAATGCTGATCCATTTCATGTTCTAATAGTGGCTAACCACACTGTGTAATGCTGATCCATTTCATGTGCTAATAGTGGCTAACCCCACCGTCTAATGCTGATCCATTTCATGTGCTAATAGTGGCTAACCCCACTGTCTAATGCTGATCCATTTCATGTTCTAATAGTGGCTAACTACACTGTCTAATGCTGATCCATTTCATTTGCTAATAGTGGCTAACCACACTGTCAAATAATGATCAATTTCATGTGCTAATAGTGGCTAACCCCACTGTCTAATGCTGATCCATTTCATGTGCTAATAGTGGCTAACCCCACTGTCTAATGCTGATCCATTTAATGTGCTAATAGTGGCTAACCCCACTGTCTAATGCAGGTCCATTTCATGTTCTAATAGTGGCTAACCACACTGTCTAATGCTGGTCCATTTCATGTGCTAATAGTGGCTAACCCCACTGTCTAATGCTGATCCATTTCATGTGCTAATAGTGGCTAACCCCACTCTCTAATGCAGGTCCATTTAATGTACTAATAGTGGCTAACCCCACTGTCTAATGCTGATCCATTTCATGTTCTAATAGTGGCTAACCACACTGTGTAATGCTGGTCCATTTCATGTGCTAATAGTGGCTAACCCCACTGTCTAATGCTGATCCATTTCTTGTGCTAATAGTGGCTAACCCCACTGTCTAATGCAGGTCCATTTCATGTTCTAATAGTGGCTAACCACACTGTCTAATGCTGGTCCATTTCATGTGCTAATAGTGGCTAACCCCACTGTCTAATGCTGATCCATCTCATGTGCTAATAGTGGCTAACCCCACTGTCTAATGCTGATCCATTTCATGTTCTAATAGTGGCTAACCCCACTGTCTAATGCTGATCCATTTCATGTGCTAATAGTGGCTAACCCCACTGTGTAATGCTGGTCCATTTCATGTTCTAATAGTGGCTAACCACACTGTCTAATGCTGATCCATTTCATGTTCTAATAGTGGCTAACCACACTGTCTAATGCTGATCCATTTCATGTGCTAATAGTGGCTAACCCCACTGTGTAATGCTGGTCCATTTCATGTTCTATTAGGTTTTGGAGTTTGAACCACAGCTACTATACCTGTAGCTCTGGTACTCAAACATGATACAGGGCCCTCGGTTGGGTTGCCAGGTCCCGTTGGGTTGCCAGGTCCCGTTGGGTTGCCAGGTCCCGTTGGGTTGCCAGGTTCCGTTGGGTTGCCAGGTGCCAAAGCGGCGTGCGTCCACAAAGCTCAGAACCCTACAGGGCTTCTCATTGGTGTAGAACCGCAGGTGGGCGTGTTTAGGAACCGTCGCTTCCGTGGTGAAACGGAAGAATCCAGACATTCCGAAACGGAAGAAGATGTCCATGTTCTGGCCCTGGTTGGCCTGCCCTGCCTTCACCCTGACAATAGAATACAATAGAATGGTGCTTCATTGTCGATCTTGATACATTACAATACAATAGAATGGTGCTTCATTGTCGATCTTGCAAAGTAACTTCATATTTTTTGTCCACTCCCAACCCCCCGACACCACAGAAACAACCACGCACAACATATTTTGGAGAAGCACAGGGTCACCCGCAGTGCAGTTCCCCTGGAGTAATGTGGGGGTTAAGTGCCTTGCTCAAGGTAGAAGTTAGCCATGAAAACAGCAGCCCTCCAGTTGCCAGTTCAAATCAAATCAAATTTTATTGGCCACATGCGCCGAATACAACAGGTGCAGACATTACAGTGAAATGCTTACTTACAGCCCTTAACCAACAGTATATTTATTTTTTATAGAAAAGTAAAATAAAAAAACAACAAAAAGTGTTGAGAAAAAAAGAGCAGAAGTAAAATAAAATAACAGTAGGGAGGCTATATATACAGGGGGGTACCGGTGCAGAGTCAATGTGCGGGGGCACCGGCTAGTTGAGGTAGTTGAAGTAATATGTACATGTGGGTAGAGTTAAAGTGACTATGCATAAATAATTAACAGAGTAGCAGCAGCGTAAAAAGATGGGGTGGGGGGGCAGTGCAAATAGTCCGGGTAGCCATGATTAGCTGTTCAGGAGTCTTATGGCTTGGGGGTAGAAGCTGTTGAGAAGTATTTTGGCTTGGGGGTAGAAGCTGTTTAGAAGCCTCTTGGACCTAGACTTGGCGCTCCGGGACCGCTTGCCGTGCGGTAGCAGAGAGAACAGTCTATGACTACGGTGGCTGGAGTCTTTGACAATTTTGAGGGCCTTCCTCTGACACCGCCTGGTATAGAGGTCCTGGATGGCAGGAAGCTTGGCCCCAGTGATGTACTGGGCCGTACGCACTACCCTCTGTAGTGCCTTGCGGTCGGATGCCAAGCAGTTGCCATACCAGGCGGTGATGCAACCAGTCAGGATGCTCTCGATGGTGCAGCTGTAGAACTTTTTGAGGATCTGAGGACCCATGCCGAATCTTTTCAGTCACCTGAGGGGGAATAGGCTTTGTCGTGCCCTCTTCACGACTGTCTTGGTGTGTTTGGACCATGATAGTTCGTTCGTTGGTGATGTGGACCCCAAGGAACTTTAAGCTCTCAACCTGTTCCACTACAGCCCCGTCGATGAGAATGGGGGCGTGCTCAGTCCTCTTTTTTTTCCTGTAGTCCACAATCATCTCCTTTGTCTTGGTCACGTTGAGGGAGAGGTTGTTATCCTGGCACCACACGGCCAGGTCTCTGACCTCCTCCCTATAGGCTGTCTCATCGTTGTCGGTGATCAGGGCCTACCACTGTTGTGTCGTCGGCAAACTTAATGATGGTGTTGGAGTCGTGCCTGGCCATGCAGTCATGGGTAAACAGGGAGTACAGGAGGGGACTGAGCACGCACCCCTGAGGGGCCCCCGTGTTGAGGATCAGTGTGGCAGATGTGTTGTTACCTACCCTTACCACCTGGGGGCGGCCCGTCAGGAAGTCCAGGATCCAGTTGCAGAGGGAGGTGTTTAGTCCCAGGATCCTTAGCTTAGTGATGAGCTTTGAGGGCACTATGGTGTTGAATGGTGAGCTGTAGTCAATGAATAGCATTCTCACGTAGGTGTTCCTCTTGTCCAGGTGGGAAAGGGCAGTGTGGAGTGCAATAGAGATTGCATCATCTGTGGATCTGTTGGGGCGGTATGCAAATTGGAGTGGGTCTAGGGTTTCTGGGATAATAGTGTTGATGTGAGCCATGACCAGCCTTTCAAAGCACTTCATGGCTACAGACGTCAGTGCTACGGGTCGGTAGTCATTTAGGCAGGTTCTCTTAGTGTCCTTGGGCACGGGGACTATGGTGGTCTGCTTGAAACATGTTGGTATTACAGACTCAGTCAGGGACATGTTGAAAATGTCAGTGAAGACACTTGCCAGTTGGTCAGCACATGCTCGGAGTACACGTCCTGGTAATCCGTCTGGCCCTGCGGCCTTGTGAATGTTGACCTGCTTAAAAGTCTTACTCACATCGGCTACGGAGAGCGTGATCACATAGTCATCCGGAACAGCTGGTGCTCTCATGCATGCTTCAGTGTTGCTTGCCTCGAAGCGAGCATAGAAGTGGTTTAGCTCATCTGGTAGGCTTGTGTCACTGGGCAGCTCGCGGCTGTGCTTCCCTTTGTAGTCTGTAATAGTTTTCAAGCCCTGCCACATCCGACGAGCGTCAGAGCCGGTGTAGTACGATTCAATCTTAGTCCTGTATTGACTCTTTGCCTGTTTGATGGCACGTCGGAGGGCATAGCGGGATTTCTTATAAGCGTCCGGGTTAGAGTCCAGCTCCTTGAAAGCGGCAGCTCTACCCTTTAGCTCAGTGCGGATGTTTCCTGTAATCCATGGCTTCTGGTTGGGGTATGTACGTACAGTCACTGTGGGGACGACATCATCGATGCACTTATTGATGAAGCCAGTGACTGATGTGGTGTACTCCTCAATGCTATCTGAAGAATCCCGGAACATGTTCCAGTCTGTGCTAGCAAAACAGTCCTGTAGCTTAGCATCTGCGTCATCTGACAACTTTTTTATTAACCGAGTCACTGGTGCTTCCTGCTTTAGTTTTTGCTTATAAGCAGGAATCAGGAGGATAGAGTTATGGTCAGATTTGCCAAATGGAGGGCGAGGGAGAGCTTTGTATGCGTCTCTGTGTGTGGAGTAAAGGTGGTCTAGAGTTTTTTTCCCTCTGGTTGCACATTTAACATGCTGGTAGAAATGAGGTAGAACGGATTTAAGTTTCCCTGCATTAAAGTCCCCGGCCACTAGGAGCGCTGCCTCTGGATGAGCGTTTTCCTGTTGACTTATGGCCTTATACAGCTCATTCAGTGCAATCTTAATGCCAGCATTGGTTTGTGGTGGTAAATAGACAGCTATGAAAAATATAGATGAAAACTCTCTTGGTAAATAATGTGGTCTACAGCTTATCATAAGATACTCTACCTCAGGCGAGCAAAACCTCGAGACTTCCTTAGTATTTGATGTTGTGCACCAGCTGTTGTTTACAAATATACACAGACCGCCACCCCTTGTCTTACCGGAGTCAGCCGTTCTATCCTGCCGATGTAGCGTATAGCCCGCTAGCTGTATGTTGTCCATGTCGTCGTTCAGCCACGACTCGGTGAAACATAAGATATTACAGTTTTTAATGTCCCGTTGGTAGGATAACCGTAATCTTAGGTCATCCAATTTATTTTCCAATGATTGAACGTTGGCTAATAGGATTGATGGGAGCGGCAGTTTACTCGCTCGCCGTCGGATCCTTACAAGGCACCCCGACCTACGTCCACGATATCTCCGTCTCTTCCTCATGCGAATGACGGGGATTTGGGCCTTGTCGGGTGTCTGTAGGATATCCTTCGCGGCCACCTCGTTGAAGAAAAATGATTTGTCCAATACGAGGTGAGTAATCGCTGTCCTGATATCCAGAAGCTCTTTTTGGTTATAAGAGACGATGGCAGAAACATTATGTACAAAATAAATTACAAATAACGCGGAAAAACACACATTATAGTACAATTGGTTAGAGGGCTGTAAAACGGCAGCCATCTTCTCCGGCGCCATTATTAGTTCCCATTCCCAGGACTTGAACCAGTGACCTTGTGGCGACTGGTCCACCTCAAACTTCTAGGTTACCTACCGCCTGCATCTCCCCAGGGCAGAGTCACTCTTCTTGGGGGTGAGGGTGAGGCAGACCTCCTTGCCTCTGGAGGTGGCGGTGATGGTGTAGGCCGGGCAGGAGAAGGAGACCTCGGGGTTCTTACTGACCTCTGATCTCTGTACTGGGCCGGTGAAGACCACCCCCCCACACACCCTGTTGACAAACAGACTGGCCAAGTGTAGCTCTGGACCCTCAGGCATGGTGGTGGTGTGGTTCTAGAGAAGGGATAGACAGAGGGAGGCAGGGGACAGATGGAGAGGGACACGGGGGCCAGATAGAGAGGGACAGGGGATAGAGGGGGACAGATGGAGAGGGACAGGGGATAGAGGGGGACAGATGGAGAGGGACAGGGGATAGAGGGGGACAGATGGAGAGGGACAGGGGATAGAGGGGGACAGATAGAGAGGGACAGGGGTAGGAGTGGGAGAGGGAAATGGGACAGAGAGGGACAGATAGAGAGGGACAGGGGTAGGAGTGGGAGAGGGAAATGGGACAGAGAGGGACAGATAGAGAGGGGGAGAGGAGGAAGGATAGAGAGGGACAGGGGGCCAGATAGAGAGGGACATGGGGGCCAGATAGAGAGGGACACAGGGCCAGATAGAGAGGGACAGAGAGACAGATCGAGGGACAGGGGGTTAGATAGAGGGGGTCAGATAGAGAGGGACAGGGGATAGAGGGGGACAGATGGAGAGGGACAGGGGTAGGAGTGGGAGAGGGAAATGGGACAGAGAGAGACAGATAGAGAGGGACAGGGGGCCAGATAGAGAGGGACAGGGGGCCAGATAGAGAGGGATAGAGGGGGAGAGGGAAATGGGACAGAGAGGGACAGATAGAGAGGGACACGGGGCCAGATAGAGAGGGACAGGGGCCAGATAGAGAGGGACAGGGGACCAGATAGAGAGGGGGAGAGGAGGAAGGATAGAGAGGGACAGGGGGCCAGATAGAGAGGGACAGGGGCCAGATAGAGAGGGACAGGGGCCCAGATAGAGAGGGGGAGAGGAGGAAGGATAGAGAGGGACAGGGGACCAGATAGAGAGGGACAGAGAGACAGATCGAGGGACAGGGGACAGATAGAGGGACAGGGGGTTAGATAGAGGGGGTCAGATAGAGAGGCCGATAGAGAGGGACAGAGAGACGGGCCAGAAAGAAAAGGACAGGAGGACAGATACAGGGGGACAGATGGAGAGACAGGGGGCCAGATAGAGGGGGACAGGGGGACAGAGAGCGGGACAGGGTGTCAGATAGAGGGGGACAGGAGGACAGATAGAGGGGGACAGGAGGACAGATAGAGGGGGACAGGGGGCCAGATAGAGGGGGACAGAGACAGACGGGGACAGACACAGGGGGCCATATAGAGAGGTAAAGGGGGACAGATAGAGAGGGGGACAGGGGGACAGAGAGAGGGGGACAGGGGGATAGATAGAGATGGAGAGGGACAGGGGGCCAGATAGAGGGGGACAGATAGAGCGGGACAGAGGGACAGATAGAGAGGGGGACAGGAGGACAGATAGAGAGGGACAGGGGGCCAGATAGAGAGGGACAGAGGACAGAGACAGACGGGGACAGACACAGGGGGCCAGATAGAGAGGTAAAGGAGGACAGATAGAGAGGGGGATATTGGTCAGTGTCATAAGAGTGTTAGCACATACTTAACCAACATTGGTGTTAGGACACAGGGACTTTGGTTCCAGTCATGAGTTTTCGTACTACATTTTCAAATTGACAATGTGTGGGGTTCGTTTAGGTTACATTATGTTAGGGTCCAGATCCAAAAGAATCTGATGCTTCTAAACGCACTATGGACGGATCAACTATGTAACCAAAGACGATTTATCTATGATGTAACGTTAGTTAGCTAGCTAGGTAGCTAACTTTCACATTTTTCAATTAACAGTGGTGACATAATGTCTTGAAATTTGTTACATGCAATAAATAATTTACGGGTAAATTGCATGCAAAGCAATATCCAAAAGTTACAGCTAACTTGCATGAATGGATGTGGGGGGGTTACCAAACCAGAAGTTATGTAAAGTCGTTGTGCGGTCATTTATTTAGCTAGTTAGGTACGATATTAGAAACACACCATTAACTTACACACGTTGGTGTTGGACATGCTATACAATTATAAAATCTGTTTCCAAGTTTATATCAATGAACAATGTTTCTAACGAATCGTTTTACCTGTGCGCTGCTCCCCTGAACTGTGCAGCGGATTCACGTCAACACACCAACACAGTGAACATGCTTGGTCGGCCAGCAGCAGAATGACGGAAGTATACTCATGGCGGATGGAACTTGTAGTTCCACATCACAACGTGTTTTAGAAAGACGAGGAGACAAAACATTACTTCATTTCTAAGTTTTAATTATTTTTCAAGGAAATACATCATCATATTATTAACAATACTGCACATGTAATGCACAAAACAAGATGAAAAGATCATGGTCCACTCACTAAACATTTGCAACATTCTTCCTTACACGTGATATTCTACATATCACAACGTCCGTCTGGCACTTTTGATTGACTTGGTGTTTTATCCATTCACTTAATCATTGTTCATTTCTTTCAAGACTTGGCTACAGATTGTAACACCAGATAATGTGGTTTAACCAAAAAAATGTGGTATCCATTATACTGGGAGTTACAGGTTAGATACTGTTTGGTGTTGCACAGACGATTTTCGGGGGCGGGGGGGCGGGGCACAGAATACAAGCCTGGGGCGAAGTTGTGTACCCCTCAGGTATAAACCCGGGGGCCAATACTTGGCAATACCGTCTTCGTCCTCGATTCGAGGAAACGGGAGTCTCATAAAATGTCTTTGTCCAGTTGCAGGGGGTCCGTTTGAATTTAGAAAATGCTCCGTTATTAAAATAAATATTTTTTTGTTGCTCCATGAAGTAATACAACAATGTGTACGCCGCCATCTTTTATATTTAAAGTATTCTGTCATTGAAAGAGACAGCTGGGTGTCCTGATGACAGACTCCTGTCTGGAATAAACAACATTATGGGACTGAAACCACTCCACCTGGAATAAACAACATTATGAGACTGAAACCACTCCACCTGGAATAAACAACATTATGGGACTGAAACCACTCCACCTGGAATAAACAACATTATGGGACTGAAACCACTCCACCTGGAATAAACAACATTATGGTACTGAAACCACTCCACCTGGAATAAACAACATTATGGGACTGAAACCACTCCACCTGGAATAAACAACATTATGAGACTGAAACCACTCCACCTGGAATAAACAACATTATGGGACTCTAACCACTCCACCTGGAATAAACAACATTATGAGACTGAAACCACTCCACCTGGAATAAACAACATTATGAGACTGAAACCACTCCACCTGGAATAAACAACATTATGGGACTGAAACCACTCCACCTGGAATAAACAACATTATGAGACTGAAACCACTCCACCTGGAATAAACAACATTATGGGACTGAAACCACTCCACCTGGAATAAACAACATTATGAGACTGAAACCACTCCACCTGGAATAAACAACATTATGGTACTGAAACCACTCCACCTGGAATAAACAACATTATGGTACTGAAACCACTCCACCTGGAATAAACAACATTATGGTACTGAAACCACTCCACCTGGAATAAACAACATTATGAGACTGAAACCACTCCACCTGGAATAAACAACATTATGAGACTGAAACCACTCCACCTGGAATAAACAACATTATCCAAATCGAATGCAATCAACTTTAAACTGGTGTAAAACATGCTTTAACAGGCGGCGAGATGAATCGAACGCCCCGACCAGATAAATGAGGGAGTGGGGTGGAGCGCTTTCTCTACGGTCTTTGTTTAGTTTCAATGGCCATCAAACAGCTGTCTAGCTGACGTTATTAACTGATCGTTTTTAGCCATCTAGCATTTCGTGTCTTGACTTAGTCTTGTCCAGACTGATCTAGCAAACACTCAGCTGTAGCTAAGTAGTAATGGCTCACTTTATGGATATAAAACCAAGATAGAAAGAGAAGTGTTTACCATTTTAGTAGTAATGTTAGATTTGTCAATGTTGTACACGGAGTGAGGGGGGCGGGGCACAGATTACACGCCTGGGGCGGAGTTGTTTACCCGTCAGGTATAAACCGGTTATTTCCCAGTTTATGAGATGCACGCAGAGGAGACTGACATCATTATTCCAAGGCTCGGGAAATTGCCGTCATGGCAACACTAATTAATTCTTCGAAAATGAAATTGTTTGTTTTTCTTGCTTTGATCAATTTTCCATTTACCCGAGTTGTGAGGGACATACCAAGACTCATCTTGAGACAAGGTAAATGTATTCTGTGACTTCTGTCTACTGCACCTGCTCTTTAACTCTAACAATTCTGCAACGAAGGCTTTCAAGTCTGATGCAAGGTGTCAAAATAATAATAATGTATTACCGTTGTGAAGTGCTTTTCATTATACAAGAATAATGTCAAAGTGCAAAAAATATAAAAATAGTAACATTTCTATATATATATATATATATTATGAAAGCGACATTCAAAGTCAATTAACCCAATGAGTCCCACCGTTGCGCCGGCGTGATTTAGGATTTTCAAACCCCTTTTAAACATCATGGGTGGGTGGCACCAACATGGTTTAAATTAATCTAGGATTAGAGCTAATCTAGGTTTGTCCATCTAGATTTATAACTAATCAGAGATGTGTTGCACCGCTTAATTTTAAACCTGGATCAGTAAATCTATGATTAACCGTTTTTAACCCTCCCGTTGTCCTAGGGTCAAAATGACCCGCCACTGTGTTGAACCAACTTTATTTAATTTTTATATTTTTGGGATCATTTGTGAGAAGGAGGCAGTGAGACTTTAAAGAAACTATCACTGCCTCCTTCTCACAAATGATCCCAAAAATATAAAAATGAAATAAAGTTGGTTCAACACAGTGGCGGGTCATTTTGACCCTAGGACAACGGGAGGGTTAAACTATGATTAGTGACGTGTTACCCCAATATATGAGGTATTTCGTGAGTTGATACGTAGCTAGACTCCTGGACAAAAGAGGACACAAAGTTGCTGTTCCTTGATAAAATAAGAACTATGTAGAACTACTGCAACTCCATCATGAAAGGTCTCATGGGTTGGCTGATTGGAAATCAAACCCCTTATTTAGCAGCACTAGACAGAACTCATTCGTTATACTGTAGCTAGATAGTTTATAAACCAAACGAGCTATCTTAAAATATAACTTATTATTGTCGTTATTTAGCCGCTTATTATTTGTCCGCTAGCCACCTGATCATGGCACTACAAAGAAGTTCACATTTCTCCGCTAATGAAAAACCCCTCTTGTCGGGAGGAACTTAGTAACGAACTGGAGGATAAAAGAACAGACAACGCGACTGTCAGAAAGAAGGAAGACACCTGGGCCGTTTTACGCGACAGATTTAATGGCTCGACACGGACTAAAGAGAAGAGGAACCCAAATCGGATGAAGGCTGCTGGAGAAACTTAAGAGCCAAAAAGGAGGCGGCGGGGGCTCTTTCAGACCGGAGGGGGGCCTCCATCCAGGGGAGTTGATCCTCTCTCCCAGAAGATATGCGAGATGATTCCCCAGCAGTTTGCCCCCCTCTCCTTAACCCCTATGATGACGACGGACAACTCGACCCAGCAATATTTAGTAAGCATAAAGAACTGGTAAATATAAATGACTATAATGCACGTTAAAACTAACGTTAATGCTACTTCACTACAATGTGACCGTTATCAGGATCATTACAGCATGTTGCATAACATCATCATTCATACCAAGGCTGGGCGTATCATAAGCCCCAATTCAACTGTTGTACGGAAATAGCCTACTAATGAGTTAATTTTCTGTCTCTCCTTTCCGTTAGTTGAGCTGACACCCTGTGTCATGGAGAAACAGCAGGGCCTGGATCTTGCACCAGCAGCAAAACACCAGACAGGCCAAGCAAACGCCCCAGAACTGACATGAACCAAGCTCATATGGATGTTTTGGAGCTGCAGAGAGAGAAATCTACTGCAGATTGATGTCCTGAATTTACAAAAAGAGCTACTGTAAAATCAGAAACTCCTTCAGGGAAACAAATGCCCACTGTGTAAAGAATGCTGATCTTTTTATTTAAGCAATTATTTATTAAAACAATTATTTATTAAAACAATGCTTTCCCAAGCAATGTGGTGTCCTCCAGTCTTGTATTCTGGTGCTTCCAGATCCAACCTGTATTGTATTGAGAATAACAAAGTCTAAATAATACATTTGAATACAGATAGCCTAATTAGGAATTGTACAGGTGTTGCATGTTGCACCTGGCCATCTTCTGCATTCTCCTCAGGTAGCTCGTCTCCTTGGCTCTTGCCAAAGTTATACAGAACTACCACTGAAATAATGATTGTCAGTGTAGTGTCCATCTTCATGTGGAGCCCCTCCTGTAGGCACGGGAATCTTTTTTTCCACACTCCAAAAACTCTCTGAGACGTCTTGTCAGGATATGAGAGGTGGTGTATTCTCTCTCTCTCTCTGAGACCTCTTGTCAGGATATGAGAGGTGGTGTATTCTCTCTCTCTCTGAGACCTCTTGCCAGGATATGAGAGGTGGTGTATTCTCTCTCTCTCTGAGACCTCTTGCCAGGATATGAGAGGTGGTCTATTCTCTCTCTTCGGGTGTCTGGGGGTTTAAAAGAGGAGTCATAATGTACCCACGACAGGCATATCCATTGTCACCTAGTAGGTGGCCTTCATATGCCCCCCTTTCCAGCATTGCACACAGACGACTACTGGCAGCTTCATTAAATAGTACCCGCAAAACACCAGTCTCAACGTCAACAGTGAAGAGGCGACTCCGGGATGCTGACCTTCTAGGCAGAGGTGCAAAGAAAAAGTCCAGTGTCTGTGTTCTTTTGCCCATCTTAATCTTTTCTTTATATTGGCCCCATTTGCTTTCTGTAGCCTTGTACTGTACCCAGAGAAATAGCATTAGTAATTGTAAATAACAGCTAATGCAGCACTTTCTTTCTAATGACTGTGACACCATAAATCCTCTGTTCTCTTCCTCCCTCCAGACAGGAATGATGACAGGCTGGTGTATAATGTTCATCAGAACCACACAGTCTTCTTCCACCCAGAAGACAGTGATGAGCTCTACGTTGGAGGGACAGACTTTGTCTTTCAGATTGATGTGGAGTGCAGTCGAATCATAGAGGTTGGTATTCGCAGTCACTGTTCCCTTTCCTTCCTTCCTAAGATCACAATGATCTGTTTTGATCATAGACAAATAGAAAATCCCATTTCACTAGTTATTTTGCTTCTTGTGATGATCATTTTCTATGCAGTGCCCTTGTAATGATTATTCGTATCATACAGTATGTTGAATGCCATATTCCCCTTTCTAGAAAATGTTACTTGTTTGTTGGGTTAGTCTCACAGGGCTATTTTGTAACAAATTTGTAACTGTTTGTAACAAATGACTGTCTGGCCCTTTGAGATATATAGTAGGCATTGTGTTTGCTACAAAGGCCAGACATTAAAGTATAACGCCAATGCCAGCGCAGGATACATATCAAGTTAGACATCTCAAAGCTATCAGCCAAAGTGCGTTGTCATTTGGACAATAGGAATGTCAGCCTCACTGTCAGCACCTGCTGATTTAACGATTCCGTGGATAAAAGACAGAACAGTCAACTCAAGTCAGCTAATTTATGCTATTAAACAGAACGCTGTCAGGATACGCCTATCATCCAATAGAAACAGTAGTTCGGATAGGTAGGTTTCAGTTTCAATCAAATTTCACTCGTGTGTTTTATGAAGCACTTTTTACATCAGCAGTTGTCACAAAGTGCTTTACAGAAACCCACACTACAACCCCAGAGAGCAAGCAATGCAGAGGAAGAAGCACATTTAGTTATATTAACAATGGTATGAGGAATGTTTCCATTCAAGCTGAAAATACTGTGTGTTTGGTGGTATTTAGGGGATAAATGCTGCTATGTCAAATATTTACGCTGGTGCCAGAGTTAGTTCTTAGAATCTGGATACTGATATGAAAGCCATGCGTTCATCTTGAGTTAAGCAATAACCTGGACGATGGAAAAAGATATGTTGGTTTGCAGTGTGGAAACCTGATTCAGCCAAGGCCGTATACAGCTCCGAGGCAGGGAAGGTACAACTGGGGATTGTTGTTGACTGACTGTTTTCTCCATCGTGTATTTTCTTCTGCAGTTGTTCCCACTCAGCACGACAGGTGGACAGACGTGTGGAGAGGTGAGTGAGTCCGTATGCAGCGCCTTCAGAAAGTGTTCACACCTCTTGACTTATTCCACATTTTGTTATGTTACAGCCTGAATTCAAAATGGATGAACTATAGAAATGTTCTCACCCATAAACACACAATACCCCATAATGACAAAGTCAAAACATGTTTTTAGAAATTTTTGCAAAGTTATTGAAAATGAAATACAGAAATATCTCATTTTCATAAGTATTCACACCCCTGAGTCAATACTTTGGAGAAGCACCTTTGGCAGCGATTACAGCTGTGAGTCTTTCTGGGTAAGTATCTAAGAGCTTTCCACACCTGGATTGTTCAACATTTGCCCATTTATTCTTTTCAAAATTCTTCAACCTCTGTCAAATTGGTTGTTGATCATTGCTAGACAACCATTTTCAGGTCTTGCCATAGATTTTAAAGTAGATTTAAGTCAAAACTGTAACTCGGCCACTCAGGAACATTCAATGTCGTCTTGGTAAGCAACTCCAGTGTAGATTTGGCCTTGTGTTTTAGGGTATTGTCCTGCTGAAAGTTGAATTCATCTCCCAGTGTCTCGTGGAAAGCAGACTGAA
Source organism: Coregonus ussuriensis (assembly GCA_031479575.1). NCBI lineage: Eukaryota > Metazoa > Chordata > Actinopteri > Salmoniformes > Salmonidae > Coregonus > Coregonus ussuriensis. The sequence continues at coordinate 7,025,247 of CM062498.1, read as the reverse complement.
CCAGGTTTTCCTCTAGGATGTTGCCTGTGCTTAGCTCCATTCCGTTTTTTTTTTATCCTGAAAAACTCCCCAGTCCTTAACGATTTACAAGCATACCCATAACATGATGCAGCCACCACCATGCTTGAAAATATGGAGAGAGAGGTACTCAGTAATGTGTTGTATGGATTTGCCCCAAACATAACACTTTGTATTTGGGACAAAAAAGTTAATTGCTTTGCCAAATTTTTTTGCAGTATAACTTTAGTGCCTTGTTGCAAACCGGATGCATGTTTTGGAATATTTTTCTGTATTAACTGACAGGTTATAATCAACAATTTTAAATTGTATATAAAACAATACTAACTGACAGGTTTATATTGAAAGTTGACAACACCCTGATTCATATTAGCGTCTACTAGGAATATTTAGAGACTTCCTCAGTGCCAGCGGATCAGCGCTAAGCATAGCAGATACACACAACTCATTTTAATCAGACTGAGAATAGATATGGTTCCGTTTCCCCCGACTGTCTGAATAATATTCAACCTTTTGATTTAATTTACCCTTCAACCTTACTAAGCCCTGTACCTGAGTGCAAAGTGTGACGGTGCAATGCACCTGACTTTTGTGTATTTCATATGCTAATGTTTCAATTGTATCTGTCCTTACTAATATGATTGATTGATTGATTTTATTATAATGTCATGCATCTTCATGATGCCCAGCCCACATGGGCTTATAAGACACTGTATGTTTAGTAATCAAATAAAATGATCATACTTAAATATTCACCTACCTACCTACCTAGCTACCCACCTACATACCACGAACATAGACATTTGCATTCTACTGAAATGAAAACAATTGAAACACAAAAACCAAAACCTTTCAGTTATACAACTTATATAGTCGCGTATTCTATGGAAATAACATGTGCAACCAGGACATTCATATGGAAATAACATGTGCAACCAGGACATTCAAGTCTTTCTCCATCACTACTCCAGAACAGTTCTGGTTTCTGTTTCTGCATCACTACTCCAGAACAGTTCTGGTTTCTGGTTCTCCATCACTACTCCAGAACAGTTCTGGTTTCTGGTTCTCCATCATTACTCCAGAACAGTTCTGGTTTCTGGTTCTCCATCACTACTCCAGAACAGTTCTGGTTTCTGGTTCTCCATCATTACTCCAGAACAGTTCTGGTTTCTGGTTCTCCATCACTACTCCAGAACAGTTCTGGTTTCTGGTTCTCCATCATTACTCCAGAACAGTTCTGGTTTCTGGTTCTCCATCACTACTCCAGAACAGTTCTGGTTTCTGGTTCTCCATCATTACTCCAGAACAGTTCTGGTTTCTGGTTCTCCATCATTACTCCAGAACAGTTCTGGTTTCTGGTTCTCCATCATTACTCCAGAACAGTTCTGGTTTCTGGTTCTGCATCACTACTCCAGAACAGTTCTGGTGTCTGTTGTTGCATTTTTTCAAACAAGGTTTCTCTTCAATCATCATATAGACGACAGTAAAGTTCATTCTCTATGACCTTCAACTGTTGCTTTAGTTGTACAGTTTTTTTTGTAGTGATGTACTGTAATTACAAACTTTGTTTTGTTCAATGTTTGACACGATACTCAACCCACGCTTTTCTAATTGATTAGCTGATGGGAGTGACGTTCTGATTCTAACCCCATTCCCAGGGTCCGTGTGAGAATGTCATCACTGTTATCCAGAAGTTTCAGGACAGTCTGTTTGTCTGTGGGACCAATGGGAACAAGCCTCAGTGCTGGAAGCTGGTGAGGATTGGTTGATTATTTCCTGCTTTATTAGACAGCTGTAGAACCAGAGGAAGGTTGGAGACGGGGATTGAACCCTGGTCTCCTGTGGGGAGGCAAATACAGCATGTGCTGACAGCCGAGGGTGTTAAGGAATGTGGCAAAGCTAGTCCACCCAGCGTGGCTTTCTCACTATAGTTCATAGCTAGTCCACCCAGCGTGGCTTTCTCACTATAGTTCATAGGGAGTCCACCCAGCGTGGCTTTCTCACTATAGTTCATAGGGAGTCCACCCAGCGTGGCTTTCTCACTATAGTTCATAGGGAGTCCACCCAGCGTGGCTTTCTCACTATAGTTCATAGCTAGTCCACCCAGCGTGGCTTTCTCACTATAGTTCATAGCTAGTCCACCCAGCGTGGCTTTCTCACTATAGTTCATAGGGAGTCCACCCAGCGTGGCTTTCTCACTATAGTTCATAGGGAGTCCACCCAGCGTGGCTTTCTAACTATAGTTCATAGCTAGTCCACCCAGCGTGGCTTTCTCACTATAGTTCATAGGGAGTCCACCCAGCGTGGCTTTCTAACTATAGTTCATAGCTAGTCCACCCAGCGTGGCTTTCTCACTATAGTTAATAGGGAGTCCACCCAGCGTGGCTTTCTCACTATAGTTCATAGCTAGTCCACCCAGCGTGGCTTTCTCACTATAGTTCATAGCTAGTCCACCCAGCGTGGCTTTCTCACTATAGTTCATAGCTAGTCCACCCAGCGTGGCTTTCTCACTATAGTTCATAGCTAGTCCACCCAGCGTGGCTTTCTCACTATAGTTCATAGCTAGTCCACCCAGCGTGGCTTTCTCACTATAGTTCATAGCTAGTCCACCCAGCGTGGCTTTCTAACTATAGTTCATAGCTAGTCCACCCAGCGTGGCTTTCTAACTATAGTTCATAGCTAGTCAACCCAGCGTGGCTTTCTCACTATAGTTCATAGCTAGTCCACCCAGCGTGGCTTTCTCACTATAGTTCATAGGGAGTCCACCCAGCGTGGCTTTCTCAATGTAGTTCATAGCTAGTCCACCCAGCGTGGCTTCCTCACTATAGTTCATAGGGAGTCCACCCAGCGTGGCTTTCTAACTATAGTTCATAGGGAGTTCACCCAGCGTGGCTTTCTCACTATAGTTCATAGCTAGTCCACCCAGCGTGGCTTTCTAACTATAGTTCATAGGGAGTCCACCCAGCGTGGCTTTCTCACTATAGTTCATAGGGAGTCCACCCAGCGTGGCTTTCTCACTAGATGGTGGGATAGAGACAGTCTGTTAGATGGTGGGATGGAGACAGTCTGCTAGATGGTGGGATGGAGACAGTCTGTTAGAGGGTGGGATGGAGAGAGTCTGTTAGATGGTGGGATGGAGAGAGTCTGTTAGATGGTGGGATGGAGACAGTCTTTTAGATGGTGGGACGGAGACAGTCTGTTAGATGGTGGGATAGAGACAGTCTGTTAGATGGTGGGATGGAGACAGTCTGTTAGATGGTGGGATAGAGACAGTCTGTTAGATGGTGGGATAGAGACAGTCTGTTAGAGACAGTCTGTTAGATGGTGGGACGGAGACAGTCTGTTAGATGGTGGGATAGAGACAGTCTGTTAGATGGTGGGATAGAGACAGTCTGTTAGATGGTGGGACGGAGACAGTCTGTTAGATGGTGGGATAGAGACTGTCTGTTAGATGGTGGGATAGAGACTGTCTGTTAGATGGTGGGATAGAGACAGTCTGTTAGATGGTGGGATAGAGACAGTCTGTTAGATGGTGGGATAGATACAGTCTGTTAGATGGTGGGATGGAGACAGTCTGTTAGATGGTGGGATAGAGACAGTCTGTTAGATGGTGGGATGGAGACAGTCTGTTAGATGGTGGGATAGAGACAGTCTGTTAGATGGTGGGATAGAGACAGTCTGTTAGAGACAGTCTGTTAGATGGTGGGACGGAGACAGTCTGTTAGATGGTGGGATAGAGACAGTCTGTTAGATGGTGGGATAGAGACAGTCTGTTAGATGGTGGGACGGAGACAGTCTGTTAGATGGTGGGATAGAGACTGTCTGTTAGATGGTGGGATAGAGACTGTCTGTTAGATGGTGGGATAGAGACAGTCTGTTAGATGGTGGGATAGAGACAGTCTGTTAGATGGTGGGATAGATACAGTCTGTTAGATGGTGGGATAGAGACAGTCTGTTAGAGACAGTCTGTTAGAGACAGTCTGTTAGATGGTGGGATAGAGACAGTCTGTTAGATGGTGGGATAGAGACAGTCTGTTAGATGGTGGGATAGAGACAGTCTGTTAGATGGTGGGACGGAGACAGTCTGTTAGATGGTGGGATAGAGACAGTCTGTTAGAGACAGTCTGTTAGAGACAGTCTGTTAGAGACAGTCTGTTAGATGGTGGGATAGAGACAGTCTGTTAGAGACAGTCTGTTAGATGATGGGACAGAGACAGTCTGTTAGATGGTGGGATAGAGACAGTCTTTTAGATGGTGGGATGGAGTCAGTCTGTTAGAGACAGTCTGTTAGATGGTGGGATAGAGACAGTCTGTTAGATGGTGGGATAGAGACAGTCTGTTAGATGGTGGGATGGAGACAGTCTGTTAGATGGTGGGATAGAGACAGTCTGTTAGATGGTGGGATAGAGACAGTCTGTTAGAGACAGTCTGTTAGATGGTGGGATAGAGACAGTCTGTTAGATGGTGGGATAGAGACAGTCTGTTAGAGACAGTCTGTTAGATGGTGGGACAGAGACAGTCTGTTAGATGGTGGGATAGAGACAGTCTGTTAGATGGTGGGATAGAGACAGTCTGTTAGATGGTGGGATAGAGACAGTCTGTTAGATGGTGGGATAGAGACAGTCTGTTAGATGGTGGGATAGAGACAGTCTGTTAGATGGTGGGATGGAGACAGTCTGTTAGATGGTGGGATGGAGACAGTCTGTTAGAGACAGTCTGTTAGATGGTGGGATAGAGACAGTCTGTTAGAGACAGTCTGTTAGAGACAGTCTGTTAGTGACAGTCTGTTAGATGGTGGGATAGAGACAGTCTGTTAGATGGTGGGATAGAGACAGTCTGTTAGATGGTGGGATAGAGACAGTCTGTTAGATGGTGGGATAGAGACAGTCTGTTAGATGGTGGGATAGAGACAGTCTGTTAGATGGTGGGATGGAGACAGTCTGTTAGATGGTGGGATAGAGACAGTCTGTTAGATGGTGGGATAGATACAGTCTGTTAGATGGTGGGATGGAGACAGTCTGTTAGATGGTGGGATAGAGACAGTCTGTTAGATGGTGGGATGGAGACAGTCTGTTAGATGGTGGGATAGAGACAGTCTGTTAGATGGTGGGATAGAGACAGTCTGTTAGAGACAGTCTGTTAGATGGTGGGAAAGAGACAGTCTGTTAGATGGTGGGATAGAGACAGTCTGTTAGAGACAGTCTGTTAGATGGTGGGATAGAGACAGTCTGTTAGATGGTGGGATAGAGACAGTCTGTTAGATGGTGGGATGGAGACAGTCTGTTAGATGGTGGGATAGAGACAGTCTGTTAGATGGTGGGATAGAGACAGTCTGTTAGAGACAGTCTGTTAGATGGTGGGACAGAGACAGTCTGTTAGATGGTGGGATAGAGACAGTCTGTTAGATGGTGGGATAGAGACAGTCTGTTAGATGGTGGGATAGAGACAGTCTGTTAGATGGTGGGATAGAGACAGTCTGTTAGATGGTGGGATAGAGACAGTCTGTTAGATGGTGGGAAAGACAGTCTGTTAGATGGTGGGATGGAGACAGTCTGTTAGAGACAGTCTGTTAGATGGTGGGATAGAGACAGTCTGTTAGAGACAGTCTGTTAGAGACAGTCTGTTAGAGACAGTCTGTTAGTGAAAGTCTGTTAGATGGTGGGATAGAGACAGTCTGTTAGATGGTAGGATAGAGACAGTCTGTTAGATGGTGGGATAGAGACAGTCTGTTAGATGGTGGGATAGAGACAGTCTGTTAGATGGTGGGATAGAGACAGTCTGTTAGATGGTGGGATGGAGACAGTCTGTTAGATGGTGGGATAGAGACAGTCTGTTAGATGGTGGGATAGATACAGTCTGTTAGATGGTGGGATAGAGACAGTCTGTTAGATGGTGGGATAGAGACAGTCTGTTAGATGGTGAGATAGAGACAGTCTGTTAGATGGTGGGATAGAGACAGTCTGTTAGAGACAGTCTGTTAGATGGTGGGATAGAGACAGTCTGTTAGATGGTGGGATGGAGACAGTCTGTTAGATGGTGGGATAGAGACAGTCTGTTAGATGGTGGGATAGAGACAGTCTGTTAGATGGTGGGATAGAGACAGTCCGTTAGATGGTGGGATAGAGACAGTCTGATAGATGGTGGGATAGAGACAGTCTGTTAGATGGTGGGATAGAGACAGTCTGTTAGATGGTGGGACGGAGACAGTCTGTTAGATGGTGGGATAGAGACAGTCTGTTAGATGGTGGGATAGAGACAGTCTGTTAGAGACAGTCTGTTAGATGGTGGGATAGAGACAGTCTGTTAGATGGTGGGATAGAGACAGTCTGTTAGAGACAGTTTGTTAGATGGTGGGATAGAGACACTGTTAGATGGTGGGACAGAGACAGTCTGTTAGATGGTGGGATAGAGACAGTCTGTTAGATGGTGGGATAGAGACAGTCTGTTAGATGGTGGGATAGAGACAGTCTGTTAGATGGTGGGATAGAGACAGTCTGTTAGATGGTGGGATGGAGACAGTATGTTAGATGGTGGTATGGAGACAGTCTGTTAGATGGTGGGATGGATAGAGACAGTCTGTTAGATGGTGGGATGGATAGAGACAGTCTGTTAGATGGTGGGATAGAGACAGTCTGTTAGATGGTGGGATAGAGACAGTCTGTCAGATGGTGGGATAGAGACAGTCTGTTAGATGGTGGGATAGAGACAGTCTGTTAGATGGTGGGATAGAGACAGTCTGTTAGATGGTGGGATGGAGACAGTCTGTTAGATGGTGGGATAGAGACTGTCTGTTAGATGGTGGGATAGAGACAGTCTGTTAGAGACAGTCTGTTAGATGGTGGGAAAGAGACAGTCTGTTAGATGGTGGGATAGAGACAGTCTGTTAGAGACAGTCTGTTAGATGGTGGGATAGAGACAGTCTGTTAGATGGTGGGATAGAGACAGTCTGTTAGATGGTGGGATGGAGACAGTCTGTTAGATGGTGGGATAGAGACAGTCTGTTAGATGGTGGGATAGAGACAGTCTGTTAGAGACAGTCTGTTAGATGGTGGGACAGAGACAGTCTGTTAGATGGTGGGATAGAGACAGTCTGTTAGATGGTGGGATAGAGACAGTCTGTTAGATGGTGGGATAGAGACAGTCTGTTAGATGGTGGGATAGAGACAGTCTGTTAGATGGTGGGATAGAGACAGTCTGTTAGATGGTGGGATGGAGACAGTCTGTTAGAGACAGTCTGTTAGATGGTGGGATAGAGACAGTCTGTTAGAGACAGTCTGTTAGAGACAGTCTGTTAGTGACAGTCTGTTAGATGGTGGGATAGAGACAGTCTGTTAGATGGTGGGATAGAGACAGTCTGTTAGATGGTGGGATAGAGACAGTCTGTTAGATTGTGGGATAGAGACAGTCTGTTAGATGGTGGGATGGAGACAGTCTGTTAGATGGTGGGATGGAGACAGTCTGTTAGATGGTGGGATAGAGACAGTCTGTTAGATGGTGGGATAGATACAGTCTGTTAGATGGTGGGATAGAGACAGTCTGTTAGATGGTGGGATAGAGACAGTCTGTTAGATGGTGGGAAAGAGACAGTCTGTTAGATGGTGGGATAGAGACAGTCTGTTAGAGACAGTCTGTTAGATGGTGGGATAGAGACAGTCTGTTAGATGGTGGGATGGAGACAGTCTGTTAGATGGTGGGATAGAGACAGTCTGTTAGATGGTGGGATAGAGACAGTCTGTTAGATGGTGGGATAGAGACAGTCCGTTAGATGGTGGGATAGAGACAGTCTGATAGATGGTGGGATAGAGACAGTCTGTTAGATGGTGGGATAGAGACAGTCTGTTAGATGGTGGGACGGAGACAGTCTGTTAGATGGTGGGATAGAGACAGTCTGTTAGATGGTGGGATAGAGACAGTCTGTTAGAGACAGTCTGTTAGATGGTGGGATAGAGACAGTCTGTTAGATGGTGGGATAGAGACAGTCTGTTAGAGACAGTTTGTTAGATGGTGGGATAGAGACAGTCTGTTAGATGGTGGGACAGAGACAGTCTGTTAGATGGTGGGATAGAGACAGTCTGTTAGATGGTGGGATAGAGACAGTCTGTTAGATGGTGGGATAGAGACAGTCTGTTAGATGGTGGGATAGAGACAGTCTGTTAGATGGTGGGATGGAGACAGTATGTTAGATGGTGGGATGGAGACAGTCTGTTAGATGGTGGGATGGATAGAGACAGTCTGTTAGATGGTGGGATGGATAGAGACAGTCTGTTAGATGGTGGGATAGAGACAGTCTGTTAGATGGTGGGATAGAGACAGTCTGTCAGATGGTGGGATAGAGACAGTCTGTTAGATGGTGGGATAGAGACAGTCTGTTAGATGGTGGGATAGAGACAGTCTGTTAGATGGTGGGATGGAGACAGTCTGTTAGATGGTGGGATAGAGACAGTCTGTTAGAGATAGTCTGTTAGATGGTGGGACAGAGACAGTCTGTTAGATGGTGGGATAGAGACAGTCTGTTAGATGGTGGGATAGAGACAGTCTGTTAGATGGTGGGATAAAGACAGTCTGTTAGAGACAGTCTGTTAGATGGTGGGATGGAGACAGTCTGTTAGATGGTGGGATGGATAGAGACAGTCTGTTAGATGGTGGGATAGAGACAGTCTGTTAGATGGTGGGATAGAGACAGTCTGTCAGATGGTGGGATAGAGACAGTCTGTTAGATGGTGGGATAGAGACAGTCTGTTAGATGGTGGGATAGAGACAGTCTGTTAGATGGTGGGATGGAGACAGTCTGTTAGATGGTGGGATAGAGACTGTCTGTTAGATGGTGGGATAGAGACAGTTTGTTAGAGACAGTCTGTTAGATGGTGGGAAAGAGACAGTCTGTTAGATGGTGGGATAGAGACAGTCTGTTAGAGACAGTCTGTTAGATGGTGGGATAGAGACAGTCTGTTAGATGGTGGGATAGAGACAGTCTGTTAGATGGTGGGATGGAGACAGTCTGTTAGATGGTGGGATAGAGACAGTCTGTTAGATGGTGGAATAGAGACAGTCTGTTAGAGACAGTCTGTTAGATGGTGGGACAGAGACAGTCTGTTAGATGGTGGGATAGAGACAGTCTGTTAGATGGTGGGATAGAGACAGTCTGTTAGATGGTGGGATAGAGACAGTCTGTTAGATGGTGGGATAGAGACAGTCTGTTAGATGGTGGGATAGAGACAGTCTGTTAGATGGTGGGATGGAGATAGTCTGTTAGATGGTGGGATGGAGACAGTCTGTTAGAGACAGTCTGTTAGATGGTGGGATAGAGACAGTCTGTTAGAGACAGTCTGTTAGAGACAGTCTGTTAGTGACAGTCTGTTAGATGGTGGGATAGAGACAGTCTGTTAGATGGTGGGATAGAGACAGTCTGTTAGATGGTGGGATAGAGACAGTCTGTTAGATTGTGGGATAGAGACAGTCTGTTAGATGGTGGGATGGAGACAGTCTGTTAGATGGTGGGATGGAGACAGTCTGTTAGATGGTGGGATAGAGACAGTCTGTTAGATGGTGGGATAGATACAGTCTGTTAGATGGTGGGATAGAGACAGTCTGTTAGATGGTGGGATAGAGACAGTCTGTTAGATGGTGGGAAAGAGACAGTCTGTTAGATGGTGGGATAGAGACAGTCTGTTAGAGACAGTCTGTTAGATGGTGGGATAGAGACAGTCTGTTAGATGGTGGGATGGAGACAGTCTGTTAGATGGTGGGATAGAGACAGTCTGTTAGATGGTGGGATAGAGACAGTCTGTTAGATGGTGGGATAGAGACAGTCCGTTAGATGGTGGGATAGAGACAGTCTGATAGATGGTGGGATAGAGACAGTCTGTTAGATGGTGGGATAGAGACAGTCTGTTAGATGGTGGGACGGAGACAGTCTGTTAGATGGTGGGATAGAGACAGTCTGTTAGATGGTGGGATAGAGACAGTCTGTTAGAGACAGTCTGTTAGATGGTGGGATAGAGACAGTCTGTTAGATGGTGGGATAGAGACAGTCTGTTAGAGACAGTTTGTTAGATGGTGGGATAGAGACAGTCTGTTAGATGGTGGGACAGAGACAGTCTGTTAGATGGTGGGATAGAGACAGTCTGTTAGATGGTGGGATAGAGACAGTCTGTTAGATGGTGGGATAGAGACAGTCTGTTAGATGGTGGGATAGAGACAGTCTGTTAGATGGTGGGATGGAGACAGTATGTTAGATGGTGGGATGGAGACAGTCTGTTAGATGGTGGGATGGATAGAGACAGTCTGTTAGATGGTGGGATGGATAGAGACAGTCTGTTAGATGGTGGGATAGAGACAGTCTGTTAGATGGTGGGATAGAGACAGTCTGTCAGATGGTGGGATAGAGACAGTCTGTTAGATGGTGGGATAGAGACAGTCTGTTAGATGGTGGGATGGAGACAGTCTGTTAGATGGTGGGATAGAGACAGTCTGTTAGAGATAGTCTGTTAGATGGTGGGATAGAGACAGTCTGTTAGATGGTGGGATGGAGACAGTCTGTTAGATGGTGGGATAGAGACAGTCTGTTAGAGATAGTCTGTTAGATGGTGGGACAGAGACAGTCTGTTAGATGGTGGGATAGAGACAGTCTGTTAGATGGTGGGATAGAGACAGTCTGTTAGATGGTGGGATAAAGACAGTCTGTTAGAGACAGTCTGTTAGATGGTGGGATGGAGACAGTCTGTTAGATGGTGGGATGGATAGAGACACAGTGGTAGTTGGTAAGGTAAGATGGGGTGACAGGCTAGTGACAGACTGGATGTTAGTTTGTATTTGTATCTATAAAGTATCCCCATTAGCAGCAGCTACTCTTCCTGGGGTCCAGCAAAATTAAGGCTTAATTAAATACATTCACAACAGATTTCACAACATATTAAGTGTGTGGCCTCAGGCCTCTATTCTACTACCACATATCTACAGCACAAAATCCATGTATATGTTATCGCACTCCATCAATCAGGCCTTTATGGTAGAGTGGCCAGACGGAAGCCACTCCTCAGTAAAAGGCACATGACAGCCCGCTTGGAGTTTGCCAAAAGGCACCTAAAGACTCTCAGACCATGAGAAACAAGGTTTTCTGGTCTGATGAAACCAAGATCGAACTCATTGGCCTTAATGCCAAGCGTCACGTCTGGATGAAACCTGGCACCATCCCTACGGTGAAGCGTGGTGGTGGCAGAATCATGCTGTGGGGATGTTTTTCAGCGGCAGGGACTGGGACACTAGTCAGGATTGAGGCAAAGATGAACGGAGCAAAGGTCAGAGAGATCGTTGATGACAACCTGCTCCAGAGCGCACAGGACCTCATGATTGGGGTGAAGGTTCACCTTCCGACAGGACAATGACCCTAAGCACACAGCCAAGACAACACAGGAGTGGCTTCGGGACAAGTCTCTGAATGTCCTTGAGTGGCTCAGCCAGAGCCCGGACTTGAACCAGATCGAACATCAACTAAACAACTAAAAGCATTGAATTTGGGACAAATCATTCACTAAACCCAAAACTCAACTAAATCTTGTCATGAATAATGTGGAAATTGAGCAAGTTGAGGAGACTAAACTGCTTGGAGTTACCCTGGATTGTAAACTGTCATGGTCAAAACATATTGATACAACAGTAGCTAAGATGGGGAGAAGTCTGTCCATAATAAAGCGCTGCTCAGCCTTCTTAACAGCACTATCAACAAGGCAGGTAGGTCCTACAGGCCCTAGTTTTGTCGCACCTGGACTACTGTTCAGTCGTGTGGTCAGGTGCCACAAAGAGGGACTTAGGAAAATTGCTATTGGCTCAGAACAGGGCAGCGCGGCTGGCCCTTGGATGTACACCGAGAGCTAACATTAATAATATGCATGTCAATCTCTCCTTGCTCAAAGTGGAGGAGAGATTGACTTCATCACTACTTGTGTTGGTGAGAGGTGTTGACATGTTGAAAGCACCAAGCTGTCTGTTTGAACGACTGGCACACAGCTCAGACACCCATGCATACCCCACAAGACATGCCACCAGAGGTCTCTTCACAGTCCCCAAGTCCAGAACAGACTATGGGAGGCGCACAGTACTACATAGAGCCATGACTACATGGAACTCTATTCCACATCAGGTAACTGATGCAAGCAGTACAATTATTTGTATAACTGCCTTAATTTTGCTGGACCCCAGGAAGAGTAGCTGCTGCCTTGGCAGGAACTAATGGGAATCCCTAATAAACCCCAGGAAGAGTAGCTGCTGCCTTGGCAGGAACTAATGGGGATCCATAATAAACCCCAGGAAGAGTAGCTGCTGCCTTGGCAGGAACTAATGGGGATCCATAATAAACCCCAGGAAGAGTAGCTGCTGCCTTGGCAGGAACTAATGGGGATCCATAATAAACCCCAGGAAGAGTAGCTGCTGCCTTGGCAGGAACTAATGGGGATCCATAATAAACCCCAGGAAGAGTAGCTGCTGCCTTGGCAGGAACTAATGGGGATCCATAATAAACCCCAGGAAGAGTAGCTGCTGCCTTGGCATGAACTAATGGGGATTGTGTGGGTCTATTTTCTTATAACTAGATGTGATGCCTAGCTTAGAAAGAATGCATTAATGATTAAACATAATAGGTTTGTACTGTACTGATATAAATTGTTTCACATAACAAGCTGTGATTCATGTGAGGAACGTTAGGGGGTAGGATGAGATAAGAACTTGTGTCTCTCAGACACAAACACTGCCTCTTTGTTGAACCGTCCAAGGACGTAGGTACAAAGAGTACAGTTAGGGTGGGAAAGTACTGGGAAACTGTGTCTATGGGTGCTGACTTTCTGGACCAGCTGCAGATAACAACTTATGCCTGGCAACAGTGTGCAACGGGAGCGCCAAGGGGCTGGGACCAGCCTGTGCGCCAACGATAGGCTGAGTAAGTCTAAACCACGCTCAGTCTCTACTCTGATTGGCCAGCAAGGAGCGGGAACTATCTCTGTCAGGGTATTTAAAGAACAGCCTGTAACAATGGATCAGTTCTCTGAGTGCCCTGCGTGGTATTTCAGTGGACCCGTATATACGAACATCATATTTACCATTGAAGTGTTTTGCATTAATTAAAATACTAGTCTATTTTAGAAGACGTGTTTTGTTCCTAATACCAGATTTGAATTGACCCAACTTAACAGGATCCATAATAAACCCCAGGAAGAGTAGCTGCTGCCTTGGCAGGAACTAATGGGGATCCATAATAAACCCCAGGAAGAGTAGCTGCTGCCTTGGCAGGAACTAATGGGGATCCATAATAAACCCCAGGAAGAGTAGCTGCTGCCTTGGCAGGAACTAATGGGGATCCTTAATAAATACTAATACAAATGAGATATTCGACAATCAGGTGTCCACATACTTTTGGTAATGTAGTGTATATCCTGGCTTAACGCCTGCATAGTTGGGCATAACACCAACCATTGGAGTTATACAGCAAAAATGTATCTGACTCCAGGATTAGAAGTGTTTTTCATTCAGCACAGTTCAGTGGTTGATGAACCATAGGCTTATAGTGCTGAACTAGGCCTGGTAATATCCGCACTAACACTCCCCCCAGTCAGTCCCACGACCAGCTGTGACGGCACCTTTTGTGTTTATTGTACTGCAGTACAAGGCCTTCTAGCAGCCCAGCTCTGTCTAGCAGCCCAGCTCTGTCTAGCAGCCCAGCTCTGTCTAGCAGCCCAGCTCTGTCCAGCAGCCCAGCTCTGTCCAGCAGCCCAGCTCTGTCTAGCAGCCCAGCTCTGTCTAGCAGCCCAGCTCTGTCTAGCAGCCCAGCTCTGTCTAGCAGCCCAGTTCTGTCTAGCAGCCCAGCTCTGTCTAGCAGCCCAGCTCTGCTGTTTGTTTGAGAAGACACATTACTGTGGATACTGGAATGTAGGCCAACCATGCCACCTGTGAATCTTGAAGGCCACTAACATTCTAGCTACAGTACGTTATGTGAAGAGATGTGAACCAGGAACAGAACCATCTGTGCAGATGAACACTACATGGCTTTCAAAGACTACACTTCCACTGTGAGACATCTGTCTTGGTTCCATATTTGTTACTGGTCCGATTAAAGGGGTCACAGTTCTGGAAGCATTGAAATGAAGACCTTTGTTTGGCTTGGTTCTTCTTCAGTTTCTTTGTTCTGATGATGTCATCATTGTGCAGGTGTATGAAGGAGGTTTGTTCTGATGATGTCATCATTGTGCAGGTGTATGGAGGTTTGTTGATGATGTCATCATTGTGCAGGTGTATGAAGGAGGTTTGTTCTGATGATGTCATCATTGTGCAGGTGTATGGAGGTTTGTTGATGATGTCATCATTGTGCAGGTGTATGAAGGAGGTTTGTTCTGATGATGTCATCATTGTGCAGGTGTATGGAGGTTTGTTGATGATGATGATGGTGGTGATGATGATGGTGGTGGTGAGGATGATGATGGTGGTGGTGAGGATGATTGTGATGATGATGGTGGTGGTGAGGATGATGGTGGTGGTGAGGATGATGGTGGTGGTGAGGATGATGATGGTGGTTGTGAGGATGATTGTGATGATGGTGGTGGTGGTGATGGTGGTGGTGAGGATGATGGTGGTGGTGAGGATGATGATGATAATGTCGATGATGATGATGGTGATGATGGTGGTGATGTTATTCTACAGGTGGATGAAGGCAGTTCTATGCGGTTCTTCCAGAACATGTGGACGTCATTCCTGAAGGCTCGGCTGGTGTGTGGGATTCCCAACGAGTCGCTCTACTTCAACCGTCTCCAAGACATCTTCGTGCTCCACGCGGAGGATTGGATGGACTCACAAGTGTATGCTCTGTTCACTAGCAGCTGGTGAGAAGATTCTGCTGTCTCTCTTATCTCCCAGCAGCTACTGTACACATGCATTATCCCAATGCTCCAAGTATCTCCTAGGAGATGTTTATGAGGGGGAATGCAGAAAGAGAGGTAAGGAGGATGGGAGATGTTTATGAGGAGGAATGCAGAAGGAGAGGTAAGGAGGACAGGAGATGTTTATGAGGAGGAATGCAGAAGGAGAGGTAAGGAGGATGGGAGATGTTTATGAGGGGGAATGCAGAAGGAGAGGTAAGGAGGGACAGGAGATGTTTATGAGGGGGAATGCAGAAGGAGAGGGAAGGAGGATGGGAGATGTTTATGAGGGGGAATGCAGAAGGAGAAGGAAGGAGGGACAGGAGATGTTTATGATGGGGAATGCAGAAGGAGAGGTAAGGAGGATGGGAGATGTTTATGAGGGGGAATGCAGAAGGAGAGGTAAGGAGGATGGGAGATGTTTATGAGGGGGAATGCAGAAGGAGAGGTAAGGAGGATGGGAGATGTTTATGAGGAGGAATGCAGAAGGAGAGGTAAGGAGGATGGGAGATGTTTATGAGGGGGAATGCAGAAGGAGAGGTAAGGAGGATGGGAGATGTTTATGAGGGGGAATGCAGAAGGAGAGGTAAGGGGGGACAGGAGATGTTCATGAGGGGGAATGCAGAAGGAGAGGTAAGGAGGATGGGAGATGTTTATGAGGGGGAATGCAGAAGGAGAGGTAAGGAGGATGGGAGATGTTTATGAGGGGGAATGCAGAAGGAGAGGTAAGGGGGGACAGGAGATGTTTATGAGGGGGAATGCAGAAGGAGAGGTAAGGAGGATGGGAGATGTTTATGAGGGGGAATGCAGAAGGAGAGGGAAGGGGGACAGGAGATGTTTATGAGGGGAAATGCAGAAGGAGAGGTAAGGGGGGACAGGAGATGTTTATGAGGAGGAATGCAGAAGGAGAGGTAAGGAGGATGGGAGATGTTTATGAGGGGGAATGCAGAAGGAGAGGTAAGGAGGATGGGAGATGTTTATGAGGGGGAATGCAGAAGGAGAGGTAAGGAGGATGGGAGATGTTTATGAGGGGGAATGCAGAAGGAGAGGTAAGGAGGATGGGAGATGTTTATGAGGGGGAATGCAGAAGGAGAGGTAAGGAGGATGGGAGATGTTTATGAGGGGGAATGCAGAAGGAGAAGGAAGGGGGGACAGGAGATGTTTATGAGGGGGAATGCAGAAGGAGAGGTAAGGAGGATTGGAGATGTTTATGAGGGGGAATGCAGAAGGAGAGGTAAGGAGGATGGGAGATGTTTATGAGGGGGAATGCAGAAGGAGAAGGAAGGGGGGACAGGAGATGTTTATGAGGGGGAATGCAGAAGGAGAGGTAAGGGGGATGGGAGATGTTTATGAGGGGGAATGCAGAAGGAGAGGTAAGGAGGACAGGAGATGTTTATGAGGGGGAATGCAGAAGGAGAGGTAAGGGGGATGGGAGATGTTTATGAGGGGGAATGCAGAAGGAGAGGTAAGGAGGACAGGAGATGTTTATGAGGGGGAATTCAGAAGGAGAGGTAAGGGGGGACAGGAGATGTTTATGAGGGGGGAATGCAGAAGGAGAAGGAAGGGGGACAGGAGATGTTTATGAGGGGGAATACAGAAGGAGAGGTAAGGAGGATGGGAGATGTTTATGAGGGGGAATGCAGAAGGAGAGGTAAGGGGGATGGGAGATGTTTATGAGGGGGAATGCAGAAGGAGAGGTAAGGAGGACAGGAGATGTTTATGAGGAGGAATGCAGAAGGAGAGGTAAGGAGGATGGGAGATGTTTATGAGGGGGAATGCAGAAGGAGAGGTAAGGAGGGACAGGGAGATGTTTATGAGGGGGAATGCAGAAGGAGAGGTAAGGAGGATGGGAGATGTTTATGAGGGGGAATGCAGAAGGAGAGGTAAGGAGGATGGAGATGTTTATGAGGGGGAATGCAGAAGGAGAGGTAAGGAGGACAGGACAGAGATGTTTATGAGCGGGGAGGGGGGTAATGCAGAAGGAGAGGTAAGGAGGATCAGGGAGAAGTGTTTATGAGGGGGGAATGCAGAAGGAGAGGTAAGGAGGACAGGAGATGTTTATGAAGGAGGGGGAATGCAGAAGGAGAGGTAAGGAGGATGGAGATGCGTTTATAGAGGGGGGAATGCAGAAGGAGAGGTAAGGAGGGACAGGAGATGTTTATGAGGGGAATGCAGAAGGAGAGGTAAGGAGGACCATGGGAGATGTTTATGAGGGGGAATGCAGAAGGAGAGGTAAGGAGGATGGGAGATGTTTATGAGGGGGAAATGCAGAAGGAGAGGTAAAGGAGGGGGGGGGGACGGGAGATGTTTATGAGGGGGAATGCAGAAGGAGAGGTAAGGAGATGGGAAGATGTTTTATGAGGGGGAATGCAGAAGGAGTGGGGGGGTTTGGGGGGTTTGGGGAGGTAAGGAGGATGGGAGATGTTTATGAGGGGGAATGCAGAAGGAGAGGTAAGGGGGATGGGAGATGTTTATGAGGGGGAATGCAGAAGGAGAGGTAAGGAGGGACAGGAGATGTTTATGAGGGGGAATGCAGAAGGAGAGGTAAGGAGGATGGGAGATGTTTATGAGGGGGAATGCAGAAGGAGAGGTAAGGAGGGACGGGAGATGTTTATGAGGGGGAATGCAGAAGGAGAGGTAAGGAGGGACAGGAGATGTTTATGAGGGGGAATGCAGAAGGAGAGGTAAGGAGGATGGGAGATGTTTATGAGGGGGAATGCAGAAGGAGAGGTAAGGAGGGACTGGGAGATGTTTATGAGGGGGAATGCAGAAGGAGAGGTAAGGAGGGATGGGAGATGTTTATGAGGGGGAATGCAGAAGGAGAGGTAAGGAGGATGGG
>CM062498.1:6877634-7006990 GCA_031479575.1 Coregonus ussuriensis | reverse complement strand
ACTAGATAGGGAATAGGGTGCCATTTGGCTATGGGCTCTGGTCTAAAGTAGTGCACTAGATAGGGAATAGGGTGCCATTTGGCTATGGGCCCTGGTCTAAAGTAGTGCACTAGATAGGGAATAGGGTGCCATTTGGCTATGGGCCCTGGTCTAAAGTAGTGCACTAGATAGGGAATAGGGTGCCATTTGGCTATGGGCCCTGGTCTAAAGTAGTGCACTAGATAGGGAATAGGGTGCCATTTGGGACAGATCCTAAAGATGGGCCCTCCCTGGCCTGGCCTGTACAGCTGACTAAAGCATGGAAACACGGGCCTTTACAGCTCAGAGTTGTGGCTGTGGCTGTTGCTGTTGCTGTGCAGTCATGACACATAACATCCACTGCTGTGTGACTCATAGTTGCCTGTCTGGGCTGTATCTATGACCACAGCATTAAAGCAGCAGATACATTTAGCTAACAGAAAGCGTCCCTCGGTGTTGTAACATCTACCACTACTGAGACCCTGCAGGTTTGACGCGTCCCTCGGTGTTGTAACATCTACCACTACTGAGACCCTGCAGGTTTGACGTGTCCCTCGGTGTTGTAACATCTACCACTACTGAGACCCTGCAGGTTTGACGTGTCCCTCGGTGTTGTAACATCTACCACTACTGAGACCCTGCAGGTTTGACGTGTCCCTCGGTGTTGTAACATCTACCACTACTGAGACCCTGCAGGATTGACGTGTTCCTCGGTGTTGTAACATCTACCACTACTGAGACCCTGCAGGTTTGACGCGTCCCTCGGTGTTGTAACATCTACCACTACTGAGACCCTGCAGGTTTGACGTGTCCCTCGGTGTTGTAACATCTACCACTACTGAGACCCTGCAGGTTTGACGCGTCCCTCGGTGTTGTAACATCTACCACTACTGAGACCCTGAAGGTTTGACGCGTCCCTCGGTGTTGTAACATCTACCACTACTGAGACCCTGCAGGTTTGACGTGTCCCTCGGTGTTGTAACATCTACCACTACTGAGACCCTGCAGGTTTGACGTGTCCCCTCGGTGTTGTAACATCTACCACTACTGAGACCCTGTAGGTTTGACGTGTCCCTCGGTGTTGTAACATCTACCACTACTGAGACCCCTGCAGGTTTGACGTGTCCCTCGGTGTTGTAACATCTACCACTACTGAGACCCTGCAGGTTTGACGTGTCCCTCGGTGTTGTAACATCTACCACTACTGAGACCCTGCAGGTTTGACGTGTCCCTCGGTGTTGTAACATCTACCACTACTGAGACCCTGCAGGTTTGACGTGTTCCCTCGGTGTTGTAACATCTACCACTACTGAGACCCTGCAGGTTTGACGCGTCCCTCGGTGTTGTAACATCTACCACTACTGAGACCCTGCAGGTTTGACGCGTCCCTCGGTGTTGTAACATCTACCACTACTGAGACCCTGCAGGTTTGACGTGTCCCTCGGTGTTGTAACATCTACCACTACTGAGACCCTGCAGGTTTGACGTGTCCCTCGGTGTTGTAACATCTACCACTACTGAGACCCTGCAGGTTTGACGTGTCCCTCGGTGTTGTAACATCTACCACTACTGAGACCCTGCAGGTTTGACGTGTTCCCTCGGTGTTGTAACATCTACCACTACTGAGACCCTGCAGGTTTGACGTGTCCCTCGGTGTTGTAACATCTACCACTACTGAGACCCTGCAGGTTTGACGCGTCCCTCGGTGTTGTAACATCTACCACTACTGAGACCCTGCAGGTTTGACGTGTCCCTCGGTGTTGTAACATCTACCACTACTGAGACCCTGCAGGTTTGACGTGTCCCTCGGTGTTGTAACATCTACCACTACTGAGACCCTGCAGGTTTGACGTGTCCCTCGGTGTTGTAACATCTACCACTACTGAGACCCTGCAGGTTTGACGTGTCCCTCGGTGTTGTAACATCTACCACTACTGAGACCCTGCAGGTTTGACGCGTCCCTCGGTGTTGTAACATCTACCACTACTGAGACCCTGCAGGTTTGACGCGTCCCTCGGTGTTGTAACATCTACCACTACTGAGACCCTGCAGGTTTGACGCGTCCCTCGGTGTTGTAACATCTACCACTACTGAGACCCTGCAGGTTTGACATGTCCCTCGGTGTTGTAACATCTACCACTACTGAGACCCTGCAGGTTTGACGTGTCCCTCGGTGTTGTAACATCTACCACTACTGAGACCCTGCAGGTTTGACGTGTCCCTCGGTGTTGTAACATCTACCACTACTGAGACCCTGCAGGTTTGACGTGTCCCTCGGTGTTGTAACATCTACCACTACTGAGACCCTGCAGGTTTGACGCGTCCCTCTGTGTTGTAACATCTACCACTACTGAGACCCTGCAGGTTTGACGCGTCCCTCGGTGTTGTAACATCTACCACTACTGAGACACTGCAGGTTTGACGTGTCCCTCGGTGTTGTAACATCTACCACTACTGAAACCCTGCAGGTTTGACGTGTCCCTCGGTGTTGTAACATCTACCACTACTGAGACCCTGCAGGTTTGACGCGTCCCTCGGTGTTGTAACATCTACCACTACTGAGACCCTGCAGGTTTGACGTGTCCCTCGGTGTTGTAACATCTACCACTACTGAGACCCTGCAGGTTTGACCTGTCCCTCGGTGTTGTAACATCTACCACTACTGAGACCCTGCAGGTTTGACGTGTCCCTCGGTGTTGTAACATCTACCACTACTGAGACCCTGCAGGTTTGACGCGTCCCTCGGTGTTGTAACATCTACCACTACTGAGACCCTGCAGGTTTGACGTGTCCCTCGGTGTTGTAACATCTACCACTACTGAGACCCTGCAGGTTTGACGCGTCCCTCGGTGTTGTAACATCTACCACTACTGAGACCCTGAAGGTTTGACGCGTCCCTCGGTGTTGTAACATCTACCACTACTGAGACCCTGCAGGTTTGACGTGTCCCTCGGTGTTGTAACATCTACCACTACTGAGACCCTGCAGGTTTGACGTGTCCCTCGGTGTTGTAACATCTACCACTACTGAGACCCTGTAGGTTTGACGTGTCCCTCGGTGTTGTAACATCTACCACTACTGAGACCCTGCAGGTTTGACGTGTCCCTCGGTGTTGTAACATCTACCACTACTGAGACCCTGCAGGTTTGACGTGTCCCTCGGTGTTGTAACATCTACCACTACTGAGACCCTGCAGGTTTGACGTGTCCCTCGGTGTTGTAACATCTACCACTACTGAGACCCTGCAGGTTTTACGTGTCCCTCGGTGTTGTAACATCTACCACTACTTAGACCCTGCAGGTTTGACGTGTCCCTCGGTGTTGTAACATCTACCACTACTGAGACCCTGCAGGTTTGACGTGTCCCTCGGTGTTGTAACATCTACCACTACTGAGACCCTGCAGGTTTGACGTGTCCCTCGGTGTTGTAACATCTACCACTACTGAGACCCTGCAGGTTTGACGTGTCCCTCGGTGTTGTAACATCTACCACTACTGAGACCCTGCAGGTTTGACGTGTCCCTCGGTGTTGTAACATCTACCACTACTGAGACCCTGCAGGTTTGACGTGTCCCTCGGTGTTGTAACATCTACCACTACTGAGACCCTGCAGGTTTGACGCGTCCCTCGGTGTTGTAACATCTACCACTACTGAGACCCTGCAGGTTTGACGTGTCCCTCGGTGTTGTAACATCTACCACTACTGAGACCCTGCAGGTTTGACGTGTCCCTCGGTGTTGTAACATCTACCACTACTGAGACCCTGCAGGTTTGACGTGTCCCTCTGTGTTGTAACATCTACCACTACTGAGACCCTGCAGGTTTGACGTGTCCCTCGGTGTTGTAACATCTACCACTAATGAGACCCTGCAGGTTTGACGCGTCCCTCGGTTTTGTAACATCTACCACTACTGAGACCCTGCAGGTTTGACGTGTCCCTCGGTGTTGTAACATCTACCACTACTGAGACCCTGCAGGTTTGACGTGTCCCTCGGTGTTGTAACATCTACCACTACTGAGACCCTGCAGGTTTGACGTGTCCCTCGGTGTTGTAACATCTACCACTACTGAGACCCTGCAGGTTTGACGTGTCCCTCGGTTTTGTAACATCTACCACTACTGAGACCCTGCAGGTTTGACGTGTCCCTCGGTGTTGTAACATCTACCACTACTGAGACCCTGCAGGTTTGGCGCGTCCCTCGGTGTTGTAACATCTACCACTACTGAGACCCTGCAGGTTTGACGTGTCCCTCGGTGTTGTAACATCTACCACTACTGAGACCCTGCAGGTTTGACGTGTCCCTCTGTGTTGTAACATCTACCACTACTGAGACCCTGCAGGTTTGACGCGTCCCTCGGTGTTGTAACATCTACCACTACTGAGACCCTGCAGGTTTGACGTGTCCCTCGGTGTTGTAACATCTACCACTACTGAGACCCTGCAGGTTTGACGCGTCCCTCGGTGTTGTAACATCTACCACTACTGAGACCCTGCAGGTTTGACGTGTCCCTCGGTGTTGTAACATCTACCACTACTGAGACCCTGCAGGTTTGACGTGTCCCTCGGTGTTGTAACATCTACCACTACTGAGACCCTGCAGGTTTGACGTGTCCCTCGGTGTTGTAACATCTACCACTACTGAGACCCTGCAGGTTTGACGTGTCCCTCGGTGTTGTAACATCTACCACTACTGAGACCCTGCAGGTTTGACGCGTCCCTCGGTGTTGTAACATCTACCACTACTGAGACCCTGCAGGTTTGACGCGTCCCTCGGTGTTGTAACATCTACCACTACTGAGACCCTGCAGGTTTGACGCGTCCCTCGGTGTTGTAACATCTACCACTACTGAGACCCTGCAGGTTTGACGTGTCCCTCGGTGTTGTAACATCTACCACTACTGAGACCCTGCAGGTTTGACGTGTCCCTCGGTGTTGTAACATCTACCACTACTGAGACCCTGCAGGTTTGACGTGTCCCTCGGTGTTGGAACATCTACCACTACTGAGACCCTGCAGGTTTGACGTGTCCCTCAGTGTTGTAACATCTACCACTACTGAGACCCTGCAGGTTTGACGTGTCCCTCGGTGTTGTAACATCTACCACTACTGAGACCCTGCAGGTTTGACGTGTCCCTCGGTGTTGTAACATCTACCACTACTGAGACCCTGCAGGTTTGACGTGTCCCTCGGTGTTGTAACATCTACCACTACTGAGACCCTGCAGGTTTGACGTGTCCCTCGGTGTTGTAACATCTACCACTACTGAGACCCTGCAGGTTTGACGTGTCCCTCGGTGTTGTAACATCTACCACTACTGAGACCCTGCAGGTTTGACGCGTCCCTCGGTGTTGTAACATCTACCACTACTGAGACCCTGCAGGTTTGACGCGTCCCTCGGTGTTGTAACATCTACCACTACTGAGACCCTGCAGGTTTGACGTGTCCCTCGGTGTTGTAACATCTACCACTACTGAGACCCTGCAGGTTTGACGTGTCCCTCGGTGTTGTAACATCTACCACTACTGAGACCCTGCAGGTTTGACGCGTCCCTCGGTGTTGTAACATCTACCACTACTGAGACCCTGCAGGTTTGACGTGTCCCTCGGTGTTGTAACATCTACCACTACTGAGACCCTGCAGGTTTGACGTGTCCCTCGGTGTTGTAACATCTACCACTACTGAGACCCTGCAGGTTTTTGGGTGTAGTCGGGTTTCTGTTAGGTGGTTTATTGTCTGAACAACTTCCTCAATCTCTTTTTCCTCTGCCCTCCACCCTGACCCTACCTTCGTCATTCTCTTCCTTTATGAGACGTTCTATTGTTTTGTCTACGTTGGTATTGTGACTAAGACATGTTTTTATAGGCTATAACAACTGTCTGAGAAGGACTTGTATTGTTTTACCTCCTGACTAAGGCCACTGTGCTTCCAGACTCCCTTTACCACTGCTCCCGAGTGGCGCAGTGGTCTAAGGCACTGCATCACAGTGCTAGCTGTGCCACTAGAGATCCTGGTTTGAATCCAGGCTCTGTTGTAGCCGGCCGTGACCGGGAGACCCATGGGGCGGCGCACAGTTGGCCCAGCGTCGTCCAGGGTAGGGGAGGGAATGGCCGGCAGGGATGTAGCTCTGTTGTGGGTTCGTTTCCCACGGGGGGCCAGTATGAAAAATAAAATAAAAAGATAATGTAAGTCGCTCTGGATAAGAGCGTCTGCTAAATGATACCAGGCTGCACGTTGACTGGAAGGAAGGAAGTGACTGTTCTTCTTGTATACCGCCATAAGACATATTTATATACAGTTGAAGTCGGAAGTTTACATACACCTTAGCCAAATACATTTAATCAAGGTAAAAATTCCCTGTCTTAGGTCAGTTAGGATCACCACTTTATTTTAAGAATGTGAAATGTCAGAATAATAGTAGAGAGAATGATTTATTTCAGCTTTTATTTATTTCATCACATTCCCAGTGGGTCAGAAGTTTACATACACTCAATTAGTATTTGGTAGCATTGCCGTAAAATAGTTTAACTTGGGTCAAACATTTCGGGTAGCCTTCCACAAGCTTCCCACAATAAGTTGGGTGAATTTTGGCCCATTCCTCCTGACAGAGCTGATGTAACTGAGTCAGGTTTGTAGGCCTCCTTGCTCGCACATGCTTTTTCAGTTCTGCCCACACATTTTCTATAGGATTGAGGTCAGGGCTTTATGATGGCCACTCCAATACCTTGACTTTGTTGTCCTTAAGCCATTTTGCCACAACTTTGGAAGTATGCTTGGGGTCATTGTCCATTTGGAAGACCCATGTCTTGAGATGTTGCTTCAATATATCCACATAATTTTCCTTCCTCATGATGCCATCTATTTTGTGAAGTGCACCAGTCCCTCCTGCAGCAAAGCACCCCCACAGCATGATGCTGCCACCCCGTGCTTGGGATGGTGTTCTTCGGCTTGCAAGCATCCCCCTTTTTCCTCACAGTAAAGACCTGTTCTCCTGTTTTATCTCCTCAGTGTGTCCCTAACAGTAAAGACCTGTTCTCCTGTTTTATCTCCTCAGTGTGTCCCTAACAGTAAAGACCTGTTCTCCTGTCTTATCTCCTCAGTGTGTCTCTAACAGTAAAGACCTGTTCTCCTGTCTTATCTCCTCAGTGTGTCCCTAACAGTAAATACCTGTTCTCCTGTCTTATCTCCTCAGTGTGTCTCTAACAGTAAAGACCTGTTCTCCTGTCTTATCTCCTCAGTGTGTCCCTAACAGTAAAGACCTGTTCTCCTGTCTTATCTCCTCAGTGTGTCCCTAACAGTAAAGACCTGTTCTCCTGTCTTATCTCCTCAGTGTGTCCCTAACAGTAAAGACCTGTTCTCCTGTCTTATCTCCTCAGTGTGTCCCTAACAGTAAAGACCTGTTCTCCTGTCTTATCTCCTCAGTGTGTCCCTAACAGTAAAGACCTGTTCTCCTGTCTTATCTCCTCAGTGTGTCCCTAACAGTAAAGATCTGTTCTCCTGTCTTATCTCCTCAGTGTGTCTCTAACAGTAAAGACCTGTTCTCCTGTCTTATCTCCTCAGTGTGTCCCTAACAGTAAAGACCTGTTCTCCTGTCTTATCTCCTCAGTGTGTCTCTAACAGTAAAGACCTGTTCTCCTGTCTTATCTCCTCAGTGTGTCCCTAACAGTAAAGACCTGTTCTCCTGTCTTATCTCCTCAGTGTGTCCCTAACAGTAAAGACCTGTTCTCCTGTCTTATCTCCTCAGTGTGTCCCTAACAGTAAAGACCTGTTCTCCTGTCTTATCTCCTCAGTGTGTCCCTAACAGTAAAGACCTGTTCTCCTGTCTTATCTCCTCAGTGTGTCCCTAACAGTAAAGATCTGTTCTCCTGTCTTATCTCCTCAGTGTGTCTCTAACAGTAAAGACCTGTTCTCCTGTCTTATCTCCTCAGTGTGTCCCTAACAGCAAAGATCTGTTCTCCTGTCTTATCTCCTCAGTGTGTCTCTAACAGTAAAGACCTGTTCTCCTGTCTTATCTCCTCAGTGTGTCCCTAACAGTAAAGACCTGTTCTCCTGTCTTATCTCCTCAGTGTGTCTCTAACAGTAAAGACCTGTTCTCCTGTCTTATCTCCTCAGTGTGTCCCTAACAGTAAAGACCTGTTCTCCTGTCTTATCTCCTCAGTGTGTCCCTAACAGTAAAGACCTGTTCTCCTGTCTTATCTCCTCAGTGTGTCCCTAACAGTAAAGACCTGTTCTCCTGTCTTATCTCCTCAGTGTGTCCCTAACAGTAAAGACCTGTTCTCCTGTCTTATCTCCTCAGTGTGTCCCTAACAGTAAAGACCTGTTCTCCTGTCTTATCTCCTCAGTGTGTCCCTAACAGTAAAGACCTGTTCTCCTGTCTTATCTCCTCAGTGTGTCCCTAACAGTAAAGACCTGTTCTCCTGTCTTATCTCCTCAGTGTGTCCCTAACAGTAAAGACCTGTTCTCCTGTCTTATCTCCTCAGTGTGTCCCTAACAGTAAAGACCTGTTCTCCTGTCTTATCTCCTCAGTGTGTCCCTAACAGTAAAGACCTGTTCTCCTGTCTTATCTCCTCAGTGTGTCCCTAACAGTAAAGACCTGTTCTCCTGTCTTATCTCCTCAGTGTGTCCCTAACAGTAAAGACCTGTTCTCCTGTCTTATCTCCTCAGTGTGTCCCTAACAGTAAATACCTGTTATCCTGTCTTATCTCCTCAGTGTGTCCCTAACAGTAAAGACCTGTTCTCCTGTCTTATCTCCTCAGTGTGTCCCTAACAGTAAAGACCTGTTCTCCTGTCTTATCTCCTCAGTGTGTCCCTAACAGTAAAGACCTGTTCTCCTGTCTTATCTCCTCAGTGTGTCTCTAACAGTAAAGACCTGTTCTCCTGTCTTATCTCCTCAGTGTGTCCCTAACAGTAAAGACCTGTTCTCCTGTCTTATCTCATCAGTGTGTCCCTAACAGTAAAGACCTGTTCTCCTGTCTTATCTCCTCAGTGTGTCCCTAACAGTAAAGACCTGTTCTCCTGTCTTATCTCATCAGTGTGTCCCTAACAGTAAAGACCTGTTCTCCTGTCTTATCTCCTCAGTGTGTCCCTAACAGTAAAGACCTGTTCTCCTGTCTTATCTCCTCAGTGTGTCCCTAACAGTAAAGACCTGTTCTCCTGTCTTATCTCCTCAGTGTGTCCCTAACAGTAAAGACCTGTTCTCCTGTCTTATCTCCTCAGTGTGTCCCTAACAGTAAAGACCTGTTCTCCTGTCTTATCTCCTCAGTGTGTCCCTAACAGTAAAGACCTGTTCTCCTGTCTTATCTCCTCAGTGTGTCCCTAACAGTAAAGACCTGTTCTCCTGTCTTATCTCCTCAGTGTGTCTCTAACAGTAAAGACCTGTTCTCCTGTCTTATCTCCTCAGTGTGTCCCTAACAGTAAAGACCTGTTCTCCTGTCTTATCTCCTCAGTGTGTCCCTAACAGTAAAGACCTGTTCTCCTGTCTTATCTCCTCAGTGTGTCTCTAACAGTAAAGACCTGTTCTCCTGTCTTATCTCCTCAGTGTGTCCCTAACAGTAAAGACCTGTTCTCCTGTCTTATCTCATCAGTGTGTCCCTAACAGTAAAGACCTGTTCTCCTGTCTTATCTCCTCAGTGTGTCCCTAACAGTAAAGACCTGTTCTCCTGTCTTATCTCATCAGTGTGTCCCTAACAGTAAAGACCTGTTCTCCTGTCTTATCTCCTCAGTGTGTCCCTAACAGTAAAGACCTGTTCTCCTGTCTTATCTCCTCAGTGTGTCCCTAACAGTAAAGACCTGTTCTCCTGTCTTATCTCCTCTGTGTGTCCCTAACAGTAAAGACCTGCCGTTGGCTACGGTGAACGTGCTAAAGTATCACCCAGAGATGACAGACTGGATCCATCCCATCCAGCCCTACACCCCATTCTACATATCTAACTATTACTACACCAAGATAGCTGTGGACAGAGTACAGGCAGCAGACCAGTGGCGGCTCCTGAAAAAATTCTCAGGAGGGGCAATTTTTCTGATGATTTAGGTGACCTACACACATTTAAAAAAAGATATGTCCAGCAACAACATGAAGACAGGGGCAGCATATAAGTCAATACCAGAAGCATTTATTGACTGATCTGGGGAGATGGATTCCAGTTTCTGTGACAGATTATAAATAATCTCTGATGCCTTTGTTATATTAGCTTTTGGTTGAATGTACTGTCGTAGTAAATATATAATGTTATAGCTTGGTCTGACTAAAATCTTGTGCATGACCCATTTTGTGTTTGGCGTTTGTTTTCAATCAATACTGTTCCTATCCTATAACAATGGACAAAAGAGTCCTATCTTGTCAGCCTTGTCAGCAGGTGCCCAAGGACAACACCCACGCCATAGGTCTCTCAGTTCTTCCAACTCACGAGTTCTTGCTCTGAGGACACACACACACACACACACACACACACACACATCATCACTGATAACACACACACACACACACACACATCATCACTGTTAAACACACACACACACACACACACAAAAATCCCCTCTCTTTAGGCTGAACATTTGAAGACAGAGAACCCGACTCAGAGCCAATGCAACAGTGGAGGGGACCTCGCCCAACTCATCAGGACCAATCAGAAGATCAGAACTACTAGATTCAACCTACATCATTTATTGTATAAAATATCTGCACACAATGTTTTCGGGGCTCTCTTCAGATAGCTCCCTAAGAGTTTGACGAACGAGTCCGTGCACGCGATTCCAGATATCTTTACCTCTGAATAAACTGCCTTTATTATACCATATCCACCCTGTCCAAAGTCTCTACTTGGTCTCAGTTCTCCAGTAAACTTGTGATTATCAACAGTACACAACGGTAACAAACAATTGGGGGAACTCACGGGGCAGATAGTAAGGTCGCAGTGACACAGAAAGCAGTTCAATGTCGGGGGTACAGAGTCGCTCTCTTACCAGGATCGATTTTCCCTGTGACTGTCAGATCGCGGTCCGCTCTGAACAGGGTGAAGCCGGCCGGCTCCACTTCTCTGTCTGGGACTCTGTCATCCAGCCAAGTCTCCCAGCTGTATTGGATTCCGCTGCCAGCAGCGTTTTCATTATTTAGTCCGTTCGTAGCGGGTATGTACACGATCAACAAGATCAGTCCAAAACCCACCACTGGAAATCCATGGTTGGCAGAATGTTTGTAAACTAAGTGTACAAATTAAAAACATAAAATAACGCCACTAAGTGTACAAATTAAAAACATAAGATAACGCCACACTGCAGGTCGCAACAGAGACGCTGCTAGCCGCTATTTTCTTAGTTACGTTCATGGTTACATCACGTATGACGAAAGCGCGTAAGTGCAAGCCCTCAGAAACACATAGAGATTGTATTGAAAGCTTTGAAATTTGAAAAAAATAGATTTTACATGAGAGTCTATGACAGACTTCTGGGTTAGAAGGATTACTTTATCCTATCCCAGGTATTCCTTAAAGAGGTGGGGTTTCAAATGTCTCCGGAAGGTGGTGAGTGACTCCGCTGTCCTGGCGTCGTGAGGGAGCTTGTTCCACCATTGGGGTGCCAGAGCAGCGAACAGTTTTGACTGGGCTGAGCGGGAGCTATGCTTCCGCAGAGGAAGGGGAGCCAGCAGGCCAGAGGTGGATGAACGCAATGCCCTCGTTTGGGTGTAGGGACTGATCAGAGCCTGAAGGTACAGAGGTGCCGTTCCCCTCACAGCTCCATAGGCAAGCACCATGGTCTTGTAGCGGATGCGAGCTTCAACTGGAAGCCAGTGGAGTGTGCGGAGGAGGGGGGTGACGTGAGAGAACTTGGGAAGGTTGAACACCAGACGGGCTGCGGCATTCTGGATGAGTTGTAGGGGTTTAATGGCACAGGCAGGGAGGCCAGCCAACAGCGAGTTGCAGTAGTCCAGACGGGAGATGACAAGTGCCTGGATTAGGACCTGTGCCGCTTCCTGTGTAAGGCAGGGTCGTACTCTCCGAATGTTGTAGAGCATGAACCTGCAGGAGCGGGTCACCGCCTTGATGTTGGCGGAGAACGACAGGGTGTTGTCCAGGGTCACGCCTAGGCTCTTCGCACTCTGGGAGGAGGACACAGCGGAGTTGTCAACCGTGATGGCGAGATCATGGAACGGGCAGTCCTTCCCCGGGAGGAAGAGCAGCTCCGTCTTGCCAGGGTTCAGCTTGAGGTGGTGATCCGTCATCCATACTGATATGTCTGCCAGACATGCAGAGATGCGATTCGCCACCTGGTTATCAGAAGGGGGAAAGGAGAAGATTAGTTGTGTATCGTCAGCGTAGCAATGATATGAAAGGCCATGTGAGGATATGACAGAGCCAAGTGACTTGGTGTATAGGGAGAAAAGGAGAGGGCCTAGAACTGAGCCCTGGGGGACACCAGTGGTGAGAGCACGTGGTGCGGAGACAGCTTCTCGCCACGCCACTTGGTAGGAGCGACCGGTCAGGTAGGACGCAATCCAGGAGTGAGCCGCGCCGGAGATGCCCAGCTCGGAGAGGGTGGAGAGGAGGATCTGATGGTTCACAGTATCAAAGGCAGCAGACAGGTCTAGAAGGACAAGAGCAGAGGAGAGAGAGTTAGCTTTAGCAGTGCGGAGAGTCTCCGTGACACAGAGAAGAGCAGTCTCAGTTGAATGACCAGTCCTGAAACCTGATTGGTTTTGATCAAGAAGGTCATTCTGAGAGAGATAGCAAGAGAGTTGGCTAAAGACGGCACGCTCAATAGTTTTGGAAAGAAAAGAAAGAAGGGATACTGGTCTGTAGTTGTTGACATCAGTGGGGTCGAGTGTTGGTTTTTTGAGAAGGGGAGCAACTCTCGCTCTCTTGAAGACGGAAGGGACATGGCCAGCGGTCAAGGATGAGTTGATCAGCGAGGTGAGGTAGGGGAGAAGGTCACCGGAGATGGTCTGGAGAAGGGAGGAGGGGATGGGGTCAAGCGGGCAGGTTGTTGGGCGGCCTGCAGTCACAAGTCGCAGGATTTTATCTGGAGAGAGAGGGGAGAAAGAAGTCAAAGCATAGGGTAGGGCAGTGTGAGCAGGACCAGCAGTGTCATTAGACTTAACAAACGAGGATCGGATGTCGTCAACCTTCTTTTCAAAGTGGTTGACGAAGTCATCCACAGAGAGAGAGGAGGGGGGGGGGGGGGGGAGGAGGATTCAGGAGGGAGGAAAATGTGGCAAAGAGCTTCCTAGGGATAGAGGCAGATGCTTGGAATTTAGAGTGGTAGAAGGTGGCCTTAGCAGCAGAAACAGATGAAGAAAATGTAGAGAGGAGGGAGTGAAAAGATGCCAGGTCGGCAGGGAGTTTAGTTTTCTTCCATTTCCGCTCCGCTGCCCGGAGCTCTGTTCTGTGAGCTCGCAATGAGTCATCAAGCCACGGAGCTGGAGGGGAGGACCGAGCCGGCCGGGAGGATAGGGGACACAGAGAGTCAAAGGATGCAGAAAGGGAGGAGAGGAGGGTTGAGGAGGCAGAATCAGGAGATTGGAGGGAGAAGGATTGAGCAGAGGGAAGAGATGATAGGATGGAAGAGTAGAGAGTAGTGGGAGAGAGAGAGCTAAGGTTGCGGCGGCGCATTACCATCTGTGTAGGGGCAGAGTGAGTAGTGTGGGAGGAGAGCGAGAGAGAAAAGGAAACAAAGTAGTGGTCGGAGACATGGAGGGGAGTTGCAGTGAGATTAGTAGAGGAGCAGCATCTAGTGAAGATGAGGTCAAGCGTATTGCCTGCCTTGTGAGTAGGGGGGGACGGTGAGAGGGTGAGGTCAAAAGAGGAGAGGAGTGGAAAGAAGGAGGCAGAGAGAAATGAGTCAAATGTGGACATATGGAGGTTGAAATCCCCCAAAACTGTGAGGGGTGAGCCATCCTCAGGGAAGGAACTTATCAAGGCGTCAAGCTCATTGATGAACTCTCCAAGGGAACCTGGAGGGCGATAGATGACAAGGATATTAAGCTTAAATGGGCTAGTGACTGTGACAGCATGGAATTCAAATGAGGAGATAGACAGATGGGTTAGGGGAAAAATTGAGAATGTCCACTTGGGAGAGATGAGGATTCCTGTACCACCACCCCTCTGACCAGATGCTCTCGGGGTATGCGAGAACACATGGTCAGACGAGGAGAGAGCAGTAGGAGTAGCAGTGTTTTCAGTAGTGATCCATGTTTCCGTCAGCGCCAGGAAGTCGAGGGACTGGAGGTTGGCATAGGCTGGGATGAAGTCAGCTTTGTTGGCAGCAGAACGGCAGTTCCAGAGGCTGCCTGCGACCTGGAACTCCACGTGGGTGGTGCGTGCAGGGACCACCAGGTTAGAGAGGCAGCAGCCACGCGGTGTGGTGCGTTTGTGTAGCCTGTGCAGAGAGGAGAGAACAGGGATAGGCAGAGGCATAGTTGACAGGCTGTAGCAAATGGCTACAAAAATGCAGAGGAGATCGGAATGAAATGAGCTAAGCATCTGGGAGCGGAGAGAGCAGGGCCTCCCTCACCAAAAACTTCTACCTCAGAAACTAAAATTGTTTCACTGAACCACCCGAACAAAAACTCTCCCAACTTCCACCTTTAGAAATCAGAATTGTTGTGAACCACAGCGGTTCAATGTTTAAAGGAATAGACTCAACCCACTTTATTCAACTATGACACCATAGCTAACTAGCAAGCTAGCATCCAATAACAATAACACACCGTATAGCACCAACACTTGGTCACAACAAACCACCAATAGTGTGATAACACACTAAACAGATCATTCGTGTCTGTGTCAAGTTCCTTTCATGACGCAGCAATGATTAGACGTTGGCTAGCTAGGACAAGTATATTGTATTTAGCTACTACCGTACAGTTAGCTGGTCGTGTTGGGTAGCTAGCAATGGCCACTGTGTTGACTTTGTTTGAAGAACGGCTAGCTAGCTAGCTTCGTGCTACACCCGGCACACAATGGCTATTGTGTTGACTCTGACTCTGTTCGAAAAAACGGCTAGGTAGCTCGCTTCGTGCTACAGCCGGCACTGCCAAGACACAGTAACTACCCACAACAACCCACGATGCCTAGCTATGACGCCGTAGCTAACTTGCAAGCTAGCATCCACTAACACACAATTTAGCATCAATACTTGGTTACAACAAACTGCCAAGAGTGTGTTAGCACACTAAACAGATAATTCAAGTCCGTGTCTAGTTCCTTTCATAACGCATAACGCAGCAAAAATTAAACGTTGGCTAGGACTACATTAACATTGGAAACAGCTCTCCAGCGTTGCTAATCGATACCAGTAGCTACCCGCTAGCTAGCTAGCCTCGTGCTTCGATACTAACCTACAATTACCTACGGAAACCTACAATAACAACAATACTAACCTATAATAAATACAATACCTAACTACAGCTAACTACCTACCTACGATCTAATACATGGTTAAGCTTTACTCAACACCATATGAGAAGCTTACCTCCTGCTTACCTCCAGCTAGAGAAAAACACGACCTCTCCCGACAACCTCTCCCGTCTTGTAAGAAGCAACACATTTGAAGCACGACTTTAGCCTGATTTGACATTTAGTGGCAGTCAGATCAGATTAGAACACTGATAACTACTGTTGCCGTGATATAATTGATTAGAAAAAAAATCCCTTCCTTTTCCCGTTTGGCAGTGCGTCGCCCATATCGCCCTATTGAACACACCGCCCCTGCGGCAGACCACACCATGCACAACGTCCTGCTGCTAGCAACTGGTATTTGATGTCTGGGCTCCAAGTCTGGAAATAGACTCTCAAATTGTTGGTTCTCTTGATGCTGTTGGTTCTCTTGATGCTGTTGGTTCTCTTGATGCTGTTGGTTCTCTTGATGCTGTTGGTTCTCTTGATGCTGTTGGTACTATTGATGTTGTTGGTTCTCTTGATGTTGTTGGTTCTCTTGATGTTGTTGGTTCTCTTGATGTTGTTGGTACTATTGATGTTGTTGGTTCTCTTGATGTTGTTGGTGAACTACAGATGTCGGATCTTAATTTGAGCCAGTTTCACACAACAGGAAAATAATCCTGCAGCAACAGGAAATGTGGATTATAATTAATGGACATTTGTGGTAGAGGTTGATACATTTTTTGTTAAGTTTTTCCTGAAGTTTTAAAGTGGAAATTACAAACTTTAGAAGCCTGTTTAAACCTTGAATCCACAACAAGTTTGCATTTCCTGCTGTTCTGGAACATTCCTCTAAAAACAGGACGATGAAATGAAGATTACAACGTGACCATTGTTTATCATATGGTTGATAACAGCATTATGATAACTTTATCACATTCACATGTTATTCAGAGTGTCAAATACAACAATAATCTTGTATTTACATGATCAGTAATACCAGGGCAGTAATGTAAAATAAACTATACACACATAGCTAAAAAAATAAAAAAATAAAAAAGGAAATAGGATGAACCATGCCTAGAATACAGTATATACATAGGAAGTGGGTAAAACAGTGTGTAAACATTATTAACCCTCCCGTTGTCCTGTCCGGGTCAAAAAGACCCAGGCTACGTGTTAGAGTGAGTGGCTGTATAACCCCTAGCGTTGTCCTGTCTTGTCCGGGGTCAAAAAGACCCAGGCTACGTGTCAGTGCCTATGTGTTAGAGCGTGTGGCTGTATATCCCGTCCCGCTGTCCTGTCCTGTCCTGTCCTGTCCTGTCCTGTCCTGTCCTTTCTTGTCCGGGGTCAAAACGCCCCAGGCTACGTGTCAGTGCCTATGTGTTAGAACGTGTGGCTGTACATCTCCTCCCGCTGTCCTCGCGTGTCCTGGCTGGGGTCAAAACGACCCAGGCTACGTGTTAGAGTGTTAGAGCGAGTGTGTGCTGTGCTGTGAACGGGACCCTTGCAAATGAAATTAAATCAACTTTTATTGGTCACATTGTAGGTACAGACATTACAGTGAAATGTTTACTTGGTAAAGAATCTGGTGATTTCCTTGTAATATTGTAGGTGTGTGTCACTACTCGAGGACAATGCTGGAAACCCAAGATAACCATTTCCTCGACAAGTGAATATATGTCATCTGCTCTTCGGCTTGCTGACAATTGAACATCTCCGCACGTGTTTCATTCTGACAGTCTGTCAACTTGTATACTTGCGGTACAATATTTTGGGTTTTCGTGAAATCACAAGGTATGCCTAGGCTCGAACGGATCCCCATCATGGCGTGTTGTTTGGGGCCAACAGAAAAGCCTTGAAATATCCAGGCGACTTTCTTCATCAGAAGTGTCTGTTCCTCATCTGAGAGATCTGTCATGTGGACACCGCTACACACGGATGAGATGTCGCATGGCATTTGCCGATATGTCCGATAATATGTCAACAAATGGTCTCGGACGTGGCTGTGACGAACGTCCATGTCCCACATGTCGTAGTACAAAGCACAAGTACAAGACTCGCTGTCGTCGAAACCGGTCAACGTTGCAGCACAGGGACACCATCCCACAGCTTCACGGTGTATCTTCTGCACATGGTCCCGGTGTGTCACCATGATGTGTGACACTGCACCGTGGTAAAACCACAAGAGCAGAGCCTGTCCTACGACCCGAACGAGCCACAGCTCATACCTCAACAGACTATATTTGGGTTCGACAAATAGTCTCACCTCCAGTTTGTTGTTGGGCATGACCGAGAGGCTTTTCACCGTGTACCCGAGAAGTATGGGTATGTTGTTCACTACTCGATTGAACGCAGAACAGATGTCGTTGAAGTTGATGGTGCTCAGATTCAGTCGAGTCGACCCTCCGATGCCCAGACCAATCACGGTGCCGACGACGGTGGTGGTGGTGGTGGTGGTGGTGGTATTTTCGGTAGTAGTAGTTACGTGACTGGAGTCCGACGTGTGTATGTCAAACACTGCAGTGATGCAGCGAGAATCGCCCTTTGCGTTTTCTGTGTTCTGGAAAGTCGACATAGCTTCGATGGATGTTGTTTGTCTGTGAGACACGAACCTGTTATATTGTGGATTCAATGACCACTCCCATAAAAATAATTAATTATATTATATTATATTCATTTATTTTTATTTTTTGGGGGGGTTAATGTTAGAGCCTAGGTGTTAGAGCGAGTGGCTCGCTGTATATCTCCTCCCGCTGTCCTGTCCTGTCCTGTCCTGTCCTGTCCTGTCCGGGTCAAAAGGACCCAGGCTACGTGTTAGAGCCTAGGTGTTAGAGCGAGTGGCTGTATATCTCCTCCTGCTGTCCTGACCGGGTCAAAAGGACCCAGGCTACGTGTTAGAGCCTAGGTGTTAGAGCGAGTGGTGGCTGTATATCTCCTCCTGCTGTCCTGACCGGGTCAAAAAGACCCAGGCTACGTGTTAGAGCCTAGGTGTTAGAGCGAGTGGCTGTATATCTCCTCCTGCTGTCCTGACCGGGTCAAAACGACCCAGGCTACGTGTTAGAGCCTAGGTGTTAGAGCTAGTGGCTGTATATCTCCTCCTGCTGTCCTGACCGGGTCAAAAGGACCCAGGCTACGTGTTAGAGCCTAGGTGTTAGAGCGAGTGGTGGCTGTATATCTCCTCCTGCTGTCCTGACCGGGTCAAAAAGACCCAGGCTACGTGTTAGAGCCTAGGTGTTAGAGCGAGTTGCTCTATGTCTCCACCTGCTGTCCTGACCGGGTCAAAAAGACCCAGGCTACGTGTCAGTGCCTATGTGTTTGAGCTAGTGGCTGTATAACACCTAGCGTTGTCCTGTCCTGTCCTGTCCGGGTCAAAAAGACCCAGGCTACGTGTCAGAGCCTAGGTGTTAGAGCTAGTGGCTGTATATCTCCTCCCGCTGTCCTGACCGGGTCAAAAAGACCCAGGCTACGTGTCAGAGCCTATGTGTTTGAGCTAGTGGCTGTATAACCCCTAGCGTTGTCCTGTCCTGTCCTGTCCGGGTCAAAAAGACCCAGACTACGTGTCAGTGCCTATGTGTTTGAGCTAGTGGCTGTATAAGCCCTAGCGTTGTCCTGTCCTGGCTGGGGTCAAACGGACCCAGGCTACACGTTAGAGGCATAAGCTCTGAGGCAGAGGTACTAGGTAAGCCGTAAACAAAAAACAGCAACACCAAGAACACCAAGAACAACAACTAGAACTACTACTACTACTACTACTACTACTACTACTACTACTACTACTACTACTACTACTACTACTACTACTACTACTACTACTACTACTACTACTACTACTAATATTGCCTCCGTGGCATGTCCAGACACGTGCCGAAGAGAGAGGTCTTGGGGACTTCCCCAGCCTGGGTGCCGAAGCTATTATGAGTGCTGTGCGATTCACGGCCAAACAGGTCCTAGAACAGATATTTTCCAATGACTCTGACTGCGACGAGGAAGCGGACGAGGAAGCGTCCGAAGAAGAAGACGGGGAGGAATACAACCCAGAGGACGAGGAGACCACAGAGGACGACGACGACTACGACGAGGACGAGGACGATGTCCAAGTAGAAGAAGGTCAAGGCGTAGAAGACGAACGAGACGATGACGACGACGACGACGACCAACAAGAAGAAGAAGAACAAGGGGAAGAACAAGGGGAAGGTGAAGGAGAGCGAGGAGAGCGAGGAGACCTCCGCCACTGCCGCAGCCGCCGCCGCCGCAGCATCAGCCCCAGAACACAACACGATATCCCTCGAGTGGAAAGAGAGACATTCGTGTCGAGAAACGGCCAAATCCAATGGTGCTCGGTGCCCTGTGACAACAATCGCGGCGTCGGAGGGGCCGCCGCAGCGGCAAAAAGTAACAGGCCGGTTGCTGAGGTGCCGGAGGACATGAGGCCCGGGCCTACTAGGCAGGCCGTAGGCCAAGCCCGCGACATCCTGTCCACGTTTCGCTTGTTTTTCACACCCGAGATAGAAGACATCATCCTGGAGATGACCAATCTGGAGGGCGTTCGAAAATACGGAGCCCGAGGCGACGGCGACGACGGCGACGACGACCACCGCCACTACGCCGACGACGACCACCACGAAGTCCACGAAGACCGCGAAGACCGCGACCTACGTAGGGCTGCTCATCCTAGCCGGCGTGTACAGGTCCCGAGGCGAAGCGGCCTCTAGTCTCTGGGACGCCGAGAGCGGAAGGACCATTTTCCGCGCAACCATGCCGCTCAAAGTCTTTCACGCTTACTCGAGACTCCTTCGCTTCGACGACCGCCAGATCAGAGCCGAGAGACGCGCAGCAGGCGGCGGTGACAAACTTGCGGCCGTGAGAGAGGTCTGGGACAAGTGGATCGAGAGGCTGCCGCTCCTCTACAACCCCGGGGCCGACGTGACGGTGGACGAGCAACTGGTCCCTTTCAGAGGTGTGCCGGGGCCAACAACACCGTACAAGAGCACAACAACAACAACACTGAACACAACATTGAACACAACACTGAACACAACACAACACAACACAACACAACACAACACGCTAAAGCTAATCTCTTGTCTTTCGTCTTTCCTCTCCTCCTCTCTCTCTCTCTCGCTCTCTCTCTCTCTCTCTCTCTCTCTCTCTCTCTCTCTCTCTCTCTCTCGCTCTCTCTCTCCTCCAGGCCGATGTCCTTTCCGCCAGTATATCCCAAGCAAGCCGGCCAAATACGGCATCAAGACATGGGTGGCCTGCGACTCCAAATCCAGCTACGCCTGGAAGATGCAGGTCTACAC
Organism: Coregonus ussuriensis; assembly: GCA_031479575.1. Taxonomy (NCBI): domain Eukaryota; kingdom Metazoa; phylum Chordata; class Actinopteri; order Salmoniformes; family Salmonidae; genus Coregonus; species Coregonus ussuriensis. Next base: position 6,986,301 of record CM062498.1, on the reverse strand, counting down.
CGGCAAGGCCACATGCGGAGGCCCCGAGAAGAACCAGGGGATGAGGGTCGTGCTCGATTTGACGCAGGGACTCAGGGGTCACAACATCACCTGCGACAATTTCTTCACCTCATACGAGCTCGCGCGCCAGCTCCTGACCAGGAACGTCACCGTGGTCGGCACAGTCAGAAAGAACAAGCCAGAGCTCCCGCAGGCGCTGCTCGCCTCAAAGGACAGGCTCCTCTTCTCCTCCAAGTTCGCCTTCACGTCCACCACCGCTCTAGTGTCCTACCTGGCAAAGAAAAACAAGAACGTCTTACTCCTGAGCACGCTGCACACCGAGGCTCACGTTAGCCGTCGCCAGGACAAGAAGCCGGCCATCGTCCTAGACTACAACAGCAACAAGGGAGGTGTGGACAACCTAGACAAGGTGATTGGAACCTACAGCTGCAGGAGGATGACCGCCCGCTGGCCCCTGGTCATCTTCCACAACATCCTTGACGTGTCCTCTTACAACGCTTTTGTCATATGGCGAGAGCTCAACCCCACTTGGATGCCTGGCAAGCGAAACAAGAGGAGGGTGTTCCTCGAGCAGCTGGGAAAGGCACTAGTGACTCCGTTCATACAAAGAAGGGCCCGTCTCCCTCGCACCGAAGCCTCTGCGGCGCTCGTCAAAGCTGTTCAGAGGGCTACGTATCGTGATCAGCCCCGGCGGGATCACGCCCCCGCAGCACCGGACCACGCAGCACCACCGGCCCAAGCACCCAACCCCGCACAACCCAGTAAGAGGAAGAGGTGTCAGGTCTGCCCCACAAAGAAGGACTGTAAAACACACACGGTGTGCACCAGGTGTAACAAATACATCTGCAAAGGCTGTTCGCACCCATACTGTCCCACATGTTCCAACTGGGCCTTTAGTGAGAGGGGGACAGTTCGACCCGGAGGGCACGGCGTGTGTACAGAATACCAGGACAACGGGAGGGTTATCATCCATACTCAAACAGTACAGCGGTACAGTCCACGGAATGTGGTCCAATAGGGGGGTGTTTTTAAATCGCATACCCAAACTCACACAGTCCACAAGCCGGTGAAGCAGGTATTAATGAGGTATTAATGACTTTACCAATGACAATAGCAAAGACCTCTAGAGTAGAATAGACTAATTGATGGCGGGGTGTCAGGATACTATGCTTGCTACTGGGGACCCATGTAGAGAGAAGCAGTTCAACCCTATCGGGGCTGCAGATGCGCAGGTTCTTTGCAACAGGCTGAAGGTGAATTGCTTCAAGGACCAGTCTGTACTGAGTACAGTCACTGGTGAGTTAGGGGCTCCGTGCAAAAACATACCGATAAAAGGCGACGGCAATTGTTTCTTCAGAGCGGTCAGTGAAGCGGTTTGTGGTACAGATGAGTTTCATAGAACCATTCGAAATGTCGTCGTGGAGCAGCTACAAAGCAATGATGTGATATACACCAGCATGTTGAGAAGTGGCTACCGTTCAGTATCAGACTACATTACCAAATCACAAATGGCCTCTCTAGGTACTTGGGCTACGGAAGTGGAGATTCAAGCAGCTGCAGATTGTTTGGGTGTAAGCATATATACATACTACACCGGGAGGTGGCTTATACACCGTTGTAATGGTGTAAAGGTGTCTAGCCAGGGGATCTATTTGGAGAATGTTGGTAACCACTTTGAGACAGTTGTTTGCGTCCAGAGGCATCAGATGCTGTCTTGCTATGGGTACTGCAAAGTAGATAGAAGTAGGACCAGTGTTACGCCACTAAGAGACGAGTGTTCAGCCTCACTCTGGTCCGATTTTGAGAGTGCAAGGCTATCACCAAGCTCAAGTTACTACAATGATTGGACGTGTGAGGAACATCACGGAGACCCAATAGAGGACAATGGAAATGTATATGAAACTCTAGGTGATAATGTTGACAACACCATGCTTCAGGAAGCTGAACCCCATGACCAGTACTTGTCAAACAACAGCCCTGTAGACGACCAAATGTTTTACGGAGCAGATTCATGCGAGAACGGTTGTACGCAAAAAACATTCAACCCTTCCGATTCCGATAGGTGCGATTCCGAGATCGATTGGGAAGGAAGTATGATGTATCCATTTGAATACGAAACTCTAGGTGATCAACTGGAGGACACCAGGCTTCAGGAAACAGAACCCGGTGACCAGTACGAGTCAAACAACAGCCCTGTGGACGACCAGCACCTATATGACTCAGATGCATGCGGGAACAGTTTTAGACAACACACATTCAGCCCTGCAGATTCCAACCGGTCCGATTCAGAGACCGATTGCCAAGCAACAATGGCAGGTGACTACAATGATTGGACGTATGAGCACGAACACGACACTCTAAGTGATACCGTGGAAGACACCAGGAGTCAGGAGGAGGACACCCCTCCCCAGTACGTGTCAAACACCAGACATGTGGACAGGGACAATGTTTACAAAGAAGCGGTTGAGGACTACTTCGACGTTGACGATGACGATGTTGAAGATATGGTTCGAGCCGAGGAGGATGCTAAAAAACATCAGCAGATAGATCTCATGCTTAAGTGGTCGATATTGAACAGAACGTGGCACTCCTTTCTAGAATGGCTAGGTGCGCGCTGGTGGGGCTCAGTCTCTGCAGATCAGATTAGCTCCTTCATGGGCGGACGTAAGATTCGCTTTGGAGATATTGTTATTGCGGCACACTTTGGTGACATGCCCGGAGGAGTATGTTCGGTTACGGCGAAGACTCAGAACGAAGTACTGACATTTCATGTGGCCATCTGTGGAGGCAGTTACATATGTAAGGACTTGGTAGAGGGCGACTTCTATACGCCAATTGACATAATACGACATCTGGTCGATAAGCTGGGTGAAGGGCGCATTCTGCGTCAACATTGGACAATACCTCACAACCCAGACTACTTTTCCGTGACACATATAGCGGGACAAATGTGTTACATGATGAAGGTGCTGAAAGACTCATGGTGGGGAGCGTCATACGGCAACGAAGTATGGTCACCCCATTACCGTGAAGTAATAGAGCATCTACGAAAGAAAGGACCAATGTACGAGAACCCGGCTGCAGCAATACATTATATGGACGATGTCAGCCTGGGATACCTGTTTGACATTGTCACTGCATTTGGGAATAGATTCAAGGTGACGTTCGATACCTTTGGTTTTACAGTAGGGACAAGGGCACGCTTCTCAGATATCGCAGGTGTGCTGTCCTACATCAGCAGGATTGACAGAGTCACATTTGTATCTCCACCCTGTTCCCTGATGCACGCGGACCAGAGCTTAGGGGATGTAGATTACATTGCCAATCCACAGCGCGTCGTACACTCACGAGCAACCTGTAATGTATTGCAACTATAGGTGCTTATGTGATGAGTGGTGTATCCCTGTTGTACTATGTCATGTACATTGTAATGTAAGCCTCCTTGTGTTGTAATACATGTCTATGGATATCTGTGAATAAATACAAAATACTTGTGAAACTACGAATGTCCATTCACGTTTATTGAAATAGTACATTGGACTCTTCAGTCTGACAATATCCATACACAAACAGTGACTTTGCACAATATACAATCTGGAACATAAACATACATAATCATACAATGGGTCATCAAAGGAATAAACAGGGCTTCTCCTTAGTCATCTTCCTCAATTGGCACGTAGGCGTCCTCATACTCTTCTTCGTCATCGGCCATGTACTTGGGATACAGAAGAGTAATCACATTACCCATAGTCCATACACACAGTGAATGTGCCATCACATTACACATTTCAATATCTACCATGTCATCCTCTGCATTGTTACCCTGGTGAAGAGGAGGCAACGCTGGTTGAGGGTGAGGTTGTGCATGGTTGAGGACCTCGGGGTGCAACAGGGGATGCAGTTGGTGTAACTCAGGATGTTGAGGTTCCTCTCTGTCAGACGTTAGTATGTAATCGCTCTCCTAAGATGTATATTGTATGGAAAGAAATAGCAAAGTAGAATTTGCAAATGGTCATGGTATGTACAACAGTGCATGCAATATGATCAGCAAAGTCATCCACAATATATCTGAGTACCTACGGAACGGCTCAGTAGTACGGTAGACACCTGTGGAGTGGAAAGTAATTTCAGAAAGCATACCAAGTACTTAGGAGTATCATCTCGTGTACAAGCATAGTGCGTAACCTAGGGTGTAATGACTTTATCCTACCGGGCTGAGCTCGCTGTTGTCGGTTTCTATACCACTCTCCTCAGACATCATGCAGACTGTGATATGAACAATGGGTTGAGTGAACGATATACAGGTGTATACCCATTGGATATAGTAACCCAAGATCAGTACCGAAATGTTAATTTAGCTCAATCACTTTACCAGTACGTACGATGCGTGTAGCATACTATAGCCGATGCACATGAAACATATAGCAAATATATTAGGGACTATGGCGTATGTGAAGACAAGCAACTTCGATTCACTCCGTTTCTGTAGGCAAAGAGTAAGGAATGGACAACAACTATGGCAACTGGCATCTATTGAACAACACATGGGCGTCATTTGTAGGCTGGATGCAAGACCGATGTTGGTGGGGATCCGTATCTCAACAGCAGATTATGTCTCTGATGAACAGACCTGAGGTTAATGTAGGAGCCATTGTAATGGCAGGATACTTTGGTTCAATGCCTGGAGGAGTGTGTTCAGGTATGGTGAAATATGATGAGAATACCGTGATCACATTTGGTGTATACCTCACAAGAGGACATTACAGATGCACCGACTTTGTACAATTCCAATATAACAACCCAGTTAGAATGATACAAGATCTGATTGCAGAAGTCCCACACGGGTACTTGATGGCTAGACCGGGAGACATTCCGGAACCCCCGAACCTGGGTTCCTGCTGCAAACGCATAGTGGAAGACATGCGTGACATGATACAGTCCCTGAAAGGTGCATGGTGGGGACTTTCACCTGGCAGTTCCCCAGGGTCATGCGAGCACATAGAAGTGATAAAGGATCTAGAAAAGATGGAAGAGGAATACCAAAATCCGGCTGCCTCAATCTGTTATATGGATGAAGAGCGTCCTGGCTACCTCTTTGAAATTGTAACAGCAAAAGACAAAATATATAAGGTAACCTTTGATCGTTCGGGGTTTACTTGTGGGACCGGTGACCCCTTCCCCAAATTGAGAGGTTTGCTGCACTACATGACAACGTTTGAAAATGTGACATTTGTAACCAGGCCCTTTCCTACGATGCAAGAGCTCTGCAGGAGCACAATGGAAAGGGCTGAGTATATCGAGGGTGACATGCCACCTCAGCTACAACGCTTCATAAAGGCAAGCCCTTATGAACGTGAACAGAGATGGAGGAAACCGTAGAATGCTATGCATAGCACATCTCAACGGAATTATTTACTACTGATGTGTGTATCAAGTAGCATGTGGCAACCAGCAAAGGACCTCTGATGAGCATTACACATATACAGAACCAGGGTGTGTGACTATGGCAAGCAATGTTGACTCGCTCCGTGGCCGTAACAAATCCCGCAAGCCTGTTCCATACAGTACCGAAAATGATGGAAACTGGCATACATTGGATACAACATGGTTGTAATTTTCAATGCTGCAGCAATCTGTCATATGGATGACAACAGTCCTGGATAGCTGTTTGAAATTGTAACGTCAAAAGGACATATATACTCTGTTACGTTTGACACGTCTGGGTTTGAGTTTGGGTACGAGTTAAAGGCATCTACCATTAGAGATGTTGTGGTATACATGACAACGGTTAAAAACGTCACCTTTGTGACAAGACCCTTGCCTGTGATGCAATAGGTCCAAAGGAGCTGGATGTGCAATGATGAACATGTGTCAGCCTGTATGAGTTTAATTGAAGTGTACCGTGTAACCTGTTATGTCCTGGCATAAATAAATACATAAATGACCATCCGTGTGGTGATGCTTGACTCTTTATTCACACACTGTACAATAATATTCACCTGTCCTCACCCATACCATGTTTACCAATCCTAAGTAACGTTACGGGATTATTCAACATATCATTTCGAATAGACTTGGATATATCATCAACAACACATGTGTGGTCAGCTTGGTGATGGCAATATCTGTTTGCAAACCTATATACCTGCCTTTAGAGTATGTAGTCACAGAGATGTACGAACATCAGATGGACAGTCTCATCACGTCATTGACAATAGTATATGACTTGCCATCAATACACAACAGTGCATAACCATCCATTTCATGATCTGTTTTATTTATACACACACAAAAAAACACATTACATATACCATTCACTTGCCAGCCTGCCCATTTCACCCATAGTAGAAGGTACACCAATCGTTTAACGTCATATGCTTATTGAACATAAACTTCAACGGAGTCCTCCTGATGACCACGTCTGTGCTCAACTGTGAGATGTTTGCAATACTCTCTAATTGGTCATCGTCCGCAGGCCGCAAGCCATTGATGAGTCTTCCATAGATGGCAGAGATAGTTGATCCGTATATTATGGTTAGGGACATAGACCCGGTTATTTCACCTATGTTCCCAGAGGGGCTCTCGACCAAGACTCTGATGTGAGGCGTACGGCTGTCTACTATGGCCATGTTATCAGCGTACTCTCTCATGGTATGGTACAGGGATGAAATGTATTTCATCGCCGCGTATGATATTGAAATGTCTCCCTTGTATTTGTTTCTAGTAGGGAAAGATGTACATTCAAGCTCTTGCAATGAACGGTCCGTTGCCATCTCCTGAGTGACACGTGTTACAATGTCAAGGTTGTCAAGGGAAGCAGATCTCAAGAGTGCTAGGAGATTTCTGAGAGCCACATAGTCATTGTCAGAGCTGGGTTGGTGGGAAGGTATTTTTTTTTTTTTTTTTTTTTTTTTTTCACCTTTATTTAACCAGGTAAACCAGTTGAGAACAAGTTCTCATTTACAACTGCGACCTGGCCAAGATAAAGCAAAGCAGTGCGATAAAAACAACAACACAGAGTTACATATGGGGTAAAACAAAACAAAAATCAAAAAAAAAAATACAACAGAAATACAATTAATATACAGTGTGCAAATTTAGCAAGTTATGGAGGTAAGGCAATAAAATAGGCTATAGTGCAAAATAATTACAATTTAGTATTAACACTGGAATGATGTGCAAGAGATGATGTGCAAATAGAGATACTGGGGTACAGATGAGCAAAATAAATAACAATATAGGGATGAGGTAGTTGGGCGGGCTAATTTCAGATGGGCTGTGTACAGGTGCAGTGATCGGTAAGGTGCTCTGACAACTGATGCTTAAAGTTAGTGAGGGAGATAAGTGTCTCCAGCTTCAGAGATTTTTGCAATTTGTTCCAGTCATTGGCAGCAGAGAACTGGAAGGAATTGCGGCCAAAGGAGGTGTTGGCTTTGGGGATGACCAGTGAGATATACCCGCTGGAGCGCAGACTACGGGTGGGTGTTGCTATGGTGACCAATGAGCTAAGATAAGGCGGGGATTTGCCTAGCAGTGATTTATAGATGGCCTGGAGCCAGTGGGTTTGGCGACGAATATGTAGTGAGGACCAGCCAACAAGAGCGTACAGGTCACAGTGGTGGGTATTATATGGGGCTTTGGAGACAAAACGGATGGCACTGTGATAGACAACATCCAATTTGCTGAGTAGAGTGTTGGAGGCTATTTTGTAAATGACATCGCCGAAGTCAAGGATCGGTAGGATAGTCAGTTTTACGAGGGCATGTTTGGCAGCATGAGTGAAGGAGGCTTTGTTGCGAAATAGGAAACCGATTCTAGATTTAACTTTGGATTGGAGATTCTTAATGTGAGTCTGGAAGGAGAGTTTACAGTCTAACCAGACACCTAGATATTTGTAGTTGTCCACGTACTCTAGGTCAGACCCGTCTAGAGTAGTGATTCTAGTCGGGTGGGCGGGTGCAAGCAGCGTTCGGTTGAAGAGCATGCATTTTGTTTTACTAGTGTTTAAGAGCAGTTGGAGGCTACTGAAGGAGTGTTGTATGGAATTGAAGCTCGTTTGGAGGTTTGTTAACACAGTGTCCAATGAAGGGCCAGATGTATACAAAATGGTGTCGTCTGCGTAGAGGTGGATCTGAGAGTCACCAGCAGCAAGAGCGACGTCATTGATATACACAGAGAAAAGAGTTGGCCCAAGAATTGAACCCTGTGGCACCCCCATAGAGACTGCCATAGGTCCAGACAACAGGCCCTCCGATTTGACACATTGAACTCTATCTGAGAAGTAGTTGGTGAACCAGGCGAGGCAGTCATTTGAGAAACCAAGGCTATTTAGTCTGCCAATAAGAATGCGGTGGTTGACAGAGTCGAAAGCCTTGGCCAGGTCAATGAAAACGGCTGCACAGTACTGTCTATTATCGATCGCGGTTATAATATCATTTAGGACCTTGAGCGTGGCTGAAGTGCACCCATGACCAGCTCGGAAACCGGATTGCATAGCGGAGAAGGTACGGTGGGATTCGAAATGGTTGGTGATCTGTTTGTTGACTTGGCTTTCAAAAACTTTTGAAAGGCAGGGCAGGATGGATATGGGTCTGTAACAGTTTGGATCTAGAGTGTCACCCCCTTTGAAGAGGGGGATGACCGCGGCAGCTTTCCAGTCTCTGGGGATCTCAGACGTTACGAAAGAGAGGTTGAACAGGCTAGTAATAGGGGTTGCGACAATTTCGGCGGCTAGTTTTAGAAAGAAAGGGTCCAGATTGTCTAGTCCAGATGATTTGTAGGGGTCCAGATTTTGCAGCTCTTTTAGAACATCAGCTGTCTGGATTTGTGTGAAGGAGAAGCGGGGGGGGCATGGGCAAGTTGCAGCGGAGGGTGCAGAGCTGGTGGCCGGGGTAGTGGTAGCCAGGTGGAAAGCATGGCCAGCCGTAGCAAAATGCTTGTTGAAATTCTCGATTATTGTAGATTTATCGGTGGTGATAGTGTTTCCTAGCCTCAGTGCAGTGGGCAGCTGGGAGGAAGTGCTCTTATTTTCCATGGACTTTACAGTGTCCCAAAACTTTTTGGAGTTAGTGCTACAGGATGCAAATTTCTGTTTGAAAAAGTTAGCCTTTGCTTTCCTAACTGCTTGTGTATATTGGTTCCTAACTTCCCTGAAAAGTTGCATATCACGGGGGCTATTTGATGCTAATGCAGTACGCCACAGGATGTTTTTGTGCTGGTCAAGGGCAGTCAAGTCTGAGGAGAACCAGGGGCTATATCTGTTCTTAGTTCTGTATTTTTTGAATGGGGCATGTCTATTTAAGATTGAGAGGAAATTACTTTTAAAGAACAACCAGGCATCCTCTACTGACGGAATGAGATCTATATCCATCCAGGATACCTGGGCCAGGTCAATTAGGAAGGCCTGCTCGCTGAAGTGTTTTTGGGAGCGTTTGACAGTGATGAGGGGTGGTCGTTTGACCGCGGACCCGTTACGGACGCAGGCAATAAGGCAGTGATCGCTGAGATCCTGGTTGAAGACAGCGGAGGTGTATTTAGAGGGTAAGTTAGTCAGGATGATATCTATGAGGGTACCCATGTTTACGGATTTAGGGTTGTACCTGGTAGGTTCGTTGATAATTTGCGTGAGGTTGAGGGCATCTAGCTTGGATTGTAGGATGGCTGGGGTATTAAGCATATCCCAATTTAGGTCACCAAGCAGTACGAACTCTGAGGATAGATGGGGGGCAATCAATTCACATATGGTGTCCAGGGCACAGCTGGGGGCTGAGGGGGGTCTGTAGCAAGCGGCAACAGTGAGAGATTTATTTCTGGAAAGGTGGATTTTTAGAAGTAAAAGCTCACACACCGTCCGTCCGCACACCGAGGGAAAGAGAATGACGGAAGTCCACCTTGGCCTTTCATGATGCAGGCGACGCCAATCTCAGAACACAGGTCGCAGGTGAATTCAAACTGCCCTCGAGTAAAGCCAATGAGGACATCGAGAGCCCCTCTCGCTCTGTCCGAGGTCCAGAGGCTGTTTGACATCATGAACGCCAAGACATTGACGAGAGCCTGCCTGTTTTCTTCATCGTACATAGATGGGTTGCGTGTAAAAGGTACTGCGTCGGTGCCGGCTATCTTCATACAGGATCCACAGTCAATGTCCACCTGCCACTTTGAGGAAAGCTTACACGGATCGTTCGTCAGGACCCTTGTCTTGTTATCGTTGAGTACGGTGAACTTGACTGGTATTCTTTCCAAAGTGCCTTGCTTGTACGCTGTAACACTCATGTTGTCAATTGTGAACAGGGTGCTGCAGTCTCCGAAGGGTATGAGGCCGTTCAGGTCGATTCTGAATGTAGCAGGCTGATGGGCCTGACTGACCCTGGTCATGGTGTGGGAGAAAACGTACTCCTTCTGACTGAAAGACATTCTTAATCGGGTGTAAGCTGGGTTTGAAAGGGGGATACACCTTTTCCAGTGTTTGATTGACGCGTATCTAGGGATTCATATATATGGTGATTTTCATCTCAGTCAACGTTTAGCAGAGGGTTGCTTGGGGCAATGTGGAGGAGAGTGAGGATCAAGAGAGCCAGCGTTTTTCGTTGACACACTGTCCTATCTTTCTCCTCTTGTCTTGGCCGTAGACGTGCTGGATAAGCTTGCGGGCCGGTACGTTGTTTGCAAACAGGTCTCTGTAGAAGTTTTTACAGCCTGCGCAATGATATGTAACCTGTCTGCAATCTACGGGAGGACGCGTCCTCTTGCCGAGCTTGGCTTGGATGGGTATGAGCCACTTCTTCTCCCTGAAGGTCTCGATCCACGTGCTCATGAGGGTGGTGTCGGCACAGGAGTAGGGCATGATGCAAAGAACCGAGCCGGGGTACATAGGGGCCGCTGAGCTGAACGCTTCGGGAGTGTGCACATGCAACACCAGTACGGTCTGATACAGAAGACCGGCCAGGTCAACTAGAGTCCTCTCACACAGCTCGCTTCTCGCTATGGACAGGCTCCCGGTAGAGGAGTCAATCCCCGCGTCTGTCAGCATGACAGTCGGCACGGAAATCGAGATGAAGGTGTCCGAGCAGGGACGAGGCAAAGAGTCGTCGTTTCTGAGGGACACTATGCCTTCAGAGATGGCTTCGGTGAGCCTTTTCCCGAGCAAAGCGCTTAGGTTCCTGTAGACGTCTCTGGGCTTTAGGGACATGTCCTCGGTGATCACCTTGAGGCATGTCTCCAGTTTCTCTCCCGGTAGACGAGCCACTGTCTCCCTGTTTATCCTTAGGTGTTCCAACTCCCGAGTCCCGCATGCCGGTATCATGTGTTCGGGGCAGTTGTTCATTACGGTGTTGAAAGTCACGGTGCCCCTCTTCAACCTCTCTCTGATAGAGGCGACGGAGGTGAGCAGGTGCTCCTTACAATCATCCAGGCTTTGGGCACCCAGAGCAGAGCTGTACATGTAGCGAGGCAAGCAGTAGTCTATAATGCAGTGAGCCACAAGCTTCCCGGAGCGGTTGACCAAGGTACAGTCTGAGTAGTGAGCTATCAACACCCTAGAGTTGGCAAAACATTTGTTGAAAGGCTGGTAGGGGTGAGCTATGAGCTCCATGTGACAAGAGGAGGAACCTATGAATGTGGCCTGGTGTGCTTGGCGAACCTGGTCCGAGGTATCATCGCGTGCGGCGGTGTTAAGGTCTGATTGAAGGTCGCATCCGTACTCCCTATCGCTCTCAGGGACCTTTCCGGATTCTGAGACTTTGGCCTCGCACATGAGCGAGCCTCCGAACATGGCCGTGATACACCCTGTGTTAGCCTGGAGGTTCAACGGGTATCTGTAGAAAGCGGCTTCGCATGGGTTGCACTTGTGATACTCGATGCACTCGACGGGCTTGACGGAGAGTCCCGTGATCTGCTGTAGCCACGTCTTTACAATTTCTACGTAGGTGGTTTTCACGCTGGAGTTGGCAACTTTAAAGCGATCCAGTGTTTGTTGACTAAAGCACTTGTTCTTTGAGGATTTGATGAGAGTGCTCCAAGGAAAGAACCCCGCTCCCATCTTGGACGCAATGAGCTCAGAAGCTTTGCACGTGAGCAAGTCTCTGAGGATGGCTTGCTTGCTAGAGAACATGTGGTTCATGCAGTATTTCCAGTCCTTGTACAGCGTTCTCACTTTTACGGCATCGACCGAGTCAGACCCGGAGGCGCCAGCAGGAACTAGTGTCGTGGAGACCCCAGAGAAACCAGAGTCCAGCTGCAAGGTTAGAACATCCTCCACTCTGTAGGGGATGAGAAAGGAGCTAGCTCGATGCAGCTCTAACCACCGGCCGATATCGTCAACGAGGGGTTCCCGCTCCAGGTACAAGATGACATCGCCGGGCTTGAGCTTGTGCCAGGGAGAAGTGGAGAAGCAGGAGACATTGTCAGTCTCCAGTTTGATGCAGTCTCCCCTCATTACGCAAGCTATGAAGGTGTCCGTAACTGTAGAATCGCAAGGGGACCGCATGCTTTTGAAGGCCGACAGGCCCCTAACTTTCACGGAGACAGAGGACAGATCCCCCTTGTCGTCTAGGCTGTGAGTGAGAGCCACATAGGTCTTCTTAGCTACGTGGCAGTATATGGAGCAACTGTTTTCATATTCCAGCTTGACTCGCCTGTGTTTTACGAAGGGTCCCGTTACGTCCGTGTATTCTTCAGACCCAGGGACTCTGGCCGCGTAGACGGGATAGCCTTCCTTGGTGAATGTTCCTCTCGGGTCTCTGACTACATTTTGGTGTGTGTTACCTCGGCCTATCACGTACATCCTCTGGAGAGTGTCCTCCACCAAGGCGGTGTGCACATAGTCCAGAAAGGCAGGCACCTGCTCGCCAGCCCGTTTAAACTTGTCACCCAAAGCCGTCCGGGCCTTACACGCGAAGCTCTCCAGGAGTTTGTTTTCACTATCCCGACCGGGCGCGTTGTCTCTGCACACGACGACTAGGTCGGGCACGTCACTCTCAGGAAGGTCTCCGGGTCCGTATCCAGCTGAGACCATGACGCTGTCGGTGTCTCCGTATACAACGGGGCAGCGGTGCTTGTAAAAGGTAGCCACGCAGCTGTTTACCACGGCAATCTGTTGCCTGCCGTGGCCAGATATGAGAGGCCCGCAAGGGTGAGGAGCCGTTCCGTAGAAGGAGTTGGCAAGGACTTTACACTCTCCCTCCTGCATCTTGTAGTAGGCCCGCTCGGCCTCACTGATGTCAGGGTTCTTGAGCTTCCTCTTGAACTCGGCTCGCTGGTTGAGGTAGTACTCCACCGAGGAAGCGAATACGGCTGGCGCACGTACAAAACATCCTTGGGTCTGGTCGTATTTGAGAATGAGCGATGCGTACTCAAACCCCTCAGCTTCCCAGTTGTAACAAACCCAACCAGATAGATCATGGGGGAAGTTCACGGGAGGCCAAGGGATGGTGGTCTCAGGTGAGATGTTGAGAGCGCACATGATGGACGGGTACATACTCGAGAAGTCAAACGAAAGCTCAAGTCCCATTCCGGGACCGGAATAGTGTAGGCCCGTGAGAGGATCACACACAGCTCCCCCCTTCCACTTCTCGCTATCACCATTGTCAGACTGGAGCCTCGGGTCCCATCTCAAGCGGCTGTTTAATTCCATACCCAATGGTCCGGCTTTGACTCTGAGAGTATCGAGTGTAAACTTAAGCTGAGGGAGCTGAACCGAGTGAATGCTCTGCACGAATCCACCAAACATATCCCCTCGCCCGTGCACCACGACGTCTATATTGAGAGTGGTCCTACATCGATGGAACAGATTTGATACGGGCCTGAAGACTTTAGCCAGCCTGGCGCACAACTGCGAGTCGACCAAGTTGTAGACTAGCACAGCAAAGAGACTCTTTCCCCCCATCCTGATCATATCGTCCATTTGACAGTAACCAACATCTGCCAGCTTGCAAAGCTTTCTGGTGTCCTTCGGAGGCTTTCTGTGCAGCGCCCTGGCTTTTGCGATGACAAAGGGGGCAACGTCGTTCAACTTCATGCTGGTGCACTGAAACTTGATCTCTCTAGTCCCAGCCATCCTGTACAGATCGATGATGTTCATACCGCAGCTGTTCATTTTGAAGTGGCCCAGCTTGGCCTTGCCTTTGTTGAACTTTTCGATGTGCACAGATATCATTTGGAGCTTGTACTCGGTCAAGGTCCCGTGCATCAACACAGAGTCTAGGTTCTTCAGCATGTCCTTGTACATGTCCAGGTAACGTACGTTTTCAAACTGGAAGAAAGGCAACACATCCTTGGCCAGGGCCCTGGTCATAAAGAGCCCGTGCCAGGCTTGCAATAGAGAGGAACATCGTTTCTGGGTAGCGCTGTCGAGGCGCTTGGCGTAGTTTGATTCAGCGTAGAAATGCACACGCTGCTCAATCACCCTGATGTCGAATTCGGCGTTGTACACGTACAGGAGTTCTATTTCCTGGTGGTAGAGCACTTGGATCATTGTCTCCAGGAGTGCGAGCTCTCCGGAGCACGGGTGTATTGAAATCCTCTTGACATCATCTAAACCTGCGCCCCTTGCCAGTTCGTGGTTGGCCTCTGGGTAACAGTTCTGTGTCACCTTACATTTGTTATAGACAACTATCAGCAGCTTCCTGTGCTGCTCGGGTGATGTCTTGGGTATATGGGAGTTGATGATCACGAGAGAGACGCAAGTTATCTCGTGCTGCTGACCTGGCATGTCTGGCGACAGAGCTGGTATGGAAACGTGTTTACTCTGTCGGGGCAGCTGTTTCCTGCCAGTGTCTAGTATTTGGACCAGCTTATTCCTATACTCTGTCATGTCCTCTACCATGCGCTCGGTGCAGTAGGGGAACTTGTAGGCGAAAGACTCACATCTTAGGGCCATATTCCGGTATGACTTGTCAAACACCGTCTCGATGTCCAGACACGCTGCCTTGTAGAAATAGGGCATGTGTTTACTGTCAAAGAGCTCAGCCTCAGCCTCCGACTTGTCATGATCATAGATGAGGTCTGAGGCTGAGAGGACATCGTTCAGCCTGTCTGCAGGTATGAAATACACCCTGCCAAACATGACATCGGAGCATAGGGCAGGCGTGTTACCGTCCCGAGCAATGTAGTAGCCCCTGTCCGGGCAGAAGTCTCCGAAAGTCAGCGAGCCCCTTACGGTTTCCAAGTACTTTGTGGCCAATGATATAGATTTGAGTGGGAATACCAGAGCATTTACTTTGCGCTTAATGTCATCGTGGAGAGCGCGGACAGGCACTGGCTCCGCAACTAAGTGTCTGGACCAAGTGTTCCGTACCAGCTCCCAGGTCTCTTCCTCACCATCCTGATCACAAATCAAGTCTAGGTCATAGGCCACAACAGGCGCTATACCAGTAACCTTAAAGTGTACTGTAGTGTAGATGATGCTGTCTCGAGCCTGCACCACCAACCCTCTGCACAAGAGCACCTCTTCCTGTCTGTGAAAGAAGACAGATTTGATCATTACCCCAACCAGATTAGGTTCCAGTTCAGGGTTGACAGTTCTGCGCACAGGGTAGATGTCAGGGAAAATGTCCACGAACGGCAAAGCTTTGTTCATGATTCACACTCTAGGGATCTACGGGTGTACGAAGCCTAGTGACATCTGCTGGCAATAAAACTAGTTTATATGAGATCCGGATAGCCAATGTATAATGTATTAGGATGAGGCATGAGGCATCCGAGCTGGGGTGAGAAAGCAGCATACACAACCAAGGAGCTGATCGGCGACTGAACCATTCGACCACAGCTGACTTATCCACTCAGAGCTGAACTATCCGACCATAGCTGAACCATCAGCACAGTGCTCAACTGTCCCCCCCCCACAGCTGAATATTCACACAGGCCTAAACTGTCTGCCACTGCTGATTATTCACATATCCACACAAGCCTCTTCTCTCCAACCATATCCCCACAGGGCTGAATCATCCTACAATGCTGATTATCCCCATAGGGCTCAACCATCAGACCATAGCTGAACCATTAGCACAGGGCTCAAATATCCACCATATGCATAGGGCTGAATCATCCGCTAATGCTGAGTATCCACACAGGGCTCAACCATCAGACAATAGCTGAACCATCAGCACAGGGCTCACAACTATCAGAACACAGCTGAACCATCAGACCAAGGCTGGGGCTACTAGGGTTAGGAGACAAAGGCACAGGGCTCAATATATGTTAGACCAGACAAGCCCAGACTACCATGGCAGCAGCTACGAAAGTCAAGACCATGTCCACAGAGTGTAACATAGTGCCTCACAGAGAGGCAAACACAGCTGTGGTACAAAGGGCCAAGGTGCCTTCCAGTAGGAGAGCGTTGTTTTTAGCGGTTGACTCTGACATATTACACGACCGGTTGTCTGAGGAGTCGTCTTTCGGCGCTTTGTCACCAAACGACAGAGCAACCTTTCAGTTCCTCTTGTACCTGGCATATTGCTTCAAAGGGGAGGTTCTCCAAGTTACTCTTGAGAACACAGATTTCTGCAGCATGTCACCACCTATCAGAGAGGACTTCGCTAGAGGGCGCCTATTTTGTTTCGTACTAGACATGAGCACCGAGGACCCGTGCCAAGCAAACGCTCCATCGTCTAGCATCGGTCTGCAATCCCAGTTGGACACACAGGCCGCAGCCTCAGATGATGCGGACGAGTACATGTCCGGTACCCACCTGCTCAGTCTCATGAATATGAGTGTCAACATGGACGTGTTCAGACGAGATGACATGGAGGACATCAACAACGACAATGCCTCCTCAATGCCAGCAACATCAGCGGCTGTGAATGAAACGCTCGAGGAAGCGTACAACGCCTTCATGCGACTGCAACTGGTTAGGAAAAAGGCATCATCCCTAAACAACGCTATGATAGCCATGAGAGACAGCAAGGGAGAGCTTGGCTCAATTTTCGACTGGGTGGATATCCGCAGCGACACACTGAACTCAAACATGGTCGACAAGAAGAAAGTCAAGGAGCTCCAGGGTTCCATGTACACACCGTCCTGCCAATCTGGGAGGCAGGTGATCCTCTTACCAGAGCCTATTGTGGACCTAAATCTGAAGGCTCTGGAGAACTCTATAGGCAGGATTACCGACAGCGCCAGTGAAGGAGAAGGCAAGGAGTTGTTCCTATCGCTTGTGTCTAAACTCACCAGTACTCAATGGCTGAACCAGACCGTTATGCAATCTGGGTATAACGCGAACATAGCGGAGGACCTGAGGTTCCTGGAAAGAGTGAAAGCGTTCACCAGTGACCTCAACGGTTCCTTGGGAAGCAGCGAGGTGAACATCAGAGGACTCTTGGTATTCAGGTACACACTGGATACACTCATAGACAGGGAGAACCCGGACCTATTTGTGAAATCACTGCTCCATAGGCACATGCCTATCACAAAAACCCGCATTGACAGGGTGTTATGCGACATCAAGAGCAGACGCAGGACGCGAGCTCTGGCATCTTTGCTGAACAACGGACAGTGCTACTGCAAGCCAATGCGCTCCAAGGACCCTTCCAGAGATTGCAGCGGAGAGTGTCAGACAGCGTACTCGTGTTTCTACAACTCATCCGAGCGTCACCCCTTCATGGTGAGCAAAGACGACCACAGCTACTACTTTGCGCACCTGTACCCTCATCTGGGTAAACTGGAGCGCCTGAGCAAAGAAATGAAAGTCAAGTACAGAGGACGCAGGCAGTTCGACAGCATAGCTGACACTGTCATCAATATGCTTGTCAAGCACCAGGTCAACGACACAGACTCCCTGTACAAAGGTTTGAGCGACGTGATAGACGACAAAATGAGCAACTCTAGCTTGTCTCTCGGTCACAGCCTAGCCGAGATCCACGAGTCATTGTACCTATCACCGGGCGATCAAGATGACAACTCGGTACAGGCCACCACTCTGGATCCGATTAAAGTATACGACCAAGCATTGGTGCGCTACCTGTTTTGTGACAGCCTGCAAGTGGGCAGGTTGTTTCAGGCGTCTACCACATTCAATTACATTATCACAAACACCGCTCCCAGGTACACAATCGAACGGGTTATGCTCTTCAATGTCACTGGACCCGGTGAAGGTAAGAGTTACGCAAACAACGTGCTCAACTACCAGTTCAGGAGGGTAAGAGGGTGCATAGAGACGCTGACATCTTTCACCCCGCAAGCGTTCAAGTACAAGCAGAAGCGGACCTCCTGCGTGGTGATGATAGACGACGCTCATATAACCCACGAGAAGAACATTAAATCCGTAGACAAGGAGTCCAACGTGATCCCCAATACGTTCAAGAACCTCCTGGACACCAGCGTACTGGAGAGCGATGTGGTGACCAGAGACATGAGCAGCGGCAAGGTGGACACAGTCAAGTACAACGCCGTGCACAACTGCGGCTTTGTGTGGAACACCAACACTATGGGGTTTGTGAGCGACGCTTGGGCCGATCGGTCTATGATCATGGAATCAGAGTTCCCAGAGCATGTGACCCGCACGCGTAGCACCAAGCAGATACAGGACACCGTGGAGAAACTGAACATGGATCGTAT
The DNA here is from genome assembly GCA_031479575.1 of Coregonus ussuriensis. NCBI lineage: Eukaryota > Metazoa > Chordata > Actinopteri > Salmoniformes > Salmonidae > Coregonus > Coregonus ussuriensis. The sequence goes on along the minus strand of CM062498.1, from coordinate 6,967,749 downwards.
AGCTGCAGTGTGCCTGTACAGGCAGAACCTGATCCAGTCCGCTACAATGATTGCAGAGTCTGAGATTATGCAGTTCGGGTTGAGGTTCGACACCGCCAGAGACGCCTGCGTGGCTGCCCTGTACGCTAGCCACATTGTGTGCGCGGGAGTCACCAGCCGGAGGGTTTCTTTCTGCATCAACCAGCTGGTGTTTGCCGAGGCCATGAAGTTGGCGTGCCACTTTGTCTTTGACATTTGGATCCCTCCATGGACCAAGATCCCCGATGAGAAGCTTTGGCCAGACTTGAGGGGTTACATGATGCAAATGAACAGGAACAGACTGAAAGCTCTGAACCAGCTATCCTTCGGACAAATATGCCTAGAGACCAATGCTGTCTACAAGCTGTGTGCTGCTGCATGTCTTCCGGACATATGTCCCCGTGCGGTCGACATACAGGGTTGCTTTGCCTGCAAGGTGCTAGGGTACATCTTAACCCAGATCCATGAGCAGCACCTGAAGACCAGTTTGAAAAATGGACACTTATGCATTTTTGGTATAGATGGTATGTGTTGAGAAAGAGATGTGTTGAGAAAGAGATCAAGGGCGGCAATGACGTGGCGCACAACATGCTGATGCTCTGCTCAACATGCAAGGTCCCGGCTCGACAGGGTAGGAACCTTGCAATGAAGAACTACAAGCTGTGCACGTACAGATACGCCACGAACCAAAATGCTCCACACCTCAGGAAAGGCCAGTCGAATCCCTACAAGAAAGTAGGGTCTATCACTGTGCCACTTGAAGCAGTGTACGATATGATAGCCATATATGCACCCAGTTCCCACTCTGGCTTTTGGGACCAGTTGGGCACAGCGATGTTGGACGCCTACGAAAAGGGAGACTTTGAAGGCGTCAATGCTTTCGGCCAGTGTGCGAACGATAGCGGCGAGGGGTGTGGCGATGAGCAGCCTTCTACGCCCAGATTGCTATTCACCTTGGACTTCAACAATGACCCGGTGCGCTCTGTGATACTTGAGGCCACGGCTGCCATAGAACCTTTGAACGAACTTACGTTCAACAAGTGCGTGCTGGGAGGGGAGATGTTCCAGTGCTCCGCTCCCTTGTATTACGGGGCGGTTATCAAAAGGGCGATGTCTCGGAATGCACCTAAGGAAGCTTACGACAAAGGGCACCTGAGAGAATCTAGACGAGGCCCTAGAGGAGCCTTCCACGGGCCCAGACTGAGTGTGTACACAACCGAGTACTCAGGTGTACCCGTGAAAAACGTGAGCTCTTTTTGTACAACGTGGACTGTGTATCACCAGGACAAGATGCTTTTGACAGTCAACCGTGATAACCGTGGTCACTTAGTCGAGCTAGAGGAGGATTGGGAGTGGATGGACGCAGCCGAGGTGTTTAACAGTGTTCACGGCTCTGACGTGTTCTCTGTGGAGATGTTGAAACGGGACTACGCTGCGACCATGATGGTCTCAAAGGGAGAGTTGATAAGTGCCAGGGCTCGGAAGTCACCCAACCTCAGTGCCATGATAGGGGCTCTGCGTGAGACAAACGGCCTTGCAGCGCTCGCCATACGAAAGGGTATGACGCCTGTTCAAGAGCCTAGGACTCAACATTTGGATATGGGAGAGATACCCATGCCAATGACAAGTGGCCAGGTCCAGGGCCGTAAAAGGACTAATAACGCTCAGCAGCAGCAGCGGAGAGCCTCAGTTGATGTGAGAGTGAGAAAGAGAAAACGAGCAAGGGTGGATGGGTAAACCTTGGAGGACACTAACTAATGAGTCTGGGTGTTGTGGGTGGTGTGCTTGGGTTTGGGTTTGGGTGTTGGTGTATATGTAGACATGTAGCCAAAAGTATTGTGTAGTGTGTCGTGTGTCCATACCTATATTATATTTATGTATAGGGTTTGTGTCTATGTGTCCAGGTATCACCCTAGTGGGACCGAGAGACATCGCCTGCCTATATGTCTATGACCGTATGACTATATGAGAACTACTCTGGGGCTACTGGGGTTGTGTTAGAAAAGGGGAATGGAATGATGTGTCAGTCAGTTATGTGTGTGAGGTATCCGTGTTGATACCTGAAACGTTGTACAATAAAGTCGAGTTACTCTGGCACCCTTTGAGAGTATTGGTGTGTTTATTGATATGCGTGTATTGTTACCTCACTCAGCTGATACCCCAATACACAACACAGGTAGTAGTTTGGACAGATAGTTTATTTATTACACAGGGATGTATACCACACAGTAGGAGACCACTACTATTCACACTAATATGGCACACCAATATATCAGCATTTCGTTTACCATAGACCAACAAAACAAATCAGTGGATTCATCCAGTCTCACTCTTATTCATTGTTATTCATCAGAGACAGACCGTCTCCCGGTAATGCGCCTTTGGTGAGATGGAGGAGTATGTGCAGTTCGGAGACTAAAGGAGCTCTTTGTGTCCCTGCGGACCCTCATAAATATATACAGAGTAGGACTTGTGATACAGTGCATGTTCCCTATAGCCATGCAGACATTGAGGAACACGTACTTCACTTCCTCACACTCCATATGCCATCGGTAATATAGGGTGCTGCCCATCCAGGGGATCCAGCAGCACACAAAGAACGCAGCCGTGAGGAAGGGCAGGACTTGAGCCCTTGTCATCTTACCCCCAAACGCATTCCGGTTCACGTGCTTTCTGACACTGTACACTATCATTCCGTTGCAGTAAACAAGAACAACTATGGGTAACATGAAACAAAGTGCCATCCTACCCCACAAGGTGGCAATTTGAGAATGAGGATGCATAACGTTCAAACACATCATGGTAGTCCCGGATATGGGGCGAACGGTGTAATAGCATATGTCCAAGAGAGCCGAGACGGCTGGCACACAGGCGCACAATCGAGACACGGTTCTCCTTCTGCTCGACCTACGTCTGGACGCCATGCACTTGAGAGTTGTCCTGTTGTGTACCACAGTTACGTATCGCTCGATGTTGATATAGACCATGATAAGTATTCCGTACTGGAAACTGAACTGTGGAAATAGAAGCACAAACGAGAGATGTCAGTAGCTGAGCTGGTGGGACATGCTTGTGTGTACACCTTTTCAAGGAGTAAGACCGGTGCTACGTACCGTAATCACTCCCTTCATCAGTTTGCACACCACGTAGCCAAACACCCAGCCCTTCATGAGAATGGTCTGAGTAACCCAGAGCGGGGTAGTCAGCAACCTGACTATGTCACAGACTCCCATATGTGAAAAAAAAACGTCGAGATCACCAAGGCTTTTCTTTCGCCTACCAGAGTCCTTTGAACAGGAACAGTGGAGCCTGATGAGCATGTACAGGTTGACAACCAAGCCCGTGATCATAATGAGCGCGTGACAGACAGGGATGTAAAAGATGCGGCTGTATTCATAGAGATTATAACAATGGCCCTTGGACTCCGGGTAGTTGGAAGGCCTATTGAAGAGTGTAGCATTATCGAACGTGACATTGAAAAGTGATGCCATTGTAGAGAACTAGGTGACACAAGCCACTGACAAGGTTGATAGGGAAATGGGGCAGCCTTTTTATGTAAACACCATGGTATTGGAACCATCCAGCCAAGCTCATCAGCACAACCAATAGTTGTCTACCAATGGGCTATACCAATGGGCTATGGAGTTCAAACATCCACACAGGGCTGTTTATCCATCCAAGGCTGTTATACCCAGCCAAAGCTGTCTATCCATCCAAGGCTGTTATACCCAGCCAAAGCTGTCTATCCATCCAAGGCTGTTATACCCAGCCAAGGCTGCTGTATCCATCCAAGGCTGTTATACCCAGCCAAAGCTGTCTATCCATCCAAGGCTGTTATACCCAGCCAAGGCTGCTGTATCCATCCAAGGCTGTTATACTCAGCCAAAGCTGTCTATCCAGCCAAAGCTGTCTATCCAGCCATGGCTGTTGTACTCAGCCAAGGCTGCTGTATCCATCCAAGGCTGTTGTACCCAGCCAAGGCTGTTGTACTCAGCCAAGGCTGCTGTATCCATCCAAGGCTGTTGTACTCAGCCAAGGCTGTAGCCTGTGGTTTGTGGACCTGTACAGGTTTAGCATGTAACACAGGATATACTAAATGCATTTGAGCATCTCTGGGACTTGTGTCTGTGTGAAACAAAACTATGGACGTCTGGTTAAGGGATGCACGTTTTATTGTAAAGTACATTGCACACATAACCTTGAAAGTTGCAGAAAAGTAGCACAATACACACAACCTCTCGAGTAGTCAACAGTCCACTCAGTGTCTCAGTAGGCCGGGCTCATCTATTACGCTCACAACCATCGCGCCAGGGGCCGAGAGCATTGCAAACCTCTCCCGTTCAGATGTTGGAAAGACAGGACTCAGCAGGACAAACCATGAAGTGACTCTGCAGACTGGGCATGATAAAAGCAGACGCCAGAGTGAAGTCAGATAAGCGCAGTTGAGGCCGAAGCGACAGGGGAAGAACCTGGAGAATGGACACAGCTGATGTGGAGCAGGTGCAGGGTGATCTCCAGGGCGTCTGGGTGGAGAATGCTCCCGGCGAGAGCAACATTGACCTCAACACCGATGGGAGTGCATTAGAAATTTGGATATTAGAATACCCATGTTAACCTGAGAGAGATGCTGCGTAGAAGTAATTGTATGAATACACCAATGCTGTTTATGTACTACAGGCAGGCGTGTCAAACGACTAGGTGTAGTCTATGTGTAAGCAAGATGTTATAGAAAGACCATCTCGATCAGTAAATGTTACAATATGGCGTCCTCAAGAGGTGTGTACAAAGACTACTCTGTGGATTATGTAGTCATTAGAGGTGGTAAACAGGCGGTCAACGCTGATGGTCTGTTAAGGAATGGAAAGGTGATGGACAAAGACTTTGCCTATGACCTAGTATTAGACCTGGACTCCTCCTGTGGGGACCAGTACGCAACTCCTCTGGAACAAGATCTACTTGTCAATGCCTACACCCAGTTCATAACCGATAGACTGGAGGGCATTCGAAAGCCGTTCACGTTCCAGCAACCCACTGTACGTGCACTATTCGTGTCTTCCACTTACATACCCAGACCGTTGATCGGGATAACGGGGCCCAGAATGGAGATGATATCCTGCTTCTTCAACTGTTTCGGAAAGGTGTACGTGGTGAACGGGGAAATGATGTGCTACCCAGAGTTTGTGGACAAGTGGAGTGTGGACAGGTCTCTCCCTAGGCATCTGCATGTCGCTCACGACGCCCTGGACAGTTACATACCGGTGAAAGTGAGAGACTCAAAGGCTGCAAAGGCTTTGGCTGTGTGGTCAGGAGACCACAAGGAGGATATTCAATTGGATTGGTATCACCTGTACACAGAGGATCATATCACGTACATCACAATGTGTCATTATGTGATGCGTATCAGTATAAAGTGGCTATCTCAAGCAAAGACGTTTCATAGAAACCCCAACTGCGAGTACGTGATAAAACCATTAGGAGACATTGTGTTTGTCTACGAATACCACTCGCTGTCAAGCTCGTTTGTTTTGAACAAACTAAAGGCGTTGTTAGCCGATATATTCTGATCCTGTTGTGTAACATGGTGTACGTACACATGTGAATGTTATGTGGTGTTTACTATCTGTGCTGTTCAAACCTGCTGTCTAATAAACATTTGTCACATGTAGTATTGTTGCCTAGTCTGTGTTCCCTAAAACAATTTGCTAAGGTTCAACATGTCAAGACACTGGACCTGACAAGATCCACACCACCATCCTGTGTTCACGTACAACATTGACAGGACGATACAGCCCCTAGCACTCTACACATCCCAGAACCAGAAACCTATCATTCTGTCCGTGACCCAGCTATGTGACCGAGCGAGCTAGGGTCATAGGCTCTGAACACATAGATCTGAACTCATAGACATAACAGTGGTCTGATCTTTCAGCCGAGGGTGGGGATCACAGTCATGGTCCGATAGTCTAACATTTGTCTGGTATATCAGCCTAGGTTGGGTATCACATTCATGGTGATGCGTTCGCCTAGACATACCATCGGTCTGATTATTCAGCCTAGGTTGGGGATAACAGTCATGGTCCGGTACTCTAACAGTTGTCTGATAATTGAGCCTAGGTTGGGTAAACAACTGGGGATTGATGAAGCATCAATGAGTGGGGATCACAGTCATGGTCAGATGGTTTGAACTACCATAGACATACCAGTGGTCGGGTGTTTCAGCCCTGTGTCTTGTTATCCTTGGGGTATAAAACAAGCTCAGCTCTACATTACATTACATTCTGTGCTTGTCTACCCTGTACAACAGGTCTCCCATCCCTGTCTCCTAACACAGTTTAATCATAATGGAGTACATGACAATTGTTGTCAGATGGCGCCGTACACCACAGCCCCACATCAACTTCATCGCGGAAGAATTTGCAAACTGGCACATAAGCAGATGGACATATGTAAACCATGGCACTCTAAATATGACGGTCATCTGCGTCGAAGTACCATCTAAACTTGCTCCCAAATATCTAGACCAGATACTGACAGTAATGACAAATATGTGGGTAGAACAGAAACATAATGCAATGGAGGACTGGGGGACGTTCAATACATTGTTGGAAGAAAGAAGTAGATTGCCCGGTGACACCAACAAGTATAGTGTCACACACACCGACAGTACGCCAGGTGTAAGCTTCTACAACCATGTGACAAACACCTTGGCAGTAGCTAAGGGGTGCCAGTGGACAAACAAGCGGATTGTGACAATGGCTGACAGGATGACATTATTTAAGATGTACTGCAAACATGTAAGTGTTTAATCAATACATTGTTGTGACATTGCTGAGATGTGAAACTGTAACATGTGTTTTGGTATACCCCTTACTACAGTGGTTTGCACATGTCACCCACAGGAACCTCACAGTGTGACGGTGTTGGTCCCGGGGTCTGGGACCAAGATGATATCAGTACGATGTGAAGAGCCCCAGAGAATATACGACTTGCTGAAGAGGTATGGGCTGAAATGCTCCAATGTCTGGGATTCAACAATATCCCTGTCGGCCAGGTCTCCATGTACAGCCCTGTGTGACCACAACATGAATATAGTTCATGTAAACAGGATCCCCTACACCGACACATTTGGTGAACAACAACCTGATGTGTCGACCTTCTACCACAACATGAAACACGTCCGAATGAAAACCGAGCGCAATGTACTGAGGCACAAACCCTACACCTTGTCTCGGCCCGCACCAAAAGCTATACCACCACTGCAATTGTCCACGTCAACAGTCACTACCGAGGTCGAGTGCATACCAGTTGCCCTGTACTACAACAACGACCTGGCGAAACTGAGAGATGTCATCAAGGCAGACGGTCGATTTGTCCAGTGTGTAGATCCAGCCTTCAGGGATAGCGAGACAAGAGATAGAGATCCACACATGGTGGAAGTGGAAAAGTCCAACACAGATCTCATAATGGGTAGGACGGATTGGATCCATAATGTGAATCATATTTGCAATGCTATTGGTGTGGAATATCTGTTGTAAATGTCTAACTGTGTTTCACCATCTGTGTGTATATCCTATAGGCCCAGGGCTTATAGATGTATCGGATGACGAAGCCGAGGACACTGGATCGGAGAACCCATTTACCTGCTTCTGCTGCTACGCCACTGCTAACATATACCTTGAATGTGGCCACCTGTGTTGTACAGCCTGTATACAACAACTGAAGACCGGTGATGGTGGTGGCTTCACATGCGGTATTTGCAGGAAAGCGTCCAGCTTATACAAGCCCATGGAAATAACACACTACTCTGACTGTAGGTGCACAGCATGCTTGAAGCAGAAGCAATGGGTCTCGGATTGTGGCCATTTAACATGTACATGCTACACCGTAAGATATATTATATGTTCTACATCAATCACTGGCCTTCGAAGACTGTTTACTTCGTAAGGAGTAAAAGAGGATACGTTGAGTTGAATTGTATTTGTAAGAACACAGTCATGAGGGATATCATGAGGGGATATAATGTAGTCATAAGAACTGTCAGTGGAATGGCAAAACTGTATATACTGTTGTAAATACGCCATGTTGTACAATACATTGTAAACAGTACTCAGATATGTGACCTGTTATCAATAAACAACTCTGGACACCTTACTTTGTTGATAATGTTGCATTTATTTATACCTTCCCATGTAATACAATCTGATTCGTTTCAATAGCATCTACATTGGTCCAATGTGTGGGGTTGGAAACACAAGGGCCTTGACATGAACCATATACCTTACGTACAAAACACTGTGGTGGCTGTGTTGCAGCATATAGCTTTGCAAGGTTGCATGTGTAGGAACTGTCGACTTTGACAGATAGCAGGTAGTAAGATCTCCCTGTGTTGCATTTCTTTACTATGATAGTATACAAACATGTGTCCTTGTGGGAATGTCCATATACCTCGTGTTCCCCCCCTGGACTCCAACATATACAAAGTGTACATTTCAGTCTCTCAGAGATCACTGCCATCTGTGAACAATGACATGAGTTTAGTGTAACTTCGGAGCAAGCCTTGACTTCATCTTCCTTGACTTGTAACACACCCAATAGAGTATGAATAGGCTTCTGATAACCTAAGTTGATCATCTTGACATCGTCTTTACTGAAGCTTGCCGCCATGTACCCTGGAATGGGTGTCTGGACAATGTTATCATGTTCACCAATGTCAATGTTGAACGTGTCAACCACACCATGGCCAGAATAACCCAAATTCGGGGGGTTAGTTAGCACGTCACACTCTTCTTTGACACGGTGCAGTTGAGGATCCACTTCTTGTTTCTCAGACTTGACATTGTGTTCAGAGTCTACCGGGTCTACCACTTCAGGTTTGGGTTTCACTTCAGGCTGGTATTCTTGCTTCTTATGTGTGGGGGGTTGGTTGTCAGATGCGCTACTCTCCAAGGTATGCATTAGGCAAGTTTTTCGTTTTACTGGGGTTTTGAAAGGTCTTTGCCGCAGCCGTGTAGTATAACCACTCACCTCCATGGGTGTATGCTCTGAACTCAAGGTGTCTATTATGTTGCGTATCTCACTCTCATAGTCTTTGAACATCTGACCTGTGTCGGCCAGAGTGTCCATCTGGTGTTGGTCGTCATCATCATCCCACTTAATTACCTGAATGCACCTTCGTTTAAGCACTTTCTTGATCCTTTCAACCGAGGCGTCTTTCTGAACCATGATTCTATCTAGCGCTGTTTTAAGATCACACTGGTACATGCCAAAACCAACACCACCGAACAACTCGTCTAGTGAACACAATATAGTATTTTTACACAATTGCAATTCTTCACTCCTAGTAGTCATCCTAGTATTCAGGGTGTATAGTTCCTGGGTAAGTGTGTCTACGGTCGCGCGGAGCTTCCTTTCGGTGTCTTCATGCATCACGTTGTTGCGTTTAAGCTCCTTGACATGGCATTGATGGTTATACAGATCTTCCTTTGTCACACTTGTTTCATGTCGAGCGTTATTTATCTCTTCACTGTGTCTAATCTTGGCCGCTTGCATATCACTCTTTAGCTTTGACAAGGACTGTGTCAAATTGATCTCACACTCTGTCAGACTCACGATCCGCTGTTCAAGTTCACCTTGTGCTTTGAGGTGTTCCTTCTGTATTCTCTCAATTTCGGAGTCCTTTGCTGTAGTTTGAGTGACCACATCGTCAAGTTCCATTTTCCACCTGAACCTCTCTTTCTCTTGTTCCATTGTGATTATGGTCATATCCCTTATCAGGTTCTGGTGTGCAACTTGACTCTTGTTATATAACTCTTGTAGGTCAATGATGCGTTTGCTAGCCTCTAGATACTTAGTCTCGGTATCCTCTTGGGACATTGCTGACGTATCTGCCCTTTGTTTCATGGCACCCTGAGTACGTTCCAGTTCAGCCACGGTTTCCCTGGCATTGTTGCACTCACACTGCAACCGGGTGATGTCTTGTCTTGCTGACATCAACGTGTTCTGATATTGAGTGCACTCTTGTCTAGTACAGACAATCAGGTTGCTGAGGTTCTGGATCATTGAGATGACAGGGCCACATTGCACCTTCACGGCCTCCTCGATGTGGAGCTCCAACGATAGGTGCCCTGTGTCATGAGCTGTGTCATGAGACAATTTCAGAACAGTGTTCTGTGGGGTGTTGAGTCCCGGGTCGTTTGCGTCAGTGTCTGTCAACACATCCTCCATGTGGAGAGGTTTCAATTCACCGTTCACGCTTTCCTTTAGAATACCCATAATGTACGTCAGCGCTTGGTCAGCGTGTTTGACCTGCTGTGCGTTTTGTATAACCCTACACTCTTCAATTGTGTCTCGTAGGCCGTTCCCCAGTCTACGGATGACAAGATCGTAACAGCCACACAGTTCCATAGCCAGATCGAACCCTATGACGTTCCGAGCTCGTGTACTCTCAAACGATTCAAACCACTTAGCCAGGTCTCCGAAAGTACTCTGCAGCGCCTCAACCGCTGCTAAGGTCTCAGCCAGGGAGGTGAGCTTGGGAGATCCTGCGACCGGGGCTGTGGAGACGCAGTCAGGCTCTGTGCTAGATGTTGAGGAGTCCACCTTGATAGCCAAAGGGAACAGTTTTGATATGATATCGAAGAACCTGGCACGAGAATCGCTTCCAATATCCGATCGAAGTGGACGCTCTACCGCTTTCGTCACCCCCCCAGCGTTGTGATCCTGACAGGTAGAGCTCCCAGAACCTGTGTTTGCTGACATTGTGCCAGTCTGCGCTGCGCCCGCTTCTCTCGCGTAGTCTCTGTCGACAGTCCTTCTGCCATGACCACCAGCCTGGGTCTGGGTCTTGTTCGGCCTCTTTCCTTCTACTCTTTTGCTTTGGTCTCGACCGCTCTTGGTCTTCTCCTCGCCTGTACTCTTGGTCTTCTCCTCTCCTGTACTCTTTTGTCTTCTGCTCCACTGTACCCAGAGGGCATTTGCCTCGGTCTGTATATTTGTTGCTCTTCTTCTCTTTCTTGTCTTTCTTCTCCACTGTCTTCTTGTTCTTGTCCCCAGTAGCACCTTGATCCGTTGTCCCACCACGAGGCGATCTTGTTCGTTCTGGTTCTTTTCTCACACGGGGAGATGCCTCTTGAGGAGCTTGAGGTTTGGACCGTTTCTTCTCCTTGACTTTGGTCGACTTGTCCTCTTTCTCTCCACTGTTCATCTTCTTCTCCCTTCCACTTTTTGAGTTCCCATTTTTCCTCACAGCTTGAGCTGTAGACCCTCCGGTGATTGAGGCAATATCTAGGTTCCCGTTCTGCTCGCCCCCGGTCATGTGGAGGGTAACGTGCTTCTTTTTCTGATCCCGCGGAGACCCAGCCATCGCCGGTATGTCTGTGGACCGTAGCACACAGAGTGGTGCAGATGCCACCCAGGAGCAAGTTGTCTATCCACAACACAGGGCCGTGAGTATAACCGCCCAGTAGGGAGCCTGAATAACGTCTCTGGTAGAAGTGCCTCCCGAGCACCTGGTCACCTCTAAACCCATGTACGTGAGCCTCACAATCAACCACTGCACCGAACACGGGACTTGTGGTGACAGGTCTGTGTGTTGGTTAACAGTTATGCGTGAGAGCGTACCTAGTTCCGTGTCCAACTGCCACAATACACAGGTCCCCCATAGCGCGCATTGGGGATCGGCTATCGTGGGGATATCACGGTCACCGCCACACCGCAACCGCTCCAGGGTTAGCCTGCTCTGCTCGTGTAACACCTTGAACGCAAGCGGAGCCCCGAGTGCGGACAGCGTCTCGCATACCACTTGTGAAGCCAGAGTATCTCTTTCTGTAGAGTCCGGGGTGTACGAGGTACACACTAAGGTATTGTGGACGTGACGGTTCACACTGGCGTATATCCTAGAAACGAGCATCTCGGGTTGGTGGCCGCAAACCGAGTCCCCTGTGAAAGGGTAGGTCAGGTGGCACACTGTCGTATGGGGAGGTATGTTCATCTTCACCCAGGCCAAGGGCGCTCTGGCCAGAACACTGATCCTTTTCACCTTGTGGCCCTTGGTGTCGGTGTACGTATCGGAAAAATGTTTGGCTGTAACAAGACCGTAGATGTCTCCACAGTGGGTGTATACAGCCCGGAGAACAATATAACGCAAACTGGGGATCACAGGAGACTCTACGGGTATGCGAAAGACCCCGTCAAGGCCTGGCTCCATTAGAGTTACAGACATCGGTATCCGTTTCTCTATATCGAACATATGCACCCAGGTGTACTCTACACGACTTATAGCATCTAGGTCGTCGAACCTTACGGTTATGTGCCGGGTAGAGCTCCAGTCGCCTCTCTGACAGAGCTCCATGGTGAGCCTCACTGCGCTAGAGGGAGGAGGTGAGCGAGCCCGTTGGGGACAAGGGGACAGGAGAAAGACAGACCGGAGACAGACAGACTTGGGTTTGAAAATGTTTTTATTTCCACACAACAAAATGAGACAGCTCTGTCTATAGTATGACAATTATAGCATGGCAATGACTAACTGTATATACACACAAAGCAAGGAACGGTCACTAGTCGTCAATGACAACTTTAGGCTTCTCGACAGTCTCGTCTTCCAATACAGCCTGGCACCCCACAGTATCGCCGCATTGTGTCACGTCACCTTGGACTGGAGCAGACAAGGATAACTGATCGTCCTGCTCCGAACACCAGTCGCTCATCTCGTATTCACAGTCCTCATCGGGACAGTCTTCGCTGCCTTGGACACTGCCCTCCACGTCCCAGATGTCGAGGCAGCAGCTGCGTGTGGTATTACACTTGAAAGCCTCCAGATACTCGCTCATAGCCTCAGGGTACTCGAGGTCCATAACGCTCTCGGCCGCCTCGATCATGGTGTTATCAAACAGTGAGGGGTCCGCTTGCTCTACGAGAGGCTGTGTCTAATGTGAGGCCACGGTCTCCACTGTGGCTTTGCTAGCAGACTCCATCCTGGTGACGTCTCTGTAAGCGGTCGTGATGTCTCCGATAGCACCTGCTTTTCTGCCCAGCCTGTTTGTGATGCTTAGGTACAGGTACAGGTTATTGTTATCGCTGGCGGAGCCTCGCCGAGCGCCTCGGACTCGCCTCACTTCAGTGTCAAAGTGTTTAGCCTCGTAATGTGTGCATATGATATCTTTCAACTTGGCAAACGGTATATTGTGCACGGCTCTAAACAGAGCCACATCTGCCTGGCACGCTTTACCCGAGGCTGTTTCAGCCATAGTCTAGTCGAGAGGGGGCGGGGGGGCTTATCGGGGCCTTATCGGGGCCTTATCACAACCCTTTGGCCGAGCACACTACACAGCGCGAGTAAAGCGTTTCCATGTCCACTAGTACTTCGGAAAAGATGGGCTGCTTGCAGTTCATACAAGAGGTATACATCTGTTTCATTTCGGTGAACGTGCAGGTGTTGACATCTCTGGTGCTGAGCGGTACGTTTACCATGGACGCGGCGCAGCACGAAGAGCCAAATTTCATTTGCTCGAAGTCAAATTCCACGTCTATGTTTCTCGGGTTGCCTTTCACCTCAGACGAGTGGAAGGTCTGATTCTTTAGACATCTCGAGCACCTCAGGTCTCCCTCCTGTCGGGGAGGCTGGCTTCCGGGTAGGCCGGGCATGAGGAGTATTTGCCTGTGGTTGTGGTCTACCCAGTTGATGTGGCAGTTGAGCACTGCGTATAGCAGCATCTGACACTCGAGCGGTAGTGTACTCAGCTTATGAAAATGCTGACTGTGGATAATGTCAACCGCTTGACTCAGTTGGGGTAGACACGCCGCTGCCATCTCCAGTGGCTGATCCGTGGTGTACGCGACTGCTAGCTTGTAGTAACAGCTCAGGCCCCATCCAGAATGGAGCGTAAGCATAGGGTGCCCGACGGTTTTAACCACTTGGAAGGCTCTTATGAGCTTGGCATAGTAGGATTTCCTCTGCACCGAAAAACTGAATGTCGACCACTTTATGGATTCCTCCCAGCAACTGCCGCGTTCCACAGACTGTGAGCAGAGGTTGTTGGTCTTGTCAGGATCAATCCCGGCTTTGGTTCCATTCGTTGTACTCTTACTCTTAGTGTTCAGTTGCCCCTTGGTGCGCTTACGCTTACACATCGGTGAAGACCCGAAAGGTCCGTGTTTCAGTTTACGTTTCCTGCAAAGTCCTTTTGCACTCGACTCTCTCAGCCCGGTTGCCACCGTGATACAGCTCTGAGACGTTATCATCGTCACAGCTGCATCATGCAGACTGAGAGACGGATCTGTCTCTGGGGTTAGGGTGTGCGAGGTGTCCCCTAAAACATGCTCCCTTGGTAGTAGTATGGAAGAGTCGTGGTGGGACAGCCCTAGTGTAGGTGGAGGTTGTAGCCGTGGCCGGTTGGAACAGCCAGGGTCGTATGATTCAGCTCTGTGTGGGTTAGTCAGCCAGGGTTGAACACATGCACTCTGTTTGGATACTGTGATCATGGTTGGTTGTTCAAGCTCTGGTCTGGCATCTAGTCCCTGTGTGAGGAAACAGAATGCCTTGGCTCTAATCGCATACAATTTCTCCCTTGACTCCTCCTTATTTAAACCGAGATCTTCGTTTTGGTACCTATAAAAATCAGCCAGGAGAGCCAGTCTGATCATAACTTCGTGGCCCTGCATCTGAGCCAACTGCTCCTTACTTGGCAGTTCAACACTCAAGCCTTTTGATTCAACTAGGGCCAAGGACAGTTCGTCCCACAACTCAAGACAAAAGTCGAAGGCGTCTCGGCATTCCAAAATCTTTGTCTTAGAGGTCAACATCTTTACTAGTTTTGTCTGCAATCTGGGTGTCGATCCGCTGTCTCTCTGTTTAGAATGGCACACTGTGTTAAGGCACTCCAAGTAAGCCTGCAACAGGATGGATTTTGCATAGCGACGGGACCAAACGACTCCGGCATCCTCTACCCCTGCCCTGCCAACCCGTTGGCTCCGGTGCTTCTCAAGTACCCCGTGGTGTTGCATCTCCATTGTCCAAACCTCTTCCCGGACGAGGTCGTAAAGGTGCACGCTGAACACCTGGGTCACTTCTTGGCTTTACAGAGCGTGCCTCGGATAAACGGAGAGTTCGAACAGACCCTGTTCCTGGGTCTGTGCCAGGTCTTCACTCGGGACAAGGTCCTCTCCCTGTACAAGGAAAACCTGACTGATGCAGCTCTGCTTCAAGAGGTTGTTGATGTACACTCCACAGACAAGGGTGGTGAGGATGCTTACCCAAGTGTGTTTGTCAAGTTCCACAAAACCAAAGCAGCCCAGATTGTATCTTTGCTGCGCAACCTGCTGGAGCTGTTCGATGTGGACGACCTTCGCGATAACGATCTAATGTATGAACGAGGAGAGGAGCCTCATCACATGCTGTTCCTGTACCTGATTCAGTTGCTGGCTATATTTGTGAGCAGCTGCATCGAGGAGAAGGACCTCGCTACCATCATGAGTGTTGCATCGGCCCCTTTCCTGGAGGTTAATTTCAGCGATCCCTTGTGTGCCGCAACTCTGATGAAGCCCATGTTCATTCCCTACTATGATCAGCAAGTGGGTAAGAGGAACAGGAAAGGTGAGACCAAGGGAGCAGAGGACCCTGATGAGAGATTGAAATGTTACAGGCTGTTCACGGGGTACGACCTGGACACAAAGGGGGTGGACGTGTCCAACGGGATGGATACTACGACTCTCCTCTGGACTGATCGCAGCTTACAGCAACGTATGCAGGGGTGCAGGATTGTCGAGAGTAAAGGCAAGAAGCTTTGGTTCGTGGCACCCCAGATGGGCGACAGGATGCTCATGGTTAAAGATACCGGTCTGAAAATGATGGGAGGACAGACTGGCGATAGGGCCCTGAAGATCTGCTCCTACCTGATGTCAGATAACATATTGGCTTACATGCAGTGCGCAGTATTTGGCACCATCTCCAACATGCTGCCCTGTCACGCAAACAGCGACTTCACTGATACCGTAATGACTACCATCAAGGGGTCTATGACCAAGTTCTCAGATGCGGTTCGTCACCAGAGCGCCAACCTGATGACAGAGATCAGTAGAATGTCAGCAGAAAGCTGCCTTTACACCACCGGGGTAGGGTTCGCTGGGCAGGACAAAGGCAACACACTTGGCTTTGGCAAGGTTTTCACTGGCCCTGAAGACAAAAGACCCCCTCAGAATCAGGCTAGGTTGGGGGTCTTCACCTCAGTCACTCTCGGGATCGGGAACACCAGCACAATGAAGACTATGCTGAACATTGCCCTGAACCAGAACCGTGACTCTACGCTCCATCGCAGCTTACACAGTATATTGTCTACCGCGTACAAGCCCTTGGGGGTTAACAAGACCGCCACCGATACCTTCTTCTACGGCCGCTACCACCACAGGTTTAACACGGGCGAATTCACAGAGGTGGCCTGTGTTAAAGCCATGAGCGACCCCGGATACAACAACTTGGTACACGAGGAGACTCTTACCAACAACAGCAAGTATCAGCTAACAGTGTCCCACGGAGCCTTGCCCATGTGCACGCTCACTCTGGCCATGACCATACGACAGGCTGTGATGATGGTCATGGGGTTCCTCTGCACCGATCTGGCCCGTCTCGTCTACGGTCCTAAGGTGACTGATGCTAACCTGTGCAAACGTCTCATCTCGCTATCTATGGCTGCTAAGTTCAGACATGGAAAGGATGATGATAGCACCACCAACGTGTTTGAAGGGTCCTATGGTTCGTTGCTAAAGGTGACTGGACAAGCCTTTGGCAACCCTGGAATGAAAGGTGTCAACTATCACGACCTGGATTCTATGGAGTGGTTGCAAGCGGACGACAACCGTCTCCCCGCTTACATACACAGGTCGCTGAATATGATCGGGGATACGAAAAAAGAAGTCATGAGGATCATGCGGGAGAAGAACATGTCCTACAACAGGGTGTTGTTCAGGAGCGAGATGGGTGTCATGAAAGTCGCCTCTGTGTTCGCCAACGCAGAGTACATGATCCAAGCGCCCATGATGGTGATGGCTAGCATGAGGACATTCACCAACACCAGCAGCACCAGCTACGGATCTGTCAAGCTGTCTAGGCAGGGTTGTTATTATCCTGTGCTGGTGTTCAGCAACAGGTGCGTCGACACAACACTGTACAGTTCCCAGGGGGGTAAAGACTTCAGCTGTGTCGCTGTTGACAAGAAGACCACGATCGATGACATGGTCGAGAGGATCAAGAGAGGGGTGTCCTGTGTGTTGCCCAGGATAGACGTGAACCGTATCAAGATGATGACCCCTGAGCTGAATGAAACAGAGTTTGCCTTGCTGTGAAGGATAACAACATCGAGGTGTATGGACAACAAGAGGACTTGTCTTATTCTTCTTCAGCAGCGTCTTGTTCTATATCATCATCACAAGGGAACAACAACCGCGGTTTGCCTGACCATTGGGACGGTATGAAACGAGCTAGACAGGAGCTTGGCGGTAGCCCCGAGAAGAGGACCACAACGAAGAAGAAGGCCAAGGTTGACAGCGAACTGACAATATTTGAAACCGATGTGGACTTTGGGTTTGACGACTCTGACTGAGGGTTGTGTTTCTGTGCCGCTGCCCATGTAGAGGGTGTGCATGTTTGCCTTACCCTATATTATGTATTGATATTATGTACTGATACGGTGTGTTATTGTGATGGGTATATGGGGCTATGAAATAAAAGTCATAAGACACCTTGTCTATGTTGTACGGGTTGTTTATTACAGTAAACATAGTACACGTCACACATAACACTACACACATATGATACTCATAGTTGTACAGTTCCTGGAGTACAGTCCCCATACTCCTTTCGTACACACACACACACACACACACACACACACACACACACACACACACACACACACACACACACACACACACACACACACACACACACACACACACACACACACACACACATAGAAACATTATCATGTCGTTATATACTTGTACAGTTCATGTGGTATCCGCGAGGATGATACCTCGAGCCCCAGGGTTCGAGCTCCAACCTTAGGCAAAGGTTAGGAATAAACATTAGGAATATATGAAATTGAGCATGTTTAGGTGTAACATTTCAACTATAACCATCAACTGCCTATATGCACACCCGATCCTGTGCAGGTCCTCTCTCACGGTGAAAATAAACCGATTCTCCATGCTGCTGATTGTACTCCCCAGGTTCCCCTTGTACACTCTCGGTACCCTCATCTTACTCCGAGAGTCGAGTCTAGCAAACTCCTCGGTTGCCCTGTGGTAGTCTGACTCTCCACAGCGAGTGAGCTCTAGCTCCCCGTGTTCAACCCGGGCGCTGATGAGCGGATTGAGTATGCCGCTGACCGAGATGAGTCTGTGACAGTTTGAGTTAGAGTTGTCCTCTGGACAGGTGATCTTGGTAAACCTGCAACTAAGAGGCTCCCCCTTGTGGTGTGACATCCTCGCCACATTGGGTGGGTCAAAGGAACACATGCCATATATGTTCATGAAGTCATATGAGGTGGACACCGTGCTAATCCTTTCCACGTGCTCTCTCACCAGAGCCTTTATATCTGAGAGCGCTTTATTCCTCAGTTCACAGTATAGTCGTCTGTACTCAGCGTCGATAGTATCGCAGCCTTGTTGCTGTACAGAGTCTCTCCATTTGTTCTGTAATCTTGGTTTTTTGTCTTTGGGTGAATGGTGGGTGTCCCGCACTGTATGCTCGCTCGAGTCCTCCCAACAAGGCAGTTTCCCGTAACATGCTTTAATGGCAGTCGCTACGAAGAACAGTTCTGGGATACCTTTACCTGACCCTGGGGTGGTGGGATGCCCCGGTCCGCACGTAGACATAACTAGGTACGATATCTTCGTTGCCTACCTAATGGCCGAGCTGGAGTCTACTACCTCGACCGAAGTCCAGCTCCTCCTCTCCAGTGAAGCCTTAATAGAGTGTCTGGTGAAGCACCGAGAGCTGATCTCAGGCCCTAACGTTTGGTCTCCTAGAGCTCGCGCCTACGTTCACTTTGAGCAGCGCATCCACGGAACATTTGCTGTTCTAAAACCCAGCGGGCCGGCTGTGGTTCAGTTACTGGGAAAGTTACTGCCTGTGTACTGCAGGCTGTGCTTATTGTCGGAATGTCATGACCGGGCCAAGGCTGAGGCTCAGGCTTTGCTGGTGCGTCTGACAGGATCCAGGGACTTTAGCGGTGAGGTAGTTGAATTTGAATTGAGAGCCCTGACCTACCTGATAGATAACCTGTCGGCAACACCCCCATCTGAATTAGGGGACGTGTGTCAGTCATCTGACGTTTCTGCTGAGACCAAGATCGCTGTGGAGCTCCTCTGGTGTCATTTGGTGCTAGTTTACGCTGGCAATCGCAAGCTCCTGCTTTGCAATCTGGAACTCTTCTTCACCAGACCCCAAGACTCCCTGAACCTGTGTCCCAGCGAACTTAGGGCTGCTCTATTTGTGCACGGTAAACATGAGCCATTGTCTCAGCGCAAGGACCGATGCAGAAGACAACAGGGGTCTTACACGAGAAAGTGTCCCGTTCTTCCGCTCGGCTCAGACCCCAGGTCTAAACGGGACACGTCTAGATCAAGACTCACCGCTACCAACCAACTATACGAGTCTCGAATGTCCCGCATGTGCTGGCTGGGAGCCCTGTGGATCCTTGACATCGACTGCAACAAGGGCACCCTTCACTGGCTTTACAAACCTGAACCGTACAGAGTGTAATCCAACCGTGATAAGTGGATCGGAGTCGAGGCCGCCACACTACAGCTCCCTAGCTTGTACCGAAGGAACAAATGAGACGCTAAGGGTCGCAGGTAGCTGCTTGGTGGAGTTGGGGAATAACGTGCTCCTCCACGTGCTACACGTAAACACCGTTGGCAATCAGAGGTTCAGTGCCACCGTATTCTCTAACCATCTCAGAAAATACGCTCACATACAGTCCAACACCACTAAAACCAAGCTGCTGAGCAGACTGAGGTTTGTGTCAGACAAGAAGAGACTGTGCTCTCAACACGGCTATAAAAACACCCGCATAGAGTTCTCGTCCAACCCCAGCAGCAGCGCCAACTACACCTCCAACGTCAAGTACTTGCTACAGCCCTACTTCAGAGGGTTGTTCGAGACCATTGCCTTATCCCAGGGAACCTGTATGGTGTCCACTAAACGCTTCACGGTTAGCAATGAGAACCTTACCTGTTATATATACGGAGTGGCTAACCCTTTGACCGTTGTGATTCGCATGAAGGACACAAAGAAACATTTCCACACACCCTTCTTCTTCTCCTCGGTCAACGTTGCCGGAGAGGAAACTAGACACCAGCTCTTCTCTTCAATGTCTATCAACTCGCAAAAAGTGAGGAACATAGCCGAGGAGTTCCCTAATGCTCTCGGCAAGGTGGCCAATCTGGTGGAGCTACACGTCCATCTCAATAGGCTGTGCTGCGAGCTGGCTCAGGATCGGCGCGGCATGCTGACGTCTCAGGAGAAGGTCTGTCTGGTGTACCTGACAGAGACGTACTTCATACAAGTGAGAGACCGTAGCCACGCCAAGTACTGGCCTGGGTACAGTGAGGCCGTGAGAGCCATATTCGTTGAACGTTACCGTAGCAATCTGTCTTCGTTCCAAGATAAGGTTCTCAACAATTACCATCTGAAGAACCCTGAGTTTATCAACCTAGTCCCATGGCTACTCGACAATCCGAGCGATCTGCACGAGAAAATGATAGTGTCGCACGAGGCCTACCTGCGAGAAGAGGGTAAGTCGAACGCTAGAGTTGAGCTGATCGCAACTGTAGACAATCACGTCAACCGAAACCCCGATTGCTGCCCGCCCCATGGATTCCCCAGCTTGGAGGACATTGATTTCAAAGACCTCGGGTACAGCAAGCAGACGCTTCAACTCGCGTTAAGCAAATCACGCTGCCCCACGACAACCCGAGCGTTCTATAAGGCGAGCCAACGCATGGACCCCTCTACAGTGCCTAAGACCAGGACAGCTCACGGGACACATACTTAACAAGAGAGAGATGGAGTGTGACATGTAGAGCGGAGCTAGCCTTTGGCAACAGCAACAACAATGTCAACTGAGACCTCAACCATCAGCTGCCCGGTAGCACCCTCTGCTGATTCTACAGCTTCGGTTCTAAGGGTATGGGATATAGTGAACAAACACTTTGCATCGCTACTATCCACCGCGGAACGGTCTGACACAAAGACCAGGGCTGAGCAAAACATACAGTCTCAGGTAAAGGAGCTGCGTGACCTAATTGGAGCGTGTAGCAGGAGGCTGAATACCGTAGAGGCTTACATATCGGAATTGCAGAACCAAGAGACTGGTGCTCTGAACAACAACCGCCCGTCTCGACAGGTGCCGTATACAGAACTTGCAGGAGAATGGCATTTTCTGTACATGGAAGATAACAGTGCAAGGATTACAACGAGGACAGGCTGCGAGCTACACGAAAGCGCAAGATGTGTAAAAGCAACGACGGAGACGTATCCAACACCTCGGTGTCACGTAAGAAACGTAAACCCCTGCCCAAGGATTCTCATGCGAGCATAGGCTCTGAACCGGAGGAGCAAGGATACAAAGAAGAGGACAAAGAAAGATGCAATGTACACACAACTTTTAATCGTGGAATGCAAACAAGGATGCAATCGAGACAATGTCAACATGTCAAAAGAGGAATGAACACCATGTACAATAAAATGATGAGATCACGTCGTCACTACAGCAATCCAAACCCGGGCTCCCTTCACCTCAAAGACCAGGGACAATCGCCTCCGTATCATTCGTGTGTCCCCAGATGGCACCCGCAGCAAGCGCCGGCCGCTCATGAGGAGATCACGTCCCATGTAGAACCTTCTGCTGTTGCAGCTGCTTCTTCTTCTCCCGATCACCATCGGACTGAGCAACGGAGCCCCGATGAGTTGACGAGCCCTCGCGTCTCTGCTGTAGCGGAGCGTCGTGTCGGCCACCCCGACTCAGCGTCTGCCGCCGCGGTGATCCCGTCTGCAGAGATCTTGCCAATTGTAAACCCAAGACCTCCTTTGAGATCTCAGGTCGGCGAGCCTCAACAGAACCCCGGTCCTCGCCGACAAACGGCCGAGGGCCAGATGAATCGGGGTTGCTCGCTGATGTATCCGAGAGCAGCTCAACATCCACCGGATCCTGCTCCTGGTCATTGTTTGCATCTTCACATTTAACATCGGAAGGCCTGAGACCTAGCTTGTTGGCCAATAGTAACCCATACGCCATGGGGTGCAGAGAGTCACGCGTGAGCATAATGTCATTGACCGTGAGCGAAGTGTCCGGCTTTCTCCCAGATAAGCTGTCTGCGAATGTTATCCCGGAAGTGTTCAAAAGTGTCACCAGCATACAGTGGAGAACGTGCACCGGGGACCCCGATTCTAGCTCTCTCACCGTATCCCTGTTGTTGTACTGGATGGTATTGTGTCTCCTATTGAACTGACTGAATCCAGACAGAGCGCTCCTCCAGAAATTGGTCCACATGCTCAACGTCTCCTCCAGGTGGGCCACGCTGACAGAGGACGGATAGTTGCACAGGACCTTAACGTCTGATCCGAGCTCTGTGACGGGCTCTGAGGAGTTGTTGTCACAGCCCTCTCTGAGTACGTGTTCCATCTGCCTTGTGACCCTCTCGACCTTCCAACAGGACAATGACTCTAAGCACACAGCCAAGACAACGCAGGAGTGGCTTCGGGACAAGTCTCTGAATGTCCTTGAGTGGCCCAGCCAGAGCCCAAACTTTAACCCGACCGAACATCTCTGGAGAGACCTGAAAATAGCTGTGCAGCAACGCTCCCCATCCAACCTGACAGAGCTTGAGAGGATCTGCAGAGAAGAATGGGAGAAACTCCCCAAATACAGGTGTGCCAAGCTTGTAGCGTCATACCCAAAAAAGACTTGAGGCTGTAATCGCTGCCAAAGGTGCTTCAACAAAGTACTGAGTAAAGGGTCTGAATACTTATGTAAACGTGATTTTATTTTTATTTTTTTATTTAAAAACCTGTTTTTGGTTTGTAATTATAGAGGATTGTGTGTAGACTGATGAGTAAAAAAAACAATTTAATCCATTTTAGAATAAGGCTGTAACGTAACAAAATGTGGAAAAAGTCACAGGGTCTGAATACTTTCTGAATGCACTGTATAAGAGGTGGGGAGGGGGAAGTTTAACCTGGGTCATGTTCGTTAGGGCACACCGTAACAAAACTTTTAAAAACGCTTTGCAATGGAAACTGTTAGTCCCAGCTAGTCCCTCCCCGTTTCAGTCAGTTTCCTTCCGTTTGGTGCCGATTGAACACGACCCAGATCAGATTGGGCTGTTCCTTTCTAAAGAGGCTTGGCTGGGGATATAGAGGCATGAACAATGTCTTATATCAGATAGCAGGAGCCAGAGCACTTTCTTTACATTTACATTTACATTTACGTCATTTAGCAGATGCTCTTATCCAGAGCGAGTTACAAATTGGTGCATTCACCCTATAGCCAGTGGGATAACCACTTTACAATATGTTTTTTTGTTTTTGTTTTTATTATTCATTTTTGTATTTTTTTGTATTTTGTATTTTATTTTATTAATTTTTTAGGGGGGGGGGGGGGGGGGGTTAGAAGGAATACTTTATCCTATCCCAGGTATTCCTTAAAGAGGTGGGGTTTCAAATGTCTCCGGAAGGTGGTGAGTGACTCCGCTGTCCTGGCGTCGTGAGGGAGCTTGTTCCACCATTGGGGTGCCAGAGCAGCGAACAGTTTTGACTGGGCTGAGCGGGAACTGTGCTTCCGCAGAGGAAGGGGAGCCAGCAGGCCAGAGGTGGATGAACGCAATGCCCTCGTTTGGGTGTAGGGACTGATCAGAGAGAGAGAGGTGTAATATGACCAACATGTCACCCTATATGGGAACGAGATGAGGTGTAATATGACCAACATGTCACCCTATATGGGAACGAGATGAGGTGTAATATGACCAACATGTCACCCTATATGGGAACGAGATGAGGTGTAATATGACCAACATGTCACCCTATATGGGAACGAGATGAGGTGTAATATGACCAACATGTCACCCTATATGGGAACGAGATGAGGTGTAATATGACCAACATGTCACCCTGTATGGGAACGAGATGAGGTGTAATATGACCAACATGTCACCCTATATGGGAACGAGATGAGGTGTAATATGACCAACATGTCACCCTGTATGGGAACGAGATGAGGTGTAATATGACCAACATGTCACCCTATATGGGAACGAGATGAGGTGTAATATGACCAACATGTCACCCTGTATGGGAACGAGATGAGGTGTAATATGACCAACATGTCACCCTATATGGGAACGAGATGAGGTGTAATATGACCAACATGTCACCCTTTATTGGAACGAGATGAGGTGTAATATGACCAACATGTCACCCTGTATGGGAACGAGATGAGGTGTAATATGACCAACATGTCACCCTATATGGAAACGAGATGAGGTGTAATATGACCAACATGTCACCCTATATGGGAACGAGATGAGGTGTAATATGACCAACATGTCACCCTGTATGGGAACGAGATGAGGTGTAATATGACCAACATGTCACCCTATATGGGAACGAGATGAGGTGTAATATGACCAACATGTCACCCTATATGGGAACGAGATGAGGTGTAATATGACACACATGTCACCCTATATGGGAACGAGATGAGGTGTAATATGACCAACATGTCACCCTTTATGGGAACGAGATGAGGTGGTAATATGACCAACATGTCACCCTATAATGTGGAACGAGATGAGGTGTAATATGACCAACATGTCACCCTGTATGGGAACGAGATGAGGTGTAATATGACCAACATGTCATCCTATATGGAACGAGATGAGTGTAATTGTGACCTAACATGTCACCATATATGGGAAGGGGGGGGGGGGAGATGAGGTGTAATATGACCAACATGTCACCACTATATGGAAAACGAGATGAGGTGTAATATTGGGGACCAACATGTCACCCTGTATGGGAACAGATGAGTGTAATATGACCAACATGTCACCCTATATGGGAACGAGATTATGAGTGTAATATGACCAACATGTCACCCTATATGGGAACAGATGAGGTGTAATATGACCAACATGTCACCCTGTATGGGAACGAGATGAGGTGTAATATGACCAACATGTCACCCTTTATGGGAATGAGATGAGGTGTAATATGACCAACATGTCACCCTATATGGGAACGAGATGAGGTGTAATATGACCAACATGTCACCCTATATGGGAACGAGATGAGGTGTAATATGACCAACATGTCACCCTATATGGGAACGAGATGAGGTGTAATATGACCAACATGTCACCCTATATGGGAACGAGATGAGGTGTAATATGACCAACATGTCACCCTATATGGGAACGAGATGAGGTGTAATATGACCAACATGTCACCCTATATGGGAACGAGATGAGGTGTAATATGACCAACATGTCACCCTGTATGGGAACGAGATGAGGTGTAATATGACCAACATGTCACCCTATATGGGAACGAGATGAGGTGTAATATGACCAACATGTCACCCTGTATGGGAACGAGATGAGGTGTAATATGACCAACATGTCACCCTATATGGGAACGAGATGAGGTGTAATATGACCAACATGTCACCCTGTATGGGAACGAGATGAGGTGTAATATGACCAACATGTCACCACCATATGGGAACGAGATGAGGTGTAATATGGACCAACATGTCACCCTATATGGGAACGAGATGAGGTGGTAATATGACCAACATGTCACCCTATATGGGAACGAGATGAGGTGTAATATGACCAACATGTCACCCTATATGGGAACGAGATGAGGTGTAATATGACCAACATGTCACCCTATATGGGAACGAGATGAGGTGTAATATGACTAACATTACACCCTATAGTGGGAACGAGATGAGGTGTAATATGACCAACATGTCACCCTAATATGGGAACGAGATGAGGTGTAATATGACCAACATGTCACCCTATATGGGAACGAGATGAGGTGTAATATGACCAACATGTCACCCTATATGGGGAACGAGATGAGGTGTAATATGACCAACATGTCACCCTATATGGGAACGAGATGAGGTGTAATATGACCAACATGTCACCCTATATGGGAACGAGGATGAGGTGTAATATGACCAACATGTCACCTCAATATGGGGAACTGAGGATGAGGTGTAATATGACCAACATGTCACCCTATATGGGGATACGAGATGAGGTGTAATATGACCAACAGGTCACCCTATATGGGAACGAGATGAGGTGGTAATATGACCAACATGTCACCCTATATGGGAACCGAGATGAGGTGTAATATGACCAACATGTCCCCCTATATGGGAACGAGATGAGTGTAATATGACCAACATGTCCCCTATAATGGGAAACGAGATGAGGTGTAATATGACCAACATGTCACCCTATAAGGGAACGAGATGAGGGTGTAATATGACCAACATGTCAGCCCTAAGTATGGGAACTGAGATGAGGTGGTAATATGACCAACATGTCACCCTATATGGGAACGAGATGAGGTGTAATATGACCAACATGTTCACCCTATATGGGAACGAGATGAGGTGTAATATGACCAACATTCACCCTATATGGGAACTGAGGATGAGGTGTAATATTACCAACATGTCACCCTATATTGGGAACGAGATGGAGGTGTAATATGACCAATATGACACCTCTATATGGGAACGAGATGAGGTGTAATATGACCAACATGTCACCCTATATGGGAACGAGATGAGGTGTAATATGACCAACATGTCACCCTATATGGGAACGAGATGAGGTGTAATATGACCAACATGTCACCCTATATGGGAACGAGATGAGGTGTAATATGACCAACATGTCACCCTATATGGGAACGAGATGAGGTGTAATATGACCAACATGTCACCCTATATGGGAACGAGATGAGGTGTAATATGACCAACATGTCACCCTATATGGGAACGAGATGAGGTGTAATATGACCAACATGTCACCCTATATGGGAACGAGATGAGGTGTAATATGACCAACATGTCACCCTATATGGGAACGAGATGAGGTGTAATATGACCAACATGTCACCCTATATGGGAACGAGATGAGGTGTAATATGACCAACATGTCACCCTATATGGGAACGAGATGAGGTGTAATATGACCAACATGTCACCCTATATGGGAACGAGATGAGGTGTAATATGACCAACATGTCACCCTGTATATGGGAACGAGATGAGGTGTAATATGACCAACATGTCCACCCTATATGGGAACGAGATGAGGTGTAATATGACTAACATGTCACGCCTATATGGGAACGAGATGAGGTGTAATTATGACCAACATGTCACCACTATATGGGAACGAGATGAGGTGTAATATGACCAACATGTCCACCCTATATGGGAACGAGATGAGGTGTAATATGACCAACCATGTCACCCTATAATGGGAACGAGATGAGGTGTAATATGACCAACATGTCACCCTGTGTATAATGGGAACGAGATGAGGTGTAATATGACCAAACATGTCACCCTATATGGGAACGAGATGAGGTGTAATATGACCAACATGTCCACCCTATATGGGAACGAGATGAGGTGTAATATGACCAACATGTTCACCACTATATGGGAACGAGAGAGGTATTGTAATATGACCAACATGTCACCCTATATGGGAACGAGATGAGGTGTAATATGACCAACATGTCACCCTATATGGGAACGAGATGAGGTGTAATATGACCAACATGTCACCCTATATGGGAACGAGATGAGGTGTAATATGACCAACATGTCACCCTATATGGGAACGAGATGAGGTGTAATATGACCAACATGTCACCCTATATGGGAACGAGATGAGGTGTAATATGACCAACATGTCACCCTATATGGGAACGAGATGAGGTGTAATATGACCAACATGTCACCCTATATGGGAACGAGATGAGGTGTAATATGACCAACATGTCACCCTATATGGGAACGAGATGAGGTGTAATATGACCAACATGTCACCCTATATGGGAACGAGATGAGGTGTAATATGACCAACATGTCACCCTATATGGGAACGAGATGAGGTGTAATATGACCAACATGTCACCCTATATGGGAACGAGATGAGGTGTAATATGACCAACATGTCACCCTATATGGGAACGAGATGAGGTGTAATATGACCAACATGTCACCCTATATGGGAACGAGATGAGGTGTAATATGACCAACATGTCACCCTATATGGGAACGAGATGAGGTGTAATATGACCAACATGTCACCCTGTATGGGAACGAGATGAGGTGTAATATGACCAACATGTCACCCTATATGGGAACGAGATGAGGTGTAATATGACCAACATGTCACCCTATATGGGAACGAGATGAGGTGTAATATGACCAACATGTCACCCTATATGGGAACGAGATGAGGTGTAATATGACCAACATGTCACCCTATATGGGAACGAGATGAGGTGTAATATGACCAACATGTCACCCTATATGGGAACGAGATGAGGTGTAATATGACCAACATGTCACCCTATATGGGAACGAGATGAGGTGTAATATGACCAACATGTCACCCTATATGGGAACGAGATGAGGTGTAATATGACCAACATGTCACCCTATATGGGAACGAGATGAGGTGTAATATGACCAACATGTCACCCTATATGGGAACGAGATGAGGTGTAATATGACCAACATGTCACCCTATATGGGAACGAGATGAGGTGTAATATGACCAACATGTCACCCTATATGGGAACGAGATGAGGTGTAATATGACCAACATGTCACCCTATATGGGAACGAGATGAGGTGTAATATGACCAACATGTCACCCTATATGGGAACGAGATGAGGTGTAATATGACCAACATGTCACCCTATATGGGAACGAGATGAGGTGTAATATGACCAACATGTCACCCTATATGGGAACGAGATGAGGTGTAATATGACCAACATGTCACCCTATATGGGAACGAGATGAGGTGTAATATGACCAACATGTCACCCTATATGGGAACGAGATGAGGTGTAATATGACCAACATGTCACCCTATATGGGAACGAGATGAGGTGTAATATGACCAACATGTCACCCTATATGGGAACGAGATGAGGTGTAATATGACCAACATGTCACCCTATATGGGAACGAGATGAGGTGTAATATGACCAACATGTCACCCTATATGGGAACGAGATGAGGTGTAATATGACCAACATGTCACCCTATATGGGAACGAGATGAGGTGTAATATGACCAACATGTCACCCTGTATGGGAACGAGATGAGGTGTAATATGACCAACATGTCACCCTATATGGGAACGAGATGAGGTGTAATATGACCAACATGTCACCCTATATGGGAACGAGATGAGGTGTAATATGACCAACATGTCACCCTATATGGGAACGAGATGAGGTGTAATATGACCAACATGTCACCCTATATGGGAACGAGATGAGGTGTAATATGACCAACATGTCACCCTAGTATGGGAACGAGATGAGGTGTAATATGACCAACATGTCACCCTATATGGGAACGAGATGAGGTGTAATATGACCAACATGTCACCCTATATGGGAACGAGATGAGGTGTAATATGACCAACATGTCACCCTATATGGGAACGAGATGAGGTGTAATATGACCAACATGTCACCCTATATGGGAACGAGATGAGGTGTAATATGACCAACATGTCACCCTATATGGGAACGAGATGAGGTGTAATATGACCAACATGTCACCCTATATGGGAACGAGATGAGGTGTAATATGACCAACATGTCACCCTATATGGGAACGAGATGAGGTGTAATATGACCAACATGTCACCCTGTATGGGAACGAGATGAGGTGTAATATGACCAACATGTCACCCTATATGGGAACGAGATGAGGTGTAATATGACCAACATGTCACCCTATATGGGAACGAGATGAGGTGTAATATGACCAACATGTCACCCTATATGGGAACGAGATGAGGTGTAATATGACCAACATGTCACCCTATATGGGAACGAGATGAGGTGTAATATGACCAACATGTCACCCTATATGGGAACGAGATGAGGTGTAATATGACCAACATGTCACCCTGTATGGGAACGAGATGAGGTGTAATATGACCAACATGTCACCCTATATGGGAACGAGATGAGGTGTAATATGACCAACATGTCACCCTATATGGGAACGAGATGAGGTGTAATATGACCAACATGTCACCCTATATGGGAACGAGATGAGGTGTAATATGACCAACATGTCACCCTATATGGGAACGAGATGAGGTGTAATATGACCAACATGTCACCCTGTATGGGAACGAGATGAGGTGTAATATGACCAACATGTCACCCTATATGGGAACGAGATGAGGTGTAATATGACCAACATGTCACCCTATATGGGAACGAGATGAGGTGTAATATGACCAACATGTCACCCTATATGGGAACGAGATGAGGTGTAATATGACCAACATGTCACCCTGTATGGGAACGAGATGAGGTGTAATATGACCAACATGTCACCCTATATGGGAACGAGATGAGGTGTAATATGACCAACATGTCACCCTATATGGGAACGAGATGAGGTGTAATATGACCAACATGTCACCCTATATGGGAACGAGATGAGGTGTAATATGACCAACATGTCACCCTATATGGGAACGAGATGAGGTGTAATATGACCAACATGTCACCCTATATGGGAACGAGATGAGGTGTAATATGACCAACATGACACCCTATATGGGAACGAGATGAGGTGTAATATGACCAACATGTCACCCTATATGGGAACGAGATGAGGTGTAATATGACCAACATGTCACCCTATATGGGAACGAGATGAGGTGTAATATGACCAACATGTCACCCTATATGGGAACGAGATGAGGTGTAATATGACCAACATGTCACCCTGTATGGGAACGAGATGAGGTGTAATATGACCAACATGTCACCCTATATGGGAACGAGATGAGGTGTAATATGACCAACATGTCACCCTATATGGGAACGAGATGAGGTGTAATATGACCAACATGTCACCCTATATGGGAACGAGATGAGGTGTAATATGACCAACATGTCACCCTATATGGGAACGAGATGAGGTGTAATATGACCAACATGTCACCCTATATGGGAACGAGATGAGGTGTAATATGACCAACATGTCACCCTATATGGGAACGAGATGAGGTGTAATATGACCAACATGTCACCCTATATGGGAACGAGATGAGGTGTAATATGACCAACATGTCACCCTGTATGGGAACGAGATGAGGTGTAATATGACCAACATGTCACCCTATATGGGAACGAGATGAGGTGTAATATGACCAACATGTCACCCTATATGGGAACGAGATGAGGTGTAATATGACCAACATGTCACCCTATATGGGAACGAGATGAGGTGTAATATGACCAACATGTCACCCTGTATGGGAACGAGATGAGGTGTAATATGACCAACATGTCACCCTATATGGGAACGAGATGAGGTGTAATATGACCAACATGTCACCCTGTATGGGAACGAGATGAGGTGTAATATGACCAACATGTCACCCTGTATGGGAACGAGATGAGGTGTAATATGACCAACATGTCACCCTGTATGGGAACGAGATGAGGTGTAATATGACCAACATGTCACCCTGTATGGGAACGAGATGAGGTGTAATATGACCAACATGTCACCCTATATGGGAACGAGATGAGGTGTAATATGACCAACATGTCACCCTATATGGGAACGAGATGAGGTGTAATATGACCAACATGTCACCCTATATGGGAACGAGATGAGGTGTAATATGACCAACATGTCACCCTATATGGGAACGAGATGAGGTGTAATATGACCAACATGTCACCCTATATGGGAACGAGATGAGGTGTAATATGACCAACATGTCACCCTATATGGGAACGAGATGAGGTGTAATATGACCAACATGTCACCCTATATGGGAACGAGATGAGGTGTAATATGACCAACATGTCACCCTGTATGGGAACGAGATGAGGTGTAATATGACCAACATGTCACCCTATATGGGAACGAGATGAGGTGTAATATGACCAACATGTCACCCTATATGGGAACGAGATGAGGTGTAATATGACCAACATGTCACCCTATATGGGAACGAGATGAGGTGTAATATGACCAACATGTCACCCTATATGGGAACGAGATGAGGTGTAATATGACCAACATGTCACCCTATATGGGAACGAGATGAGGTGTAATATGACCAACATGACACCCTGTATGGGAACGAGATGAGGTGTAATATGACCAACATGTCACCCTATATGGGAACGAGATGAGGTGTAATATGACCAACATGTCACCCTATATGGGAACGAGATGAGGTGTAATATGACCAACATGTCACCCTATATGGGAACGAGATGAGGTGTAATATGACCAACATGTCACCCTATATGGGAACGAGATGAGGTGTAATATGACCAACATGTCACCCTGTATGGGAACGAGATGAGGTGTAATATGACCAACATGTCACCCTATATGGGAACGAGATGAGGTGTAATATGACCAACATGTCACCCTATATGGGAACGAGATGAGGTGTAATATGACCAACATGTCACCCTATATGGGAACGAGATGAGGTGTAATATGACCAACATGTCACCCTATATGGGAACGAGATGAGGTGTAATATGACCAACATGTCACCCTATATGGGAACGAGATGAGGTGTAATATGACCAACATGTCACCCTGTATGGGAACGAGATGAGGTGTAATATGACCAACATGTCACCCTGTATGGGAACGAGATGAGGTGTAATATGACCAACATGTCACCCTATATGGGAACGAGATGAGGTGTAATATGACCGACATGACACCCTGTATGGGAACGAGATGAGGTGTAATATGACCAACATGTCACCCTGTATGGGAACGAGATGAGGTGTAATATGACCAACATGTCACCCTATATGGGAACGAGATGAGGTGTAATATGACCAACATGTCACCCTATATGGGAACGAGATGAGGTGTAATATGACCAACATGTCACCCTATATGGGAACGAGATGAGGTGTAATATGACCAACATGTCACCCTATATGGGAACCAGATGAGGTGTAATATGACCAACATGTCACCCTGTATGGGAACGAGATGAGGTGTAATATGACCAACATGTCACCCTATATGGGAACGAGATGAGGTGTAATATGACCAACATGTCACCCTATATGGGAACGAGATGAGGTGTAATATGACCAACATGTCACCCTATATGGGAACCAGATGAGGTGTAATATGACCAACATGTCACCCTATATGGGAACGAGATGAGGTGTAATATGACCAACAGGTCACCCTATATGGGAACGAGATGAGGTGTAATATGACCAACATGTCACCCTATATGGGAACGAGATGAGGTGTAATATGACCAACATGTCACCCTATATGGGAACGAGATGAGGTGTAATATGACCAACATGTCACCCTATATGGGAACGAGATGAGGTGTAATATGACCAACATGTCACCCTATATGGGAACCAGATGAGGTGTAATATGACCAACATGTCACCCTATATGGGAACGAGATGAGGTGTAATATGACCAACAGGTCACCCTATATGGGAACGAGATGAGGTGTAATATGACTAACATATGACCACTTCACCACAACATGTCACCCTTTATAAAGCACGTTTATATCATATTCGACGGTGGGTGACGTTACATTTGACATTGGGTGATTGTCAGTTATGCCCCATTTATAAACCCTTTATAGAGCATGACATACAGTTATAGATGCTTTGTAACACATTTATGCAGTGCTTATGAAGGCATCATGAAGGCTTTATGAAGCGCAACGTCATTTATAGCGGGTCCAAATGCAGTTACAAGAGACTGTAATGATGACAACATCCTGGTCCCACTAAAGACACACAGGGACAAAGTGTGCATACTAAATGCACCCTATACCCTATTTACTGCACTACTTTGGACCAGAACAAAAAACAATTTTACTTTAGGTAAAGTAGAAGGGACACAATCTGGAAGGGACTGAAGTTGATAGAGATTCCGGAGGCTGTGATTGGTGCAGGGCGAGAGGGATCCACTCGCTCCAGTAGATCACAGCTGAGGAGAGGACGAATGAGAAGAGGGTTCAGTGGTTGAAAACCGCAACAGGGTGTAAAGACCGCTACTTCAAATTACAATCTGTGATACAGATATCATCTGTGATATAGCACTACAGATATAGAATCTAGGCCTAAATTACAATCTGTGATATAGCACTACAGATATAGAATCTAGGCCTAAATTACAATCTGTGATATAGCACTACAGATATAGAATCTAGGCCTAAATTACAATCTGTGATATAGCACTACAGATATTGAATCTAGGCCTAAATTACAATCTGTGATATAGCACTACAGATATAGAATCTAGGCCTAAATTACAATCTGTGATATAGCACTACAGATATAGAATCTAGGCCTAAATTAATCTGTGATATAGCACTACAGATATAGAATCTAGGCCTAAATTACAATCTGTGATATAGCACTACAGATATAGAATCTAGGCCTAAATTAATCTGTGATATAGCACTACAGATATAGAATCTAGGCCTAAATTACAATCTGTGATATAGCACTACAGATATAGAATCTAGGCCTAAATTACAATGAAGACGCCTCACTGACGGTATGGGACGGGGACGGGGGACGGGGACGGGGGGGGGGGGTAGAGAGACACACTGACACTGCTGCCATGTGATGCAGAGAGCTCAGTACAACTGTCTGACCCCTTCAGAACCCTAAGTGAAGTTCGAACTCACTGCCAAGCCTCTGTGATGGGGAGGCGTGTAGAGAGGGACGCTGTGACACTGCTCCCATGTGCCTCATAGAGACGCACCACCAGAGCATCCTTCCTGTCCTCCGCCTGGAAGGAGAGAATAGGACCATTAAATACGTTGGAAATCGCATGATAGAAACTGTCAGGAAATACAATCAGCAAGGAAACATGCAATACAAATCCCAAAGTTGCTGAACAGAACGTATTACAGTAAAGCAGGCCAATTTGTCATCTTCCGCGTCTGCTAAATGGCATATTATATTATATTCAGTCAGCTATTCAGTATCCACACTACTTGGTACCCTCCCAGGAAATGGCCCTTTGTCTAAACTCACTGAGCCCTTCCCAGCTCACCCAACCTGCTTTGACACGTGGAAAACAAGTAAGGGTTATTTCCTGGCAGGGTCCCCACCTGTTTGATGGTCTCCAGGATGACGGCTGCAGCGCTGACAGAGAAGGCGCTCCAGACTGCAGAGCCGGGGGAATGGTCGATTAGCCTCAGAGGGTAGTTGAGGTTGTAGGCATACTGGATGACTGACGCTTCCTGGAAGGTTCCTGAAGGGCAGCAGGAAGCCTAGTGGTTAGCGCGTTGGGCCAGTAACTGAAAGGTTGCTGGTTTGAATACCCGAGCCCACACGGTGAACAATCTGTCTGTGCCCTTGAGCAAGGCACTTAATCCTAATTTGCTCCAGGAGTGCTGTACAACACATTACACTGGACCTATCATACTACTATGGCTGACCCTGTAAAACAACACATTACACTGCACCTATCATACTACTATGGCTGACCCTGTAAAACAACACATTACACTGGACCTATCATACTACTATGGCTGACCCTGTAAAACAACACATTACACTGCACCTATCATACTACTATGGCTGACCCTGTAGAACAACACATTACACTGCACCTATCATACTACTATGGCTGACCCTGTAAAACAACACATTACACTGCACCTATCATACTACTATGGCTGACCCTGTAAAACAACACATTACACTGGACCTATCATACTACTATGGCTGACCCTGTAAAACAACACATTACACTGGACCTATCATACTACTATGGCTGACCCTGTAAAACAACACATTACACTGGACCTATCATACTACTATGGCTGACCCTGTAAAACAACACATTACACTGGACCTATCATACTACTATGGCTGACCCTGTAAAACAACACATTACACTGGACCTATCATACTACTATGGCTGACCCTGTAAAACAACACATTACACTGCACCTATCATACTACTATGGCTGACCCTGTAAAACAACACATTACACTGGACCTATCATACTACTATGGCTGACCCTGTAAAACAACACATTACACTGCACCTATCATACTACTATGGCTGACCCTGTAAAACAGGGGTGTCAAACTCATTTTAGCTCAGGGGCCACATGGAGGAAAATCTATTCCCAAGTGGGCCGGACCGGAAAAATCATGGTATATATAACTTAAAAACAACAACTTCAGATTGTTTTCTTTGTTTTAATACGATCAACATACAACATAAAGCTGGAGCCTGAGGACAGTGTGTCCAAAATAGTACAAGCACAACATCACTATTAATCATAAAACACGTCAAGTTTATTTGAAAATTCAAAAGAAAAAGAACACACAAACACACAATGCAGAACTGTTTCACAGATCACAGAACTATATCAGGGTGTCATTTCTCAGGCAGAAATGTAGATAAAAATAATGAAATCCTGTTCCCCAAACAAGTGCAAGAACCACAGAGTCAAGAATAGGTTAAATATACAAATAAAATAAAATCAATTAAAAACAATAGCACATCAACATAAAAACATATAAACATAAATCTGAAAGCGTTGCTCAAACTCCCGTAACAGTCCAGTTATTTTATCTTTGAACCGCTTCATGTCTGCCACATGTTGGGTCGCGCACACATTTTTCAGACAGGGGAAGTGAGCTGCATCACCACCGGCGAGTTGCGTCTCCCACAATGACAGCTTCAACTTGAAAGAACGTATGCTGTCATAATACTGCGTGGCAACTTTGTTGCACCCTTGCAGCTGTTTGTTCAAGTTATTCAGGTGCTCTGTAACATCCACCATAAATGCAAGGTCCGGCATCCATTCTGCGGAATGAAATTCTAACACTGGTTTGCCCTTTTCTTCCATGAACTGTTCAATTTCTTCTCGTAAATCAAAGAAACGCCTCAGCACAGCACCTCGGCTTAACCATCTTACCTCAGTGTGGTATGGCAGGCCATAGATGTGGTCTTTCTCTCTGAGAAGGCTGTCAAACTGACGGTGATTCAGGCTTCTGGATCGGATGAAATTAACAGTTTGGATGACCACCTTCATGACGTTATCCATCTTTAATGACTTGCAACACAAAGCCTCCTGGTGCAAAATACAGTGAAAAGTCAAAAAATCACATCCTCCATTTGCAGATTGCACTTTCTCTCTGAACTTTGTCACAACGCCTGCTTTTTTCCCGATCATTGAGGGCGCACCATCTGTAGCCAGGCTGACAGCGCGGGACCAGTCCACTCCGACCCTGTCCAGCGCGCCGACGAGTGCGGTAAAAATATCAGCTGCTGTCGTTGTATCTGTCATCGGCACCAACTCCACGAACTCCTCGGTGACGGTCAATGTGTCATCAACTCCGCGGATGAAAAAATGGCCAGTTGTGCAACATCTGTAATGTCCGTGCTTTCATCAATTGCAACCGAAAACGCAATAAATGACTTTACTTTTTGCTTCAACTGGCTGTCCAAATCCACTGAAAGATCAACCACACAACTACTGACCACAGTTACATCTATAGAAGAGACAGAAATGCTTATGGAGAAGGTGTTGCTGTATATATTCAGAGCCATATCCCTGTAATGGTTAGAGAAGATCTTATGTAAAGTGTGGTTGCAGGTTCACCTGACAGATCTAAAGCCTTTTCTTTTGGGGTGTTGCTATAGCCCACCAAGTGCTAACAGTCAGTATTTAAATAATATGTGTGAAATGCTTGATAGTGTATGTGATGTAAACAGAGAGGTCTACTTTCTTGGGGACCTGAATATTGAATACTGGTTTTCATCAAGCTGTCCGCTCAAGAGGAAGCTTCTCGTGTAACCAGTGCCTGTAATCTGGTTCAGGTTATTAATCAACCTACCAGGGTGTTTACAAACAATACAGGAACAAGATCATCCACATGTATTGATCACATTTTTACTAATACTGTAGAACTTTGTTCTGAAGCTGTATCCGTACCCATTGGATGCAGTGATCACAATATAGTGGCTATATCCAGGAAAGACAAAGTTCCACAGCTGGGCCTAAAATAGTATATAAGAGATCATACAAAAGATTTAGCTGTGACTCTTATGTGAATGATGTAAAAAATATTTGTTGGTCTGATGTGATTAATAAGGAGCATCCAGATGCTGCACTTGATGAATTTATGAAATTGCTTCTTCCAATTATTGATAAACATGCACCTGTTAAGAAACTGACTGTTAGAACTGTTAAGGCTCCATGGATTGACGAGGAATTGAAAAACTGTCTGGTTGAAAGAGACGGGGCAAAAGGAGTGGCTAATAAGTCTGGCTGCACATCTGACTGGCTGACTTACTGCAAATAGAGAAATGATGTGACTAAACTCAACAAAAAGAAGAAGAAACTGTATTATGAAGCCAAGATCAATGATATAAGGATTGATGGAAGAAATGAAATTATAGGTAGAAAGACAAATTCAACTCCATCTTTCATCGAATCAGATGGCTTATTCATCACAAAACCATTTGATGTTGGCAATTATTTTAATGATTACTTCATTGGCAAAGTGGGCAAACTTAGGCAAGAAATGCCCACAACGAACAGTGAGCCAACGTTTTCATGCATAAAAAAACAAATAATGAAATAAAAGCATTGCAAGTTTGAATTTTGTAAAGTTAGTGTGGGAGAGGTGGAAAAATTATTGTTATCGATCAATAATGACAAACCTCCTGGCATTGACAATTTAGATGGAAAGCTACTGAGGATGGTAGCTGACTCTATAGCCACTCCTATCTGTCATATCTTTAATCTGAGCCTAGAGGAAAGTCTTTGTCCTCAGGCCTGGAGGGAAGCCAAAGTAATTCTAATACCCAAGAGTGGTAAAGCGGCCTTTACTGGTTCTAACAGCAGACCTATAAGCTTGCTGCCAGCTCTTAGCATAATGTTGGAAAAAATTGTGTTTGACCAAATACAATGCTATTTCTCTGTAAACAAATTAACTACAGACTTTCAACATGCTTATAGGGAAGGGCACTCAACATGTACTGCACTGACACAAATGACTGATGATTGATTGAAATAAATTGATAATATGAAGATTGTGGGAGCTGTACTGTTAGATTTCAGTGCAGCCTTTGATATTATTGACCATAACCTGTTGTTGAAAAAACTTGTGTTATGGCTTTTCAACCTCTGCCATATCATGGATTCAGAGCTATCTATCTAATAGAACTCAAAGAGTTTTCTTTAATGAAAGCTTCTCTAATGTCAAACATGTAAAGTGGGGTGTACCACAGGGCAGCTCTCTAGGCCCTCTACTCTTTTCTATTTTTACCAATGACCTGCCA
The DNA here is from genome assembly GCA_031479575.1 of Coregonus ussuriensis. Classification (NCBI taxonomy): domain Eukaryota; kingdom Metazoa; phylum Chordata; class Actinopteri; order Salmoniformes; family Salmonidae; genus Coregonus; species Coregonus ussuriensis. The sequence continues at coordinate 6,928,065 of CM062498.1, read as the reverse complement.
CTGGCATTAAACAAAGCATGTGTGTCCATGTATGCTGATGATTCAACCATATACGCATCAGCAACCACAGCTAATGAAGTCACTGAAACCCTTAACAAAGAGTTGCATTCTGTTTTGGAATGGGTGGCCACTAATAAACTGGTCCTGAACATCTCTAAAACTAAGAGCATTGTATTTTGTACAAATCATTCCCTAAGTTCTAGACCTCAGCTGAATCTGGTAATGAATGGTGTGGTTGTTGAACAAGTTGAGGATACTAAATAACTTGGCGTTACCTTAGATTGTAAACTGTCATGGTCAAAACATATAGATTCAATGGTTGTAAAGATGGGGAGAGGTCTGTCCGTAATAAAGAGATGTCCTGCTTTTTTGACTCCACACTCCACAAAGCAAGTTCTGCAGGCTCTAGTTTTGTCTAATCTTGATATTGTCCAGTCGTGTGGTCCAATGCTGCAAGGAAAGACCTAGTTAAGCTGCAGCTGGCCCAGAACAGAGCGGCACGTCTTGCTCTTCATTGTACATATTACTTAAACTACCTCAACTAGCCGGTGCCCCCGCACATTGACTCTGCACCGGTACCCCCCTGTATATATAGCCTCCCTACTGTTATTTTATTTTACTTCTGCTCTTTTTATCTCAACACTTTTTTTAATTTTTTTTTTTTTTTACTTTTTTGTTAAAAATAAATGCACTGTTGGTTAAGGGCTGTAAGTAAGCATTTCACTGTAATGTCTGCACCTGTTGTATTCGGCGCATGTGGCCAATACAATTTGATTTGATTTGATTTAATCAGAGGGCTGATATACACTGCTCAAAAAAATAAAGGGAACACTTAAACAACACAATGTAACTCCAAGTCAATCACAATTCTGTGAAATCAAACTGTCCACTTAGGAAGCAACACTGATTGACAATAAATTTCACATGCTGTTGTGCAAATGGAATAGACAACAGGTGGAAATTATAGGCAATTAGCAAGACACCCCCAATAAAGGAGTGGTTCTGCAGGTGGTGATCACAGACCACTTCTCAGTTCCTATGCTTCCTGGCTGATGTTTTGGTCACTTTTGAATGCTGGCGGTGCTTTCACTCTAGTGGTAGCATGAGACGGAGTCTACAACCCACACAAGTGGCTCAGGTAGTGCAGCTCATCCAGGATGGCACATCAATGCGAGCTGTGGCAAGAAGGTTTGCTGTGTCTGTCAGCGTAGTGTCCAGAGCAAGGAGGCGCTACCAGGAGACAGGCCAGTACATCAGGAGACGTGGAGGAGGCCGTAGGAGGGCAACAACACAGCAGCAGGACCGCTACCTCCGCCTTTGTGCAAGGAGGAGCAGGAGGAGCACTGCCAGAGCCCTGCAAAATGAACTCCAGCAGGCCACAAATGTGCATGTGTCTGCTCAAACGGTCAGAAACAGACTCCATGAGGGTGGTATGAGTGCCCGACGTCCACAGGTGGGGGTTGTGCTTACAGCCCAACACAGTGCAGGACGTTTGGCATTTGCCAGAGAGCACCAAGATTGGCAAATTCGCCACTGGCGCCCTGTGCTCTTCACAGATGAAAGCAGGTTCACACTGAGCACATGTGACAGACATGACAGAGTCTGGAGACGCCGTGGAGAACGTTCTGCTGCCTGCAACATCCTCCAGCATGACCGGTTTGGCGGTGGGTCAGTCATGGTGTGGGGTGGGATTTCTTTGGGGGGCCGCACAGCCCTCCATGTGCTCGCCAGAGGTATCCTGACTGCCATTAGGTACCGAGATGAGATCCTCAGACCCCTTGTGAGACCATATGCTGGTCCGGTTGGCCCTGGGTTCCTCCTAATGCAAGACAATGCTAGACCTCATGTGGCTGGAGTGTGTCAGCAGTTCCTGCAAGAGGAAGGCATTGATGCTATGGACTGGCCCGCCCGTTCCCCAGATCTGAATCCAATTGAGCACATCTGGGACATCATGTCTCGCTCCATCCACCAACGCCACGTTGCACCACAGACTGTCCAGGAGTTGGTGTATGCTTTAGTCCAGGTCTGGGAGGAGATCCCTCAGGAGACCATCCGCCACCTCATCAGGAGCATGCCCAGGCGTTGTAGGGAGGTCATACAGGCACGTGGAGGCCACACACACTACTGAGCCTCATTTTGACTTGTTTTAAGGACATTACATCAAAGTTGGATCAGCCTGTAGTGTGGTTTTCCGCTTTAATTTTGAGTGCGACTCCAAATCCAGACCTCCATGGGTTGATAAATTTGATTTCCATTGATCATTTTTGTGTGATTTTGTTGTCAGCACATTCAACTATGTAAAGAAAAAAGTATTTAATAAGATTATTTCATTCATTCAGATCTAGGATGTGTTATTTTAGTGTTCCCTTTATTTTTTTGAGCAGTGTATATACTATGCATGCCAGTCTCTCTTGGCTAAGAGTTGAGGAGAGTGACTGCATCACCTCTTTTTATAAGAAACATTAATGTGTTGAAAATCCCAAATTGTTTGCATAGTCAACTTACACAGAGCTCTGACACACACACTTACCCCACCAGACATGCCACCAGGGGTCTTTTCACAGTCTCCAAATCCAGAACAAATTCAAGAAAGCGTACAGTATTATATAGAGCCCTTATTGCATGGAACTCCGTTCCATCTCATATTGCTCAAATAAACAGCAAACCTGGTTTCAAAAAACAGATAAAGCAACACCTCACGGCACAACGCCTCTCCCCTATTTCACCTAGATAGTTTGTGTGTATGTATTGATATGTAGGCTACGTATGCCTTTAAAAATGTTTTATGTAGTTCTGTCCTTGAGCTGTTCTTGTCTATTAATGTTCTGTATTATGTCATGTTTCATGTTCTGTGTTATGTCATGTTTCATGTTCTGTATTATGTCATGTTTCATGTTCTGTATTATGTCATGTTTCATGTTCTGTATTATGTCATGTTTCATGTTCTGTATTATGTCATGTTTCATGTTCTGTATTATGTCATGTTTCATGTTCTGTATTATGTTACGTTTCATGTTCTGTGTTATGTCATGTTTCATGTTCTGTATTATGTCATGTTTCATGTTCTGTATTATGTCATGTTTCATGTTCTGTATTATGTCATGTTTCATGTTCTGTATTATGTCATGTTTCATGTTCTGTATTATGTCATGTTTCATGTTCTGTATTATGTCATGTTTCATGTTCTGTATTATGTCATGTTTCATGTTCTGTATTATGTCATGTTTCATGTTCTGTATTATGTCATGTTTCATGTTCTGTATTATGTCATGTTTCATGTTCTGTGTTATGTCATGTTTCATGTTCTGTGTTATGTCATGTTTCATGTTCTGTGTTATGTCATGTTTCATGTTCTGTATTATGTCATGTTTCATGTTCTGTATTATGTCATGTTTCATGTTCTGTGTTATGTCATGTTTCATGTTCTGTATTATGTCATGTTTCATGTTCTGTATTATGTCATGTTTCATGTTCTGTGTTATGTCATGTTTCATGTTCTGTATTATGTCATGTTTCATGTTCTGTATTATGTCATGTTTCATGTTCTGTATTATGTCATGTTTCATGTTCTGTATTATGTCATGTTTCATGTTCTGTATTATGTCATGTTTCATGTTCTGTATTATGTCATGTTTCATGTTCTGTGTTATGTCATGTTTCATGTTCTGTATTATGTCATGTTTCATGTTCTGTATTATGTTACGTTTCATGTTCTGTGTTATGTCATGTTTCATGTTCTGTATTATGTCATGTTTCATGTTCTGTGTTATGTCATGTTTCATGTTCTGTATTATGTCATGTTTCATGTTCTGTATTATGTCATGTTTCATGTTCTGTATTATGTCATGTTTCATGTTCTGTATTATGTCATGTTTCATGTTCTGTATTATGTCATGTTTCATGTTCTGTATTATGTTACGTTTCATGTTCTGTGTTATGTCATGTTTCATGTTCTGTATTATGTCATGTTTCATGTTCTGTATTATGTCATGTTTCATGTTCTGTATTATGTCATGTTTCATGTTCTGTATTATGTCATGTTTCATGTTCTGTATTATGTCATGTTTCATGTTCTGTATTATGTCATGTTTCATGTTCTGTATTATGTCATGTTTCATGTTCTGTGTTATGTCATGTTTCATGTTCTGTATTATGTCATGTTTCATGTTCTGTATTATGTCATGTTTCATGTTCTGTATTATGTCATGTTTCATGTTCTGTATTATGTCATGTTTCATGTTCTGTATTATGTCATGTTTCATGTTCTGTGTTATGTCATGTTTCATGTTCTGTATTATGTCATGTTTCATGTTCTGTATTATGTCATGTTTCATGTTCTGTATTATGTCATGTTTCATGTTCTGTGTTATGTCATGTTTCATGTTCTGTATTATGTCATGTTTCATGTTCTGTATTATGTCATGTTTCATGTTCTGTGTTATGTCATGTTTCATGTTCTGTATTATGTCATGTTTCATGTTCTGTGTTATGTCATGTTTCATGTTCTGTGTTATGTCATGTTTCATGTTCTGTATTATGTCATGTTTCATGTTCTGTATTATGTCATGTTTCATGTTCTGTATTATGTCATGTTTCATGTTCTGTATTATGTCATGTTTCATGTTCTGTGTTATGTCATGTTTCATGTTCTGTATTATGTCATGTTTCATGTTCTGTATTATGTCATGTTTCATGTTCTGTGTTATGTCATGTTTCATGTTCTGTATTATGTCATGTTTCATGTTCTGTATTATGTCATGTTTCATGTTCTGTGTTATGTCATGTTTCATGTTCTGTATTATGTCATGTTTCATGTTCTGTATTATGTCATGTTTCATGTTCTGTATTATGTCATGTTTCATGTTCTGTATTATGTCATGTTTCATGTTCTGTATTATGTCATGTTTCATGTTCTGTATTATGTCATGTTTCATGTTCTGTGTTATGTCATGTTTCATGTTCTGTATTATGTCATGTTTCATGTTCTGTATTATGTCATGTTTCATGTTCTGTATTATGTCATGTTTCATGTTCTGTATTATGTCATGTTTCATGTTCTGTATTATGTCATGTTTCATGTTCTGTATTATGTCATGTTTCATGTATATGTCATGTTTCATGTTCTGTATTATGTCATGGTTCATGTTTTGTGTGGACCCCAGGAAGAGTAGCTGCTGCTTTTGCAACAGCTAATGGGGATCCTAATAAAATACCAAAATACCAATACAGCTACTGACCACAACCACACTACTGACCACAACTACTGACAACAACCACAAAACAAATACAGACCACAACTACTGACAATAACTACTGACCAAAATCACTGACCACAACCACACAACTACTGACCACAGCTACTGGCCACAACCACAAATCTACCTACCACAACCACACAATTACTGACCACACAATTACTGACAACAACACAACTACAGGCCATAACTTCTTACCACACCTACTGACCACAAATACTGACCACAGCTACTGACCACAACCACACAACTACTGACCACAACTACTGACCACACAACTAATGACCACAACTACTGACCACAACAATACAACTACTGACCACAACCACACAACTACTGACCACAACTACTGACCACAACCACACAACGACTGACCACAATTACTGACCACAACCAAAAAACCACTGACCACAACTACTGACAACAACATAACTATAGACATAACTCCTGACCATAACGACTGAACACAACTACTGACCACAACCACACAAATATTGAACACAACAACACCACAACTACTGAGTGGTACTACTGACCACAACTACTGACCACAACCACATAATTACTGACCACAACTACTGACCACAACCACATAATTACTGACCACAACTAGTGACAACAACCACATAATTACTGACCACACAACTACTGAAGCACACAACTAATGACCACAACCACACAACGACTGACCACAACTACTGACCACAGCTACTGACCACGACTGACTACTACAGACCACAACTACTGACCACAACCACAAAACTACTGACCACAACCACACAACTACTGACCACACAACTACTGACCACACAACTACTGACCACAATGACTGTCTACTACTGCTCTGGTCCAACTCTGGTCCTGGGCATAGCTATCTAGCTCTGGTTCGCACTAGCTCTGGTCCTGGGCATAGCTATCTAGCTCTGGTTCGCACTAGCTCTGGTCCTGGGCATAGCTATCTAGCTCTGGTTCGCATTAACTCTGGTCCGCACTATAAATTATAACGACTTAAATGTACATAAATTAGGATATAATACCCACCAACAATAACTGTAACTCTTGAACCATTCAACTAGAGATACCAAACCAACTTTCACATGTTCTGGCTATCCTAACTTCAAATTCTTTAAAACGATGTCAACTGTAACTATATAAATTAGCATAAAATAACCCACCAACAGTAAAAAAAATATACTTTCAAAAGAGCTGAAGCCAGTCACACAATTTTTCTCAATGGAAAATGACCATCTAGTTTCTTCCTTGTTTTCTGATTTTGTATTGTGTTTTTATTGTTTCATGATAGCTTGGCAGAGTAAGATTTCCAATGTCTTCATTTCACATGGCAAATAAACATTACAATTTTGAAAAAAAAAAAAAAAAACGTTTTTCAAAAGTAACTCACCTGTGTGTGGCATGACAGCGTAGGTGAACTGATGACTGCCCATGTCAGCGTTGGCATCAGGAGCCTTAGGAGCTCGCAGTCTTTTAAGAAGAACAATACAAGAACAGTCTTAGGAAGGACAGAAAGAATGCTGTTATGTTAACCATGTTAGTAATATGTGGAACCCTCTATCCTGGCGTTGACAGAATGCTGTTAGTAATATGTGGAACCCTCTATCCTGGCGTTGACAGAATGCTGTTATGTTAACTATGTTAGTAATATGTGGAACCCTCTATCCTGGCGTTGACAGAATGCTGTTAGTAATATGTGGAACCCTCTATCCTGGCGTTGACAGAATGCTGTTATGTTAACTATGTTAGTAATATGTGGAACCCTCTATCCTGGCGTTGACATAATGCTGTTATGTTAACTATGTTAGTAATATGTGGAACCCTCTATCCTGGCGTTGACAGAATGCTGTTATGTTAACTATGTTAGTAATATGTGGAACCCTCTATCCTGGCGTTGACAGAATGCTGTTACGTTAACTATGTTAGTAATATGTGGAACCCTCTATCCTGGCGTTGACAGAATGCTGTTAGTAATATGTGGAACCCTCTATCCTGGCGTTGACAGAATGCTGTTATGTTAACTATGTTAGTAATATGTGGAACCCTCTATCCTGGCGTTGACAGAATGCTGTTAGTAATATGTGGAACCCTCTATCCTGGCGTTGACAGAATGCTGTTATGTTAACTATGTTAGTAATATGTGGAACCCTCTATCCTGGCGTTGACATAATGCTGTTATGTTAACTATGTTAGTAATATGTGGAACCCTCTATCCTGGCGTTGACAGAATGCTGTTATGTTAACTATGTTAGTAATATGTGGAACCCTCTATCCTGGCGTTGACAGAATGCTGTTATGTTAACTATGTTAGTAATATGTGGAACCCTCTATCCTGGCGTTGACAGAATGCTGTTACGTTAACTATGTTAGTAATATGTGGAACCCTCTATCCTGGCGTTGACAGAATGCTGTTAGTAATATGTGGAACCCTCTATCCTGGCGTTGACAGAATGCTGTTATGTTAACTATGTTAGTAATATGTGGAACCCTCTATCCTGGCGTTGACAGAATGCTGTTAGTAATATGTGGAACCCTCTATCCTGGCGTTGACAGAATGCTGTTATGTTAACTATGTTAGTAATATGTGGAACCCTCTATCCTGGCGTTGACATAATGCTGTTATGTTAACTATGTTAGTAATATGTGGAACCCTCTATCCTGGCGTTGACAGAATGCTGTTATGTTAACTATGTTAGTAATATGTGGAACCCTCTATCCTGGCGTTGACAGAATGCTGTTACGTTAACTATGTTAGTAATATGTGGAACCCTCTATCCTGGCGTTGACAGAATGCTGTTAGTAATATGTGGAACCCTCTATCCTGGCGTTGACAGAATGCTGTTAGTAATATGTGGAACCCTCTATCCTGGCGTTGACAGAATGCTGTTATGTTAACTATGTTAGTAATATGTGGAACCCTCTATCCTGGCGTTGACAGAATGCTTTTATGTTAACTATGTTAGTAATATGTGGAACCCTCTATCCTGGCGTTGACAGAATGCTGTTAGTAATATGTGGAACCCTCTATCCTGGCGTTGACAGAATGCTGTTAGTAATATGTGGAACCCTCTATCCTGGCGTTGACAGAATGCTGTTAGTAATATGTGGAACCCACTATCCTGGCGTTGACAGAATGCTGTTATGTTAACTATGTTAGTAATATGTGGAACCCACTATCCTGGCGTTGACAGAATGCTGTTAGTAATATGTGGAACCCACTATCCTGGCGTTGACAGAATGCTGTTAGTAATATGTGGAACCCTCTATCCTGGCGTTGACAGAATGCTGTTAGTAATATGTGGAACCCACTATCCTGGCGTTGACAGAATGCTGTTAGTAATATGTGGAACCCTCTATCCTGGCGTTGACAGAATGCTGTTATGTTAACTATGTTAGTAATATGTGGAACCCTCTATCCTGGCGTTGACAGAATGCTGTTATGTTAACTATGTTAGTAATATGTGGAACCCTCTATCCTGGCGTTGACAGAATGCTGTTAGTAATATGTGGAACCCACTATCCTGGCGTTGACAGAATGCTGTTATGTTAACTACGTTAGTAATATGTGGAACCCTCTATCCTGAAATTTGACAGAATGCTGTTAGTAATATGTGGAACCCTCTATCCTGGCGTTGACAGAATGCTGTTAGTAATATGTGGAACCCTCTATCCTGGCGTTGACAGAATGCTGTTATGTTAACTATGTTAGTAATATGTGGAACCCTCTATCCTGGCGTTGACAGAATGCTGTTACGTTAACTATGTTAGTAATATGTGGAACCCTCTATCCTGGCGTTGACAGAATGCTGTTAGTAATATGTGGAACCCTCTATCCTGGCGTTGACAGAATGCTGTTCCAACTGAGCTACACACATCCAATTTGTTAAAACTTATTTGTCAGACTCACAGAGAGAGCGTCATGGTGTTCTGGTGAACCGAGTATCCATATTTACTGTCGTTCAGCAGAGACACTCCAAAGCCGTGCTCTGATAGGTCTGCCCATTTGTGGCCCCAAACCTAGGAAGAAGCATTATTATATTGTTATATGACCAGCAACAAAACAATGTCAAGGGGAGTTAGTAGATGGTGTTTTTTTGTGTCAGTGTATGTCAGTCAATAGCAGTAGGGAATTGTCTCTCGCTTGCTCTTTGGGGTCTAAGCCAGTATATTGTAAAGCTCTTTGGGGTCTAAGCCAGTATAATGTAAAGCTCTTTGGGGTCTAAGCCAGTATACTGTAAAGCTCTTTGGGGTCTAAGCCAGTATATTGTAAAGCTCTTTGGGGTCTAAGCCAGTATACTGTAAAGCTCTTTGGGGTCTAAGCCAGTATACTGTAAAGCTCTTTGGGGTCTAAGCCAGTATACTGTAAAGCTCTTTGGGGTCTAAGCCAGTATACTGTAAAGCTCTTTGGGGTCTAAGCCAGTATAATGTAAAGCTCTTTGGGGTCTAAGCCAGTACACTGTAAAGCTCTTTGGGGTCTAAGCCAGTATACTGTAAAGCTCTTTGGGGTCTAAGCCAGTATAATGTAAAGCTCTTTGGGGTCTAAGCCAGTATACTGTAAAGCTCTTTGGGGTCTAAGCCAGTATACTGTAAAGCTCTTTGGGGTCTAAGCCAGTAGACTGTAAAGCTCTTTGGGGTCTAAGCCAGAATACTGTAAAGCTCTTTGGGGTCTAAGCCAGTATACTGTAAAGCTCTTTGGGGTCTAAGCCAGTATACTGTAAAGCTCTTTGGGGTCTAAGCCAGTATAATGTAAAGCTCTTTGGGGTCTAAGCCAGTATAATGTAAAGCTCTTTGGGGTCTAAGCCAGAATACTGTAAAGCTCTTTGGGGTCTAAGCCAGTATACTGTAAAGCTCTTTTGGGGTACTAGGCGGGTTACTGTAAAGCTCTTTGGGGTCTAAGCCAGTATAATGTAAAGCTCTTTGGGGTCTAAGCCAGTATACTGTAAAGCTCTTTGGGGTCTAAGCCAGTAGACTGTAAAGCTCTTTGGGGTCTAAGCCAGAATACTGTAAAGCTCTTTGGGGTCTAAGCCAGTATACTGTAAAACTCTTTGGGGTCTAAGCCAGTAGACTGTAAAACTCTTTGGGGTCTAAGCCAGTAGACTGTAAAGCTCTTTGGGGTCTAAGCCAGTATACTGTAAAGCTCTTTGGGGTCTAAGCCAGTATAATGTAAAGCTCGTTGGGGTCTAAGCCAGTATACTGTAAAGCTCTTTGGGGTCTAAGTCAGTATACTGTAAAGCTCTATTGGGGTACTAGGCTGGTTACTGTAAAGCTCTTTGGAGTCTAAGCCAGTATAATGTAAAGCTCTTTGGAGTCTAAGCCAGTATAATGTAAAGCTCGTTGGGGTCTAAGCCAGTATACTGTAAAGCTCTTTGGGGTCTAAGCCAGTAGACTGTACAGCTCTTTGGGGTCTAACCAGTATAATGTAAAGCTCTTTGGGGTCTAAGCCAGTATAATGTAAAGCTCTTTGGGATCTAAGCCAGTATAATGTAAAGCTCTTTGGGGTCTAAGCCAGTAGACTGTAAAGCTCTTTGGGGTCTAAGCCAGTATACTGTAAAGCTCTTTGGGGTCTAAATCAGTATACTGTAAAGCTCTTTGGGGTCTAAGCCAGTATACTGTAAAGCTCTTTGGGGTCTAAGCCAGTATAATGTAAAGCTCTTTGGGGTCTAAGCCAGTATATTGTAAATCTCTTTGGGGTCTAAGCCAGTATATTGTAAAGCTCTTTGGGGTTTAAGTCAGTATATTGTAAAGCTCTTTGGGGTCTAAGCCAGTATACTGTAAAGCTCTTTGGGGTCTAAGCCAGTATACTGTAAAGCTCTTTGGGGTCTAAGCCAGTATACTGTAAAGCTCTTTGGGGTCTAAGCCAGTATACTGTAAAGCTCTTTGGGGTCTAAGTCAGTATACTGTAAAGCTCTTTGCGGTCTAAGCCAGTATAATGTAAAGCTCTTTGGGGTCTAAGCCAGTATACTGTAAAGCTCTTTGGGGTCTAAGCCAGTATATTGTAAAGCTCTTTGGGGTCTAAGCCAGTATAATGTAAAGCTCTTTGGGGTCTAAGCCAGTATACTGTAAAGCTCTTTGAGGTCTAAGCCAGTAGACTGTAAAGCTCTTTGGGGTCTAAGCCAGTATACTGTAAAGCTCTTTGGGGTCTAAGCCAGTATACTGTAAAGCTCTTTGGGGTCTAAGCCAGTAGACTGTAAAGCTCTTTGGGGTCTAAGCCAGTATACTGTAAAGCTCTTTGGGGTCTAAGCCAGTATAATGTAAAGCTCTTTGGGGTCTAAGCCAGTATAATTTAAAGCTCTTTGGGGTCTAAGCCAGTATACTGTAAAGCTCTGTGGGGTCTAAGCCAGTATAATGTAAAGCTCTTTGGGGTCTAAGCCAGTATACTGTAAAGCTCTTTGGGGTCTAAGCCAGTATATTGTAAAGCTATTTGGGGTCTAAGTCAGTATACTGTAAAGCTCTTTGGGGTCTAAGCCAGTATACTGTAAAGCTCTTTGGGGTCTAAGCCAGTATACTGTAAAGCTCTTTGGGGTCTAAGCCAGTATAATGTAAAGCTCATTGGGGTCTAAGCCAGTATACTGTAAAGCTCTTTGGGGTCTAAGCCAGTATACTGTAAAGCTCTTTGGGGTCTAAGCCAGTATAATGTAAAGCTCTTTTGGGGTACTAGGCTGGTTACTGTAAAGCTCTTTGGGGTACTAGGCTGGTTACTGTAAAGCTCTTTGGGGTACTAGGCTGGTTACTGTAAAGCTCTTTGGGGTACTAGGCTGGTTACTGTAAAGCTCTTTGGGGTACTAGGCTGGTTACTGTAAAGCTCTTTGGGGTCTAAGCCAGTATAATGTAAAGCTCTTTGGGGTCTAAGCCAGTATAATTTAAAGCTCTTTGGGGTCTAAGCCAGTATACTGTAAAGCTCTGTGGGGTCTAAGCCAGTATAATGTAAAGCTCTTTGGGGTCTAAGCCAGTATACTGTAAAGCTCTTTGGGGTCTAAGCCAGTATATTGTAAAGCTATTTGGGGTCTAAGTCAGTATACTGTAAAGCTCTTTGGGGTCTAAGCCAGTATACTGTAAAGCTCTTTGGGGTCTAAGCCAGTATACTGTAAAGCTCTTTGGGGTCTAAGCCAGTATAATGTAAAGCTCTTTGGGGTCTAAGCCAGTATACTGTAAAGCTCTTTGGGGTCTAAGCCAGTATACTGTAAAGCTCTTTGGGGTCTAAGCCAGTATAATGTAAAGCTCTTTTGGGGTACTAGGCTGGTTACTGTAAAGCTCTTTGGGGTACTAGGCTGGTTACTGTAAAGCTCTTTGGGGTACTAGGCTGGTTACTGTAAAGCTCTTTGGGGTACTAGGCTGGTTACTGTAAAGCTCTTTGGGGTCTAAGCCAGTATAATGTAAAGCTCTTTGGGGTCTAAGCCAGTATAATTTAAAGCTCTTTGGGGTCTAAGCCAGTATACTGTAAAGCTCTGTGGGGTCTAAGCCAGTATAATGTAAAGCTCTTTGGGGTCTAAGCCAGTATACTGTAAAGCTCTTTGGGGTCTAAGCCAGTATACTGTAAAGCTCTTTGGGGTCTAAGCCAGTATACTGTAAAGCTCTTTGGGGTCTAAGCCAGTATAATGTAAAGCTCTTTGGGGTCTAAGCCAGTATACTGTAAAGCTCTTTGGGGTCTAAGCCAGTATACTGTAAAGCTCTTTGGGGTCTAAGCCAGTATAATGTAAAGCTCTTTTGGGGTACTAGGCTGGTTACTGTAAAGCTCTTTGGGGTACTAGGCTGGTTACTGTAAAGCTCTTTGGGGTACTAGGCTGGTTACTGTAAAGCTCTTTGGGGAACTAGGCTGGTTACTGTAAAGCTCTTTGGGGTACTAGGCTGGTTACTGTAAAGCTCTTTTGGGGAACTAGGCTGGTTACTGTAAAGCTCTTTGGGGTACTAGGCTGGTTACTGTAAAGCTCTTTGGGGTACTAGGCTGGTTACTGTAAAGCTCTTTGGGGTACTAGGCTGGTTACTGTAAAGCTCTTTGGGGTCTAAGCCAGTATAATGTAAAGCTCTTTGGGGTCTAAGCCAGTATAATTTAAAGCTCTTTGGGGTCTAAGCCAGTATACTGTAAAGCTCTGTGGGGTCTAAGCCAGTATAATGTAAAGCTCTTTGGGGTCTAAGCCAGTATACTGTAAAGCTCTTTGGGGTCTAAGCCAGTATACTGTAAAGCTCTTTGGGGTCTAAGCCAGTATACTGTAAAGCTCTTTGGGGTCTAAGCCAGTATAATGTAAAGCTCTTTGGGGTCTAAGCCAGTATACTGTAAAGCTCTTTGGGGTCTAAGCCAGTATACTGTAAAGCTCTTTGGGGTCTAAGCCAGTATAATGTAAAGCTCTTTTGGGGTACTAGGCTGGTTACTGTAAAGCTCTTTGGGGTACTAGGCTGGTTACTGTAAAGCTCTTTGGGGTACTAGGCTGGTTACTGTAAAGCTCTTTGGGGAACTAGGCTGGTTACTGTAAAGCTCTTTGGGGTACTAGGCTAGTTACTGTAAAGCACTTTGTGATAGTTGTTGATGTATAAATACATTTTATTGGTACCTCGAAACGGGCCCAGTCCCAGCTGGTGTTCCTGTGTGTGGGTCTCTGCAGGTGTCCAAACTGGATCTCGTAGGTGGCGTTGGGGCTCCTCACCCTCACTGGGAACTCTACCTTCAGGAACTTATGGGACTCTAACCACTCCACCTGGAATAAACAACATTATGGGACTGAAACCACTCCACCTGGAATAAACAACATTATGAGACTGAAACCATTCCACCTGGAATAAACAACATTATGAGACTGAAACCACTCCACCTGGAATAAACAACATTATGGGACTGAAACCACTCCACCTGGAATAAACAACATTATGAGACTGAAACCACTCCACCTGGAATAAACAACATTATGAGACTCCAGCCACTCCACCTGGAATAAACAACATTATGGGACTCTAACCACTCCACCTGGAATAAACAACATTATGGGACTCTAACCACTCCACCTGGAATAAACAACATTATGGGACTCCAGCCACTCCACCTGGAATAAACAACATTATGGGACTCTAACCACTCCACCTGGAATAAACAACATTATGAGACTGAAACCACTCCACCTGGAATAAACAACATTATGAGACTGAAACCACTCCACCTGGAATAAACAACATTATGGGACTGAAACCACTCCACCTGGAATAAACAACATTATGAGACGGAAACCACTCCACCTGGAATAAACAACATTATGAGACTGAAACCACTCCACCTGGAATAAACAACATTATGGGACTGAAACCACTCCACCTGGAATAAACAACATTATGAGACTGAAACCACTCCACCTGGAATAAACAACATTATGGGACTGAAACCACTCCACCTGGAATAAACAACATTATGAGACTGAAACCACTCCACCTGGAATAAACAATATTATGGGAGTGAAACCACTCCACCTGGAATAAACAACATTATGGGAGTGAAACCACTCCACCTGGAATAAACAACATTATGAGACTGAAACCACTCCACCTGGAATAAACAACATTATGGGAGTGAAACCACTCCACCTGGAATAAACAACATTATGAGACTGAAACCACTCCACCTGGAATAAACAACATTATGGGACTGAAACCACTCCACCTGGAATAAACAACATTATGAGACTGAAACCACTCCACCTGGAATAAACAACATTATGAGACTGAAACCACTCCACCTGGAATAAACAACATTATGAGACTGAAACCACTCCACCTGGAATAAACAACATTATGGGACTGAAACCATTCCACCTGGAATAAACAACATTATGAGACTGAAACCACTCCACCTGGAATAAACAACATTATGAGACTGAAACCACTCCACCTGGAATAAACAATATTATGAGACTGAAACCACTCCACCTGGAATAAACAACATTATGGGACTGAAACCACTCCACCTGGAATAAACAATATTATGAGACTGAAACCACTCCACCTGGAATAAACAACATTATGAGACTGAAACCACTCCACCTGGAATAAACAACATTATGGGACTGAAACCATTCCACCTGGAATAAACAACATTATGGGACTGAAACCACTCCACCTGGAATAAACAACATTATGAGACTGAAACCACTCCACCTGGAATAAACAATATTATGAGACTGAAACCACTCCACCTGGAATAAACAACATTCCAATAAACACCCTGGAGGAAGGAGGATAACATTCCAATAGCATTACAACAACATTATAATAACATTCCAATAGCATTACAACAACATTATAATAACATTCCAAAAGCATTACAACAACATTATAATAACATTCCAATAGCATTACAACAACATTATAATAACATTCCAATAGCATTACAACAACATTAGAATAACATTCCAATAGCATTACAACAACATTAGAATAACATTCCAATAGCATTACAACAACATTAGAATAACATTCCAATAGCATTGCAACAACATTAGAATAACATTCCAATAGCATTGCAACAACATTATAATAACATTCCAATAGCATTGCAACAACATTATAATAACATTCCAATAGCGTTGCAACAACATTATAATAACATTCCAATAGCGTTACAACAACATTATAATAACATTCCAATAGCGTTACAACAACATTATAATAACATTCCAATAGCGTTACAACAACATTATAATAACATTCCAATAGCGTTACAACAACATTATAATAACATTCCAATAGCGTTACAACAACATTATAATAACATTCCAATAGCGTTACAACAACATTAGAATAACATTCCAATAGCGTTACAACAACATTAGAATAACAATCCAATAGCGTTACAACAACATTAGAATAACATTCCAATAGCGTTACAACAACATTAGAATAACATTCCAATAGCGTTACAACAACATTAGAATAACATTCCAATAGCGTTACAACAACATTAGAATAACATTCCAATAGCGTTACAACAACATTATAATAACATTCCAATAGCGTTACAACAACATTATAATAACATTCCAATAGCGTTACAACAACATTATAATAACATTCCAATAGCGTTACAACAACATTAGAATAACATTCCAATAGCATTACAACAACATTAGAATAACATTCCAATAGCATTACAACAACATTAGAATAACATTCCAATAGCATTACAACAACATTAGAATAACATTCCAATAGCATTACAACAACATTAGAATAACATTCCAATAGCATTACAACAACATTAGAATAACATTCCAATAGCATTACAACAACATTAGAATAACATTCCAATAGCAGTACAACAACATTAGAATAACATTCCAATAGCATTACAACAACATTAGAATAACATTCCAATAGCATTACAACAACATTAGAATAACATTCCAATAGCATTACAACAACATTATAATAACATTCCAATAGCATTACAACAACATTATAATAACATTCCAATAGCATTACAACAACATTATAATAACATTCCAATAGCATTGCAACAACATTATAATAACATTCCAATAGCATTGCAACAACATTATAATAACATTCCAATAGCATTGCAACAACATTATAATAACATTCCAATAGCATTGCAACAACATTATAATAACATTCCAATAGCATTGCAACAACATTATAATAACATTCCAATAGCATTGCAACAACATAATAACATTCCAATAGCATTGCAACAACATTATAATAACATTCCAATAGCATTACAACAACATTATAATAACATTCCAATAGCATTACAACAACATTATAATAACATTCCAATAGCATTACAACAACATTATAATAACATTCCAATAGCATTACAACAACATTATAATAACATTCCAATAGCATTACAACAACATTATAATAACATTCCAATAGCATTACAACAACATTATAATAACATTCCAATAGCATTACAACAACATTATAATAACATTCCAATAGCATTACAACAACATTAGAATAACATTCCAATAGCATTACAACAACATTAGAATAACATTCCAATAGCATTACAACAACATTATAATAACATTCCAATAGCATTACAACAACATTATAATAACATTCCAATAGCATTACAACAACATTATAATAACATTCCAATAGCATTACAACAACATTATAATAACATTCCAATAGCATTACAACAACATTAGAATAACATTCCAATAAACACCTCCATTGTAGTAGATTAAAGATTGAACATATTTTCTGAGCCAGATATGGAAAAGTTTGTTACCGAGAGGCAAGATTCTTGCAGATTAACTTTTTTATACTTTGCAAATGCATATTAAGTGTTTTTTTATTTTAGGGGAAACCGTAGTCTGGCTTATTAATGGCGGATTTGGAGCAGTGGCTTCTTCCTTGCTGAGCGGCCTTTTAGGTTATGTCGATATAGGACTAGTTTTACTGTGGATATAGATACTTTTGTACCTGTTTCCTCCAGCATCTTTACAAGGTCCTTTGCTGTTGTTCTGGGATTGATTTGCACTTTTCGCACCAAAGTACGTTCATCTCTAGGAGACAGAACGCGTCTCCTTCCTGAGCGGTATGACGGCTGTGTGGTCCAATGGTGTTTATACTTGCGTACTATTGTTTGTACAGATGAACGTGGTACCTTCAGGCGTTTGGAAATTGCTCCCAAGGATGAACCAGACTTGTGGAGGTCTACAATCTTTTTTCTGAGTTCTTGGTTGATTTCTTTTGATTTTCCCATGATGTCAAGCAAAGAGGCACTGAGTTTGAAGGTAGGCCTTGAAATACATCCACAGGTACACCTCCAATTGACTCAAATGATGTAAATTAGCCTATCAGAAGCTTCTAAAGCCATGACATCATTTTCTGGAATTGTCCAAGCTGTTTAAAGGCACAGTCAACTTAGTGTATGTAAACTTCTGACCCACTGGAATTGTGATACAGTAAATTATACAGTGGGGAGAACAAGTATTTGATACACTGCCGATTTTGCAGGTTTTCCTACTTACAAAGCATGTAGAGGTCTGTAATTTTTATCATAGGTACACTTCAACTGTGAGAGACGGAATCTAAAACAAAAATCCAGAAATTCACATTGTATGATTTTTAAGTAATTAATTTGCATTTTATTGCATGACATAAGTATTTGATCACCTACCAACCAGTAAGAATTCCGGCTCTCACAGACCTGTTAATTTTTCTTTAAGTAGCCCTCCTGTTCTCCGCTCATTACCTGTATTAACTGCACCTGTTTGAACTTGTTACCTGTATAAAAGACACCTGTCCACACACTCAATCAAACAGACTCCAACCTCTCCACAATGGCCAAGACCAGAGAGCTGTGTAAGGACATCAGGGATAAAATTGTAGACCTGCACAAGGCTGGGATGGGCTACAGGACAATAGGCAAGCAGCTTGGTGAGAAGGCAACAACTGTTGGCGCAATTATTAGAAAATGGAAGAAGTTCAAGATGACGGTCAATCACCCTCGGGCTGGGGCTCCATGCAAGATCTCACCTAGTGGGGCATCAATGATCATGAGGAAGGTGAGGGATCAACCCAGAACTACACGGCAGGACCTGGTCAATGACCTGAAGAGAGCTGGGACCACAGTCTCAAAGAAAACCATTAGTAACACACTACGCCTTCATGGATTAAAATCCTGCAGCGCACGCAAGGTCCCCCTGCTCAAGCCAGCGCATGTCCAGGCCCGTCTGAAGTTTGCCAATGACCTTCTGGATGATCCAGAGGAGGAATGGGAGAAGGTCATGTGGTCTGATGAGACGAAAATAGAGCTTTTTGGTCTAAACTCCACTCGCCGTGTTTGGAGGAAGAAGAAGGATGAGTACAACCCCAAGAACACCATCCCAACCGTGAAGCATGGAGGTGGAAACATCATTCTTTGGGGATGCTTTTCTGCAAAGGGGACAGGACGACTGCACCGTATTGAGGGGAGGATAGGATGGATGGGGCCATGTATCGCGAGATCTTGGCCAACAACCTCCTTCCCTCAGTAAGAGCATTGAAGATGGGTCGTGGCTGGGTCTTCCAGCATGACAACGACCCGAAACACACAGCCAGGGCAACTAAGGAGTGTCTCCGTAAGAAGCATCTCAAGGTCCTGGAGTGGCCTAGCCAGTCTCCAGACCTGAACCCAATAGAAAATATTTGGAGGGAGCTGAAAGTCCGTATTGCCCAGCGACAGCCCCGAAACCTGAAGGATCTGGAGAAGGTCTGTATGGAGGAGTGGGCCAAAATGCCTGCTGCAGTGTGTGCAAACCTGGTCAAGACCTACAGGAAACGTATGATCTCTGTAATTGCAAACAAATGTTTCTGTACCAAATATTAAGTTCTGCTTTTCTGATGTATCAAATACTTATTTCATGCAATAAAATGCAAATTAATTACTTAAAAATCATACAATGTGATTTTCTGGATTTTTGTTTTAGATTCCGTCTCTCACAGTTGAAGTGTACCTATGATAAAAATTACAGACCTCTACATGCTTTGTAAGTAGGAAAACCTGCAAAATTGGCAGTGTATCAACTACTTGTTCTCCCCACTGTAAGTGAAATAACCTGTCTGTAAACAATTGGTGGAAAAATTACTTGTGTCATGCACAAAGTAGATGTCCTAACCGACTTGCCAAAACTATAGTTTGTTAACAAGAAATATGTGGAGAGGTTGAAAAATGAGTTTTAATGACACCAACCTAAGTGTATGTAAACTTCCGACTTCAACTGTATTATTTTGCTTGCTATCTTTTCTTGTAATACCGTCTTATCCCTTTATAAAATACTATAAATATGCTTTATTATTACAATCCCTACCATGACTAGTATTGGGTGCTTAATTATTGGACTCCTCTATTAGAACTTTCAGAATAGCCATGGCGTAGTCTTTGTGTCGCGGAACATTTGGTTGTCAATATACAGTTTATCGACAACGAGAGCAACACGCTTCCCTTTTAATCTATTCTCCTTGAAGATTGGGTACAGAACTTTGCGCCGTTCTGCAATCTCCCTTTGGGAACTGATCATTCATGCCTATTTTCGTGCCAGCAAGTCTTTTACCTAGGCTTTTAACCATTACTTTATCCTTAGAAAAAGCTAATTTGGCAACGATTGGACACTCATATCTGTCCTCTTTGTCCGAAACGGTGTACACGTTTGAGTTGGATTTTATCGACAGCCTCGAGTGGGATTTGAAGCGCTGTAAGAAAGATGCATATGAAGTGTTACCAGTATAATCTCTGTCAAGTACCTGAGTATTTAACCAGATATAAGGACACATGGTTTCTACAGTACCTGAGTATTTAACCTGATATAAGGACACATGGTTTCTACAGTACCTGAGTATTTAACCTGATATAAGGACACATGGTTTCTACAGTACCTGGGTATTTAACCTGATATAAGGACACATGGTTTCTACAGTACCTGAGTATTTAACCTGATATGAGGACACATGGTTTCTACAGTACCTGAGTATTTAACCTGATATAAGGACACATGGTTTCTACAGTACCTGGGTATTTAACCTGATATAAGGACACATGGTTTCTACAGTACCTGAGTATTTAACCTGATATAAGGACACATGGTTTCTACAGTACCTGAGTATTTAACCTGATATAAGGACACATGGTTTCTACAGTACCTGAGTATTTAACCTGATATGAGGACACATGGTTTCTACAGTACCTGAGTATTTAACCTGATATGAGGACACATGGTTTCTACAGTACCTGAGTATTTAACCTGATATAAGGACACATGGTTTCTACAGTACCTGGGTATTTAACCTGATATAAGGACACATGGTTTCTACAGTACCTGAGTATTTAACCTGACCTGATATAAGGACACATGGTTTCTACAGTACCTGGGTATTTAACCTGATATAAGGACACATGGTTTCTACAGTACCTGAGTATTTAACCTGATATAAGGACACATGGTTTCTACAGTACCTGGGTATTTAACCTGATATGAGGACACATGGTTTCTACAGTACCTGAGTATTTAACCTGATATAAGGACACATGGTTTCTACAGTACCTGGGTATTTAACCTGATATAAGGACACATGGTTTCTACAGTACCTGAGTATTTAACCTGATATGAGGACACATGGTTTCTACAGTACCTGAGTATTTAACCTGATATAAGGACACATGGCGTCCAGAATGATCTCCTGGGTGATGGTGCTCTTATCACTGATCCTGAGAGTGAAGGTCACACTGCCCCTCAGTCCTCCTGGAGATGCTATCTGGACAGGAGACACCACCTCTACCACCGGCTTCCTATAGGGAGGTCAGAGGTCAGAGGTTAAGGTTAGGATTAGACCCTCTGGAGATGACACCTGGACCAGGCTTCCTATAGGGAGGTTAGAGGTCAGAGGTTAAGGTTAGGATTAGACCCTGTGGAGATGACACCTGGACCAGGCTTCCTATAGGGAGGTCAGAGGTCAGAGGTTAGGATTAGACCCTGTGGAGATGACAACTGGACCAGGCTTCCTATAGGGAGGTTAGAGGTCAGAGGTTAAGGTTAGGATTAGACCCTGTGGAGATGACACCTGGACCAGGCTTCCTATAGGGAGGTTAGAGGTTAGAGGTCAGAGGTTAGGATTAGACCCTGTGGAGATGACACCTGGACCAGGCTTCCTATAGGGAGGTTAGAGGTCAGAGGTTAAGGTTAGGATTAGACCCTGTGGAGATGACACCTGGACCAGGCTTCCTATAGGGAGGTTAGAGGTCAGAGGTTAAGGTTAGGATTAGACCCTGTGGAGATGACACCTGGACCAGGCTTCCTATAGGGAGGTTAGAGGTTAAGGTTAGGATTAGACCCTGTGGAGATGACACCTGGACCAGGCTTCCTATAGGGAGGTTAGAGGTCAGAGGTTAAGGTTAGGATTAGACCCTGTGGAGATGACACCTGGACCAGGCTTCCTATAGGGAGGTTAGAGGTCAGAGGTCAGAGGTTAGGATTAGACCCTGTGGAGATGACACCTGGACCAGGCTTCCTATAGGGAGGTTAGAGGTCAGAGGTTAGGATTAGACCCTGTGGAGATGACACCTGGACCAGGCTTCCTATACCGAGGTTAGAGGTCAGAGGTTAGGATTAGACCCTGTGGAGATGACACCTGGACCAGGCTTCCTATAGGGAGGTTAGAGGTCAGAGGTTAAGGTTAGGATTAGACCCTGTGGAGATGACACCTGGACCAGGCTTCCTATAGGGAGGTTAGAGGTTAGAGGTCAGAGGTTAGGATTAGACCCTGTGGAGATGACACCTGGACCAGGCTTCCTATAGGGGGGTTAGAGGTCAGAGGTCAGAGGTTAGGATTAGACCCTGTGGAGATGACACCTGGACCAGGCTTCCTATAGGGAGGTTAGAGGTCAGAGGTCAGAGGTTAGGATTAGACTCTGTGGAGATGACACCTGGACCAGGCTTCCTATAGGGAGGTTAGAGGTCAGAGGTTAAGGTTAGGATTAGACCCTGTGGAGATGACACCTGGACCAGGCTTCCTATAGGGAGGTTAGAGGTCAGAGGTTAAGGTTAGGATTAGACCCTGTGGAGATGACACCTGGACCAGGCTTCCTATAGGGAGGTCAGAGGTCAGAGGTTAGGATTAGACCCTGTGGAGATGACACCTGGACCAGGCTTCCTATAGGGAGGTTAGAGGTCAGAGGTTAGGATTAGACCCTCTGGAGATGACACCTGGACCAGGCTTCCTATAGGGAGGTTAGAGGTCAGAGGTCAGAGGTTAGGATTAGACCCTGTGGAGATGACACCTGGACCAGGCTTCCTATAGGGAGGTTAGAGGTCAGAGGTTAAGGTTAGGATTAGACCCTGTGGAGATGACACCTGGACCAGGCTTCCTATAGGGAGGTTAGAGGTCAGAGGTTAGGATTAGACCCTGTGGAGATGACACCTGGACCAGGCTTCCTATAGGGAGGTTAGAGGTCAGAGGTTAAGGTTAGGATTAGACCCTGTGGAGATGACACCTGGACCAGGCTTCCTATAGGGAGGTTAGAGGTCAGAGGTCAGAGGTTAGGATTAGACCCTGTGGAGATGACACCTGGACCAGGCTTCCTATAGGGAGGTTAGAGGTCAGAGGTCAGAGGTTAGGATTAGACCCTGTGGAGATGACACCTGGACCAGGCTTCCTATAGGGAGGTTAGAGGTCAGAGGTTAGGATTAGACCCTGTGGAGATGACACCTGGACCAGGCTTCCTATAGGGAGGTTAGAGGTCAGAGGTCAGAGGTTAGGATTAGACCCTGTGGAGATGACAACTGGACCAGGCTTCCTATAGGGAGGTTAGAGGTCAGAGGTTAGGATTAGACCCTGTGGAGATGACACCTGGACCAGGCTTCCTATAGGGAGGTTAGAGGTCAGAGGTTAGGATTAGACCCTGTGGAGATGACACCTGGACCAGGCTTCCTATAGGGAGGTTAGAGGTCAGAGGTCAGAGGTTAGGATTAGACCCTCTGGAGATGACACCTGGACCAGGCTTCCTATAGGGAGGTTAGAGGTTAGAGGTCAGAGGTTAGGATTAGACCCTGTGGAGATGACACCTGGACCAGGCTTCCTATAGGGAGGTTAGAGGTCAGAGGTTAAGGTTAGGATTAGACCCTGTGGAGATGACACCTGGACCAGGCTTCCTATAGGGAGGTTAGAGGTCAGAGGTTAAGGTTAGGATTAGACCCTGTGGAGATGACACCTGGACCAGGCTTCCTATAGGGAGGTTAGAGGTCAGAGGTTAAGGTTAGGATTAGACCCTCTGGAGATGACACCTGGACCAGGCTTCCTATAGGGAGGATAGAGGTCAGAGGTCAGAGGTTAGGATTAGACCCTGTGGAGATGACACCTGGACCAGGCTTCCTATAGGGAGGTTAGAGGTCAGAGGTCAGAGGTTAGGATTAGACCCTGTGGAGATGACACCTGGACCAGGCTTCCTATAGGGAGGTTAGAGGTCAGAGGTTAGGATTAGACCCTGTGGAGATGACACCTGGACCAGGCTTCCTATAGGGAGGTTAGAGGTCAGAGGTCAGAGGTTAGGATTAGACCCTGTGGAGATGACACCTGGACCAGGCTTCCTATAGGGAGGTTAGAGGTCAGAGGTTAAGGTTAGGATTAGACCCTGTGGAGATGACACCTGGACCAGGCTTCCTATAGGGAGGTTAGAGGTCAGAGGTTAGGATTAGACCCTGTGGAGATGACACCTGGACCAGGCTTCCTATAGTGAGGTTAGAGGTCAGAGGTTAAGGTTAGGATTAGACCCTCTGGAGATGACACCTGGACCAGGCTTCCTATAGGGAGGTTAGAGGTCAGAGGTTAAGGTTAGGATTAGACCCTCTGGAGATGACACCTGGACCAGGCTTCCTATAGGGAGGTTAGAGGTCAGAGGTTAAGGTTAGGATTAGACCCTGTGGAGATGACACCTGGACCAGGCTTCCTATAGGGAGGTTAGAGGTTAGAGGTCAGAGGTTAGGATTAGACCCTGTGGAGATGACACCTGGACCAGGCTTCCTATAGGGACTGAGTGCAGTATATCTAGTTAGTTACTCCGTTAGGCCAGTCACCATATATACTGGGCTGTGTTCCGTTGGCTCCAAACTGCCTGAACAGGGACGGATTACCTGAACCTGTCCAATAAGAGAGGCTCATTTTCTTTTTCAGTGTGCCCTAATGAACACAACCCTGCTGTATCAGCCAGCCTTATGAGAACAGGAAAACAGTCTCTTCTCTCACCGCGTCTGTAGGTGGTAGTCCATCACGTCCCAGGCGTCCCAGTACAGAGGAACATCATCAAACACCACAAACTGGTTCCCACGGCAACCGTCAGATATCGCCTCTCTGGAGCACGGACAGAGGAGAGAGAATGGTTTAACTCTCGCTGTGTGTTTGTGTTTGTGTATGTAGAGTCCTGTTCTGTATGCAGGTACCTTCTAGGCCTGTTCACTGCCTTGTTCTTGGACCCAGGCTAGACTGGCCCTGGGCTAAGCTTTAGCCCTGGGCTAAGGATTCACACTTGTATTCCAAAGCCCTGGGCTAACAGACAAACACACATGCAGCCAACATTCTATCTCTGCCAATGTTATAACCATAGACATTAAAACCAGTAGATAGTGATAGTGCTGACGTCATCCACGTATTCCTATGGAAAACTCCCAATGGTGCATGAAGATTTGGCATGGGTCCCCAGATCCTCAAAAAGTTATACAGCTGCACCACCGAGAGCATCCTGACCGGTTGCATCAACGCCTGGTATGGCAACTGCTCGGCATCCGACCGCATGGTGCTACAGAGGGTAGTGCGTACAGCCCAGTACATCACTGGGGCCAAGCTTCCTGCCATCCAGGACCTCTATACTAGGCGGTGTCAGAGGAATGCCCAAAAAATTGTCAAAGACTCCAGCCACCCTAGTCATAGACTGTTCTCTCTGCTACCGCACGGCAAGCGGTACCGGAGTGCCAAGTCTAGGTCCAAAAGGCTCCTTAACAGCTTCTACCCCCAAGCCATAAGACTGCTGAACAATTAATCAAATGGCTACCTGGACTATTTACATTGACACCCCCCCCTCCTTTGTTTTAACACTGCTGCTACTCGCTGTTTATTATCTATGGATAGTCACTTTACCCCTACCTACATGTACAAATTACCTCGACTAACCTGTACCCCCGCATATTGACTCGGTACCGGTACCCCCTGTATATAGCCTCCAGCCCATTGACTCGGTACCGGTACCCCCTGTATATAGCCTCGTTGTTGATATTTGATTGTTACTTTTTATTACATGTTTTACTTTAGTTTATTTAGTAAATATTTTCTTAACTCTTTCTTGAACGGCATTGTTGGTTAAGGGCTTGTAAGTAAGCGTTTCACTGTAAGGTCTACACCTGTTGTATTCGGCGCATGTGACAAATACAATTTGATTTGATTTGATTCGAAGCCGGAAGTATTTTAATTTGAAGTGGCCGTAACTAGCAAAGGATCATGGTCGATGTAGTTGTTTTCATCCTGACTGAGAGAGCCTCCTCGTAGCCTGCCAGCCTGTGATTGTCACATGGTCCTGTGTGAGGACAAATGTAGTAGTATTTCACGTGGGGATCAAACTTGACCATAATATTTATTTTACATTTACATTTTAGTCATTTAGCAGACGCTCTTATCCAGAAGCAACTTACAGTTAGTGAGCGCATACATTTTCAGACATTTATTTTGGCCGTTCTGCAGATCGTAATTTACATCGGCTTTCTAGGGCAGACCAGGGCTTTGTGGCACCGTTAGGTTGCTATGCAGTAGCTTACCAGCAGAGCTCCAGACCAGACACTGGGGGACTGGTTATAAGCAATAAAGCATTTATTAACACAATATATCCTCTTGGTTCTAGCCTAGCATTTTGTTTTCCAACAGTGATGGTTGGTATAAACACCTCGGTTGATTAGCTGTCCGATCTCGGAAAAAATAATGCTTCACTTTTGAAAATGCGATCCTGTACATAGAATGCTGTGCATGGACAGAGACACTTTTGAGGAGATGCGATACTCCATTGAAATCGTATTGACTCCCATTGTGTACGTTGCCCACGCATTGTCAATGGACCGCGCGGTGCATTCTGGCCGATTTTGGGACAAGGAGCGCTCTCCTTCAAGGAGTGAATGGGAGTCAATTGGGCGCTAGCTCCAAAAAAAAAAACATTAGCATGGAGTACAACATTGCAAATCTTTTTACGAGATGTGAAATAATTAACTTGTTTCCTGTAACATCGTATAGCTTTGGAATCGTGACATTACGGAATTTCGAGGAAAATAGGCATGTTTCTCGACTCATACCGTGACTTTGCTCTTCCCGCTGTAGAGTTTCAGTTGACGAGCAAGGGGATGTTAGCCAGCCTGCATAGCAACCTGTTGTTGTTAGCCATAGCAACCAATGTTTTTCCAATTTTTTAGGTTTTTGTCTTCAGACGTTAGGATGAAATAGTATAAATGTACTTATTAAAATAGCATGCAGAATGCATCACAGGCATATGCAAATTAAGTGAAAACTCTGTGTTGTTCTTGACCCCGTTTCACACTGGCTATTTTAGCTCCGTGTTTGTGGGGCTAACCCCGAAAAGTCGGTGCTAACCCTGCTTCGGAGCAGGGCCAGCTAGCCCTGGGCTAAGATTGATCCTAGCCCTCTTTAGAATGTGCAAGTGTGAACACTCGCTTAGCCCAGGGCTAAAATACCCCTTCGCCCCGGGCTAAAATACCCCTCAGCCCAGGGCTAAAATACCCCTCAGCCCAGGGCTAAAATACCCCTCAGCCCAGGGCTAAAATACCCCTCAGCCCAGGGCTAAAATACCCCTTAGCCCCGGGCTAAAATACCCCTTAGCCCAGAGCTAAAATACCCCTTAGCCCCGGGGTAAGGTGTGAACGCGCCTTCTGAGGATGGGATTTTACCTGTTAGTCTTGACCAGGTACAGAGAAGCCAGACATCCATCCTTATTCACAACAGCACGTAAGATCCCATTCTCCATGAGGACAGTACCATCAGCCTAGGACAGAACAACATTCAACTAAGACTTATCAACCGAAGAGTCACAGTCAACTGAAAGCGTCAAATAAAAGTGACAGTGTCAAATAATGAAATAAAGAACTATTCCCATGAATCAAATGAAATGTCCTAGCTATGTCCTGTGTATTACCTGAACCGTGACAGAGACCAGAGTGACAGGTTTGGTTCCAGTGGCTTCACAGACAGACACGACACCAACACTGGGGACTGTCACCAGAGCTACAGAATAACACAGAAACAGGCAGACAGAGAGATGTGGACATCTGACATGCAGGGGACACGAAAAAGGTCTAAATGGTTCCAATGTGCATCACCTCTAAATCAGTAACTTAACTAATTGAATTGTGGAAGAACAAAACCATTGTATTGTAGTTGAGTAAGTGCATCAATGACGCGTGAGTATTCACACTATATAGTCAGCTCCAGTACCTAGGCCTGGTTGTTGTAGATCAGGAGCGCCCCCTGTCAGTGGGAGGACCTCAGTGCGTTCCCAGGGCAGAGTGTTGAGGACAGCCGAGTCTCCTGTCCGGGGTGCAGCCCCCGTAGAGCCCAGGGCCTCACAGGAGACACGCAGCAGTCTGGTCCCCACGGTGCGGATGTCTGAGAGACACAGAGACACAGGGACACAGGGACACAGGGACACAGGGACAAACACACAGGAGTTGGGGTTCACACTCCATGTATAGAAAGTCTGTGACCTTTTCTAAAACCACAGACTGTCTGCTATTCTGTCTGTAACCATCTGTAATTAGCCTACCCAACTACCTCATCCCCATATTGTTATTTATTTTGCTTATTTGCACCCCAGTATCTCTATTTGCACATCATCTCTTGCACATCTATCACTCCAGTGTTAATACTAATTGTAATTATTTTGCACTATAGCCTATTTATTGCCTTACCTCCATAACTTACTACATTTGCACACACTGTATATATATTTTCTGTAGTATTTTTGACTTTATGTTTTGTTTTATATACCTTGATAATATACAGCTGTTATATACCTTGATAATATACAGCTGTTATATACCTTGATAATATCGAAGTGCTGTTATATACCTTGATAATATCATAGTGCTGTTATATACCTTGATAATATACAGCTGTTATATACCTTGATAATATCGTAGTGCTGTTATATACCTTGATAATATCGTAGTGCTGTTATATACCTTGATAATATCGTAGTGCTGTTATATACCTTGATAATATACAGCTGTTATATACCTTGATAATATCGTAGTGCTGTTATATACCTTGATAATATCATAGTGCTGTTATATACCTTGATAATATCGTAGTGCTGTTATATACCTTGATAATATCGTAGTGCTGTTATATACCTTGATAATATACAGCTGTTATATACCTTGATAATATACAGCTGTTATATACCTTGATAATATCGTAGTGCTGTTATATACCTTGATAATATCGTAGTGCTGTTATATACCTTGATAATATCGTAGTGCTGTTATATACCTTGATAATATCGTAGTGCTGTTATATACCTTGATAATATCGTAGTGCTGTTATATACCTTGATAATATCGTAGTGCTGTTATATACCTTGATAATATCGTAGTGCTGTTATATACCTTGATAATATCGTAGTGCTGTTATATACCTTGATAATATACAGCTGTTATATACCTTGATAATATCGTAGTGCTGTTATATACCTTGATAATATACAGCTGTTATATACCTTGATAATATACAGCTGTTATATACCTTGATAATATCGTAGTGCTGTTATATACCTTGATAATATCGTAGTGCTGTTATATACCTTGATAATATCGTAGTGCTGTTATATACCTTGATAATATCATAGTGCTGTTATATAATATACCTTGATAATATCGTAGTGCTGTTATATACCTTGATAATATCGTAGTGCTGTTATATACCTTGATAATATCGTAGTGCTGTTATATACCTTGATAATATCGTAGTGCTGTTATATACCTTGATAATATCGTAGTGCTGTTATATACCTTGATAATATCGTAGTGCTGTTATATACCTTGATAATATACAGCTGTTATATACCTTGATAATATCGTAGTGCTGTTATATACCTTGATAATATCGTAGTGCTGTTATATACCTTGATAATATCGTAGTGCTGTTATATACCTTGATAATATACAGCTGTTATATACCTTGATAATATCGTAGTGCTGTTATATACCTTGATAATATCGTAGTGCTGTTATATACCTTGATAATATCGTAGTGCTGTTATATACCTTGATAATATACAGCTGTTATATACCTTGATAATATCGTAGTGCTGTTATATACCTTGATAATATCGTAGTGCTGTTATATACCTTGATAATATACAGCTGTTTATATCGTAGTGCTGTTATATACCTTGATAATATCGTAGTGCTGTTATATACCTTGATAATATACAGCTGTTATATACCTTGATAATATCGTAGTTCTGTTATATACCTTGATAATATCGTAGTGCTGTTATATACCTTGATAATATCGTAGTGCTGTTATATACCTTGATAATATCGTAGTGCTGTTATAAACCTTGATAATATCGTAGTGCTGTTATATACCTTGATAATATCGTAGTGCTGTTATATACCTTGATAATATCGTAGTGCTATTATATACCTTGATAATATCGTAGTGCTGTTATATACCTTGATAATATCGTAGTGCTGTTATATACCTTGATAATATCGTAGTGCTGTTATATACCTTGATAATATCGTAGTGCTGTTATATACCTTGATAATATCATAGTGCTGTTATATACCTTGATAATATACAGCTGTTATATACCTTGATAATATACAGCTGTTATATACCTTGATAATATCGTAGTGCTGTTATATACCTTGATAATATCGTAGTGCTGTTATATACCTTGATAATATCGTAGTGCTGTTATATACCTTGATAATATCGTAGTGCTGTTATATACCTTGATAATATCATAGTGCTGTTATATACCTTGATAATATACAGCTGTTATATACCTTGATAATATACAGCTGTTATATACCTTGATAATATCGTAGTGCTGTTATATACCTTGATAATATCGTAGTGCTGTTATATACCTTGATAATATACAGCTGTTATATACCTTGATAATATCGTAGTGCTTTTATATACCTTGATAATATACAGCTGTTATATACCTTGATAATATCGTAGTGCTGTTATATACCTTGATAATATCGTAGTGCTGTTATATACCTTGATAATATACAGCTGTTATATACCTTGATAATATACAGCTGCTATATACCTTGATAATATCGTAGTGCTGTTATATACCTTGATAATATACAGCTGTTATATACCTTGATAATATCGTAGTGCTGTTATATACCTTGATAATATCGTAGTGCTGTTATATACCTTGATAATATCGTAGTGCTGTTATATACCTTGATAATATCGTAGTGCTGTTATATACCTTGATAATATCGTAGTGCTGTTATATACCTTGATAATATCGTAGTGCTGTTATATACCTTGATAATATCGTAGTGCTGTTATATACCTTGATAATGTCGTAGTGCTGTTATATACCTTGATAATATCGTAGTGCTGTTATATACCTTGATAATATCGTAGTGCTGTTATATACCTTGATAATATACAGCTGTTATATACCTTGATAATATCGTAGTGCTGTTATATACCTTGATAGTATCGTAGTGCTGTTATATACCTTGATAATATCTTAGTGCTGTTATATACCTTGATAATATACAGCTGTTATATACCTTGATAATATACAGCTGTTATATACCTTGATAATATCATATCGTAGTGCTGTTATATACCTTGATAATATCGTAGTGCTGTTATATACCTTGATAATATCGTAATGCTGTTATATACCTTGATAATATCGTAGTGCTGTTATATACCTTGATAATATCGTAGTGCTGTTATATACCTTGATAATATACAGCTGTTATATACCTTGATAATATCGTAGTGCTGTTATATACCTTGATAATATCGTAGTGCTGTTATATACCTTGATAATATCGTAGTGCTGTTATATACCTTGATAATATCGTAGTGCTGTTATATACCTTGATAATATACAGCTGTTATATACCTTGATAATATCGTAGTGCTGTTATATACCTTGATAATATCGTAGTGCTGTTATATACCTTGATAATATCGTAGTGCTGTTATATACCTTGATAATATCGTAGTGCTGTTATATACCTTGATAATATCGTAGTGCTGTTATATACCTTGATAATATCGTAGTGCTGTTATATACCTTGATAATATCATAGTGCTGTTATATACCTTGATAGTATCGTAGTGCTGTTATATACCTTGATAATATCTTAGTGCTGTTATATACCTTGATAATATACAGCTGTTATATACCTTGATAATATACAGCTGTTATATACCTTGATAATATCGTAGTGCTGTTATATACCTTGATAGTATCGTAGTGCTGTTATATACCTTGATAATATCTTAGTGCTGTTATATACCTTGATAATATACAGCTGTTATATACCTTGATAATATACAGCTGTTATATACCTTGATAATATCGTAGTGCTGTTATATACCTTGATAATATCGTAGTGCTGTTATATACCTTGATAATATCGTAATGCTGTTATATACCTTGATAATATCGTAGTGCTGTTATATACCTTGATAATATCGTAGTGCTGTTATATACCTTGATAATATACAGCTGTTATATACCTTGATAATATCGTAGTGCTGTTATATACCTTGATAATATCGTAGTGCTGTTATATACCTTGCCTTGATAATATCGTAGTGCTGTTATATACCTTGATAATATCGTAGTGCTGTTATATACCTTGATAATATCGTAGTGCTGTTATATACCTTGATAATATACAGCTGTTATATACCTTGATAATATCGTAGTGCTGTTATATACCTTGATAATATCGTAGTGCTGTTATATACCTTGATAATATCGTAGTGCTGTTATATACCTTGATAATATCGTAGTGCTGTTATATACCTTGATAATATCGTAGTGCTGTTATATACCTTGATAATATCGTAGTGCTGTTATATACCTTGATAATATCGTAGTGCTGTTATATACCTTGATAATATCATAGTGCTGTTATATACCTTGATAGTATCGTAGTGCTGTTATATACCTTGATAATATCTTAGTGCTGTTATATACCTTGATAATATACAGCTGTTATATACCTTGATAATATACAGCTGTTATATACCTTGATAATATCGTAGTGCTGTTATATACCTTGATAATATCGTACGTAGTGCTGTTATATACCTTGATAATATCGTAATGCTGTTATATACCTTGATAATATCGTAGTGCTGTTATATACCTTGATAATATCGTAGTGCTGTTATATACCTTGATAATATACAGCTGTTATATACCTTGATAATATCGTAGTGCTGTTATATACCTTGATAATATCGTAGTGCTGTTATATACCTTGATAATATCGTAGTGCTGTTATATACCTTGATAATATCGTAGTGCTGTTATATACCTTGATAATATCGTAGTGCTGTTATATACCTTGATAATATACAGCTGTTATATACCTTGATAATATCGTAGTGCTGTTATATACCTTGATAATATCGTAGTGCTGTTATATACCTTGATAATATCGTAGTGCTGTTATATACCTTGATAATATCGTAGTGCTGTTATATACCTTGATAATATCGTAGTGCTGTTATATACCTTGATAATATCGTAGTGCTGTTATATACCTTGATAATATCGTATCGTAGTGCTGTTATATACCTTGATAATATCATAGTGCTGTTATATACCTTGATAGTATCGTAGTGCTGTTATATACCTTGATAATATCTTAGTGCTGTTATATACCTTGATAATATACAGCTGTTATATACCTTGATAATATACAGCTGTTATATACCTTGATAATATCGTAGTGCTGTTATATACCTTGATAATATCGTAGTGCTGTTATATACCTTGATAATATCGTAATGCTGTTATATACCTTGATAATATCGTAGTGCTGTTATATACCTTGATAATATCGTAGTGCTGTTATATACCTTGATAATATACAGCTGTTATATACCTTGATAATATCGTAGTGCTGTTATATACCTTGATAATATCGTAGTGCTGTTATATACCTTGATAATATCGTAGTGCTGTTATATACCTTGATAATATACAGCTGTTATATACCTTGATAATATCGTAGTGCTGTTATATACCTTGATAATATCGTAGTGTAGTGCTGTTATATACCTTGATAATATCGTAGTGCTGTTATATACCTTGATAATATCGTAGTGCTGTTATATACCTTGATAATATCGTAGTGCTGTTATATACCTTGATAATATCGTAGTGCTGTTATATACCTTGATAATATCGTAGTGCTGTTATATACCTTGATAATATCGTAGTGCTGTTATATACCTTGATAATATCGTAGTGCTGTTATATACCTTGATAATATCGTAGTGCTTCCTCCACCACCATCTCTATACAGCTGCCAGGGATCACATCGTGGAACTGGTTCAGCAGCAGCAGCCTGAAACATAAAACACAAATTGTAGATAAGTTGAGTGTTGAGGACCGAGGGAGATGGCAGGTCAGCGCAGGACAACAACGTATTTAGTTTGCCATTCATTTTTAGCTACCAGTGCAGCAATTTGGTTCCAAAAAAAAAAGACTATTTACATTATCACAAAAATGAAGAAATAAAAAATAATAAAGACTTTAAGTTAGAAAACATGAATAGTTTAATAGTTCACTCAGTATGTACAACTCTGGTTCTAGACAGCCATGCTGGGAACAACAGCAATAACAGCTTCAATAACTGTGAGACCTGCTTTTCGTCCTCAGGACTAGTCTCACACAAACAAGGGGGGACGTCACTTCACCTAGTCTCACACAAACAAGGGGGGACGTCACTCCACCTAGTCTCACACAAACAAGGGGGGACGTCACTTCACCTAGTCTCACACAAACAAGGGGGGACGTCACTCCACCTAGTCTCACACAAACAAGGGGGGACGTCAC
Organism: Coregonus ussuriensis; assembly: GCA_031479575.1. Lineage (NCBI taxonomy): Eukaryota > Metazoa > Chordata > Actinopteri > Salmoniformes > Salmonidae > Coregonus > Coregonus ussuriensis. Next base: position 6,893,184 of record CM062498.1, on the reverse strand, counting down.
TCCACCTAGTCTCACACAAACAAGGGGGGACGTCACTTCACCTAGTCTCACACAAACAAGGGGGGACGTCACTTCACCTAGTCTCACACAAACAAGGGGGGACGTCACTTCACCTAATCTCACACAAACAAGGGGGGACGTCACTCCACCTAGTCTCACACAAACAAGGGGGGACGTCACTTCACCTAGTCTCACACAAACAAGGGGGGACGTCACTTCACCTAATCTCACACAAACAAGGGGGGACGTCACTTCACCTAGTCTCACACAAACAAGGGGGGACGTCACTCCACCTAGTCTCACACAAACAAGGGGGGACGTCACTTCACCTAGTCTCACACAAACAAGGGGGGACGTCACTTCACCTAGAAAACAGGTAACTTCCATTGCACATAAATAACATACCACATGACCAACATTCAGGTAATTATACTGAACAACAATATAAATGCAACATGTAAAGTGTTGGTCCCATATTTCATGAGCTGAAATAAAATATCCCAGAAATGTTCCATACGCACAAAAAGCTTATTTCTCTAAAATGTTGTGCCCAAATTTGTTTACATCCCTGTTAGTGAGCATTTCTCCTTTGCCAAGATAATCCATCCACCTGACAGGTGTGGCATATCAAGAAGCTGATTAAACAGCATGATCATTACACAGGTGCACCTTGTGCTGGGGACAATAAAAGGACACTCTAAAATGTGCAGTTTTGTCACACAACACAATGCCACAGATGTCTCAAGTTTTGAGGGAGCGTACAATTGGCATGCTGACTGCAGGAATGTTTCTCTACCATAAGCCGCCTCCAACGTCGTTTTAGAGAATTTGGCATTACGTCCAACCGGCCTCACAACTGCAGACCACATGTAACCAAGCCAGCCCAGCACCTCCATATCCAGCTTCTTCACCTGCGGGATCGTCTGAGACCAGCCACCCGGACAGCTGATGAAACTGTTGGTTTGCACAACCGAATAATTTCTGCACAAACTGTCAGAAACCGTCTCTGGGAAGCTCATCTGCGTGCTCGTCGTCCTCACCAAGGTCTTGACCTGACTGCAGTTTGGAGTCGTAACCGACTTCAGTGGGCAAATGCTCACCTTCGATGGCCACTGGCACGATGGAGGTGTGCTCTTCATGGATGAATCCCGGTTTCAACTGTACCGGGCAGATGGCAGACAGCGTGTATGGCGACGTGTGGGCGAGCGGTTTGCTGACGTCAACATTGTGAACAGAGTGCCCCATGGTGGCGGTGGGGTTATGGTATGGGCAGGCATAAGCTACAGACAATGAACACAATTGCATTTTATCGATGGCAATTTCAATGAACAGAGATACCGTGATGAGATCCTGAGGCCCATTGTCATGCCATTCATCCGCCGCCATCACCTCATGTTTCAGCATGATAATGCACGGCCCCATGTCGCAAGGATCTGTACACAATTCCTGGAAGCTGAAATGTCCCAGTTCTTCTATGGCCAGCATACTCACCAGACATGTCACCCTTTGAGCATGTTTGGGATGCTCTGGATCGACATGTACAACAGCGTGTTCCAGTTCCCGCCAATATCCAGCAACTTTGCACAGCCATTGAAGAGGAGTGGGACAACATTCCACAGGCCACAATCAACAGCCTGATCAACTCTATGTGAAGGAGATGTGTCACGCTGCATGAGGCAAATGGTGGTCACACCAGATACTGACTGGTTGTCTAAACCACGCCCCTACCTTTTTTAAATCTGTGACCAACAGATGCATGTCTGTATTCCCAGTCATGTGAAACCCATAGATTAGGGCCTAATGAATTTATTTCAATTGACTGATTTCCTTATTGAACTGTACCTCAGTAAAATCTTTGAAATTATTGCATGTTGCGTTTACATTTTTGTTCAGTGTATATCCACATTTCCAGATTGTAATAATTATGAAAAAGCCTTTTCGTTGGCATAATTCAATAGGAAAACAGGTTATCTATTCCTGTATAAATGTGATGACGTTTACACAGAGCGTGCTGACGTCACCTTCCCTATAACCACTGCATTCGAGCGGCAGACATCTGTTCACTTTTCGCAGTGGAGGGTACCAGGAAGTGTAAGCGTAAATGTTAGCTATACTTTGGCTGTAAACTTTAACAAAATAATACATTTGGACTAAACCTGTAACTGTGTCTGTGTGATTCTGTAACTGTGGTTAACCAGTAATGTAAACAAACTCTTACGAACAGAGCTAGTGTGGTCCGACTGGGGAACTCGGGGTCTCAGCTAGAATAGCAGAATGCACAAGGTGTAATTTCCAAATTTGGTTGTGCATCAGAGTTACTCAATTAGCCCATGTCAACTAATTATTTTTAGATTGGTAAGTTATTCTAGTGACCAGCCATCTAAACTTGCAGTAAGCATGGTCGTATTACAGATTGATCATTGATCATTGGCCCATTGATCATCAGTTATCAAACAACCCTACAGCAAAATGTGTAGAATTGCATGCAATTAGTTGTATAATTGCTAAATATTTTCTCCGCCCCATGGCAAAATGAGTAGAATTGCAGGAAATTAACTTTGTCTAATTGCAGGAAATAAAACATACATTTTATTCTCTTCGCTGTCATGAGGGGGGCCGCTAAAATGTTTTGCTCGCAAGGTGTGGGGCGAGGGGGAGGGAGGGCGAGGGGGGGGGGGATTACGCAGACCCATGAGCCACTGCGGCCCCTCATGATGAGTTCCGTTTTTTGGTGGCCCTCACCCCCATCGAAGGCGCCCATCCCTGGTATAGCAGATGCTAAAATGTATCAATGTTACCACGAGCAACCAGAATAGATCTGGTTCACCTGAGAGATGGAGAACTGCAGACATGTAGGAACAACAGGTCAGCATACAGGTGTTTAAAACCAGGTTAAGGAATGGTGAGAAATACCAGGTTAAGGAATGGTGAGAAATACCAGGTTAAGGAATGGTCTGTAATACCATGTTAAGGAATGGTGAGAAATACCAGGTTAAGGAATGGTTTGTAATACCAGGTTAAGGAATGGTGAGAAATACCAGGTTAAGGAATGGTTTGTAATACCAGGTTAAGGAATGGTGAGAAATACCAGGTTAAGGAATGGTCTGTAATACCAGGTTAAGGAATGGTCTGTAATACCAGGTTAAGGAATGGTCTGTAATACCAGGTTAAGGAATGGTGAGAAATACCAGGTTAAGGAATGGTTTGTAATACCAGGTTAAGGAATGGTCTGAAATACCAGGTTAAAGAATGGTCTGTAATACCATGTTAAGGAATGGTCTGTAATACCAGGTTAAGGAATGGTGAGAAATACCAGGTTAAGGAATGGTTTGTAATACCAGGTTAAGGAATGGTCTGTAATACCAGGTTAAGGAATGGTGAGAAATGCCAGGTTAAGGAATGGTCTGAAATACCAGGTTAAGGAATGGTCTGAAATACCAGGTTAAGGAATGGTGAGAAATACCAGGTTAAGGAATGGTGAGAAATACCAGGTTAAGGAATGGTGAGAAATACCAGGTTAAGGAATGGTGAGAAATACCAGGTTAAGGAATGGTCTGAAATACCAGGTTAAGGAATGGTCTGAAATACCAGGTTAAGGAATGGTCTGAAATACCAGGTTAAGGAATGGTGAGAAATACCAGGTTAAGGAATGGTGAGAAATACCAGGTTAAGGAATGGTCTGAAATACCAGGTTAAGGAATGGTCTGAAATACCAGGTTAAGGAATGGTGAGAAATACCAGGTTAAGGAATGGTCTGTAATACCAGGTTAAGGAATGGTGAGAAATACCAGGTTAAGGAATGGTGAGAAATACCAGGTTAAGGAATGGTCTGTAATACCAGGTTAAGGAATGGTCTGTAATACCAGGTTAAGGAATGGTCTGAAATAATGAATGACATTGTGTGTGCGCGCGGGGTTTTGAAGAAAACTAGTCACAGTGCGATGTCGGGGCAGAGCCGCTTCCCCACAACAATAAGGAGCTCCGTTAGATTAATACTGTCGTTCCTTCACCTGATTCAACGCTATGGAAGTTTAGTTGCTCCGTTAGATTAATACTGTCGTTCCTTCACCTGATTCAACGCTATGGAAGTTTAGTTGCTAATTGTTCATTCTATTTTTGGGGTATAATACGTCTGTTCATTTAGGGAACCCGTGTTGGTTCAAAATGTTTAGATCTTTGTGTGATGTGGCATTTACCTCCAGAGGATTTGCAGTGGTTGGGAGGGGTACTGGAAAGTCTTGTCCAGACACAGTGCCAAGCTGCTGGCCACCTCAACGTCATGGAGCAACGTCTCACACTGACGATTCCCTAGCTTGATCTGGAGACACACATGGGTTGGACAAGTGGCAGAGAAACTCTGTCATTAAAACACAATAATAGCAGTTATAACTAATATATATGTAAATGTAGACTGTGAGATGCTTAGCCCGGTCCCAGATGTTTGGCCCCACCCACAATACGGCACAAACAGCTCTGAGAGGCTTTGAGAAGCACCAGATTAGGCCCAGATTAGGCCCAGATTAGGACCAGATTAGGCCCAGATTAAGACCAGATTAGGACCAGATTAGGACCAGATTAGGCCCCACCTGTGCCTGTGTGGTGTAGGTGTGTAGATTAGGCCCAGATTAGGCCCCACCTGTGCCTGTGTGGTGTAGGTGCCATTGTGTAGTTCTAGAAACAGTTCTCCAGTCCAGGTACACAGCAGAGAGGAGTCCGCCTCAAGCTCAGAGAAGAGCCGGTCGGGGCTGGACATCTGGACCCTAGGGTTAGAAACAACAGTTACAGTCAATGATGTATATAAACATGTGTATCCATGGTTACAGTGTGATAAGAAACAAGTTACAGGCAATTACATAAGTGTTCATATGACGCAAATATAGCCATGTACAGTGCCTTCAGAAAGTATTCACAACCCTTGACTTCTTCCACATTTTTGTTGTGTTACAGCCTGAATTTAAAAAGGATTAAATTGACATTTTGTGTCACTGATTTACACACAATAATAATTTATAATAATCATAATGTCAAAGTGGAATTTTGTTTGTTCAACATTTTAGAAATTAATACAAAATGAAAAGCTGAAATGTCTTGAGTCAATAAGTATTCAACCCCTTTGTTATGACAAGCACAATGAAGTTCAGGAGGAAGAATGTGCTTAACAAGTCACATAAAAAGTGTTCAATAATAGTGTTTAACATGATTTTTGAATGACTACCCCATCTCTTTACCCCACACATACAATTATCTGTAACGTCCCTCAATCGAGTAGTGAATTACAAGCACAGATTGCCGGAGAGGAAGGAAACTGCTCAGGGATTTCACCATGAGGCCAATGGTGACTTTAAACCAGTTACAGAGTTTAATGGCTGTGATAGGAGAAAAACTGAGGATGGATCAACAACATTGTAGTTACTCCATAATATTAACCTAAATGACAGAGTGAAAAGAAGGGAGCCTGTAAAGAATAAAAAATATTCCAAGACATGAATCCTGTTTGCAATAAGGCACTAAAGTAAAACTGCAATAAATGTGGCAAAGAAATGAACTTTTTGTCCTGAATACAAAGCGTTATGTTTGGGGCAAATCCAACACAACACATCACTGAGTCCCACTCTCCAGATTTTCAAGCTGCATCATGTTATGGGTATGCTTGTAGTCGTTAAGGACTAGGGAGTTTTTTTAGGATAAAATTAAACGGAATACAGCTACAGTGAGGGGAAAAACGTATTTGATCCCCTGCTGATTTTGTGTTTGCCCACTGACAAAGACATGATCAGTCTATAATTTTAATGTTAGGTTTATTTGAACAGTGAGAGACAGAATAACAACAAAAAAATCCAGAAAAACGCATGTCAAAAATGTTATAAATTTGATCATATTACTCCAGTGCTAGCTTCCCTACACTGGCTTCCTGTTAAGGCAAGGGCTGATTTCAAGGTTTTACTGTTAACCTATAAAGCGTTACATGGGCTTGCTCCTACCTATCTTTCCGAGTTGGTCCTGCCGTACATACCAATACGTACGCTACGGTCACAAGACGCAGGCCTCCTAATTGTCCCTAGAATTTCTAAGCAAACAGCGGGAGGCAGGGCTTTCTCCTATAGATCTCCATTTTTATGGAACAGTCTGCCTACCCATGTGAGAGACGCAGACTCAGTCTCAACCTTTAAGTCTTTACTGAAGACTTATCTCTTCAGTAGGTCATATGATTGAGTGTAGTCTGGCCCAGGAGTGTGAAGGTGAACGGAAAGGCTGGAGCAACGAACAGCCCTTGCTGTCTCTGCCAGGCCGGTTCCCCTCTCCACTGGGGTTCTCTGCCTCTAACCCTGTTGCAGGGGCTGAGTCACTGGCTTGCTGGTGCTCTTTCATGCCGTCCCTGGGAGGGGTGCGTCACTTGAGTGGGTTGAGTTACTGACGTGATCTTCCTGTCTGGGTTGGCGCCCCCCCCTTGGTTTGTGCTGTGGTGGAGTGGAGACCTCTGTGGGCTATACTCGGCCTTGTCTCAGGATTGTAAGTTGGTGGTTGGGGATATCCCTCTAGTGGTGCGGGGGCTGTGCTTTGGCGGAGTGGGTGGGGTTATATCCTTCCTGTTTGGCCCTGTCCGGGGGTTTCTTCGGATGGGGCCACAGTGTCTCCGGACCGCTCCTGTCTCAGCCTCCAGTATTTATGCTGCAGTAGTTTATGTGTCGGGGGGCTGGGGTTAGTTGGTTATACCTGGAGTACTTCTCCTGTCTTATCCAGTGTCCTGTGTGAATTTAAGTATGCTCTCTCTAATTCTCTCGTTCTCTCTTTCTCTCTGAGAACCTGAGCCCTAGGACCATACGTCAGGACTACCGGGCATGATGACACCTTGCTGTCCCCAGTCCGCCTGGCCTTGCTGCTATTCCAGTTTCAACTGTTCTGCCTGCGGCTACGAAACCCCTACCTGTCCCAGACCTGCTGTTTTCAACTCTTAATGATCGGCTATGATGAAAAGCCAACTGAGAGACCTGAGCCCTAGGACCATACGTCGGGACTACCGGCCGTGGTGACTCCTTGCTGTCCCCAGTCCGCCTGGCCTTGCTGCTATTCCAGTTTAAACTGTTCTGCCTGCGGTTATGGAACCCCTACCTGTCCCAGACCTGCTGTTTTCAAACTCTTAATGATCGGCTATGAAAAGCCAACTGAGATTTATTCCTGATTATTATTTGACCATGCTTGTCACTTATGAACATTTTTGAACATCTTGGCATGGTTCTGTTATAATCTCTTCCCGGCACAGCCAGAAGAGGACTGGCCACCCCTCATAGCCTGGTTCCTCTCTAGGTTTCTTCCTAGGTTTTCGCCTTTCTAGGGAGTTTTTCCTAGCCACCGTGCTTCTACACCTGCATTACTAGCTGTTTGGGGTTTTAGGCTGGGTTTCTGTACAGCACTTCGAGATATTAGCTGATGTAAGAAGGGCTATATAAAATAAAATTGATTGATTGATTTGCATTTTAATGAGGGAAATAAGTATTTGACCCCCTCTCAATCAGAAAGATTTCTGGCTCCCAGGTGTCTTTAATACAGGTAACGAGCTGAGATTAGGAGCACACTCTTAAAGGGAGTGCTCCTAATCTCAGCTTGTTACCTGTATAAAAGACACCTGTCCACAGAAGCAATCAATCAATCAGATTCCAAACTCTCCACCATGGCCAAGACCAAAGAGCTCTCCAAGGATGTCAGGGACAAGATTGTAGACCTACACAAGGCTGGAATGGGCTACAAGACCATCGCCAAGCAGCTTGGTGACATAGAAACAGCATTTTCTGCAGTTTCTATGACACTTACCTTTGTCAAATAACTAAAAATTCAGGAGGTGCAGCTCTATTTCCAAATGTCACTTTTTCCAAGAATATCCGTGCTGTCCATGCATTCAGCATGTGACCCCTCCCACGGCAGCATTCAGCACATGACCCCTCCCACGGCAGCATTCAGCACGTGACCCCTCCCACGGCAGCATTCAGCACGTGACCCCTCCCACGGCAGCATTCAGCACGTGACCCCTCCCATGGCAGCATTCAGCACGTGACCCCTCCCACGGCAGCATAGCTCTGGCTACTAAGCAGAAACTAGTAACATAATGACCTTAAAATATGCTTTTTCTTTATGCAATTCATCCTTTACAATTGTTCAGGAATACGGTAAATAATGTCACCTGGCTGGTTATGTTATTATTATTATCTCTTTGGTTTCTACTTTGTCAAAAGAAGCTGTAACTGGACTTTATTAATTACTACAACTCTATTACTAATCAAATCTACAAATACAGTTGATCAAATGGATTCCACTGTAATGTTTTTATTGTCAAGGGAAACGAAAACAGGCTATAGGCCTACAATCAGGACTTTGTAGAATTATACAAAACATATTGTATCCTTGACTCTACCTAAACAAATAACTATTGTTGTTATTTATCTTTATTGATTATATCTCCACTAATATTTATTAATGCAATGAATCCTTTATAATAGTTGATGGACTATCTATAAGGCATTGGAGTTTCTTTGCTGCACCTTGCGGGTTGCTAAAGGAGACGCCCGGCAACGTTCTCTGGCAGTTCTAGTGTTAACACGTGTTTAATTCAGGCTGTAACAACAAAATGTGGAATAAGTCAAGAAGAATTAATACTTTCTGAAGGCGCGGTGTGTCTGTCTACATCTGTCTCCTTAAGCTCTATGGCATGTTGTCACAGTGTGAGGGAGGCTACGTGGTGTAGCTCTACGGCATGTTGTCACAGTGTGAGGGAGGCTACGTGGTGTAGCTCTATGGCATGTTGTCACAGTGTGAGGGAGGCTACGTGGTGTAGCTCTATGGCATGTTGTCACAGTGTGAGGGAGGCTACGTGGTGTAGCTCTATGGCATGTTGTCACAGTGTGAGGGAGGCTACGTGGTGTAGCTCTATGGCATGTCGTCACAGTGTGAGGGAGGCTACGTGGTGTAGCTCTATGGCATGTCGTCACAGTGTGAGGGAGGCTACGTGGTGTAGCTCTATGGCATGTCGTCACAGTGTGAGGGAGGCTACGTGGTGTAGCTCTATGGCATGTTGTCAGTGTGTGAGGGAGGCTACGTGGTGTAGCTCTATGGCATGTTGTCACAGTGTGAGGGAGGCTACGTGGTGCTTCTGATCTGTGACATTTTAATGGTGATTTAATGGTCACTGTGATACACTATAAGAGGTTTGAACGTTTCAAGGTATTCCAGCCAGTATTCCAGTAGGTTAATCCTCTATGAATACTGACCATGGCCTGAGAACCCACATCATAGAGATCCCTCTGAGCAGGAAAATAAAGACAACTATCTTTATGACTTCCTTTCCTGTATTTGACTGTCTGATGTCTAGACCAGGGGGAGTTGGTTTAATTTGACTGTCTGATGTCTAAACCAGGGACAGTTGGTTTAATTTGACTGTCTGATGTCTAGACCAGGGACAGTTGGTTTAATTTGACTGTCTGATGTCTAGACCAGGGCGCATGTGATTAATGTCCTGTGTGTGGTCCTGTGGGTGGTCCTGTGTGTGGTTCTGTGGGTGGTCCTGTGGGTGGTCCTGTGTGTGGTCCTGTGTGTGGTTCTGTGGGTGGTCCTGTGGGTGGTCCTGTGTGTGGTCCTGTGTGTGGTCCGGTGGGTGGTCCTGTGTGTGGTCCTGTGTGTGGTCCTGTGTGTGGTCCTGTGTGTGGTCCTGTGGGTGGTCCTGTGGGTGGTCCTGTGGGTGGTCCTGTGTGTGGTCCGGTGTGTGGTTCTGACCGGGGCAGTCCGTCTGTGTCCTGGACCCTGTCCAGTCTGTCCAACATCAGCTGGGTGGGCCCTCCTCCTCCGTCTCCAAAACCAAACAGTGCTGCGCTGTGATTGGCTCGTCCTTTGTCCTTGTTGTTCTTCACAGTGTTGACCAGCTGAGGAGGAAGGAGGAGGGGCTTCAGTACCCAGACCTAGTGCTCCTATACGGGTCTGTTTACCAGACCTAGTGCTCCTATAAGGGTCTGTTTACCAGACCTAGTGCTCCTATAAGGGTCTGTTTACCAGACCTAGTGCTCCTATAAGGGTCTGTTTACCAGACCTAGTGCTCCTATAAGGGTCTGTTTACCAGACCTAGTGCTCCTATAAGGGTCTGTCTACCAGACCTAGTGCTCCTATAAGGGTCTGTTTACCAGACCTAGTGCTCCTATAAGGGTATGTTTACCAGACCTAGTGCTCCTATAAGGGTCTGTTTACCAGACCTAGTGCTCCTATAAGGGTCTGTTTACCAGACCTAGTGCTCCTATAAGGGTCTGTTTACCAGACCTAGTGCTCCTATAAGGGTCTGTCTACCAGACCTAGTGCTCCTATAAGGGTCTGTTTACCAGACCTAGTGCTCCTATAAGGGTCTGTTTACCAGACCTAGTGCTCCTATAAGGGTCTGTTTACCAGACCTAGTGCTCCTATTAGGGTCTGTTTACCAGACCTAGTGCTCCTATTAGGGTCTGTTTACCAGACCTAGTGCTCCTATTAGGGTCTGTTTACCAGACCTAGTGCTCCTATAAGGGTCTGTCTACCAGACCTAGTGCTCCTATAAGGATCTGTCTACCAGACCTAGTGCTCCTATAAGGGTCTGTTTACCAGACCTAGTGCTCCTATAAGGGTCTGTTTACCAGACCTAGTGCTCCTATAAGGGTCTGTTTACCAGACCTAGTGCTCCTATAAGGGTCTGTTTACCAGACCTAGTGCTCCTATAAGGGTCTGTAGGGGGGTTAGGGGTTAGGGGGTAGGGGTTAGGGGGTAGGGGATAGGGGATAGGGGGTAGGGGATAGGGGATAGGGGGTAGGGGGTAGGGGATAGGGGGTAGGGGTTAGGGGTTGATACTCACGTCCTCTACCTTCCCCTTCATCTCATAAGAGTTCCCTGGGGGAAAGTGTGTCAGAACCTGAGAACCATCCAGACCCTCCCAGAAGAATGTGTTGTGCTGCAGAGAGAGAGAAGCCTGGGTTCATTTAAAGATACTGGAATACTTTATACTGTGGTTAACTCTAGATGGAGTTTGGATTGGAGTAGTACTTGTTGACCACAGTGCTACCTAATGGTTAGAAGAGGGAGGAGGCACTCACAGGGAAGGAAAAAGAGAGAGAGAGAGAGAGAGAGAGAGAGAGAGAGAGAGAGAGAGAGAGAGAGAGAGAGAGAGAGAGAGAGAGAGAGAGAGAGAGAGAGAGAGAGAGAGAGAGAGAGAGAGAGAGAGAGAGAGAGAGAGGCAAACTCACAGGGAAGGAAAAATAGAGAGAGACAGAGAGGAGGAGAGAGAGAGAGAGAGAGAGGAGGAGAGAGAGAGCGACAGAGAGAGAAGCGAACTCACAGGGAAGGAAAAATAGAGAGAGACAGAGAGGAGGAGAGAGAGAGAGAGACAGAGAGGAGAGGAGGAGAGAGAGAGAGAGAGAGAGCGACAGAGAGAGAAGCGAACTCACAGGGAAGGAAAAAGAGAGAGAGAGACACAGAGGAGGAGAGAGAGAGAGAGACAGAGAGGAGAGAGAGAGACACAGAGAGGAGGAGAGAGAGAGACACAGAGAGGAGAGAGAGAGACACAGAGAGGAGGAGAGAGAGACACAGAGGAGGAGAGAGAGAGAGAGCGAGAGAGACAGAGAGAAGCGAACTCACTGGGAAGATGTTGACGAGGTTCCAGCTGAGTTTCTGAGTCAGGAATCGTGTGATGCCTGAACCCTGCATCAACTGGGGTAGCTGAGCCGAGTAGCCAAACGTATCAGGCAGCCAGAACTAGACAGTAAAACAGACAACCTTAGAGATACCTTATCTGATATTCCAAACATACTCAAGCCACTTGATAGGAATGTGATGTATGAATGGGGAGGTATAGATCTCCATTCAGATATTACATGACTGATGTGATGTTCTACTGTACCTCTTTGCAGTAGTTTCCAAACTCTTGCTTGAAGAATCGCTGTCCCTCAAGGAACTGTCTGACCATGGACTCACCTGACGGCAGATTTCCATCCTAATACAGAGTGACAGACACATAATGCATTAATACCCCCTGAACCATCTATAGTTGGCAGCCGATGCGCTAGTTTGACAACCACTTTCCTAGCTAGCTACTACTAGCTGTATGACTGAATGATGGATAAGGGGCTTTTAAATGGCCAATTCAATGTCAAATCCCTCCCAGATGGCTCTCTGGATAAAACCAAATACATTTTCATCTACAGTGGCTTGCGAAAGTATTCACCCCCCTTGGAATTTTTCCTATTTTGTTGCCTTACAACCTGGAATTAAAATAGATTTTTGGGGGGTTTGTATCATTTGAATTACACAACATGCCTACCACTTTGAAGATGCAAAATATTTTTTATTGTGAAACAAACAAGAAATAAGACAAAAAAACAGAAAACTTGAGCGTGCATAACTATTCACCCCCCCAAAGTCAATACTTTGTAGAGCCACCTTTGTATTTTATTTTATCTTCATTTAACTAGGCAAGTCAGTTAAAAACAAATTCATATTTACAATGACGGCCTACACCGGCCAAACCCGGACGACGCTGGGCCAATTGTGCGCCGCCCTATGGGACTCCCAATCACGGCCGGTTGTGATACAGCCTGGAATCGAACCAGGGGGTCTGTAGTGACGCCTCAAGCACTGAGATGCAGTGCCTTAGACCACCGCGCCACTCGGGAGCCTGCTTTTGCAGCAATTACAGCTGCAAGTCTCTTGGGGTATGTCTCTATAAGCTTGGCACATCTAGCCACCAGGTTTTTGCCCATTCTTCAAGGCAAAACTGCTCCAGCTCCTTCAAGTTGGATGGGTTCCGCTGGTGTACAGCAATCTTTAAATAATACCACAGATTCTCAATTGGATTGAGGTCTGGGCTTTGAGTAGGCCATTCCAAGACATTTAAATGTTTCCCCTTAAACCACTCGACTGTTGCTTTAGCAGTATGCTTAGGGTCATTATTTCTGCTGGAAGGTGAACCTCCATCCCAGTCTCAAATCTATGGAAGACTGAAACAGGTTTCCCTCAAGAATTTCCCTATATTTAGCGCCATCCATCATTCCTTCAATTCTGACCAGTTTCCCAGTCCCTGCAGATGAAAAACATCCCCACCAGGCGGTGATGCAACCAGTCAGGATGCTCTCGATGGTGCAGCTGTATAACTTTTTGAGGATCTGAGGACCCATGCCAAATCTTTTCAGTCTCCTGAGGGGGAATAGGCTTTGTCGTGCCCTCTTCATGACTGTCTTGGTGTGTTTGGACCATGATAGTTTGTTGGTGATGTGGACACCAAGGAACTTGAAGCTCTCAACCTGTTCCACTACAGCCCCGTCGAGTAACGCTACTAGTGAAACATACTGCTGTAACGCTACTACTAGTAATGGAGGACATCTAAGCTAGAAGAGTGTGGGCGCGGGAGGCAAGCTAACAAAATAGCCACGTGGATAGCTACAGCTTTTAGTCCACATTGCGGAGGACAAAGGCGTGAGGGATATCATTCGAAAAACTGGAAACTGCATTCACACGCTCTGGCCGTAATGAAGACAGAAGAGAGCGACTATGCTGAAACGTGCGCCGGGCATTTCATGGATCTAGCAAAGCAGTGGAACACAGAAAACAAAGTTACCACAGTATTTATTTATTTTATTTTATTTTACTTTTATTTAACTAGGCAAGTCAGTTAAGAACAAATTCTTATTTACAATGACGGCCTACACCGGCCAAACCCGGACGACGCTGGGCCAATTGTGCGCCGCCCTATTGGACTCCCAATCACGGCCGGTTGTGATACAGCCTGGAATCGAATCAGGGGGTCTGTAGTGACGCCTCAAGCACTGAGATGCAGTGCCTTAGACCGCTGCTCCACTCGGGAGCCCAGACAGTGCACGGAACATGATTGCAGCTGCGAGACATCTGCCTTTTGAACACCTGCCCTGCACCGCGCGCAGTCTCCAAAGGTCAAAGGTCCATCACAGTGTCCCAGCAGACATTTTTTTGTAAAGCGTGTCCACAGAAACCAACAACCACTGAGAGATGCCCAACAGAAAACGAACATCACCATGCCAACCACAGAAGCTGGAGGGGCTACAGGAGCCCTGCAGGTAATACTATCTCACTATTAGTGTTAAAATATGATTTTGTGTGTGTGTAAAGTGTGTGGTGTGTGTGTGAGAGAGAGAGAGAGAGAGAGAGAGAGAGAGAGAGAGAGAGAGAGAGAGAGAGAGAGAGAGAGAGAGAGAGAGAGAGAGAGAGAGAGAGAGAGAGAGAGAGAGAGAGAGAGAGAGAGAGAGAGAGAGAGAGAGAGAGAGAGAGAGACAGAGACAGAGACAGAGACAGAGACAGAGACAGAGACAGAGAGAGAGACAGAGAGAGAGACAGAGAGAGAGACAGAGACAGAGACAGAGACAGAGACAGAGACAGAGAGAGAGAGAGAGAGAGAGAGAGAGAGAGAGAGAGAGAGAGAGAGAGAGAGAGAGAGAGAGAGAGAGAGAGAGAGAGACAGAGAGACAGAGAGACAGAGAGAGAATGCTATTTGGCCCTAAACAGAGAGTACACAGTGGCAGAATACCTGACCACTGTGACTGACCCAAACTTAAGGAAAGCTTTGACTATGTACAGACTCAGTGAGCATAGCCTTGCTATTGAGAAAGGTCGCCGTAGGCAGACCTGGCTCTCAAGAGAAGACAGGCTATGTGCACACTGCCCACAAAATGAGGTGGAAACTGAGCTGCACTTCCTAACCTCCTGCCAAATGTATGACCATATTAGAGACACATATTTCCCTCAGATTACACAGACCCACAAAGAATTAAAAAACAAATCAAATTTTGATAAACTCCCTTATCTACTGGGTGAAATACCACAGTGTACCATCACAGCAGCAATATTTGTGACCTGTTGCCACAAGAAAAGGGCAACCAGTGAAGAACAAACACCATTGTAAATACAACCCATATTTATGTTGATTTATTTTCCCATTTGTACTTTAACTATTTGCACATTGTTACAACACTGTATATATACACTATCGTTCAAAAGTTTGGGGTCACTTAGAAATGTCCTTGTTTTCGAAAGAAAAGCAATGTTTTTGTCCATTAAAATAACATCAAATTGATCAGAAATACAGTGTAGACATTGTTAATGTTGTAAATGGCTATTGTAGCTGGAAACGGCTGATTTTTTATGGAATATCTATATAGGCGTACAGAGGCCCATTATCAGCAACCATCAGTCCTGTGTTCCAATGGCACGTTGTGTTTGCTAATCCAAGTTTATCATTTTAAAAGGCTAATTGATCATTAGAAAACCCTTTTGCAATTATGTTAGCACAGCTGAAAACTGTTGTGTTGATTTAAAGAAGCAATAAAACTGGCCTTCTTGAGACTAGTTGAGTATCTGGAGCATCAGCAATTGTGGGTTCGATTACAGGCTCAAAATGGCTGGAAACAAATAACTTTCTTCTGAAACTCGTCAGTCTATTCTTGTTCTGAGAAATGAAGGCTATTCTTTGCGAGAAATTGCCAAGAAACTGAAGATCTCGTACAACGCTGTGTACTACTCCCTC
>CM062498.1:6762716-6877134 GCA_031479575.1 Coregonus ussuriensis | reverse complement strand
TACAGTACCTGTGAAGCAGGTGAGGTGTATTAAAGGTGCAGTACCTGTGAACAGGTGAGTGTGTATTAAAAGGTAGCAATTCACCTGTCAACAGGTGAGTGTGTATTCTAAAAGGTGCAGTACCTGTCAACAGGTGAGTGTGTAATTAAAGGTGCAGTACCTGTCAACAGGTGAGTGTGTATTAAAGGTGCAGTACCTGTCAACAGGTGAGTGTGTATTAAAGGTCAGTACCTGTCAACAGGTGAGTGTGTATTAAAGGTACAGCTACCTGTCAACAGGTGAGTGTGTATTAAAGGTGACAGTACCTGTCAACAGGTGAGTGAGTATTAAAGGTTGCAGTACCTGTCAACAGTGGTGAGTATTAAAGGTGCACATTACCTGTCAACAGGTGAGTGAGTATTAAAGGTAGCAGTACCTGTCAACAGGTGAGTGTGTATTAAAGGTGCAGTACCTGTCAACAGGTGAGTGTGTATTAAAGGTACAGTACCTGGTAACAGGTGAGTGTGTATTAAAGGTAGCAGTATCCTGTCAACAGGTGAGTTATTAAAAGGTGCCCACCCGTACACCTTGTCAACAGGTGAGTGTGTATTAAATGTGCAGTACCTGTCAACTGGTGAAGTGTGTATTAAAGGTGCAGTACCTGTACAGTTTAAGCAGACCTGTGAGTGTGTATTAAAGTAGCAGCTACCTGTCAACAGGTGAGTGTGTATTCAAAGGTAGCAGTAGTACCTGTCACATGGTGAGTTGTGTATTAAAGGTGCCCCGTACCTTGTCAACAGGTGGAGTGAGTATTAAAGGTAGGCAGTACCTGTCAACAGGTGAGTGTGTATTAAATGTGTCAGTACCTGTGAAAGGTGAGTGTGTATTAAAGGTGCAGTACCTGTAACAGGTGAGTGTGTATTAAAGGTACAGCTACCGTCAACAGGTGAGTGTGTATTATAAGGTGCAGGACCTGTCAACAGGAGAGTGTGTATTTAAGGTACAGTACCTGTCAACAGGTGAGTGTGTATAAAGGTACAGTACCTGTCCAACAGGTTTTGAGTGTGTATTAAAGGTAACAGTACCCTGTCAACAGGTGAGTGTGTATTAAAGTGCCCATACCTGTCAACAGGTGAGTGTGTATTAAAGGTGCAGTACCTGTCAACAGGTGAGTGTGTATTAAAGGTGCAGTACCTGTCAACAGCCTGAGTGTGTATTAAAGTGCCCCTACCTGTCAACAGGTTAGTGTGTATTAAAGTGCAGTACCTGTCAACAGGTAGTGTGTATTAAAGGTACAGTACCTGTCAACAGGTGAGTGTGTATTAAAGGTGCAGTACCTGTGGCAACAGTGATGTGTATTAAAGGTGCAGTACCTGTCAAAACAGGTGAGTGTGTATTAAAGGTACAGTACCTGTCAACAGGTGAGTGTGTATTAAAGGTGCCCCTACCTGTCAACAGGTGAGTGTGTATTAAAGGTATGCAGTACCTGTCAACAGGTGAGTGTGTATTAAAGGTACAGTACCTGTCAACAGGTGAGTGTGTATTAAAGGTGCAGTACCTGTCAACAGGTGAGTGTGTATTAAAGGTACAGTACCTGTCAACAGGTGAGTGTGTATTAAAGGTACAGTACCTGTCAACAGGTGAGTGTGTATTAAAGGTACAGTACCTGTCAACAGGTGAGTGTGTATTAAAGGTACAGTACCTGTCAACAGGTGAGTGTGTATTAAAGGTACAGTACCTGTCAACAGGTGAGTGTGTATTAAAGGTGCAGTACCTGTCAACAGGTGAGTGTGTATTAAAGGTACAGTACCTGTCAACAGGTGAGTGTGTATTAAAGGTACAGTACCTGTCAACAGGTGAGTGTGTATTAAAGGTACAGTACCTGTCAACAGGTGAGTGTGTATTAAAGGTACAGTACCTGTCAACAGGTGAGTGTGTATTAAAGGTGCAGTACCTGTCAACAGGTGAGTGTGTAATTAAAGGTGACAGTACCTGTCAACAGGTGAGTGTGTATTAAAGGTACAGTACCTGTCAACAGGTGAGTGTGTATTAAAGGTACAGTACCTGTCAACAGGTGAGTGTGTATTAAAGGTACAGTACCTGTCAACAGGTGAGTGTGTATTAAAGGTGCAGTACCTGTCAACAGGTGAGTGTGTATTAAAGGTGCAGTACCTGTCAACAGGTGAGTGTGTATTAAAGGTGCAGTACCTGTCAACAGGTGAGTGTGTATTAAAGGTGCAGTACCTGTCAACAGGTGAGTGTGTATTAAAGGTACAGTACCTGTCAACAGGTGAGTGTGTATTAAAGGTGCAGTACCTGTCAACAGGTGAGTGTGTATTAAAGGTTGCAGTACCTGTCAACAGGTGAGTGTGTATTAAAGGTACAGTACCTGTCAACAGGTGAGTGTGTATTAAAGGTGCAGTACCTGTCAACAGGTGAGTGTGTATTAAAGGTGCAGTACCTGTCAACAGGTGAGTGTGTATTAAAGGTACAGTACCTGTCAACAGGTGAGTGTGTATTAAAGGTGCAGTACCTGTCAACAGGTGAGTGTGTATTAAAGGTGCAGTACCTGTCAACAGGTGAGTGTGTATTAAAGGTGCAGTACCTGTCAACAGGCTGAGTGTGTATTAAAGGTGCAGTACCTGTCAACAGGTGAGTGTGTATTAAAGGTACAGTACCTGTCAACAGGTGAGTGTGTATTAAAGGTGCAGTACCTGTCAACAGGTGAGTGTGTATTAAAGGTGCAGTACCTGTCAACAGGTGAGTGTGTATTAAAGGTGCAGTACCTGTCAACAGGTGAGTGTGTATTAAAGGTACAGTACCTGTCAACAGGTGAGTGTGTATTAAAGGTACAGTACCTGTCAACAGGTGAGTGTGTATTAAAGGTGCAGTACCTGTCAACAGGTGAGTGTGTATTAAAGGTGCAGTACCTGTCAACAGGTGAGTGTGTATTAAAGGTACAGTACCTGTCAACAGGTGAGTGTGTATTAAAGGTACAGTACCTGTCAACAGGTGAGTGTGTATTAAAGGTGCAGTACCTGTCAACAGGTGAGTGTGTATTAAAGGTGCAGTACCTGTCAACAGGTGAGTGTGTATTAAAGGTGCAGTACCTGTCAACAGGTGAGTGTGTATTAAAGGTGGCAGTACCTGTCAAACAGGTGAGTGTGTATTAAAGGTGCAGTACCTGTCAACAGGTGAGTGTGTATTAAAGGTGCCAGTACCTGTCAACAGGTGAGTGTGTATTAAAGGTGCAGTACCTGTACAGGTGAGTGTGGTATTAAAGGTTAGTACCTGTGAACAGGTGAGTGTGTATTAAAGGTGCAGTACCTGTCGAACAGGTGAGTGTGTATTAAAGGTACAGTACCTGTCAACAGGTGAGTGTGTATTAAAGGTGCCCCTACCTGTCAACAGGTGAGTGTGTATTAAAGGTGCAGTACCTGTCAACAGGTGAGTGTGTATTAAAGGTGCAGTACCTGTGAACAGGTGAGTGTGTATTAAAGGTGCAGTACCTGTGAACAGGTGAGTGTGTATTAAAGGTACAGTACCTGTCAACAGGTGAGTGTGTATTAAAGGTACAGTACCTGTCAACAGGTGAGTGTGTATTAAAGGTACAGTACCTGTCAACAGGTGAGTGTGTATTAAAGGTGCAGTACCTGTCAACAGGTGAGTGTGTATTAAAGGTGAAGTACCTGTGAACAGGTGAGTGAGTATTAAAGGTGCAGTACCTGTGAAACAGGTGAGTGTGTATTAAAGGTGCAGTACCTGTCAACAGGTGAGTGAGTATTAAAGGTGCAGTACCTGTGAACAGGTGAGTGTGTATTAAAGGTGCAGTACCTGTCAACAGGTGAGTGTGTATTAAAGGTGCAGTACCTGTGAACAGGTGAGTGTGTATTAAAGGTGCAGTACCTGTGAACAGGTGAGTGTGTATTAAAGGTGCAGTACCTGTGAACAGGTGAGTGTGTATTAAAGGTACAGTACCTGTCAACAGGTGAGTGTGTATTAAAGGTACAGTACCTGTCAACAGGTGAGTGTGTATTAAAGGTGCAGTACCTGTCAACAGGTGAGTGTGTATTAAAGGTACAGTACCTGTCAACAGGTGAGTGTGTATTAAAGGTACAGTACCTGTCAACAGGTGAGTGTGTATTAAAGGTGCAGTACCTGTCAACAGGTGAGTGTGTATTAAAGGTACAGTACCTGTCAACAGGTGAGTGTGTATTAAAGGTACAGTACCTGTCAACAGGTGAGTGTGTATTAAAGGTACAGTACCTGTCAACAGGTGAGTGTGTATTAAAGGTACAGTACCTGTCAACAGGTGAGTGTGTATTAAAGGTACAGTACCTGTCAACAGGTGAGTGTGTATTAAAGGTGCAGTACCTGTCAACAGGTGAGTGTGTATTAAAGGTGCAGTACCTGTCAACAGGTGAGTGTGTATTAAAGGTACAGTACCTGTCAACAGGTGAGTGTGTATTAAAGGTGCCCCTACCTGTCAACAGGTGAGTGTGTATTAAAGGTACAGTACCTGTCAACAGGTGAGTGTGTATTAAAGGTACAGTACCTGTCAACAGGTGAGTGTGTATTAAAGGTGCAGTACCTGTCAACAGGTGAGTGTGTATTAAAGGTGCAGTACCTGTCAACAGGTGAGTGTGTATTAAAGGTACAGTACCTGTCAACAGGTGAGTGTGTATTAAAGGTACAGTACCTGTCAACAGGTGAGTGTGTATTAAAGGTGCAGTACCTGTCAACAGGTGAGTGTGTATTAAAGGTACAGTACCTGTCAACAGGTGAGTGTGTATTAAAGGTGCAGTACCTGTCAACAGGTGAGTGTGTATTAAAGGTGCAGTACCTGTCAACAGGTGAGTGTGTATTAAAGGTGCAGTACCTGTCAACAGGTGAGTGTGTATTAAAGGTACAGTACCTGTCAACAGGTGAGTGTGTATTAAAGGTACAGTACCTGTCAACAGGTGAGTGTGTATTAAAGGTGCAGTACCTGTCAACAGGTGAGTGTGTATTAAAGGTGCAGTACCTGTCAACAGGTGAGTGTGTATTAAAGGTGCAGTACCTGTGAACAGGTGAGTGTGTATTAAAGGTACATTACCTGTCAACAGGTGAGTGTGTATTAAAGGTACAGTACCTGTCAACAGGTGAGTGTGTATTAAAGGTGCAGTACCTGTCAACAGGTGAGTGTGTATTAAAGGTGCAGTACCTGTCAACAGGTGAGTGTGTATTAAAGGTACAGTACCTGTCAACAGGTGAGTTTGTATTAAAGGTACAGTACCTGTCAACAGGTGAGTGTGTATTAAAGGTACAGTACCTGTCAACAGGTGAGTGTGTATTAAAGGTGCAGTACCTGTCAACAGGTGAGTGTGTATTAAAGGTGCAGTACCTGTGAACAGGTGAGTGTGTATTAAAGGTGCAGTACCTGTCAACAGGTGAGTGTGTATTAAAGGTACAGTACCTGTCAACATGTGAGTGTGTATTAAAGGTACAGTACCTGTCAACAGGTGAGTGTGTATTAAAGGTGCAGTACCTGTCAACAGGTGAGTGTGTATTAAAGGTGCAGTACCTGTCAACAGGTGAGTGTGTATTAAAGGTACAGTACCTGTCAACAGGTGAGTGTGTATTAAAGGTGCAGTACCTGTCAACAGGTGAGTGTGTATTAAAGGTGCAGTACCTGTCAACAGGTGAGTGTGTATTAAAGGTACAGTACCTGTCAACAGGTGAGTGTGTATTAAAGGTGCAGTACCTGTCAACAGGTGAGTGTGTATTAAAGGTGCAGTACCTGTCAACAGGTGAGTGTGTATTAAAGGTGCAGTACCTGTGAACAGGCTAGTGTGTATTAAAGGTGCAGTACCTGTCAACAGGTGAGTGTGTATTAAAGGTACAGTACCTGTCAACAGGTGAGTGTGTATTAAAGGTGCAGTACCTGTCGACAGGTGAGTGTGTATTAAAGGTGCAGTACCTGTCAACAGGTGAGTGTGTATTAAAGGTGCAGTACCTGTCAACAGGTGAGTGTGTATTAAAGGTACAGTACCTGTCAACAGGTGAGTGTGTATTAAAGGTACAGTACCTGTCAACAGGTGAGTGTGTATTAAAGGTGCAGTACCTGTCAACAGGTGAGTGTGTATTAAAGGTGCAGTACCTGTCAACAGGTGAGTGTGTATTAAAGGTACAGTACCTGTCAACAGGTGAGTGTGTATTAAAGGTACAGTACCTGTCAACAGGTGAGTGTGTATTAAAGGTGCAGTACCTGTCAACAGGTGAGTGTGTATTAAAGGTGCAGTACCTGTCAACAGGTGAGTGTGTATTAAAGGTGCAGTACCTGTCAACAGGTGAGTGTGTATTAAAGGTGCCCCTACCTGTCAACAGGTGAGTGTGTATTAAAGGTGCAGTACCTGTCAACAGGTGAGTGTGTATTAAAGGTGCCAGTACCTGTCAACAGGTGAGTGTGTATTAAAGGTGCAGTACCTGTGAACAGGTGAGTGTGTATTAAAGGTGCCCCTACCTGTCGACAGGTGAGTGTGTATTAAAGGTGCAGTACCTGTGAACAGGTGAGTGTGTATTAAAGGTGCCCCTACCTGTCGACAGGTGAGTGTGTATTAAAGGTGCAGTACCTGTCAACAGGTGAGTGTGTATTAAAGGTGCAGTACCTGTGAACAGGTGAGTGTGTATTAAAGGTGCAGTACCTGTCAACAGGTGAGTGTGTATTAAAGGTGCAGTACCTGTGAACAGGTGAGTGTGTATTAAAGGTGCAGTACCTGTCAACAGGTGAGTGTGTATTAAAGGTACAGTACCTGTCAACAGGTGAGTGTGTATTAAAGGTGCAGTACCTGTCAACAGGTGAGTGTGTATTAAAGGTGCAGTACCTGTCAACAGGTGAGTGTGTATTAAAGGTACAGTACCTGTCAACAGGTGAGTGTGTATTAAAGGTGCAGTACCTGTCAACAGGTGAGTGTGTATTAAAGGTGCAGTACCTGTCAACAGGTGAGTGTGTATTAAAGGTGCAGTACCTGTGAACAGGCTAGTGTGTATTAAAGGTGCAGTACCTGTCAACAGGTGAGTGTGTATTAAAGGTACAGTACCTGTCAACAGGTGAGTGTGTATTAAAGGTGCAGTACCTGTCGACAGGTGAGTGTGTATTAAAGGTGCAGTACCTGTCGACAGGTGAGTGTGTATTAAAGGTGCAGTACCTGTGAACAGGTGAGTGTGTATTAAAGGTACATTACCTGTCAACAGGTGAGTGTGTATTAAAGGTACAGTACCTGTCAACAGGTGAGTGTGTATTAAAGGTGCAGTACCTGTCAACAGGTGAGTGTGTATTAAAGGTGCAGTACCTGTCAACAGGTGAGTGTGTATTAAAGGTACAGTACCTGTCAACAGGTGAGTTTGTATTAAAGGTACAGTACCTGTCAACAGGTGAGTGTGTATTAAAGGTGCAGTACCTGTCGACAGGTGAGTGTGTATTAAAGGTGCAGTACCTGTCAACAGGTGAGTGTGTATTAAAGGTGCAGTACCTGTGAACAGGTGAGTGTGTATTAAAGGTGCCCCTACCTGTCAACAGGTGAGTGTGTATTAAAGGTGCAGTACCTGTGAACAGGTGAGTGTGTATTAAAGGTGCCCCTACCTGTCGACAGGTGAGTGTGTATTAAAGGTGCAGTACCTGTGAACAGGTGAGTGTGTATTAAAGGTGCCCCTACCTGTCGACAGGTGAGTGTGTATTAAAGGTGCAGTACCTGTGAACAGGTGAGTGTGTATTAAAGGTGCCCCTACCTGTCGACAGGTGAGTGTGTATTAAAGGTGCAGTACCTGTCAACAGGTGAGTGTGTATTAAAGGTGCAGTACCTGTCAACAGGTGAGTGTGTATTAAAGGTGCAGTACCTGTCAACAGGTGAGTGTGTATTAAAGGTACAGTACCTGTCAACAGGTGAGTGTGTATTAAAGGTACAGTACCTGTCAACAGGTGAGTGTGTATTAAAGGTACAGTACCTGTCAACAGGTGAGTGTGTATTAAAGGTGCAGTACCTGTCAACAGGTGAGTGTGTATTAAAGGTGAAGTACCTGTGAACAGGTGAGTGAGTATTAAAGGTGCAGTACCTGTGAACAGGTGAGTGTGTATTAAAGGTGCAGTACCTGTCAACAGGTGAGTGAGTATTAAAGGTGCAGTACCTGTGAACAGGTGAGTGTGTATTAAAGGTGCAGTACCTGTCAACAGGTGAGTGTGTATTAAAGGTGCAGTACCTGTGAACAGGTGAGTGTGTATTAAAGGTGCAGTACCTGTGAACAGGTGAGTGTGTATTAAAGGTGCAGTACCTGTGAACAGGTGAGTGTGTATTAAAGGTACAGTACCTGTCAACAGGTGAGTGTGTATTAAAGGTACAGTACCTGTCAACAGGTGAGTGTGTATTAAAGGTGCAGTACCTGTCAACAGGTGAGTGTGTATTAAAGGTACAGTACCTGTCAACAGGTGAGTGAGTATTAAAGGTACAGTACCTGTGAACAGGTGAGTGTGTATTAAAGGTGCAGTACCTGTCAACAGGTGAGTGTGTATTAAAGGTACAGTACCTGTCAACAGGTGAGTGTGTATTAAAGGTACAGTACCTGTCAACAGGTGAGTGAGTATTAAAGGTACAGTACCTGTGAACAGGTGAGTGTGTATTAAAGGTGCAGTACCTGTGAACAGGTGAGTGTGTATTAAAGGTGCAGTACCTGTCAACAGGTGAGTGTGTATTAAAGGTACAGTACCTGTCAACAGGTGAGTGTGTATTAAAGGTGCAGTACCTGTCAACAGGTGAGTGTGTATTAAAGGTGCAGTACCTGTCAACAGGTGAGTGTGTATTAAAGGTACAGTACCTGTCAACAGGTGAGTGAGTATTAAAGGTACAGTACCTGTGAACAGGTGAGTGTGTATTAAAGGTGCAGTACCTGTCAACAGGTGAGTGTGTATTAAAGGTACAGTACCTGTCAACAGGTGAGTGTGTATTAAAGGTACAGTACCTGTCAACAGGTGAGTGAGTATTAAAGGTACAGTACCTGTGAACAGGTGAGTGTGTATTAAAGGTGCAGTACCTGTCAACAGGTGAGTGTGTATTAAAGGTACAGTACCTGTCAACAGGTGAGTGAGTATTAAAGGTACAGTACCTGTGAACAGGTGAGTGTGTATTAAAGGTGCAGTACCTGTGAACAGGTGAGTGTGTATTAAAGGTGCAGTACCTGTCAACAGGTGAGTGTGTATTAAAGGGACAGTACCTGTCAACAGGTGAGTGTGTATTAAAGGTGCAGTACCTGTGAACAGGTGAGTGTGTATTAAAGGTGCAGTACCTGTGAACAGGTGAGTGTGTATTAAAGGTACAGTACCTGTCAACAGGTGAGTGTGTATTAAAGGTACAGTACCTGTGAACAGGTGAGTGTGTATTAAAGGTGCAGTACCTGTCAACAGGTGAGTGTGTATTAAAGGTGCAGTACCTGTGAACAGGTGAGTGTGTATTAAAGGTGCAGTACCTGTGAACAGGTGAGTGTGTATTAAAGGTACAGTACCTGTGAACAGGTGAGTGTGTATTAAAGGTGCAGTACCTGTCAACAGGTGAGTGTGTATTAAAGGTGCAGTACCTGTCAACAGGTGAGTGTGTATTAAAGGGACAGTACCTGTCAACAGGTGAGTGTGTATTAAAGGGACAGTACCTGTGAACAGGTGAGTGTGTATTAAAGGTGCAGTACCTGTCAACAGGTGAGTGTGTATTAAAGGTGCAGTACCTGTGAACAGGTGAGTGTGTATTAAAGGTACAGTACCTGTGAACAGGTGAGTGTGTATTAAAGGGACAGTACCTGTGAACAGGTGAAGACCATGTGAGGATTCTTCTCCATCAGTCTGATTACAGTCACCCAGCTCCTAGCACACTTCCTGATGGTCTCCTCATAGGGCCAAAGCCAGGCTAGAGAGAGACAGGGACAGAGCAGGGTGGAGCATCAGTACACAGTGGAGCATCAGTACACGGTGGGGCATCAGTACACAGTGGGGCATCATTACACGGTGGGGCATCAGTACACAGTGGGGCATCAGTACACAGTGGAGCATCAGTACAGGAGAACTCAATACATGCACATAGACTAAACAAAAGCAGTAATCTTGAAAGGTAACTGAGATGTTCACCTGAGTCAATGTGACAGTGTCCCATAGCGTGAACAGTGTGCTGGCTCTGTCCATTCCTCTGGCTGAAGAACTTCTGAGCCAGACTCCGGGCCGCAGGAAATGAGCTGGGATTGGTCGGCTCACACAGGTTCACCATCTCATTGGCTGTGAACAGAGCCTGGTACCCACGCTGCTCCCCCTCACCCAGCAGCTGAGAGGAGGCAGGACAAGACAGGACCAGGCAGGACAAGACAGGACCAGGCAGGACAAGACAGGACCAGGCAGGACAAGACAGGACAAGACAGGACCAGGCAGGACCAGGCAGGACAAGACAGGACCAGGCAGGACAAGACAGGACCAGGCAGGACAAGACAGGACCAGGCAGGACAAGACAAGACAAGACAGGACAAGACAGGACCAGGCAGGACAAGACAGGACCAGGCAGGACAAGATAGGACAAGACAAGACAAGACAGGACCAGGCAGGACAAGACAGGACCAGGCAGGACAAGACAGGACAAGACAGGACCAGGCAGGACAAGACAAGACAGGACCAGGCAGGACAAGACAGGATCAGACAAGACCATAAGAAAGCAGGAACAGAACAGGAGAAACACACTGACTACAGTTTACAGTTACGCTTCATTACAGTTACGCTTCATTACAGTTACATGTCACTATGCCATCTTGAGCAGTGTAAGGTAAACTATCTTCAGGTTAGGGTTTGGAGTCAATTCCATTTCAATTCAGTCAATTTAGTTAGTTTACTACTCCTGGAATTGACCCCACCCTGCTCCAGACATGACCTCTTGACCTACTTCACATCCTGTTATGTAGTACCTTCACATTATAGAATACTGATTTCCCAACGTACCTTAACCATGTCAACCAGCATCTCCAAGTCGGTCAACAGCTCCCTGACTTCCGGCTTAAACACTACAAGCTCCGCCTTCTGGACAGAGTACTTCCTGTCTGGGTCAGGTGCTGCAATCATGGATCCCTTACCCGCTCCGAAAAGACCGTTACAAGCCAACTCTACGTACAGGGAGATGCTAAGAGAGACAGAAGACAGAAGTAGAACATGGATTCCTGACTCACTCCAAACAGACCGTTACGCGCCAACTCAATGTAGAGTAGAGCTGTCTCCGACTAAACAAAATCTTTGTCGACCGAGAGTCGCCTGTTCTTTCGACCAATCGATTGGTTGAAATGTTTAAACTTGTATTTTTCCATTTATTGACACATCCCATGTGATATAATCAAATCAACTATATGCACTGAGCTTGTCTGTTGCTTTAAGCGAACTGTTTGATTAAATAACTAAAGACACACAAATGACTAGAGGGAGTCCGATCAGCAATTGATTTGATTGTGCCGGGCCGGGCTCAGACTTGCTGCGCTGACAGCGAGTGACTGTGCGACTAGCACCCGTCGTCTCTCCCCCCTGCTGCAGCGACTAGCACCCGTCGTCTCTCCTCCCTGCTGCAGCGACTAGCACCCGTCGTCTCTCCTCCCCGCTGCAGCGACCACTACAGAACATCAACAGTGTTTATCACGCTGTCCGTGTTGCTGAAGCTGCTAAATAATTTCTGACTGACAAGTTCTGTTACCGAAAAACATTCCCCATTCCCACAACCCTTTGCTCTCCTTATGCGACACATGTACGCATCGCATGCACGTGACCAATAGGGCCTGACCTAAAGCACATCATAAACACATCAATATATTGGTTATAACAAATTCCGTGCACATGTGACAACAAAATGGATGCAGAGGACGTGACTCATAAACTTGAAGAGGGAGAATGTTTACTGGTTGCTCAGGAGGTAAAGGGGAATGTTTACTGGTTGCTCAGGAGGTAAAGGGGAATGTTTACTGGTTGCTCAGGAGGTAAAGGGGAATGTTTACTGGTTGCTCAGGAGGTAAAGGGGAATGTTTACTGGTTGCTCAGGAGGTAAAGGGGAATGTTTACTGGTTGCTCAGGAGGTAAAGGGGAATGTTTACTGGTTGCTCAGGAGGTAAAGGGGAATGTTTACTGGTTGCTCAGGAGGTAAAGGGGAATGTTTACTGGTTGCTCAGGAGGTAAAGGGGAATGTTTACTGGTTGCTCAGGAGGTAAAGGGGAATGTTTACTGGTTGCTCAGGAGGTAAAGGGGAAGTCAGATGTGTGGAATACATTTGACTAGTTGTGGAAAATACTTGAGACCAAGAAAAAGAAGGTAAGGAGCGAGCGCTGCGTGGATATTATGTGTGTCAAACAGGTGCTGTTAGATTACAATATAATTTTTCTGACTGTTTGGAACAATGTAAACAACACTAAATAAATGATAAGGGCACCAGGGAGCCTTTATTACAGCAAAGACTAAAAACATTCACATTCATTCGTGACGCAATTTCCGAAATGAAACGGTTTTATTTATTGTTTACGCTAATTATTCAAGGTTCGCTTTATTTTATTTTTTAAAAACGAAAATGCTTGATAGCATTTTAAAACATGAATGACTCATATGCTGTGTGATGACATTAACAAATACATGATTAATTGATACAGTAGCCTATATGACTATTGTAAATATTGTAAATAAGTTACGGTATTAAGAGTAAACAGGATGCGCTCTTTGGCCTACAGCTCCATGGTGGTTATAAAAAGGCTGTTATACTGAGACTATTAATGATAATGACATCACTTATTATCATAATGATGATCATAATAATAATAAGGAGGAGATTAAAAAAAAGGAGGGATATTAATACTATAAATATAATTTGAGATAAATTATTGCAGTTTTAAAGCAAAAGTCCTGCGAATCTGCATATTCTGTCATGGAGCTGGGAATTTGCTTTGCAGTTTTAAAGCCAATTTCCGGCAGTTTTATGCATTTTGCCGTGGCTAATGCGGTGTTCTTTTGCTCAAGAATAATAACAAAATCATTACTGCTGAAAGACCAAGTCCATATTATGGCAACAACAGCTCAAATAAGCAAAGAAAAACGACAGCCCATCTTTACTTTAAGACATGAAAGTCAGTCAATCCGGAAAATGTCAAGAACTTTGAAAGTTTCTTCAAGTGCAGTCGCAAAAGCCATCAAGCGCTATGATGAAACTGGCTCTCACGAGGTCCGCCACAGGAAAGGAAGACCCACAGTTACCTTTGCTGCAGAGGATAAGTTCATTAGAGTTACCAGCCTCAGAAATTGCAGCCCAAATAAATGCTTCACAGAGTTGAAGGAACAGACACATCTCAGCATCAACTGTTCAGAGGAGACTGCGTGAATCAGGCCTTCATGGTCAAATTGCTGCAAAGAAAGCACTACTAAAGTCTCCCGAGTGGCGCAGTGGTCTAAGGCACTGCATCGCAGTGCTAGCTGTGCCACTAGAGATCCTGGTTCGAATCCAGGCTCTGTCGTAGCCGGCCGCGACCGGGAGACCCATGGGGCGGCGCACAATTGGCCCAGCGTCGTCCAGGGTAGGGGAGGGAATGGCCGGCAGGGATGTAGCTCAGTTGGTAGAGCATGGCGTTTGCAACGCCAGGGTTGTGGGTTCAATTCCCACGGGGGGCCAGTATGAAAAATAAAATAAAAATAATGTATGCACTCACTAACTGTAAGTCGCTCTGGATAAGAGCGTCTGCTAAAATGACGTAAATGTAAAATATAAAGGACACTAATAAGAAGAAGAGACTTGCTTGGGCCAAGAAACACGAGCAATTAGACAGTTTTATTAGACCGGTGGAAATCTGTCCTTTGGTCTGATGAGTCCAAATTTGAGATTTTTGGTTCCAACCGCCGTGTCTTATTGAGACGCGGTGTGGGTGAACGGATGATCTCCGCGTGTGTAGTTCCCACCGTAAAGCATGGAGGAGGAGGTGTTATGGTGTGGGGGTGCTTTGCTGGTGACACTGTCTGTGATTTATTTAGCACACTTAACCAGCATGGCTACCACAGCATTCTACAGTGATACGCCATACCATCTGGTGTTCGCTTAGTGGGACTATCATTTATTTTTCAACAGGACAATGACCCAACACACCTCCAGGCTGTATAAGGGCTATTTTACCAAGAAGGAGAGTGATGGAGTGCTGCATCAGATGACCTGGCTTCCACAATCACCCGATCTCAACCGAATTGAGATGGTTTGGGATGAGTTGGACCGCAGAGTGAAGGAAAAGCAGCCAACAAGTGCTCAGCATATGTGGGAACTCCTTCAAGACTGTTTGAAAAGCATTCCAGGTGAAGCTGGTTGAGAGAATGCCAAGAGTGTGCAAAGCTGTCATCAAGGCAAAGGGTGGCTACTTTGAAGAATCTCAAATATAAAATATACTTATGTCATGCAATAAAATGCAAATTAATTACTTAAAAATCATACAATGTGATTTTCTGGATTTTTGTTTTAGATTCCGTCTCTCACAGTTGAAGTGTACCTATGATAAAAATTACAGACCTCTACATGCTTTGTAAGTAGGAAAACCTGCAAAATCGGCAGTGTATCAAATACTTGTTCTCCCCACTGTGTATATATATATATATATAAAACACTGTTTGATTTAGATGACCTGAACAAAAATCTTATGCGGGCCACCCAAGGATTTCAACGGCAGAAAAAGACAAGGGGTGGCGGTCTGTGTATATTTGTAAACAACAACTGGTGCACAAAATCAAATACTAAGGAAGTCTCGAGGTTTTGCTCGCCTGAGGTAGAGTATCTCATGATAAGCTGTAGACCACACTATTTACCAAGAGAGTTTTCATCTATATTTTTCATAGCTGTCTATTTACCACCACAAACCAATGCTGGCATTAAGATTGCACTGAATGAGTTGTATAAGGCCATAAATAAACAGGAAAACGCTCATCCAGATGCAGCGCTCCTAGTGGCCGGGGACTTTAATGCAGGGGAACTTAAATCCGTTCTACCTAATTTCTACCAGCATGTTAAATGTGCAACCAGAGGAAAAAAACTCTAGACCACCTTTACTCCACACACAGAGACGCATACAAAGCTCTCCCTCGCCCTCAATTTGGCAAATCTGACCATAACTCTTTCCTCCTGATTCCTGCTTATAAGTAAAAACTAAAGCAGGAAGCACCAGTGACTCGGTTAATAAAAAAGTGGTCAGATGAAGCAGATGCTAAGCTACAGGACTGTTTTGCTAGCACAGACTGGAACATGTTCCGGGATTCTTCAGACAGCATTGAGGAGTACACCACATCAGTCATTGGCTTCATCAATAAGTGCATCGATGATGTCGTCCCCACAGTAACCGTACGTACATACCCCAACCAGAAGCCATGGATTACAGGAAACATCCGCACTGAGCTAAAGGGTAGAGCTGCCGCTTTCAAGGAACGGGACTCTAACCCGGACGCTTATAAGAAATCCCGCTATGCCCTCCGACGAACCATCAAACAGGCAAAGAGTCAATACAGGACTAAGATTGAATCGTACTACACTGGCTCTGATGCTCGTCGGATGTGGCAGGGCTTGAAAACTATTACAGACTACAAAGGGAAGCACAGCCGCGAGCTGCCCAGTGACACAAGCCTACCAGACGAGCTAAACCACTTCTATGCTCGCTTCGAGGCAAGCAACACTGAAGCATGCATGAGAGCACCAGCTGTTCCGGATGACTATGTGATCACGCTCTCCGTAGCCGATGTGAGTAAGACTTTTAAGCAGATCAACATTCACAAGGCCGCAGGGCCAGACGGATTACCAGGACGTGTACTCCGAGCATGTGCTGACCAACTAGCAAGTGTCTTCACTGACATTTTCAACATGTCCCTGACTGAGTCTGTAATACCAACATGTTTCAAGCAGACCACCATAGTCCCCGTGCCCAAGGACTCTAAGATAACCTGCCTAAATGACTACCGACCCGTAGCACTGACGTCTGTAGCCATGAAGTGCTTTGAAAGGCTGGTCATGGCTCACATCAACAGCATTATCCCCGAAACCCTTGACCCACTCCAATTTGCATACCGCCCCAACAGATCCACAGATGATGCAATATCTATTGCACTCCACACTGCCCTTTCCCACCTGGACAAGAGGAACACCTACGTGAGAATGCTATTCATTGACTACAGCTCAGCATTCAACACCATAGTGCCCTCTAAGCTCATCACTAAGCTAAGGATCCTGGGACTAAACACCTCCCTCTGCATCTGGATCCTGGACTTCCTGACAGGCCGCCCCCAGGTGGTAAGGGTAGGTAACAACACATCTGCCACACTGATCCTCAACACGGGGGCCCCTCAGGGGTGCGTGCTCAGTCCCCTCCTGTACTCTCTGTTCACCCATGACTGCATGGCCAGGCACGACTCCAACACCATCATTAAGTTTGCCGACGACACAACAGTGGTAGGCCTGATCACCGACAATGATGAGACAGCCTATAGGGAGGAGGTCAGAGGCCTGGCCGTGTGGTGCCAGGATAACAACCTCTCCCTCAACATGATCAAGACAAAGGAGATGATTGTGGACTACAGGGGGAAAAAAAGAGGACTGAGCACGCCCCCATTCTCATCGACGGGGCTGTAGTGGAACAGGTTGAGAGCGTCAAATTCCTTGGTGTCCACATCACCAACAAACTATCATGGTCCAAAAACACCAAGACAGTCGTGAAGAGGGCACGACAAAGCCTATTCCCCCTCAGGAGACTGAAAAGATTTGGCATGGGTCCTCAGATCCTCAAAAAAGTCTACAGCTGCACCATCGAGAGCATCCTGACTGGTTGCATCACCACCTGGTATGGCAACTGCTTGGCCTCCGACCGCAAAGCACTACAGAGGGTAGTGCGTACGGCCCAGTACATCACTGGGGCCAAGCTTCCTGCCATCCAGGACCTCTATACCAGGCGGTGTCAGAGGAAGGCCCTCAAAATTGTCAAAGACTCCAGCCACCCTAGTCATAGACTGTTCTCTCTGCTACCGCACGGCAAGCGGTACCGGAGTGCCAAGTCTAGGTCCAAAAGACTTCTCAACAGCTTCTACCCCCAAGCCATAAGACTCCTGAACAGCTAATCATGGCTACCCGGACTATTTGCACTGCCCCCCCACCCCATCCTTTTTACGCTGCTGCTACTCTGTTAATTATTTATGCATAGTCACTTTAACTCTACCCACATGTACATATTACTTCAACTACCTCAACTAGCCGGTGCCCCCGCACATTGACTCTGCACCGGTACCCCCCTGTATATATAGCCTCCCTACTGTTATTTTATTTTACTTCTGCTCTTTTTTTTCTCAACACTTTTTTTGTTGTTGTTGTTTTTTTTTTTTTTATAAATGCACTGTTGGTTAAGGGCTGTAAGTAATCATTTCACTGTAATGTCTGCACCTGTTGTATTCGGTGCATGTGACCAATATAATTTGATTTGATTTGATTTGAAATGATTTGAACCCACTAACCTGTGAGGCTCATCATCCATCAGACACTCAGTCAGGATGTAGCTGGTCTTCTCCCCTTCTTTGGTCAACCCCTGTCAATCAAATAACAACATCAACCCCTGTCAATCAAATAACAACATCAACCCCTGTCAATCAAATAACAACGTCAATCAAATAACAACATCAACTCCCGTCAATCAAATAACAACATCAACCCCTGTCAATCAAAGAACAACGTCAACCCCCGTCAATCAAATAACAACATCAACCCCTGTCAATCAAATAACAACGTCAACCCCTGTCAATCAAATAACAACATCAACCCCTGTCAATCAAATAACAACATCAACCCCTGTCAATCAAATAACAACATCAACCCCTGTCAATCAAAGAACAACGTCAATCAAATAACAACATCAACCCCTGTCAATCAAAGAACAACGTCAATCAAATAACAACATCAACCCCTGTCAATCAAAGAACAACGTCAATCAAATAACAACATCAACCCCTGTCAATCAAATAACAACATCAACCCCTGTCAATCAAATAACAACATCAACCCCTGTCAATCAAAGAACAACGTCAATCAAATAACAACATCAACCCCTGTCAATCAAATAACAACATCAACTCCCGTCAATCAAATAACAACATCAACCCCTGTCAATCAAATAACAACATCAACCCCCGTCAATCAAAGAACAACATCAACCCCTGTCAATCAAATAACAACATCAACCCCTGTCAATCAAAGAACAACATCAACCCCCGTCAATCAAATAACAACATCAACCCCTGTCAATCAAATAACAACATCAACCCCTGTCAATCAAAGAACAACATCAACCCCTGTCAATCAAATAACAACATCAACCCCTGTCAATCAAATAACAACATCAACCCCTGTCAATCAAATAACAACATCAACCCCTGTCAATCAAATAACAACATCAACCCCTGTCAATCAAAGAACAACGTCAACCCCTGTCAATCAAATAACAACATCAACCCCTGTCAATCAAATAACAACATCAACCCCTGTCAATCAAATAACAACATCAACCCCTGTCAATCAAATAACAACATCAACCCCTGTCAATCAAATAACAACATCAACCCCTGTCAATCAAAGAACAACGTCAATCAAATAACAACATCAACCCCTGTCAATCAAAGAACAACGTCAACCCCTGTCAATCAAATAACAACATCAACCCCTGTCAATCAAATAACAACATCAACCCCTGTCAATCAAATAACAACATCAACCCCTGTCAATCAAAGAACAACATCAACCCCTGTCAATCAAAGAACAACGTCAATCAAATAACAACATCAACCCCTGTCAATCAAATAACAATGTCAATCAAATAACAACATCAACCCCTGTCAATCAAATAACAATGTCAATCAAATAACAACATCAACCCCTGTCAATCAAATAACAACATCAACCCCTGTCAATCAAAGAACAACATCAACCCCTGTCAATCAAATAACAACATCAACCCCTGTCAATCAAATAACAACATCAACCCCTGTCAATCAAATAACAACATCCACCCCTGTCAATCAAATAACAACATCAACCCCTGTCAATCAAAGAACAACGTCAACCCCTGTCAATCAAAGAACAACATCAACCCCTGTCAATCAAATAACAACATCAACCCCTGTCAATCAAATAACAACATCAACCCCTGTCAATCAAATAACAACATCAACCCCGTCAATCAAATAACAACATCAACCCCTGTCAATCAAATAACAACATCAACCCCTGTCAATCAAATAACAACATCAACGTCAACCCCTGAGAATAAAATGTTGTGTTTGAACAACATGTAGTGAGGCTTGATTAGCGTATATAGTTCTCATATAACTAAAACAGATTGTTAGTGTACGCATGACCTCGTCCCAAGGCTAACTGAGAGAGCAGGGGGATGAGGCTAGTCTGTTGAGGTACTGTAGTGTTGTGGTGGTTGGTACTGTAGTGTTGTGGTGGTTGGTACTGTAGTGTTGTGGTGGTTGGTACTGGGTGGTTGGTACTGTAGTGTTGTGGTGGTTGGTACTGTAGTGTTGTGGTGGTTGGTACTGGGTGGTTGGTACTGTAGTGTTGTGGTGGTTGGTACTGTAGTGTTGTGGTGGTTGGTACTGTAGTGTTGTGGTGGTTGGTACTGGGTGGTTGGTACTGTAGTGTTGTGGTGGTTGGTACTGGGTGGTTGGTACTGTAGTGTTGTGGTGGTTGGTACTGTAGTGTTGTGGTGGTTGGTACTGGGTGGTTGGTACTGTAGTGTTGTGGTGGTTGGTACTGTAGTGTTGTGGTGGTTGGTACTGTAGTGTTGTGGTGGTTGGTACTGGGTGGTTGGTACTGGGTGGTTGGTACTGTAGTGTTGGGGTGGTTGGTACTGTAGTGTTGTGGTGGTTGGTACTGGGTGGTTGGTACTGTAGTGTTGTGGTGGTTGGTACTGTAGTGTTGTGGTGGTTGGTACTGTAGTGTTGTGGTGGTTGGTACTGGGTGGTTGGTACTGTAGTGTTGTGGTGGTTGGTACTGTAGTGTTGTGGTGGTTGGTACTGTAGTGTTGTGGTGGTTGGTACTGGGTGGTTGGTACTGTAGTGTTGTGGTGGTTGGTACTGGGTGGTTGGTACTGTAGTGTTGTGGTGGTTGGTACTGGGTGGTTGGTACTGTAGTATTGTGGTGGTTGGTACTGTAGTGTTGTGGTGGTTGGTACTGGGTGGTTGGTACTGTAGTGTTGTGGTGGTTGGTACTGGGTGGTTGGTACTGTAGTGTTGTGGTGGTTGGTACTGGGTGGTTGGTACTGTAGTGTTGTGGTGGTTGGTACTGGGTGGTTGGTACTGTAGTGTTGTGGTGGTTGGTACTGTAGTGTTGTGGTGGTTGGTACTGTAGTGTTGTGGTGGTTGGTACTGGGTGGTTGGTACTGTAGTGTTGTGGTGGTTGGTACTGGGTGGTTGGTACTGTAGTGTTGTGGTGGTTGGTACTGTAGTGTTGTGGTGGTTGGTACTGTAGTGTTGTGGTGGTTGGTACTGTAGTGTTGTGGTGGTTGGTACTGTAGTGTTGTGGTGGTTGGTACTGTAGTGTTGTGGTGGTTGGTACTGTAGTGTTGTGGTGGTTGGTACTGTAGTGTTGTGGTGGTTGGTACTGGGTGGTTGGTACTGTAGTGTTGTGGTGGTTGGTACTGTAGTGTTGTGGTGGTTGGTACTGGGTGGTTGGTACTGTAGTGTTGTGGTGGTTGGTACTGGGTGGTTGGTACTGTAGTGTTGTGGTGGTTGGTACTGGGTGGTTGGTACTGTAGTGTTGTGGTGGTTGGTACTGTAGTGTTGTGGTGGTTGGTACTGTAGTGTTGTGGTGGTTGGTACTGGGTGGTTGGTACTGTAGTGTTGTGGTGGTTGGTACTGTAGTGTTGTGGTGGTTGGTACTGTAGTGTTGTGGTGGTTGGTACTGTAGTGTTGTGGTGGTTGGTACTGGGTGGTTGGTACTGTAGTGTTGTGGTGGTTGGTACTGGGTGGTTGGTACTGTAGTGTTGTGGTGGTTGGTACTGGGTGGTTGGTACTGTAGTGTTGTGGTGGTTGGTACTGGGTGGTTGGTACTGTAGTGTTGTGGTGGTTGGTACCTGTAGTGTTGTGGTGGTTGGTACTGTAGTGTTGTGGTGGGTTGGTACTGTAGTGTTGTGGTGGTTGGTACTGTAGTGTTGTGGTGGTTGGGACTGGGTGGTTGGTACTGTAGTGTTGTGGTGGTTGGTACTGTAGTGTTGTGGTGGTTGGTACTGTAGTGTTGTGGTGGTTGGTACTGTAGTGTTGTGGTGGTTGGTACTGGGTGGTTGGTACTGTAGTGTTGTGGTGGTTGGTACTGTAGTGTTGTGGTGGTTGGTACTCGTAGTGTTGTGGTGGTTGGTACTGGGTGGTTGGTACTGTAGTGTTGTGGTGGTTGGTACTGGGTGGTTGGTACTGTAGTGTTGTGGTGGTTGGTACTGGGTGGTTGGTACTGTAGTAAGATTGTGGTGGTTGGTACTTGTAGTGTTGTGGTGGTTGGTACTGGGTGGTGGTATGTAGTGTTGTGGTGGTTGGTACTGGGTGGTTGGTACAAGTAGTGTTGTGGTGTGGTTGGTACTGGGTGGTTGGTACTGTAGTGTTTGTGGTGGTTGGTACCTGGGTGGTTGGTACTGTAAAAAAAAAAGTGTTGTGGTGGTTGGTACTGTAGTGTTGTGGTGGTTGGTACTGTAGTGTTGTGGTTTGGTTGGTACTGTATGTGTTGTGGTGGTTGGTACTGTAGTGTTGTGGTGGTTGGTACTGGGTGGTTTTGGTACTGTAGTGTTGTGGTGGTTGGTACTGTAGTGTTGTGGTGGTTGGTACTGGGTGGTTGGTACTGTAGTGTTGTGGTGGTTGGTACTGGGTGGTTGGTACTGTAGTGTTGTGGTGTTGGTACTGGTGGTTGGTACTGTAGTGTTGTGGTGGTTGTACTGTAGTGTTGTGGTGGTTGGTACTGTAGTGTTGTGGTGGTTGGTACTGGGTGGTTGGTACTGTAGTGTTGTGGTGGTTGGTACTGTAGTGTTGTGGTGGTTGGTACTGTAGTGTTGTGGTGGTTGGTACTGTAGTGTTGTGGTGGTTGGTACTGGGTGTTGGTACTGTAGTGTTGTGGTGGTTGGTACTGGGGTGGTTGGTACTGTAGTGTTGTGGTGGTTGGTACTGGGTGGTTGGTACTGTAGTGTTGTGGTGGTTGGTACTGGGTGGTTGGTACTGTAGTGTTGTGGTGGTTGGTACTGTAGTGTTGTGGTGGTTGGTACTGTAGTGTTGTGGTGGTTGGTACTGTAGTGTTGTGGTGGTTGGTACTGTAGTGTTGTGGTGGTTGTACTGGTGGTTGGTACTGTAGTGTTGTGGTGGTTGGTACTGTAGTGTTGTGGTGGTTGGTACTGTAGTGTTGTGGTGGTTGGTACTGTAGTGTTGTGGTGGTTGGTACTGGGTGGTTGGTACTGTAGTGTTGTGGTGGTTGGTACTGTAGTGTTGTGGTGGTCTGGTACTGTAGTGTTGTGGTGGTTGGTACTGTAAGTGTTACTGTAGGTTGGTTGGTACTGTAGGTGAGTGGTTGGTACTGTAGTGTTGTGGTGGTTGGTACTGTATATGTGTTTGTACTGGTGGTTGGTACTGTAGTGTTGTGGTGGTTGGTACTGGGTGGTTGGTACTGTAGTGTTGTGGTGGTTTGGTACTGGGGTGGTTGGTACTGTAGTGTTGTGGTGGTTGGTACTGGGTGGTTGGTACTGTAGTGTTGTGGGTTGGTACTAGAGTAATGTAGTGTTGTGGTGGTGGTACTTTGGGTGTGGTACTGTAGTGTTGTGGTGGTTGGTACTGGGTGGTTGGTACTGTAGTGTTGTGGTGGTTGGTACTGGGTGGTGGTACTGTAGTGTCTGTGGTGGTGGTACTGGGTGGTTGGTACTGTAGTGTTGTGGTGGTTGGTACTGGGTTGTGGTGGTTGGTACTGTATGTTGTGGTGGTTGGTACTGTAGTGTTGTGGTGGTTGGTACTGTAGTGTTGTGGTTTGGTACTGGGTTGGTTTGGTACTGTAGTGTTTGTGGTGGTTGGTACTGTAGTGTTGTGGTGGTTGGTTGGGTGGGTTACTGGGCCCCCCCCCCCCCGGTTGGGTACTGTAGTGTTGTGGTGGTTGGTAACTGGGTGGTTGGTACTGTAGTGTTGTGGTGGTTGGTACTTCCGGGTGGTTGGTACTGTAGTGTTGTGGTGGTTGGTACTGTAGTGTTGTGGTGGTTGGTACTGTAGTGTTGTGGTGGTTGGTACTGTAGTGTTGTGGTGGTTGGTACTGTAGTGATTGTGGTGGTTGGTTTAAAACAAAAAAACTGGGGTGGTTGGTACTGTATTGTTGTGGTGGTTTGGTACTGTAGTGTTGTGGTGGTGGGTGGTACTGGGTGGTTGGTACTGTAGTGTTGTGGTGGTAGGTACTGTAGTGTGTGGTGGTGGTACTGTAGTGTTGTGGTGGTTGGTACTGGGTGGTTGGTACTGTAGTGTTGTGGTGGTTGGTACTGTAGTGTTGTGGTGGTTGGTACTGTAGTGTTGTGGTGGTTGGTACTGTAGTGTTGTGGTGGTTGGTACTGGGTGGTTGGTACTGTAGTGTTGTGGTGGTTGGTACTGTAGTGTTGTGGTGGTTGGTACTTTTAGTGTTGTGGTGGTTGGTACTGTAGTGTTGTGGTGGTTGGTACTGTAGTGTTGTGGTGGTTGGTACTGTAGTGTTGTGGTGGTTGGTACCTGTCGTGTTGTGGTGGTTGGTACTGGGTGGTTGGTACTGTAGTGTTGTGGTGGTTGGTACTGTAGTGTTGTGGGTGGTTGGTACTGTAGTGTTGTGGTGGTTGGTACTGGGTGGTTGGTACTGTAGTGTTGTGGTGGTTGGTACTGGGTGGTTGGTACTGTAGTGTTGTGGTGGTTGGTACTGTAGTGTTGTGGTGGTTGGTACTGTAGTGGTTGTGGTGGTTGGTACTGTAGTGTTGTGGTGGTTGGTACTGTAGTGTTGTGGTGGTTGGTACTGGGTGGTGGTACTGTAGTGTTGTGGTGGTTGGTACTGTAGTGTTGTGGTGGTTGGTACTGGGTGGTTGGTACTGTAGTGTTGTGGTGGTTGGTACTGGGTGGTTGGTACTGTAGTGTTGTGGTGGTTGGTACTGGGGTGGTTGGTACTGTAGTGTTGTGGTGGTGGTACTGTAGTGTTGTGGTGGTTGGTCACTGTAGTGTTTGTGGTGGTTGGTACTGTAGTGTTGTGGTGTAGGTACCTGTAGTGTTGTGGTGGTTGGTACTGGGTGGTTGGTACTGTAGTGTTGTGGTGGTAGGATACTGTAGTGTTGTGGTGGTTGGTACTGTAGAGTTGTGGTGGTTGGTACTGTAGTGTTGTGGTGGTTGGTACTGTAGTGTTGTGGTGGTTGGTACTGTAGTGTTGTGGTGGTTGGTACTGTAGTGTTGTGGTGGTGGTACTGTAGTGTTGTGGTGTGGGTACTGTAGTGTTGTGGTGGGTGGTACTGGTGTTGGTTGGTACTGTAGTGTTGTGGTGGTTGGTACTGTAGTGTTGTGGTGTGGTACTGTAGTGTTGTGGTGGTTGGTACTGTAGTGTTGTGGTGGTTGGTACTGGGGTGGATTGGTACTGTAGTGTTGTGGTGGTTGGTACTGTAGTGTTATGGTGGTTGGTACTGTAGTGTTGTGGTGGTTGGTACTGTAGTGTTGTGGTGGTTGGTACTGGGTGGTTGGTACTGTAGTGTTATGGTGGTTGGTACTGGGTGGTTGGTACTGTAGTGTTGTGGTGGTTGGTACTGTAGTGTTGTGGTGGTTGGTACTGTAGTGTTGTGGTGGTTGGTACTGGGTGGTTGGTACTGTAGTATTGTGGTGGTTGGTACTGTAGTGTTGTGGTGGTTGGTACTGTAGTGTTGTGGTGGTTGGTACTGGGTGGTTGGTACTGTAGTGTTGTGGTGGTTGGTACTGTAGTGTTGTGGTGGTTGGTACTGGGTGGTTGGTACTGTAGTGTTGTGGTGGTTGGTACTGTAGTGTTGTGGTGGTTGGTACTGTAGTGTTGTGGTGGTTGGTACTGTAGTGTTGTGGTGGTTGGTACTGTAGTGTTGTGGTGGTTGGTACTGTAGTGTTGTGGTGGTTGGTACTGTAGTGTTATGGTGGTTGGTACTGTAGTGTTGTGGTGGTTGGTACTGGGTGGTTGGTACTGTAGTGTTGTGGTGGTTGGTACTGTAGTGTTGTGGTGGTTGGTACTGGGTGGTTGGTACTGTAGTGTTGTGGTGGTTGGTACTGTAGTGTTGTGGTGGTTGGTACTGTAGTGTTGTGGTGGTTGGTACTGGGTGGTTGGTACTGTAGTGTTGTGGTGGTTGGTACTGTAGTGTTGTGGTGGTTGGTACTGTAGTGTTGTGTTGGTTGGTACTGGGTGGTTGGTACTGTAGTGTTGTGGTGGTTGGTACTGTAGTGTTGTGGTGGTTGGTACTGTAGTGTTGTGGTGGTTGGTACTGTAGTGTTGTGGTGGTTGGTACTGTAGTGTTGTGGTGGTTGGTACTGTAGTGTTGTGGTGGTTGGTACTGTAGTGTTGTGGTGGTTGGTACTGTAGTGTTATGGTGGTTGGTACTGGGTGGTTGGTACTGTAGTGTTGTGGTGGTTGGTACTGGGTGGTTGGTACTGTAGTGTTGTGGTGGTTGGTACTGTAGTGTTATGTTGGTTGAGGTGTGGCTCATGTGGTTTTTATATCATTTCTAACCTGTACTGGCTGCTCATCCCTCCAGACCATGGCCTCTCCATCACTCTCCCAGCGCAGATGGACCTGCTTCCCTCTCCAGGATTCTGGTATCCTCAGAGATACTTTAAACCAGCATGTCCACCATCTGCCATAAAACATTACTATTCATATTAGTTTGTTTGTTCGTTCACTGGTTTGTTCGTTCTTTCACACGCTCATTCACTGATTCAAAAACTCACTCCACTAACTCAGTTACTCACTCACTCATTCATTAATTTCATTCATTGTAGAGAAGTGGTATTTAACCAAATATAATGTTTGAAGAGGGCTATAAAATCCTCCAGTCCTTACGTAGGTCCAAAGGTATCACCAACTTGATATGGCTCAAAGTTCTGTTTGACAGCCTCTGGGAATGGGATCCGTTTCTGTGACAGGGAGGAGGAGAGGGACTCCAGGGGACAGGTGTCTCCATATAGCCTGGAAAGAAGAAGTCGTGTTGTCAGAAACATGTTTTACATGACCAAGAGTACCATAAGGTGCTGTCATCACTAGACCCAGAAGGAACAGAGAACCTATTACAAGGAGCAGTGTGCCTCTCTTCGCTTCGGTGCATGCATACATTTTTTGCACAATAAATATAACTTTCATCTGACCAACAAAACAGAGCTAGTTAGCAGGCTAATTGAGTGGGTAATGGGCATGCATTTTATTGCGCTTGACTGCTAGCTAAGTAATGCCATTTACCTTCCCCTAAGGTTGCAGTCGGTGAAATAAATCTCAGATATGAATTTCTCAGCTCGTTCCAGAAGAGTCCGTCGGTTCTTCAGTACCGGTTGATGATACATTGCTAATAATCACTCTGGTCAACGTTTGAAGAATCAATGAATAATCCACTGTTTCGTGGAGTTCAGAGAAGCAACAAGGAACGAACTACGCGGACCCGGAAGTACAATAGAAATACAATTGTTGTCCTTACATAGATCAGTCGCTAGATGTCGCTGTTGTTAACATGCCACTACCCTCCAAGGCCTATGATTAGCCCCTAATATCATACTATTTTGGGGGTAAGTAATTCATAATTGAATGATATGAGAAATAATATCAAATGTCAACATTTATTTATAGTTATCTTATTCAGGTAAAATCTGACCACTAGCACCGAGAGGCAGTGTGCACCATTTCCATGACCTTTAGGGTCTTTCCAAAATCAGAAGTGCATCTGTAGCTGGTACATGTTATCGTCTGTAGCTGGTACATGTTATCGTCTGTAGCTGGTACATGTTATAGGGCGGCGTTGTCCGGGTTTTGTTCCGGGTTAGGGGAGGCCGTCATTGTAAATAAGAAAGTGTTCTTAACTGACTTGCCTGGTTAAATAAAGGTTAAATAAACAATACAATTATAATAATCTGTAGCTGGTACATGTTTTAAAGAACAACATACACTTAACAAAAACATAAACGCAACATGAGTCAAGATCACTTTCTGAGTCAAAATGAAAGCCGAAATCTACTGCTCAGATTTAAAAAAAAAAACATAACTTAAAAAATGTAAGCCTATACAACATTACCAATTAAAACCAGTTCTGCTAATAATAACGATGCAAGCTTATCGAAACACTTTGCTATACTCAATCAATGCATCTGTAGTGCTGATGGCATATAAAGCTTACACAGCTTATAAAGGTGTTGAACAAAGTGATAACAACGCCTAATAACAACTTCAACATGAACTTACTCATAAGAACAGCAGCTGTTTGCTGTATTAGTTGAGTCCCTAGTCATGGTTTCAGAGTATCAACGAGGGGACTGAGTGGCGCAGTGGTCTAAGGCGCTGCATCGCAGTGCTAGAGGCGTCACTACAGACCCGGGTTCACAGTATCAACGAGGGGACTGAGTGGCGCAGTGGTCTAAGGCGCTGCATCTCAGTGCTAGAGGCGTCACTACAGACCCGGGTTCACAGTATCAACGAGGGGACTGAGTGGCGCAGTGGTCTAAGGCGCTGCATCGCAGTGCTAGCGGCGTCACTACAGACCCGGGTTCACAGTATCAACGAGGGGACTGAGTGGCGCAGTGGTCTAAGGCGCTGCATCGCAGTGCTAGAGGCGTCACTACAGACCCGGGTTCACAGTATCAACGAGGGGACTGAGTGGCGCAGTGGTCTAAGGCGCTGCATCGCAGTGCTAGAGGCGTCACTACAGACCCGGGTTCAATCCCAGGCTGTATCACAACCGGCCGTGATCGGGAGTCCCATAGGGCGGCGCACAATTGGCCCAGCATCGTTGGAGTAGGGCTCGGCTTGGGTAGGCTGTCATTGTAAATAAGAATTTGTTACTTACTGACTTGCCTGGTTAAATAAAATAAACTTTGCTGTGCGTTCGAGGCTTCTTTCTATGGCACGAGGAAATTGTGATCTGAGCTATCTGATTGGCCAGCGGTAGGCCTATAGGTGCACTTGATTTGCTCTCTGGGCCTGCCGGGTAGGCGGAGTTCTACCTTCAGCCACATTAAATGGTTCAAATGGAACACTTTGCCTAGTTAACAACTACTACAACGTTAGTTCTGCTGAATCAAACGCACCTTTCGACACAGAGTGAAATTAATAAATAGGAACGAAAGGCTTTATTGTTGTAGTTTTTTTCCAGACATGTTTGGTGATCGACTGGGAATGCCTTGGAGATCGACTGGGAATGCCTTGGAGATCGACCAGCTGATCGCGATAGACCGGTTGGTGACCACTGATGTAAAGTGTTGGTCCCATTTTTCATGAGCTGAAATAAAAGATCCCAGAAATGTTCCACAGGCACAAAAAGCTTATTTCTCTAAAATCTTGTACACACATTTGTTTATATCCCTGTTAGTGAGCATTTCTCATTTGCAAAGATAATCCATCCACCTGACAGGTGTGGCATATCAAGAAGCTGATTAAACAGCATGATCATTACACAGGTGCACCTTGTGCTGGGGACAATAAAAGGCCACTCTAAAAAGGCCACAGATGTCTCAAGTTTTGAGGGAGCGTGTAATTGGCATGTTGACTGCAGGAATGTCCACCAGAGCTGTTGCCAGAGAATTTAATATGAATTTCTCTACCATAAGCCGCCTCCAACGTCATTTTAGAGAATTTGGCAGTATATCCAACCGGCCTCACAATCGCAGACCACATGTATGGCGTTGTGTGAGCGAGTGGTTTGCTGATGTCAATGTTGTGAACAGAGTGCCCCGTGGTGGTGGTGGGGTTATGGTATGGGCAGGTATGGGCAGGTATAAGCTACGGACAACGAACACAATTG
This sequence comes from Coregonus ussuriensis, assembly GCA_031479575.1. NCBI lineage: Eukaryota > Metazoa > Chordata > Actinopteri > Salmoniformes > Salmonidae > Coregonus > Coregonus ussuriensis. Next base: position 6,848,115 of record CM062498.1, on the reverse strand, counting down.
CATTTTATCGATGGCAATTTGAATGAACAGAGATACCATTGATGAGATCCTGAGGCCCATTGACGTGCCATCCATCACCTCATGTTTCAGCATGACAATGCACGGCCCCCATGTCGCAAGGATCTGTACACAATTCCTGGAAGCTGAAAATGTCCCAGTTCTTCCATGGCCTGCATACTCACCAGACATGTCACCCTTTGAGCATGTTTAGGATGCTCTGGATCGACATGTACGACAGCGTGTTCCAGTTCCCACCAATATCAAGCAACTTCGCACAGCCATTGAAGAGGAGTGGGATAACATTCCACAGGCCACAATCAACAGCCTGATCAACTCTATGTGAAGGAGATGTGTCGCGCTGCATGAGGCAAATGGTGGTCCCACCAGATACTGACTGGTTTTCTGTTCCATGCCCCTAACTATTTTTTAAGGTATCTGTGACCAACAGATGCATATCTGTATTCCCAGTCATGTGAAACCCATAGATTAGAGCCTAATGAATTTATTTCAATTGACTGATTTCCTTATTGAACTGTATCTCAGTAAAATCTTTGAAATTGTTGCATGTTGCGTTTGTATTTTTGTTCAGTATAGTTTTAATAATCAGATTCTTCATCAAAATAATCACTCAAATGTTTACAAAAATATAACCCAAAGTAACAAGGTCCCAACGTGATCCCACTTCGAATGACATGTGTCTTATAAAGGCTTCATAAAGCCTTTATAAACACTACATAAATGTGTTACAAAGCATCTTTAACCGTGTGTCATGCTCTATAAAGGGTTCATAAATGTGGCATAACTGTGTGACATAACCATTAATGTCAAATGTGACATAACCCTGTGCTTTATAAAGGGTGGTATAAGCACTGCTTAATAAAGGCCTTATAAATCATATTAAATTGAGGCTTCACAAAGCATTTATAACCCTGTCATGCATCTTGGTAGAGCATTGCAACTCCAGGATAGTGGGTTCGATTCCCGGGGCCATCCATATGTAAAAATGTATTCACGCATGACTGTAAGTCGCTTTGGATAAAAGTGTCTGCTAAACTGTATATATTATATGATATTATATTTTACTAAAACATTTCTAGGATGGCCCAACCTCTTTCCCTGTTGGGTGCATAGTCAATATTGGACCTGACCTCAACTTCCCCCAGAATGCTGTGCTACAGGATGACATACGCTAAAGTCGAAAGGTCTTTTAAAATCCGTGTTTATTTTTTTGCCTAATTCATTTTTTTACCTAAATTGAGTTTTCTCTGTTTTGTTTTTCCAGGTTTCAGATTTTCCCAATTTCTTTGTGGTTTCACACTTTAAAAAAAAAAGAAGAGAAAAACAACTATATTTTATTTTCACAACACAGAAAAAATAAGCACATCATGACTTTTCAGATCTGGGGAAAATCTAAGAAATTGTAGTTTTTGTTGTGTAGTTACCCTTTAATTCAGTCCTGCCCTGTTGTCTGGTTAGCATTGTTTCTGTAGCTCAGTAAGCCGTGATGAGTTGCCAATCAAATGCCACTGGACAAAAATTAGTAAGTTAACCTTTATTTATTGTAATTTAAATTAATTTGTAGTAGTTAAGTGTTGAGTTAGATTACATAACCACCTCAATTGTTATTTCAAATAATTTTGGTGACTTCACAGCAATAGCTAGCAGGCTTAGCTAAATAAAAATCCCCTTAGATACAGCCACGTCTCAGCCACGTCTCACAGCCACGTCTCACAGCCACGTCTCACAGCCACGTCTCACAGCCACGTCTCACAGTCACGTCATCAGATTAGTAAATGAAAGAGGAATATAATACGAATTGAATGGAGTTTCTGGTGAAGCACAGAAATGCCTTTATCCAGATGTGACCAAGGCATTTCCTCACAGACCTGCTAACCTTCTTAGTTGTTACTTTAAGGTTGGAACCAACATGCAGTACCTCCAGCAGGCAGAGAGGCAAGAATCATTTGTCCTCCAGCTCAGGGACAAGCTGCACTATTCACAGCCCTGTGTAATGTTTAATGTAATTGCATTGCAGGACTTGTTGGAACTTCATGTATTTGTATTGTTTTAAAAATGTACAAATAAAATGAAATGTATAGTTTAAACACGTCTTTAATGTTTATTTGTTTTAGCTGTTAGTGATCATTCCCTAAGTGTTAATACTTTGTGTTTACATCAATAAGCATTTATACATGTGTTATAAATGACCAAAGGGGTCTGCCCTTATAGTCAGTACAGTATCATATGATACAAAGCATTTATGTACAATATCAATTATAAAAATATATACACTACCAGTCAAAAGTTTGGACGGACCTACTCATTTTGTCACGATCGTCGTAGGGAATAGACCAAGGCGCAGCGTGATGAACGAACATGGTTAACTTTATTATCTTTAGTGATAATAGACAACAATCAACAAAACAAGAAACGACTCGTGAAGTCCACGGTAACAATGACCAACACGGAACAAAAACCCACAAACACAAAGGGAAAACAGACAGTTTAAATATGGCTCCCAATCAGAGACAACCAACGACAGCTGACACTCGTTGCCTCTGATTGGGAGTCACTCTAGCCAACATAGAAATAGAAGAACTAGAACCCCCAACATAGAAATATACCACATAGAATGAACACACCCTGGCTCAACATATAGAGTCCCAGAGCCAGGGTGTGACACATTTAAGGGTTTTTCTTTATTTTTACTATTTTCTACATTGTAGAATAATAGTGAAGACATCAAAACCGTGAAATAACACATATGGAATCATGTAGTAAACAAAAAAAGTGTTAGACGTAGAGAAAATTGTCAATGCTAAAATAAATGTGTAAATTGGCAAAACAGAGAGGTTCTTGACCATCTTTTGGCAGGTCAAGGGGTCAAGGGGTCAAGGGGTCAATCATTGGCAATGAATGTTGGACTTTTGTCCCGGATCATCACTCTTCTAATGTGACTGATCTTGCCGAATACATTGTCATTGTTGCTAAGAATAATTAGCCAAAACCACAATTGCAGCGTGTGTTTTTTGTTTATTAACATGCTGTAAGGATCTCTGCTGGTAAGATTTAAGTAGCTATCATGTTTTCTGCTCCTCCAGAGGATGGTGAAACTAATGAGCTGCCAACTTTGGTTGAGCTCCCATTTCACCCTGTAGATATGGACGATGATTAATGATTGAAGGTTGTTTTCGTTTATCAAGTTGAGGGTAAACTTCCATTATGTGGAACACCGAGCACCAACCTTTTGAAGGTCTTAGCAGAATTGTTAAACATTTTACATTTACGTCATTTAGCAGACACTCTTATCCAGAGCGACTTACAGTTAGTGAGTGCATACATATTTTTATTTATTTTTTATACTGGCCCCCCGTGGGAATCGAACCCACAACCCTGGCGTTGCAAACACCATGCTCTACCAACTGAGCTACATCCCTGCCGGCCATTCCCCTACCCTGGACGATGCTGGGCCAATTGTGCGCCGCACCATGGGTCTCCCGGTCGCGGCCGGCTACGACAGAGCCTCAACAGGGTTTTATATTTTGACTAAGTTGATGTCCAAGGGACAGTTTGTCACGATCGTCGGATACAGAGGACCAAGGCGCAGCGTGGAAGGTGAACATATTTATTAAATAATGGTTATACGAACAAAACAACAAATGATACGTGACGTCCAAAGGTGCAAAACACAAACCTACACAGGAACAAGATCCCACAAACACTGGGAAACATTACGCGAAACATACTGGGGGAAAACCACCTGACTAAATATGGTTCCCAATCAGAGACAACCAGCCACAGCTGATACACGTTGCCTCTGATTGAGAACCACACTGGCCAACATAGAAACACAATACTAGAACAAACACAAACGAAAACTCACACCCTGGCTCAACATACTAGAGTCCCCAGAGCCAGGGCGTGACACAGTTAGTGAAAAACATAGGTCAATCCAACCCGATTGTGGTAAGAGATATGGAAACAATGGTTAACATTGAGAGATTTAATCACCTCTGAATCCACAGATCCCTTGTGTGCGTGTAGTTTTGATCCCATGAATAGAAGTATAACCTTTAGCTTTATTATGATTCATTATAATGATGTAATTTGATAGAACCTCCTTTTGAGGTCAAATCTAATGCTTACTTTAATTTCTGTGTTCATGCAAGTGACTGATTGAACGAATCCTCACTTATCAGTATCAGCAATTTGGCAGTACGCCCAGACCTTATTTTGTATTTGAGAACGAACAATATCTCAGTTTCAATGTCTCAGCTTAGAGAGAAGAAGCCTCGTGAGAATTTCCACGACACTGTCATCAAGGCAAAGGGTGGCTACTTTGAAGAATCTAGAATCTAAAATACAGTTGAAGTCGGAAGTTTACATACACCTTAGCCAAATACATTTCAACTCAGTTTTTCACAATTCCTGACATTTAATCCTAGTAAAAATTCCCTGTTTTAGGTCAGTTAGGATCACCACTTTATTTTAAGAATAATAGTAGAGAGAATTATTTATTTCAGCTTTTATTTCTTTCATCACATTCCCAGTGGGTCAGAAGTTTACATACACTCAATTAGTATTTGGTAGCATTGCCTTTAAATTGTTTAACTTGGGTCAAACGTTTCGGGTAGCCTTCCACAAGCTTCCCACAATAAGTTGGGTGAATTTTGGCCCATTCCTCCTGACAGAGCTGGTGTAACTGAGTCAGGTTGTAGGCCTCCTTGCTCGCACACGCTTTTACAGTTCTGGCGACAGATTTTCTATAGGATTGAGGTCAGGGCTTTGTGATGGCCACTCCAATACCTTGACTTTGTTGTCCTTAAGCCATTTTGCCACAACTTTGGAAGTATGCTTGGGGTCATTGTCCATTTGGAAGACCCATTTGCGACCAAGCTTTAACTTCCTGACTGATGTCTTGAGATGTTGCTTCAATATATCCACATAATTTTCCTTCCTCATGATGCCATCTATTTTGAGAAGTGCACCAGTCCCTCCTGCAGCAAAGCACCCCCACAGCATGATGCTGCCACGGTTGGGATGGTGTTATTCGGCTTGCAAGCCCCCCTTTTTTCCTCCAAACATAACTATGGTCATTATGGGCAAACAGTTCTATTTTTGTTTCATCAGACCAGAGGACATTTCTCCAAAAAGTACGATCTTTGTCTCCATGTGCAGTTGCAAACCTTAGTCTGGCTTTTTTAATGGTGGTTTTGGAGCAGTGGCTTCTTCCTTGCTGAGCGGCATTTCAGGTTATGTTGATATAGGACTTGTTTTACTGTGGATATAGATACTTTTGTACCCGTTTCCTCCAGCATCTTCACAAGGTCCTTTGCTGTTGTTCTGGGATTGATTTGCACTTTTCTCACCAAAGTACGTTCATCTCTAGGAGACAGAACGCATCTCCTTCCTGAGCGGTATGACGGCTGCGTGGTCCCATGGTGTTTATACTTGCGTATTATTGTTTGTACAGATGAACGTGGTACCTTCAGGCATTTGGAAATTGCTCCCAAGGATGAACCAGACTTGTGGAGGTCTACCATTTTTTTTTCTGAGGTCTTGGCTGATTTCTTTTCATTTTCCCATGATGTCAAGCAAAGAGGCACTGAGTTTGAAGGTAGGCCTTGAAATACATCCACATGTACACCTCCAATTGACTCAAATTATGTCAATTAGCCTATCAGAAGCTTCTAAAGCTTCTCATTTTCTGGAATTTTCCAAGCTGTTTAAAGGCACAGTCAACTTAGTGTATGTAAACTTCTGACCCACTGGAATTGTGATACAGTGAATTATAAGTGAAAAAATCTGTCTGTAAACAATTGTTGGAAAAATTACTTGTGTCATGCACAAAGTAGATGTCCTAACCGACTTGCCAAAACTATAGTTTGTTAACAAGACATTTGTGGAGTGATTGAAAAACAAGTTTTAATGACTCCAACCAGTGTATGTAAACTTCCGACTTCAACTGTATATTTTGATTTGTTTAACACTTTTTTTGTTACTACATGATTCCATATGTGTTATTTCATAGTTTTGATGTCTTCACTATTATTCTACAATGTAGAAAACAGTACAAATAAAGAAAAACCCTGGAATGAGAAGGTGTGTCCAAACTTTTAACTGGTTCTGTAGGTGTTATAAATGACCGAAGGGGTCTGACTTTAAATTAAATAGAGCGTCATGCGATGTAGTCTTTATAGATGTGTTATGAATGACCGAAGGTGTCTGACTTCAAACTAAGTATTACAGGACCCTACATAAACACTACATAAACAGGTTATTAACGTTCTGCTGATTTATGAAGGTTCTCTCATGATCCACAGGTTACTGCAGAGTGTGAGAGGATCCAGAAGAAAGACACATTTCTTTAGGTTGGGGGGCTTTTCATCAAGGTGAGTGTTTCCCCCTTCTGATAACCAGGTGGCGAATCGCATCTCTGCATGTCTGGCAGACATATCAGTATGGATGACGGATCACCACCTCAAGCTGAACCCTGGCAAGACGGAGCTGCTCTTCCTCCCGGGGAAGGACTGCCCGTTCCATGATCTCGCCATCACGGTAGACAACTCCGCTGTGTCCTCCTCCCAGAGTGCGAAGAGCCTAGGCGTGACCCTGGACAACACCCTGTCGTTCTCCGCCAACATCAAGGCGGTGACCCGCTCCTGCAGGTTCATGCTCTACAACATTCGGAGAGTGCGACCCTGCCTTACACAGGAAGCGGCGCAGGTCCTGGTCCAGGCACTTGTCATCTCCCGTCTGGACTACTGCAACTCGCTGTTGGCTGGGCTCCCTGCCTGTGCCATTAAACCCCTACAACTCATCCAGAATGCCGCAGCCCGTCTGGTGTTCAACCTTCCCAAGTTCTCTCACGTCACCCCCCTCCTCCGCACACTCCACTGGCTTCCAATTGAAGCTCGCATCCGCTACAAGACCATGGTGCTTGCCTTTGGAGCAGTGAGGGGAACGGCACCCCTGTACCTTCAGGCTCTGATCAGTCCCTACACCCAAACGAGGACATTGCGTTCATCCACCTCTGGCCTGCTGGCTCCCCTTCCTCTGCGGAAGCACAGCTCCCGCTCAGCCCAGTCAAAACTGTTCGCTGCTCTGGCACCCCAATGGTGGAACAAGCTCCCTCACGACGCCAGGACAGCGGAGTCACTCACCACCTTCCGGAGACATTTGAAACCCCACCTCTTTAAGGAATACCTGGGATAGGCTAAAGTATTCCTTCTAACCCCCCCCCCCCCCCCCCCCCCCCCCCCCCCCCCCCCAAATTGTAAAGTGGTTATCCCACTGGCTATAGGGTGAACGCACCAATTTGTGAGTCGCTCTGGCTAAGAGCGTCTGCTAAATGACGTTAATGTGCCCTTGAGCAAGGCACTTAACCCTAATTGCTCCTGTAAGTCGCTCTGGTTAAGAGCGTCTGCTAAATGACTAAAATGTAAAATGTAAATGTAAATGTTTCTTGGTGTACCGTCCTCCCCAGGCTATTGAACACACAGCACATATAACCCTGGGAGATCAACCAATCAGAGATGGTCTTAGTGGGAGTGACCATAGAGTTCTATAGGAGTGCATGACCACTTCACCACAACATGTCACCCTGTATGGGAACGAGATGAGGTGTAATATGACCAACATGTCACCCTATATGGGAACGAGATGAGGTGTAATATGACCAACATGTCACCCTTTATAAAGCACGTTTATATCATATTCAACATAGTGGGTTATGTCACATTTGACATTGGGTGATTATGTCACACAGTTATGCCCCATTTATAAACCCTTTATAGAGCATGACATATGGTTATAGATGATTTATAACACATTTATGTAGTGCTTATGAAGGCATTATGAAGGCTTTATGAAACCGTTATAAGCTGAACGTAATTTAAAGCAGGACCATAAACATCCAAGAATGACGTTTCTAAAACCTTTATTGTGGGTCAAAGTGCAGTTCCTGACAACATTACTGTCTTTTTCACAAAATATCAACACGATTCCGAGGATCAGCTGATACCTGCTGCGGTACTTCCCATTGGCTACTCATCTGTCTTCGGGTCATACCAGATCCAGTTGTAACGAGCTGCAGATTATTATACGCATGCATTACTAATCTATTGACACCAGATGTCTTCGGGTCATACCAGATCCAGTTGTAACGAGCTGCAGATTATTATACGCATGCATTACTAATCTATTGACACCAGATGTCTTCGGGTCATACCAGATCCAGTTGTAACGAGCTGCAGATTATTATACGCATGCATTACTAATCTGTTGACACCAGATGTCTTCGGGTCATACCAGATCCAGTTGTAACGAGCTGCAGATTATTATACGCATGCATTACTAATCTATTGACACCAGATGTCTTCGGGTCATACCAGATCCAGTTGTAACGAGCTGCAGATTATTATACGCATGCATTACTAATCTATTGACACCAGATGTCTTCGGGTCATGCCAGATCCAGTTGTAACGAGCTGCAGATTATTATACGCATGCATTACTAATATATTACAGTGTTCATTTCCGCTTAATGGTGGTATGTCAACATCTCATAACAAAAAATGTCAGAACAAGCGATCGGCCTAGTCTGTGGTAAACACCAAACCAAAAAAATGGCATCAAGATTTTGCCTTGTGAGGGAGTGGCATCCTACAGTGGTGTCTCAGTGATGTACAGCATCCTACAGTGGTGTCTCAGTGATGTATAGTGTCCTACAGTGGTGTCTCAGTGATGTATAGCGTCCTACAGTGGTGTCTCTGTGATGTACAGCGTCCTACAGTGGTGTCTCAGTGATGTATAGCGTCCTACAGTGGTCTCTCAGTGGTGTCTCAGTGATGTACAGCGTCCTACAGTGGTGTCTCTGTGATGTATAGCGTCCTACAGTGGTGTCTCTGTGATGTATAGCGTCCTACAGTGGTGTCTCTGTGATGTATAGCATCCTACAGTGGTGTCCCAGTGATGTATAGCGTCCTACAGTGGTGTCTCTGTGATGTATAGCGTCCTACAGTGGTGTCCCAGTGATGTATAGCGTCCTACAGTGGTGTCCCAGTGATGTATAGCGTCCTACAGTGGTGTCCCAGTGATGTATAGCGTCCTACAGTGGTGTCCCAGTGATGTACAGCATCCTACAGTGGTGTCTCTGTGATGTATGGCGTCCTACAGTGGTGTCTCTGTGATGTATAGCGTCCTACAGTGGTGTCCCAGTGATGTATAGCATCCTACAGTGGTGTCTCAGTGATGTATAGCATCCTACAGTGGTGTCTCTGTGATGTATAGCGTCCTACAGTGGTGTCTCAGTGAGGTCACAGTGAGGTCACAGTCAGGTCACAGTGAGGTCACAGTGAGGTCACAGTCAGGGGAGGTCTCATCAGTCCATTTCACCATCCTACAGAATAGTGTTGCTAGGCTACAGTAGAATACAGTCTGTCTGACAGAAGGTCCCAGTTAGGCTTGGGAGGGAGGGAGTTGACCAGAGTCTCATGACCAAGCGAGGCAGTCAGGGAGAGGTCAGCCCACGTGCAGCAGAGTGCCGGGGAACAAAGGCCTTTTCTCAGTCTGAACAGTATTATATAGTTCTCAGCCTGGACGGTATTATATAGTTCTCAGTCTGGACAGTATTATATAGTTCTCAGTCTGGACGGGGAGACTATCATACCGTCCTCGGCCGGGAAACTATTATTCCCAGGGACGGGAAGGGACTGTTCCTGTGCTGCTCAGCCTCTTATTAAGAGCTCTATGACCCTGCTGTAAGTACAGGGTGGGTATGATGTGACCATGATGTGGTGAGGCCCTTCTCTCTCCAGACCAGCAGACCTAGGCCACCCGGACATCAGTGGCCCTCAGCCCGATCCTAACCCCTCGTTCTCAGCCCTGCGCACGCTCTTCATCCCCCTATTGTTTGGATTGCGGTTTTTCCTTTCCACAATGTCTGGAGTGGATGGTTATAATGGTGGGTCAAAGAGGACAGATCTGGTCAGGAGTGGTCAGGGAGAAAGCCAAAGGGGAGAAAACAGATGTCATGGTCACTGGTCAGATTTGACCTGAGAATCTGGTCATCACAGCTCTCAGCTCCAACCCTGGCCTTCTCAGCCTGTCAGGAAACACTGCTGCTAGACATGCTGAGCCATAGAGATGCATTAAGTTACTATTTAATATTAGGGGAGAGTGGGGAAAGTTGAGCCATTATTTACATCCTTCAAGGGAAATACAGTTTTCTTTCTAACAAAGATATCTCCATATATTTCAGGATGTTGTGTATCCCTGGAAATGATCTGAATTCATGTAAACATTACAGTTTTGAAAACATAGCTTATCCAAAAAAAAGTGGTCTCTTGACACAAATTACCCCGGGTATGGAGTACGTTGAGCTGTGGGACAGGTTAAGGGTATGGAGTACGTTGAGCTGTGGGACAGGTTAAGGGTATGGAGTACGTTGAGCTGTGGGACAGGTTAAGGGTATGGAGTATGTTGAGCTGTGGGACAGGTTAAGGGTATGGAGTACGTTGAGCTGTGGGACAGGTTAAGGGTATGGAGTACATTGAGCTGTGGGACAGGTTAAGGGTATGGAGTACGTTGAGCTGCGGGACAGGTTAAGGGTATGGAGTACGTTGAGCTGTGGGACAGGTTAAGGGTATGGAGTACGTTGAGCTGTGGGACAGGTTAAGGGTATGGAGTACGTTGAGCTGTGGGACAGGTTAAGGGTATGGAGTGCGTTGAGCTGTGGGACAGGTTAAGGGTATGGAGTACGTTGAGCTGTGGGACAGGTTAAGGGTATGGAGTACGTTGAGCTGTGGGACAGGTTAAGGGTATGGAGTACGTTGAGCTGCGGGACAGGTTAAGGGTATGGAGTACGTTGAGCTGCGGGACAGGTTAAGGGTATGGAGTACGTTGAGCTGTGGGACAGGTTAAGTTACACCACCTACACATTTCTGTACTGAATAAAATATTACCACTATCTTTTTAAAACCAAGTCTGTCTTTATTTCCCAAACACAATCACAATTGCTTTTTTGTCTTATAATAATTTTAAGCATCTATTATCACCTAACACTTTTAACATGGGTCCTGTTGTTACCTCATATCAATGCCTTGCATCACACCTGGGAAGAAAACACTTCAATTTGCTCAACTTGCCATTGGCTCAACCATTGGCTCAACCATTGGCTCAACCATTGGCTCAACCATTGGCTCAACCATTGGCTCAACCATTGGTTCAACCATTGGCTCAACCATTGGCTCAACCATTGGCTCAACCATTGGCTCAACCATTGGCTCAACCATTGGCTCAACCATTGGCCCAACTTACCCCACGGCCATTGGCTGAACTTAACCCAAGGCAAACATTTTGACTCTATTAGCCCACACAGCTACAGGGATTCCCTTTCATGCTAGGTTCAGGACGTCATATTGAAGCTTATAGAGACCCCAACTGATGTTTAGAACAATCTTAAAAGTATTTACTTTGGTTGAGATACAAGCATCATGAAACCCCTAACAAGCATTTTGCTACAACAACCATTTTGCTACACCCGCAATAACATCTGGTAAATATGTGTATGTGACCAATGAAATTTGATTTGAACACAATCAATTCATTTGATTTGGTGAAAATATATACTATATATACAAAAGTATGTGGACACCCCGTTGCTGACAGGTGTATAAAATCGAGCACACAGCCATGCGATCTCCATAGACAAACAGTGGCAGTAGAATGGCCTTACTGAAGAGCTCAGTGACTTTCAACGTGGCACCGTCATAGGATGCCTCCTTTCCAACAAGTCAGTTTGTCAAATTTCTGCCCTGCTAGAGCTGCCCCGGTCAACTGTAAGTGCTGTTATTGTGAAGTGGAAACGTCTAGGAGCAACAAAAGCTCAGCCGTGAAGTGGTAGGCCACACAAGCTCACAGAACGGGACCGCCGAGTACTGAAGTGCGCAGTGCATAAAAATAGTCTGTCCTCGGTGGCAACACTCACTACTGTGTTCCAAACTGCCTCTGGAAGCAACGTCAGCACAATAATTGTTCGTCGGGAGCTTCATGAAATGGGTTTCCATGGCTGAGCTGCCACACACAAGCCTAAGATCACCATATGCAATGCCAAGCGTCGGCTGGAGTGGTGTAAAGCTTGCGGCCATTGGACTCTGGAGCAGTGGAAACACATTCTATGGAGTGATGAATCACGCTTCACGATCTGGCAGTCCGACGGACTAATCTGGGTTTGGCGGATGCCAGGAGAACGCTACCTTCCCCAATGCATAGTGCCAACTGTAAAATTTGGTGGAGGAGGAAGAATGGTCTGGGGCTGTTTTTCATGGTTCGGGCTAGGGCCCTTAGTTCCAGTGAAGGGAAATATTAACGCTACAGCATACAATGACATCCTAGATGATACTGTGCTTCCAACTTTGTGGCAACAGTTTGGGAAGGCTCTTTCCTGTTTCAGCATGGCAATTCCCCCGTGCACAAAGCGAGGTCCATACAGAAATGGTTTGTCAAGATCGGTATGGAAGAACTTGACTGGCCTGCACAGAGCCCTGACCTCAACCCCATCGAACACCTTTGGGATGAATTGGAATGCCGACCGCGAGCCAGGCCTAATCGCCCAACATCAGTGCCCGACCTCACTAATGCTTGTGGCTGAATGGAAGCAAGTCCCCACAGTAATGTTCCAACATCTAGTGGAAAGCCTTCCCAGAAGAGTGGAGGCTGTTATAGCAGCAAAGGGGGGACCAACTCCATATTAATGCCCATGATTTTGGAATGAGATGTTTGACGGGCAGGTGTCCACATACTTTTGGCTATGTAGTGTATTTTAGGGACCTAAGTTGCTTACCACTTTTCCATGTGGTTTCTTCCTTTACAGACTCCATGAAATTATGACATCTTCCTAAATATTTGGTCAAATGATACATTTTGTGTATTTCCAAGAAACAAGGGTGGCTCAACTCCCCCTTTGGCTCAACTCCCCCCTTTGGGTCAACTCCCCCCTTTGGGTCAACTCCCCCCTTTGGGTCAACTACCCCCTTTGGGTCAACTCCCCCCTTTGAGTCAACTCCCCCCTTTGGGTCAACTACCCCCTTTGGGTCAACTACCCCCTTTGGGTCAACTCCCCCCTTTGGGTCAACTTACCCCTTTGGGTCAACTCCCCCCTTTGGGTCAACTTACCCCTTTGAGTCAACTCCGCCCTTTGGGTCAACTTACCCCTTTGAGTCAACTCCCCCCTTTGGGTCAATTTACCCCTTTGGGTCAACTCCCCCCTTTGGGTCAATTTACCCCTTTGGGTCAACTCCCCCCTTTGGCTCAACTCCCCCCTTTGGGTCAACTCCCCCCTTTGGGTCAACTCCCCCCTTTGGGTCAACTACCCCCTTTGGGTCAACTCCCCCCTTTGAGTCAACTCCCCCCTTTGAGTCAACTCCCCCCTTTGGGTCAACTACCCCCTTTGGGTCAACTACCCCCTTTGGGTCAACTCCCCCCTTTGGGTCAACTACCCCCTTTGGGTCAACTCCCCCCTTTGGGTCAACTTACCCCTTTGGGTCAACTCCCCCCTTTGGGTCAACTTACCCCTTTGAGTCAACTCCGCCCTTTGGGTCAACTTACCCCTTTGAGTCAACTCCCCCCTTTGGGTCAATTTACCCCTTTGGGTCAACTCCCCCCTTTGGGTCAATTTACCCCTTTGGGTCAACTCCCCCCTTTGGCTCAACTCCCCCCTTTGGGTCAACTCCCCCCTTTGGGTCAACTTACCCCACACTCCCCTATTGTTCCATCAGAAGCACTGGCTGCCAAGAAGCTTCACATGGCATTGTGACCGTGTGAGAGAATCTCAGAGCCATGGTCTGGTGACCTTAGAACCTCGGAGCCTTGGTCTGGTTAGTTGACCTTAGAATCTCAGAGCCTTGGTCTGGTTAGTTGACCTTAGAATCTCAGAGCCATGGTCTGGTTAGTTGACCTTGGAATCTCAGAGCCATGGTCTGGTTAGTTGACCTTAGAATCTCAGAGCCATGGTCTGGTTAGTTGACCTTAGAATCTCAGAGCCATGGTCTGGTTAGTTGACCTTGGAATCTCAGAGCCATGGTCTGGTTAGTTGACCTTGGAATCTCAGAGCCATGGTCTGGTTAGTTGACCTTGGAATCTCAGAGCCATGGTCTGGTTAGTTGACCTTAGAATCTCAGAGCCATGGTCTGGTTAGTTGACCTTGGAATCTCAGAGCCATGGTCTGGTTAGTTGACCTTGGAATCTCAGAGCCTTTGTCTGGTTAGTTGACCTTAGAATCTCAGAGCCATGGTCTGGTTAGTTGACCTTGGAATCTCAGAGCCTTGGTCTGGTTAGTTGACCTTGGAATCTCAGAGCCTTGGTCTGGTTAGTTGACCTTAGAATCTCAGAGCCATGGTCTGGTTAGTTGACCTTGGAATCTCAGAGCCATGGTCTGGTTAGTTGACCTTGGAATCTCAGTGCCTTGGTCTGGTTAGTTGACCTTAGAATCTCAGAGCCATGGTCTGGTTAGTTGACCTTGGAATCTCAGAGCCTTGGTCTGGTTAGTTGACCTTAGAATCTCAGAGCCATGGTCTGGTTAGTTGACCTTATAATCTCAGAGCCATGGTCTGGTTAGTTGACCTTAGAATCTCAGAGCCTTGGTCTGGTTAGTTGACCTTAGAATCTCAGAGCCATGGTCTGGTTAGTTGACCTTAGAATCTCAGAGCCATGGTCTGGTTAGTTGACCTTGGAATCTCAGAGCCATGGTCTGGTTAGTTGACCTTGGAATCTCAGAGCCATGGTCTGGTTAGTTGACCTTAGAATCTCAGAGCCTTGGTCTGGTTAGTTGACCTTGGAATCTCAGCGCCTTGGTCTGGTTAGTTGACCTTGGAATCTCAGAGCCTTGGTCTGGTTAGTTGACCTTGGAATCTCAGAGCCTTTGTCTGGTTAGTTGACCTTGGAATCTCAGAGCCATGGTCTGGTTAGTTGACCTTGGAATCTCAGAGCCTTGGTCTGGTTAGTTGACCTTGGAATCTCAGAGCCTTGGTCTGGTTAGTTGACCTTGGAATCTCAGCGCCTTGGTCTGGTTAGTTGACCTTGGAATCTCAGAGCCTTGGTCTGGTTAGTTGACCTTGGAATCTCAGAGCCTTTGTCTGGTTAGTTGACCTTGGAATCTCAGAGCCTTGGTCTGGTTAGTTGACCTTGGAATCTCAGAGCCATGGTCTGGTTAGTTGACCTTGGAATCTCAGCGCCTTGGTCTGGTTAGTTGACCTTGGAATCTCAGAGCCTTGGTCTGGTTAGTTGACCTTATGATCTCAGCTCTCAGCTCAACCCCTGGCCTCCACAGCTATCCAAGCTTGGCCTCTTGTCTGCTGAGAAACTCTAGCCCTACAACTAGACACTGTCACTGTGTGTGTGAGCGTCTCAGAATCTCAACGCGCTATGTGTCGGAGTGGTGAACTATGATGGGGACTTTAAAGGACTGCTGTACCCTCTCTGCCTGCCCAGTGTAATAAAACAGGCCATGCCTCCCTGTCCCCTCTTCACTCAGAACTCAAAGGATTCTCAAGTTCCGAAGTTCTGTCAGCCTCGGTCTGTCTGTCAGCCTCGGTCTGTCAACAACAAATGAAAGTCTAACTTGGAATGTGGCCGGAGAGAAATACTGTTGTTCCAAAGCGTGAGAGCTGCTGCATGCACCCTTCTCGACGTCCCAAATGACACCCTGTTCCCCTAAGGGCCCTGGTCAAAAGAAGTACACTATAAAGGGAATAGGATGCTACTTGAGACACATCCTTTCTTCATTCTCTGATCTAAATATACCCATCATGCAATGCTTTCATAATGTGCTCGCCACACAACCCGTCCTGTACTGTATGTCAGAAGGTCAAAACCAGGAAGTGAATGATTTACGCTGTGAATTCTGGGTAGTGTAGTGTAGTAGGTCTTGGTGGGATGAGGAGGTGAACTGAGGGTTTATTTTCAGGACTGTGTGCAAGGTTCCTCAGGTTTCTTCACATGTTGAGGACGGGAGGTCTGTACGATGTGAGGACGGTCTGTACGATGTGAGGACGGTCTGTACGATGTGAGGACGGTCTGTACGATGTGAGGACGGTCTGTACGATGTGAGGACGGTCTGTATCATGAGCTATACTCTGGACACTTTCAGACCCTCTTCCTCTCCGTAGTTATACCCAGCAGCTTCCTTCCTCTTCTCCTGGTCCGATCCAGATCTGAAGACAAATGGCAAACGGTTATAATGTCCACAAACCATTTATAGTTCTGCTGTACTGGCAAAAGGTTATAATGTCCACAAACCATTTATAGTTCTGCTGTACTAGCAAAAGGTGAAAATGTACACAAACCATTTACTGGCAAAACAAAGAGATCTGGGACAGAGCTAAGTGTTCTGTGATGATCAGCTAGTCTTTCTCTGCTTTCCCACTGACCTCAAGCAAGTGGTTTGGGTAGACAGTGTCCTAAAGGTGGCCTGTATGATAGCTCTGACCTGAGCGTGGTTCAACTGTTCCTCAGTAAACACAGCATTGCCTAATCCAAACCCCAGGATGACTACTATCTGTTCTGGAGTAATTCTTGTAATATGAGATCTGCTCTACAATACAGTCACACACTCCAGTGTGACATCCCCGTGCCCCTGACTAAAGCTCCCAGTTTACAGCAGCATAATAATAATAATAATAATAATAATAATAATAATAATAATAATAATAATAATAGTAATAATAATAATAATAATAATAATAGTAATATAATAGTAATAATAGCAATAATAATAATAATAATAATAGTAATAATATAATATAATAATAATAATAGTAATATAATAGTAATAATAGCAATAATAATAATAATAATAGTAATAATATAATATAATAATAATAATAGTAATATAATAGTAATAATAGCAACGATAATAATAATAATAATAGTAATAATAATAATAATAGTAATGACAATAATAATAATAATAATAATAATATAATAATAATAATAATAATAATAATAATAATAATAGTAGCAATAATAATAATAACAGTAATAATAATAATAACAGTAATAATAATAATAATAATAGTAATATAATACAATAATAATAATAATAGTAATAATAATAATAATAATAATATAATAATACAATAATAGTAATATAATAATTATAATAATAATAATAATAGTAATAATAATAATAATAGTAATAATAATAATAATAGTAATAGTAATAATAATAACTGAGGAGAAAACCATCCCCTGTGTGCTTCAATAGTCTGAATACTATATTTACTGTATAACTAGTTCTGCTTTTGTTAAATAAATATTTTTTCAATTCAATTCAATATAATTGTATTAATCCCAGAGGGGTAATTAGACATGCATCAGTGTGTGGTGATAACAATTACATGGAATAAACATTACAATATTTATCCAGTTTACAACACTGCCCAATACAATTGTCTCCAATAATTTTACATTTACATCATTTTTGCAGACGCTCTTATCCAAAGCGACTTACAATAATCTAGTCCACTAAAGAACAGAAGATGTCCGTTTTACATAACCATCCTTAAATGAGTCACAGAACTCTAGTGTGGCGGGAGCAGAGAGTCCTCCTAGTTTGGCCTTCTGGTGGGGGTGTGCCGGGAGCAGAGAGTCCTCCTAGTTTGGTGGGGTTGTCCGATGTTGTGAATCTCAGTGAGATGGACTTTTGGAACAAGTATAATATTTTTTGTACTGCTGTCTTATCTTAACTAACTTCAGCATGTCTTTGACAGTATTTTCAGCTGGGCCTTAGAGGGAACCCAAAACACCCCACCAGGGAAGTTTCAAAAGCTGACAAGGGTTTGCCAACCCAATTGTGTATGTTAGTGGTGTCTAACTACATTGTGTAGGCTAGGGGTGTCTAACTACATTGTGTATGTTAGTGGTGTCTAACTACATTGTGTAGTCTAGTGGTGTCTAACTACATTGCGTAGTCTAGTGGTGTCTAACTACATTGTGTAGGCTAGTGGTGTCTAACTACATTGTGTAGTCTAGTGGTGTCTAACTACATTGCGTAGTCTAGTGGTGTCTAACTACATTGTGTAGGCTAGGGGGGTCTAACTACATTGTGTATGCTAGTGGTGTCTAACTACATTGTGTAGTCTAGTGGTGTCTAACTACATTGTGTAGGTTAGTGGTGTCTAACTACATTGTGTAGGCTAGTGTTGTCTAACTACATTGTGTAGGTTAGTGTTGTCTAACTACATTGTGTATGTTAGTGGTGTCTAACTACATTGTGTAGTCTAGTGGTGTCTAACTACATTGTGTAGTCTAGTGGTGTCTAACTACATTGTGTAGCCTAGTGGGGTCTAACTACATTGTGTAGTCTAGTGGTGTCTAACTACATTGTGTAGTCTAGTGGTGTCTAACTACATTGTGTAGGTTAGTGGTGTCTAACTACATTGTGTAGTCTAGTGGTGTCTAACTACATTGTGTAGTCTAGTGGTGTCTAACTACATTGTGTAGTCTAGTGGTGTCTAACTACATTGTGTAGGCTAGTGGTGTCTAACTACATTGTGTAGTCTAGTGGTGTCTAACTACATTGTGTAGTCTAGTGGTGTCTACCTACATTGTGTATGTTAGTGGTGTCTAACTACATTGTGTAGCCTAGTGGGGTCTAACTACATTGTGTAGTCTAGTGGTGTCTAACTACATTGTGTAGTCTAGTGGTGTCTAACTACATTGTGTAGGTTAGTGGTGTCTAACTACATTGTGTAGTCTAGTGGTGTCTAACTACATTGTGTAGTCTAGTGGTGTCTAACTACATTGTGTAGTCTAGTGGTGTCTAACTACATTGTGTAGTCTAGTGGTGTCTAACTACATTGTGTAGTCTAGTGGTGTCTAACTACATTGTGTAGGCTAGGGGGGTCTAACTACATTGTGTATGCTAGTGGTGTCTAACTACATTGTGTAGTCTAGTGGTGTCTAACTACATTGTGTAGGTTAGTGGTGTCTAACTACATTGTGTAGTCTAGTGGTGTCTAACTACATTGTGTAGGTTAGTGGGGTCTAACTACATTGTGTAGTCTAGTGGTGTCTAACTACATTGTGTAGGTTAGTGGGGTCTAACTACATTGTGTAGTCTAGTGGTGTCTAACTACATTGTGTAGTCTAGTGGTGTCTAACTACATTGTGTAGGTTAGTGGGGTCTAACTACATTGTGTAGTCTAGTGGTGTCTAACTACATTGTGTAGTCTAGTGGTGTCTAACTACATTGTGTAGGTTAGTGGGGTCTAACTACATTGTGTAGTCTAGTGGTGTCTAACTACATTGTGTAGGTTAGTGGTGTCTAACTACATTGTGTAGTCTAGTGGTGTCTAACTACATTGTGTAGTCTAGTGGTGTCTAACTACATTGTGTAGTCTAGTGGTGTCTAACTACATTGTGTAGTCTAGTGGTGTCTAACTACATTGTGTAGTCTAGTGGTGTCTAACTACATTGTGTAGTCTAGTGGTGTCTAACTACATTGTGTAGGTTAGTGGTGTCTAACTACATTGTGTAGGTTAGTGGGGTCTAACTACATTGTGTAGGTTAGTGGGGTCTAACTACAGTCACTGAGGGCACAGCATCTGATATTGTTGTGTTTTTCATTAATATCACTTAGTGACCACATACCTGCTTTTAAATCATGGTGATAGAGTTACTTATATAAATATAATTTCCTTTAATTAGTAATTAGTAACATACATAATTAGCCTCCATTTTACCTGTATATTTTAGTCGTTTAGTAAAGACGTTCTGTTCCAAAACCACTTAGTTAGTTTACTGGAACTTTGGTAGAATGTCAGTTTTCAAAGTGGTGCTCACGAGCCGAAACAGGTCCCTGCTTTTTGTGTACTAAGCCATCCATTTATTTACTAAGCCATCCATTTATTTACTAAGCCATCCATTTATTTACTAAGCCATCCAATTGTGTACTAAGCCATCCAATTGTGTACTAAGCCATCCAATTGTGTACTAAGCCATCCATTTCGTATGATATGTTATGAATCCAATTCGTCCAATATGTTACAAATTTGTTGCGCTTAAGATCCCAGAGTGCCACTTTAACACAGTAGGTGAGACAACCACATATCACAGTTGTAGTAAGTCGATTTTCCCTCCTCAATAAAGAGGTTATCAGTAAAGTCAGTGCTGGCAGGAAAAGAAGTGTACATAAAAAAAAAAAAAAATGCTATGTCTGCTTCCTCTACTCACCTTTTCCGTCTCAACAGACAGCAGAGCAGAGACAGGATGACGACCAGCCCAAGCAGTGACGTCATCAGGATGGACACCAGCACCCCTGCAGGGAGGGGCCACCAAGCACTGACGTCATCAGGATGTGTGAGGAGAGTTGAATCCAAGATGGCGTAGCAGTGCTGTCGTGTATTCTGTAGTGTGCTTGTGTAAATATACTTTCCTGCAACCCGCCTCACCCAATGTGGAACGGGACTCTATTATTTCTTATACCTTTTTATCTAGAACCGGCTGAAACTAGCCAGCTAGCCAGCCAGCTAACTAGCTACTTGCTAGCTACTTGCTATTAGCCACCGTTAGCGGTTTTCACCATTGTCCGTGGCCTGCACTACCTACCAGCCAGCTCTAGCCTGGACAATTATCGGCCAGACTGCACAGCATGCTATCGACCCAGAACATATCGGATTGCTTTATGCCTCTCTCCCATGTCAATATGCCTTGCCTATTGCTGTTCCAGTTAGTTCTTATTATACAATTTCACTGTAGAGCCCCTAGTCCCTCTCAAACTGCCTCAAATAGCTCCTTTGTTCCACCCCCCATCGGTGCCTCCAGTGATACTCTCTCTTTCATTGTTACCCAACGCTTAGGTTTACCTCCACTGTACTCATATCCTTCCATCTCCTTGTCTGTACATAATGCCCTGAATCTTTTCTACAACACCCGGAAATCTGCCCCCTTTATTCTCTGTACCCAACGCACTAGAAGACCAGTTCTTAAAGCCTTTAGCCGTATCCTTATTCTATTCCTCCTCTGTTCCTCTGGTGATGTAGAGGCTAACCCAGGACCTGCAGTCCCCAGTATCACTCCTACTCCCCAGGCGCTATCATTTGTTGACTTCTGTAACCGTAAAAGCCTTGGCTTTTTGCATGTTAACATCAGAAGCCTCCTTCCTAAGTTTGAGTTATTCACTGCGTTAGCACACTCCGCCAACCCTGATGTTCTAGCAGTGTCTGAATCCTGGCTTAGGAAGGCCACCAAAAATTCTGAAATTTCCATCCCCAACTACAACATTTTCCGTCTAGATATAACTGCCAAAGGGGGTGGAGTTGCAATCTACTGTAGAGATAGCCTGCAGAGCTCTATCATACTATCCAGGTCTGTGCCCAAACAGTTTGAGCTTCTACTTCTAAAAATCCACCTTTCCAGAAATAAGTCTCTCACTGTTGCCGCTTGCTACAGACCCCCCTCAGCCCCCAGCTGTGCCCTGGACACCATATGTGAATTGATTGCCCCCCATTTATCCTCAGAGTTCGTACTGCTTGGTGACTTAAATTGGGATATGCTTAACACCCCGGCCACCCTACAATCCAAACTAGATGCCCTCAATCTCACACAAATTATCAACGAACCTACCAGGTACAACCCTAAATCCGTAAACATGGGCACCCTCATAGATATCATCCTGACAAATGTACCCTCTAAATACACCTCCGCTGTCTTCAACCAGGATCTCAGCGATCACTACCTTATTGCCTGCGTCCGTAACGGGTCCGCGGTCAAACGACCACCCCTCATCACTGTCAAACGCTCCCTAAAACACTGTAGCGAGCAGGCCTTCCTAATTGACCTGGCCCAGGTATCCTGGATGGATATCGATCTCATTCCGTCAGTAGAGGATGCCTGGTTGTTCTTTAAAAGTAATTTCCTCTCAATCTTAAATAAGCATGCCCCATTCAAAAAAATACAGAACTAAGAACAGATATAGCCCCTGGTTCTCCTCAGACTTGACTGCCCTTGACCAGCACAAAAACATCCTGTGGCGAACTGCATTAGCATCGAGCAGCCCCCGCGATATGCAACTTTTCAGGGAAGTTAGGAACCAATATACACAATCAGTTAGGAAAGCAAAGGCTAACTTTTTCAAACAGAAATGTGCATCCTGTAGCACTAACTCCAAAAAGTTTTGGGACACTGTAAAGTCCATGGAGAATAAGATCACCTCCTCCCAGCTGCCCACTGCACTGAGGCTAGGAAACACTATCACCACCGATAAATCTACAATAATCGAGAATTTCAACAAGCATTTTGCTACGGCTGGCCATGCTTTCCACCTGGCTACCACTACCCCGGCCACCAGCTCTGCACCCTCCGCTGCAACTTGCCCATGCCCCCCCCCGCTTCTCCTTCACACAAATTCAGACAGCTGATGTTCTGAAAGAGCTGCAAAATCTGGACCCCTACAAATCATCTGGACTAGACAATCTGGACCCTTTCTTTCTAAAACTAGCCGCTGAAATTGTCGCAACCCCTATTACTAGCCTGTTCAACCTCTCTTTCGTAACGTCTGAGATCCCCAGAGATTGGAAAGCTCTTCAAAGGGGGTGACACTCTAGATCCAAACTGTTACAGACCTATATCCATCCTGCCCTGCCTTTCGAAAGTTTTTGAAAGCCAAGTTAACAAACAGATCACCGACCATTTCTTCAATCGAACGCTGCTTGCACCCGCCCACCCGACTACAATCACTACTCTCGACGGGTCTGACCTAGAGTATGTGGACAACTACAAATACCTAGGTGTCTGGTTAGACTGTAAACTCTCCTTCCAGACTCACATTAAGAATCTCCAATCCAAAGTTCAATCTAGAATCGGCTTCCTATTTCGCAACAAAGCCTCCTTCACTCATGCTGCCAATCATGCCCTCGTAAAACTGACTATCCTACCGATCCTTGACTTCGGCAATGTCATTTACAAAATAGCCTCCAACACTCTACTCAGCAAATTGGATGTAGTCTATCACAGTGCCATCCGTTTTGTCACCAAAGCCCCATATACTACCCACCACTGTGACCTGTACGATCTTGTTGGCTGGTCCTCACTACATATTCGTCGCCAAACCCACTGGCACCAGGCCATCTATAAATCACTGCTAGGCAAATCCCCGCCTTATCTTAGATCATTGGTCACCATAGCAACACCCACCCGTAGTCTGCGCTCCAGCAGGTATATATATCTCACTGGTCATCCCCAAAGTCAACACCTCCTTTGGCCGCCATTCCTTCCAGTTCTCTGCTGCCAATGACTGGAACGAATTGCAAAAATCTTATTATTTTGCTCATTTGCACCCCAGTATCTCTATTTGCACATCATCTTCTGCACGTCTATCACTCCAGTGTTAATACTAATTGTAATTATTTTGCACTATAGCCTATTTATTGCCTTACCTCCATAACTTACTACATTTGCACACACTGTATATATATTTTCTGTTGTATTTTTGACTTTATGTTTTGTTTTACCCCATATGTAACTCTGTGTTGTTGTTTTTATCACACTGCTTTGCTTTATCTTGGCCAGGTCGCAGTTGTAAATGAGAACTTGTTCACAACTGGCTTACCTGGTTAAATAAAGGTGAAATATATATATATATATTAATCTAACAATACACAACAATACAAACATCCAAAAGTAAAAGACTGGAATTTAAAAAAATTAAGAAAAATAGAAATACATAGACTAAAAAAACTAAAATTAAATAATACATAGATGTATGTTGTGTAGAATGTATTATTAGGGTTGATGATGACATCATTAGCTTATGCCAAAATAAGTACAGAGCAATGATGTAGACTGGTTCCAGATCTGTTTGTGCTGTTTTGCCAACTCCTATGGTCCTTGTCACGCCAAGCAGATCTGGGACCAGGCTATGTCTTAATGAGAGACGGGTCAGAGTGACGGGCCTCTCTCATGCATCATCCATGTGTCAGTTACTCATTAGTTAGTTTGAGAATGTCACATGTCAGCATGCAGAAGAGAACACACAATACACACATGCTTGACTGCACACACACACACACACACACACACACACACACACACACACACCCACACACACACACACACACGCACACACGCACACACACGCACGCACACACACACGCACACACGCACACACACACACACACACCACACACACCACACACACCCACACACACACACACACACACACACACCCACACACACACGCACACACGCACACACACACACACACACGCACACACACACGCACACACGCACACACCCACACACACACACACACACACCACACACACCACACACACACACACACACACACACACCCACACACACACGCACACAAGCACACACACACACACGCACACACACACGCACACACGCACACACCCACACACACACACACACACACCACACACACCACACACCCACACACACACACACACAAACACACACACATAACATACCGAGGCTCATCCAAGCGAGGTCATCTTCTAGGTTGGTGGAGAAAGGAAAGAGAAGAGAATATTTAGACCCAGAAGAACATTTAGACCCAGAAGAACATTAAGACCCAGAAGAACATTTAGACCCAGAAGAACATTAAGACCCAGAAGAACATTTAGACCCAGAAGAACATTAAGACCCAGAAGAACATTAAGACCCAGAAGAACATTAAGACCCAGAAGAACATTAAGACCCAGAATAACATTTAGACCTAGAATAACAGTATGAAAACAGTGGAAAACAGAGAAAATGATCACCAGAAGTACAAATCAAATCAAATGTTATTCGTCACATGCTTCGTAAACAACAGTGAAATACTTACTTACGGGTCTTTATCCAAAAATGCAGAACACAATATCAAATAATCAAAAATTATAATAATAATAATAACATAAATAAAAAATTGTAAAACGAGGAATAAATCCACAATGAGACTGTATGGTTATAAAGATAACTTGGTTATAAAGATAACTTGGTTATAAAGATAACTTGGCTATATAAAGATAACTTGGCTATAAAGATAACTTGGTTATAAAGTTAACTTGGCTATATAAAGATAACTTGGCTATAAAGATAACTTGGCTATATAAAGATAACTTGGCTATATAAAGATAACTTGGCTACATAAAGATAACTTGGATATAAAGATAACTTGGTTATAAAGATAACTTGGCTATATAAAGATAACTTGGCTATAAAGATAACTTGGCTATATAAAGATAACTTGGCTATAAAGATAACTTGGTCATAAAGATAAATTGGCTATATAAAGATACCTTGGCTATAAAGATAACTTGGCTACATAAAGATAACTTGGCTATATAAAGATAACTTGGCTATATAAAGATAACTTGGCTATAAAGATAACTTGGTTATAAAGATAACTTGGCTATATAAAGATAAACTTGGCTATAAAGATAACTTGGCTATAAATATAACTTGGTTATAAAGATAACTTGGCTATAAAGATAACTTGGCTATATAAAGATGACTTGGCTATATAAAGATAACTTGGCTATATAAAGATAACTTGATAATATAAAGATAACTTGGCTATAAAGATAACTTGGCTATATAAAGATAACTTGGCTATATAAAGATAACTTGGCTATATAAAGATAACTTGGCTATAAAGATAACTTGGCTATATAAAGATAACTTGGCTATATAAAGATAACTTGGCTATAAAGATAACTTGGCTATAAAGATAACTTGGCTATATAAAGATAACTTGGCTATATAAAGATAAATTGGCTATATAAAGATAACTTGGCTATAAAGATAACTTGGCTATATAAAGATAACTTGGCTATATAAAGATAACTTGGCTATAAAGATAACTTGGTTATAAAGATAACTTGGCTATATAAAGATAACTTGGCTATAAAGATAACTTGGTTATAAAGATAACTTGGCTATATAAAGATAAACTTGGCTATAAAGATAACTTGGCTATAAATATAACTTGGTTATAAAGATAACTTGGCTATAAAGATAACTTGGCTATATAAAGATAACTTGGCTATATAAAGATAACTTGGCTATATAAAGATAACTTGGCTATATAAAGATAACTTGGCTATAAAGATAACTTGGCTATATAAAGATAACTTGGCTATATAAAGATAACTTGGCTATATAAAGATAACTTGGCTATATAAAGATAACTTGGCTATATAAAGATAACTTGGCTATATAAAGATAACTTGGCTATAAAGATAACTTGGCTATAAAGATAACTTGGCTATATAAAGATAACTTGGCTATATAAAGATAAATTGGCTATATAAAGATAACTTGGCTATAAAGATAACTTGGCTATATAAAGATAACTTGGCTATATAAAGATAACTTGGCTCTAAAGATAACTTGGCTATATAAAGATAACTTGGCTATATAAAGATAACTTGGCTATATAAAGATAACTTGGCTATAAAGATAACTTGGCTATATAAAGGTAACTTGGCTATAAAGATAACTTGGCTATAAAGACATCTTGGCTATAAAGATAACTTGGCTATAAAGATAACTTGGCTATAAAGATAACTTGGCTATATAAAGATAACTTGGCTATAAAGATAACTTGGCTATATAAAGATAACTTGGCTATAAAGATAACTTGGCTATAAAGACAACTTGGCTATAAAGATAACTTGGCTATATAAAGACAACTTGGCTATATAGATAACTTGGCTATATAAAGATAACTTGGCTATATAAAGATAACTTGGCTATAAAGATAACTTGGCTATATAAAGATAACTTGGCTATAAAGATAACTTGGCTATATAAAGATAACTTGGCTATATAAAGATAACTTGGCTATAAAGATAACTTGGCTATATAAAGATAACTTGGCTATATAAAGATAACTTGGCTATATAAAGATAACTTGGCTATAAAGATAACTTGGCTATATAAAGGTAACTTGGCTATAAAGATAACTTGACTATAAAGACAACTTGGCTATAAAGATAACTTGGCTATAAAGATAACTTGGCTATAAAGATAACTTGGCTATATAAAGATAACTTGGCTATAAAGATAACTTGGCTATATAAAGATAACTTGGCTATAAAGATAACTTGGCTATAAAGACAACTTGGCTATAAAGATAACTTGGCTATATAAAGACAACTTGGCTATATAGATAACTTGGCTATATAAAGATAACTTGGCTATATAAAGATAACTTGGCTATAAAGTTAACTTGGCTATATAAAGATAACTTGGCTATATAAAGATAACTTGGCTATAAAGATAACTTGGCTATAAAGATAACTTGGCTATATAAAGATAACTTGGCTATATAAAGATAAATTGGCTATATAAAGATAACTTGGCTATAAAGATAACTTGGCTATATAAAGATAACTTGGCTATATAAAGATAACTTGGCTATAAAGATAACTTGGCTATATAAAGATAACTTGGCTATATAGATAACTTGGCTATATAAAGATAACTTGGCTATATAAAGATAACTTGGCTATAAAGATAACTTGGCTATATAAAGATAACTTGGCTATATAAAGATAACTTGGCTATATAAAGATAACTTGGCTATAAAGATAACTTGGCTATATAAAGGTAACTTGGCTATAAAGATAACTTGGCTATAAAGACAACTTGGCTATAAAGATAACGTGGCTATATAAAGACAACTTGGCTATATAGATAACTTGGCTATATAAAGATAACTTGGCTATATAAAGATAACTTGGCTATAAAGATAAATTGGCTATATAAAGATAACTTGGCTATAAAGATAACTTGGCTATATAAAGATAACTTGGCTATATAAAGATAACTTGGCTATAAAGATAACTTGGCTATATAAAGATAACTTGGCTATATAGATAACTTGGCTATATAAAGATAACTTGGCTATATAAAGATAACTTGGCTATAAAGATAACTTGGCTATATAAAGATAACTTGGCTATATAAAGATAACTTGGCTATATAGATAACTTGGCTATATAAAGATAACTTGGCTATATAAAGATAACTTGGCTATAAAGATAACTTGGCTATAAAGATAACTTGGCTATATAAAGATAACTTGGCTATATAAAGATAACTTGGCTATATAAAGATAAATTGGCTATATAAAGATAACTTGGCTATAAAGATAACTTGGCTATATAAAGATAACTTGGCTATATAAAGATAACTTGGCTATAAAGATAACTTGGCTATATAAAGATAACTTGGCTATATAAAGATAACTTGGCTATATAGATAACTTGGCTATATAAAGATAACTTGGCTATATAAAGATAACTTGGCTATATAAAGATAACTTGGCTATAAAGATAACTTGGCTATAAAGATAACGTGGCTATATAAAGACAACTTGGCTATATAGATAACTTGGCTATATAAAGATAACTTGGCTATATAAAGATAACTTGGCTATAAAGATAACTTGGCTATATAAAGATAACTTGGCTATATAGATAACTTGGCTATATAAAGATAACTTGGCTATATAAAGATAACTTGGCTATAAAGATAACTTGGCTATATAAAGATAACTTGGCTATATAAAGATAACTTGGCTATATAAAGATAACTTGGCTATATAAAGATAACTTGGCTATAAAGATAACTTGGCTATATAAAGATAACTTGGCTATAAAGATAACTTGGCTATAAAGACAACTTGGCTATAAAGATAACTTGGCTATATAAAGACAACTTGGCTATATAGATAACTTGGCTATATAAAGATAACTTGGCTATAAAGATAACTTGGCTATATAAAGATAACTTGGCTATAAAGATAACTTGGCTATAAAGATAACTTGGCTATATAAAGACAACTTGGCTATATAGATAACTTGGCGATATAAAGATAACTTGGCTATATAAAGATAACTTGGCTATAAAGATAACTTGGCTATAAAAAGATAACTTGGCTATAAAGATAACTTGGCTATAAAGATAACTTGGCTATATAAAGATAACTTGGCTATATAAAGATAACTTGGCTATAAAGATAACTTGGCTATATAAAGATAACTTGGCTATATAAAGATAACTTGGCTATAAAGATAACTTGGCTATAAAGATAACTTGGCTATATAAAGATAACTTGGCTATATAAAGATAAATTGGCTATATAAAGATAACTTGGCTATAAAGATAACTTGGCTATATAAAGATAACTTGGCTATATAAAGATAACTTGGCTATAAAGATAACTTGGTTATAAAGATAACTTGGCTATATAAAGATAACTTGGCTATAAAGATAACTTGGTTATAAAGATAACTTGGCTATATAAAGATAAACTTGGCTATAAAGATAACTTGGCTATAAATATAACTTGGTTATAAAGATAACTTGGCTATAAAGATAACTTGGCTATATAAAGATAACTTGGCTATATAAAGATAACTTGGCTATATAAAGATAACTTGGCTATATAAAGATAACTTGGCTATAAAGATAACTTGGCTATATAAAGATAACTTGGCTATATAAAGATAACTTGGCTCTATAAAGATAACTTACCTATATAAAGATAACTTGGCTATAAAGATAACTTGGCTATATAAAGATAACTTGGCTATATAAAGATAACTTGGCTATATAAAGATAACTTGGCTATAAAGATAACTTGGCTATAAAGATAACTTGGCTATATAAAGATAACTTGGCTATATAAAGATACATTGGCTATATAAAGATAACTTGGCTATAAAGATAACTTGGCTATATAAAGATAACTTGGCTATATAAAGATAACTTGGCTATAAAGATAACTTGGCTATATAAAGATAACTTGGCTATATAAAGATAACTTGGCTATATAAAGATAACTTGGCTATAAAGATAACTTGGCTATATAAAGGTAACTTGGCTATAAAGATAACTTGGCTATATAAAGGTAACTTGGCTATAAAGATAACTTGGCTATAAAGACAACTTGGCTATAAAGATAACTTGGCTATAAAGATAACTTGGCTATAAAGATAACTTGGCTATATAAAGATAACTTGGCTATAAAGATAACTTGGCTATATAAAGATAACTTGGCTATAAAGATAACTTGGCTATAAAGACAACTTGGCTATAAAGATAACTTGGCTATATAGATAACTTGGCTATATAAAGATAACTTGGCTATATAAAGATAACTTGGCTATAAAGATAACTTGGCTATATAAAGATAACTTGGCTCTAAAGATAACTTGGCTATAAAGATAACTTGGCTATATAAAGATAACTTGGCTATATGAAGATAACTTGGCTATAAAGATAACTTGGCTATATAGATAACTTGGCTATATAAAGATAACTTGGCTATATAAAGATAACTTGGCTATATAAAGATAACTTGGCTATAAAATAATAATTGGTCATTTAGCAGACGCTCTTATCCAGAGCGACTTACAGGAGCAATTAGGGTTAAGTGCCTTGCTCAAGGGCACATCGACAGATTTTTCACCTAGTGGGCTCGGGGATTAGAACCAGCGACCTTTCGGTTACTGGCACAACGCTCTTAACCACTAAGCTACCTGCTTGGCTATATAAAGATAACTTGGCTATAAAGATAACTTGGCTATATAAAGATAACTTGGCTATATAAAGATAACTTGGCTATATAAAGATAACTTGGCTATATAAAGATAACTTGGCTATATAAAGATAACTTGGCTATATAAAGATAACTTGGTTATATAAACGGGGTACCAGTACCGAGTCGATGTGCAGGGGTACGAGGTAATTGAGGTGGAAACAGTGTATGTACAGTATATTTGGAAACTATTCAGACCCATTCACTTTTTCCACATTTTGTGCGTTGCAGCCTTTTTCTAAAGTGTATTGCATTATTTTTTCCCCTCATCAATCTACACACAATACCCCATAATGACAAAGTCAAAACAGTTTTTTTTTTGCAAATGTATTAAAAATAAAAAAACTTTACATAAGTATTCAGACCCTTTGCTATGAGATTTGAAATTTAGCTGAGGTGCATCCTGTTTCCATTGATCATCCTTGAGATGTTTCTACAACTTGATTGGAGTCCACCTGTGGTAAATTCAACTGATTGGACATGATTTGGAAAGGATCATAGTAATACTATAGTCCTGGATATCATGGTCCATGGTATATAATAATACTATTGATGTCATGGTCCATGGTATGTAGTAATACTATTGATATCTTGGTCCATGGTATAAAGTAATAATATTGTCCTGTATATCATGGTCCATGGTATATAGTAATACTATTGATATCATGGTCCATGGTATATAGTAATACTATTGATGTCATGGTCCATGGTATATAGTAATACTATTGATGTCATGGTCCATGGTATATAGTAATACTATTGATGTCATGGTCCATGGTATATAGTAATACTATTGATATCATGGTTCATGGTATATAGTAATACTATTGATGTCATGGTCCATGGTATATAGTAATACTATTGATATCATGGTTCATGGTATATAGTAATACTATTGATGTCATGGTCCATGGTATATAGTAATACTATTGATGTCATGGTCCATGGTATATAGTAATACTATTGATATCATGGTCCATGGTATATAGTAATACTATTGATGTCATGGTCCATGGTATATAGTAATACTATTGATATCATGGTCCATGGTATATATTAATACTATTGTCCTGTATATCATGGTCCATGGTATATAGTAATACTATTGATATCATGGTCCATGGTATATAGTAATACTATTGATGTCATGGTCCATGGTATATAGTAATACTATTGATGTCATGGTCCATGGTATATAGTAATACTATTGATATCATGGTTCATGGTATATAGTAATACTATTGATACCATGGTCCATGGTATATAGTAATACTATTGTGCTGGATATCATGGTCCATGGTACAGTGGGGAAAAAAAGTATTTAGTCAGCCACCAATTGTGCAAGTTCTCCCACTTAAAAAGATGAGAGAGGCCTGTAATTTTCATCATAGGTACACATCAACTATGACAGACAAATTGAGGAAAAAAAATCCAGAAAATCACATTGTAGGATTTTTTATGAATTTATTTGCAAATTATGGTGGAAAATAAGTATTTGGTCACCTACAAACAAGCAAGATTTCTGGCTCTCACAGACCTGTAACTTCTTCTTTAAGAGGATCCTCTGTCCTCCACTCGTTACCTGTATTAATGGCACTTGTTTGAACTTGTTATCAGTATAAAAGACACCTGTCCACAACCTCAAACAGTCACACTCCAAACTCCACTATGGCCAAGACCAAAGAGCTGTCAAAGGACACCAGAAACAAAATTGTAGACCTGCACCAGGCTGGGAAGACTGAATCTGCAATAGGTAAGCAGCTTGGTTTGAAGAAATCAACTGTGGGAGCAATTATTAGGAAATGGAAGACATACAAGACCACTGATAATCTCCCTCGATCTGGGGCTCCACGCAAGATCTCACCCCGTGGGGTCAAATTGATCACAAGAACGGTGAGCAAAAATCCCAGAACCACACGGGGGGACCTAGTGAATGACCTGCAGAGAGCTGGGAACAAAGTAACAAAGCCTACCATCAGTAACACACTACGCCGCCAGGGACTCAAATCCTGCAGTGCAAGAGACGTGTCCCCCTGCTTAAGCCAGTACATATCCAGGCCCGTCTGAAGTTTGCTAGAGTGCATTTGGATGATCCAGAAGAGGATTGGGAGAATGTCATATGGTCAGATGAAACCAAAATATAACTTTTTGGTAAAAACTCAACTCGTCGTGTTTGGAGGACAAAGAATGCTGAGAGAACACCATACCTACTGTGAAGCATGGGGGTGGAAACATCATGCTTTGGGGCTGTTTTTCTGCAAAGGGACCAGGACGACTGATCCGTGTAAAGGAAAGAATGAATGGGGCCATGTATCGTGAGATTTTGAGTGAAAACCTCCTTCCATCAGCAAGGGCATTGAAGATGAAATGTGGCTGGGTCTTTCAGCATGACAATGATCCCAAACACACCGCCCGGGCAACGAAGGAGTGGCTTCGTAAGAAGCATTTCAAGGTCCTGGAGTGGCCTAGCCAGTCTCCAGATCTCAACCCCATAGAAAATCTTTGGAAGGAGTTGAAAGTCCGTGTTGCCCAGCGACAGCCCCAAAACATCACTGCTCTAGAGGAGATCTGCATGGAGGAATGGGCCAAAATACCAGCAACAGTGTGTGAAAACCTTGTGAAGACTTACAGAAAACGTTTGACCTGTGTCATTGCCAACAAAGGGTATATAACAAAGTATTGACAAAACTTTTGTTATTGACCAAATACTTATTTTCCACCATAATTTGCAAATAAATTCATTAAAAATCCTATAATGTGATTTTCTGGATTTTTTTTTCTCATTTTGTCTTTCATAGTTGACGTGTACCTATGATGAAAATTACAGGCCTCTCTCATCTTTTTAAGTGGGAGAACTTGCACAATTGGTGGCTGACTAAATACTTTTTTGCCCCACTGTATATAGTAATACTATTGATATCATGGTTCATGGAACATAGTAATACTATATTGATGATATATAATTGATTGGACATAGAATGGCAAACCTGTCTATATAAGGTCCCAGAGTTGACAGTGCATGTCAGAGCAAAAACCAAGCCATGAGGTCGAAGGAATTATCCGTAGAGCTCCGAGACAGGATTGTGTCGAGGCACAGATCTGGGGAAGGGTACCAAAAAATGTCTGCAGCAGTGAAGATCCCCAAGACCACAGTGGCCTCCATCATTCTTAAATGGAAGAAGCTTTGAACCACCAAGACTCTTCCTAGAGCTGGCTGCCCGGCCAAACTGAGAAATCGGGGGGAAGGGACTTGGTCAGGGAGGTGACCAAGAACTCAATGGTCACTCTGACAGAGCTCCAGAGTTCCTCTGTGGAGAAGGGAGAACCTTCCAGAAAGACAACCATCTCTGCAGCACTCCACCAATCAGGCCTTTATGGTAGAGTGGCCAGACGGATGCCACTCCTCAGTAAAAGGCACATGACAGCCGACTTTGAATTTGCCAAAGCCACCTAAAGGACTCTCAGACCATGAGAAAGAAGATTCTCTGGTTTGGTGAAATTGAACTCTTTGGCCTGAATGCCAAGCATCACGTCTGGAGGAAACCTGGCACCATCCCTACAGTGAAGCATGGTGGTGGCAGCATCATGCTGTGGGGATGTTTTTCAGCGGTAGGGACTGGGAGACTAGTCAGGATCGAGGGAAAGATGAATGGAGCAAAGTACAGAGAGATCATTGATGAAAACCTGCTCCAGAGTGCTCAGGACTGCAGACTGGGGCGAAGGTTCACCTTCCAACAGGACAACGACCCTAAGCACACAGCCAAGACAATGCAGGAGTGGCTTCAGGACAAGTCTCTGAATGTCCTTGAGTGGCCCAGACAGAGCCCGGGCTTGAAATAGATTGAATGTCTCCGGAGAGACCTGAAACTAGCTGTGCAGCGACACTCCCCATCCAACCTGACAGAGCTTGAGAGGAGCTACAGAGAAGAATGGGAGAAACTCTCAAATACAGGTGTGCCAAGCTTGTAGCGTCATACCCAGGTAGACTCGAGACTGTAATCGCTGCCAAAGGTGCTTCAACAAAGTACTTATAAGTCCAGCATTATAAGGCTGCGCTGAGACAGTGACTTAACAATGACCCAAGTCCAGTTCAGTTAATTCCTACCATTGTGTCGCTGAGTTGTCATAATGCTTCAGCAAATGTACATTACACCAGGGGCATTGGTAGACACAATATAAGTAACCTAATTTATGTCCCTCTAACTGCCCTGAATGCCTCTGCTGATCCTACAGCTATTGTATGCAGTAATCATGTGCTGAAGAACCAGATTTATGCTGTTAGCACTGAGTCGGTGTACCCGAGGAGGCAGTCCACTGTGTGCAGCTCACCCTGCACTAACATAAAGAACATGAGCACATCTACTGCTGCTAAGCTTCCCAGCAAAGCAATAAAAACAAGTAAGCATCCCAAAAGAAAAGTGCTCAAAATAACCCACGTTAACATATGTAGGTTAAGAGACAAGGTTCATGAAATCAACAATTTGCTAGTAACAGATGACATTCATATTCTGACTATCTCTGAAACTCACTTAGATAGTACTTTTGATGATACAGTGGTAGCAATACAAGGTTATAACATTTACAGAAAATATAGAAATGCCAATGGTGGAGGTGTTGCTGTTTATATTCAGAACCACATTCCTGTGAAGATTAGAGAGGATCTCATGTTAAATACTGTTGAAGTGTGATGAGGTGATGTCGAAGGAGTCAGGTGCAGGAGGGTAAATCACAGAATAACAGGCTTTATTCCGCAAATACAGGGCTACGCAGAAATGCGTCAAAAACTCTAGGGGCGCAAAACAGGCTCACTGGAAAATACAAGGCACATGGGGAATTATCCCAGCGATACAAAATACACGGAGCTCCACCGAGCTTCACTATCCTCCACAATAAACAATCACACACAAAGACAAGGAGGCAGAGGGATATACAGGTGTGTGTAATAAACAAGACTGATGAGATGAGGAGCGGCAGTGGCTGGAAGGCCGGTGACGACGAACGCCGAAGCCTGCCCGAACAAGGAGAGGAGGCAGCTTCGGAGGAAGTCCTGACATGAACTAATATGGCTACAGGTTCACCTGCCTCACCTAAAGCCCATTCTGGTGGAAGTTGCTATAAAACACCAAGTGCTAACAGTCAGTATCTGGATAACATGTGTGAAATGCTTGATAATATATGTGATATCAATAGAAATGTACATTTTCACAGTCAGTATCAGGACACATTTATGAAATTGCTTATTCCAGTTACTTATAAGCATGCAACCATTAACAAAATGACTGTAAAAAAGGTTAAATCCCCGTGAATTGACGAGCAATTAAAAAATTGTATGGTTGAGAGGGATGAGGCAAAAGGAATGGCAAATAAGTGCAAATTGAGAAATCATGTGACTAAACTGAATAAAAAGAAGAAGAAACTATACTATGAAACAAAGATAAATGACATAAAGAATGATAGTAAAAAGCTTTGGAGCACCTTAAATGAAATTTTGGGGAAAAAGGCAAACTCAGCTCCATCATTCATTGAATCAGATGGCACATTCATCACAAAACCAACTGATATTGCCAACTACTTTAATTATTTTTTCATTGGCAAGATTAGCTAACTTAGGCATGACATGCCAGCAACAATTGCTGACACTACACATCCAAGTATATCTGACCAAATTATGAAAGATAAAACGTTGTAATTCTGAATTCTGTAAAGTGAATGTGGAAGATGAGAAAAAATTATTGTTGTCTATCAACAATGACAAGCCACCGGGGTCTGACAACTTGGATGGAAAATTACTGAGGATAATAGCGGACGATATTGCCACTCCTATTTGCCATATTTTCAATTTAAGCCTACTAGAAAGTGTGTGCCCCCAGGCCTGGAGGGAAGCAAAAGTCATTCCACTGCCTAAGAATAGTGAAGCCCCCTTTACTGGCTGAAATAGCCAACCAATCAGCCTGTTACCAACCCTTAGTAAACTATTGGAAATAATTGTGTTTGACCAGATACAATGCTATTTATAGGGAAGGACATTCAACACGCACAGCACTTACACAAATGACTGATGATTGGCTGAGAGAAATTGATGCAAAAAAGATTGTGGGGGCTGTTTTGTTAGACTTCAGTGTGGCTTTTGACATTATCGATCATAGTCTGCTGCTGAAAAAGGAATAAGTTAGTCCTAAATATTTCTAAAACTAAAAGAATTTTATTTGAAACAAATCAGTCACTAAACTCCAAACCTCAATTAAATATTGTAATAAATAATGTGGAGATTGAACAAGTTGAGGTGACTAAACTGCTTGGAGTAACCCTGGATTGTAAACTGTCATGGTCAAACATATTGATACAACAGTAGCTAAGATGGGGAGAAGTCTGTCCATAATAAAGCGCTGCTCTACCTTCTTAACAGCACTATCAACAAGGCAGGTCCTACAGGCCCTAGTTTTGTCGCACCTGGACTACTGTTCAGTCGTGTGGTCAGGTGCCACAAAGAGGGACTTGGGAAAATTGCAATTGGCTCAAAACAGGGCAGCACGGCTGGCCCTTGGATGTACACAGAGAGCTTTACATTAATAATATGCATGTCAATCTCTCCTGGCTCAAAGTGGAGGAGAGATTGACTTCATCACTGCTTGTGTTGGTGAGAGGTGTTGACATGTTGAAAGCACCAAGCTGTCTGTTTGAACGACTGGCACACAGCTCAGACACCCATGCATACCCCACAAGACATGCCACCAGAGGTCTCTTCACAGTCCCCAAGTCCAGAACAGACTTTGGGAGGCGCACAGTACTACATAGAGCCATGTGTTCTATTTGTGTCACGCCCTGACCTGTAGAGACTGTTATTCTCTAGGTAGTTTGGTCAGGGTGTGAAATTCTAGGTATTGTGTTTCTATGTTTGGCCGGGTGTGGTTCCCAACCAGAGGCAGCTGTTGCTCGTTGTCTCTGATTGGGGATCATACTTAGGCAGCCAGTTTTCCTGCCTGGGTTGTGGGATCTTGTGAGGGTTTATAGCCGGAGGACTTCACGTTACGTTGTTTATTGTTTTGTTGTATGTTTATTGAGTAAATAAACATGTACGCTTTTCACACTGCACCTTGGTCTGACCCGTCTCTCAACGTTCGTGACAGAGGCACACAGTACTACATAGAGCCATGACTACATGGAACTCTATTCCACATCAAGTAACTGATGCAAGCAGTAGAATCAGATTTAAAAAACAGATAAATACACCTTATGGAACAGTGGGGACTGTGAAGCAACACAAACATAGACACAGACACATGCATACACACACATGATAACATACACACTATACACACACGTACACATGGATTTAGTGTTGTAGACATGTGGTAGTGGGGTAGGGGCCTGAGGCCACACACTTAGCTGTGAAATCTGTTCTGAATGTATTGTAATGTCTTTTTAAATGTATAACTGCCTTAATTTTTCTGGACCCCAGGAAGAGTAGCTGCTGCCTTGGCAGGAACTAATGGGGATCCATAATAAACCCCAGGAAGAGTAGCTGCTGCCTTGGCAGGAACTAATGGGGATCCATAATAAACCCCAGGAAGAGTAGCTGCTGCCTTGGCAGGAACTAATGGGGATCCATAATAAACCCCAGGAAGAGTAGCTGCTGCCTTGGCAGGAACTAATGGGGATCCATAATAAACCCCAGGAAGAGTAGCTGCTGCCTTGGCAGGAACTAATGGGGGTCCATAATAAACCCCAGGAAGAGTAGCTGCTGCCTTGGCATGAACTAATGGGGATCCATAATAAACCCCAGGAAGAGTTGCTGCTGCCTTGGCATGAACTAATGGGGATCCATAATAAACCCCAGGAAGAGTAGCTGCTGCCTTGGCAGGAACTAATGGGGATCCATAATAAACCCCAGGAAGAGTAGCTGCTGCCTTGGCAGGAACTAATGGGGATCCATAATAAACCCCAGGAAGAGTAGCTGCTGCCTTGGCAGGAACTAATGGGGATCCATAATAAACCCCAGGAAGAGTAGCCGCTGCCTTGGCAGGAACTAATGGGGATCCATAATAAACCCAAGGAAGAGTAGCCGCTGCCTTGGCAGGAACTAATGGGGATCCATAATAAACCCCAGGAAGAGTAGCCGCTGCCTTGGCAGGAACTAATGGGGATCCATAATAAACCCCAGGAAGAGTAGCCGCTGCCTTGGCAGGAACTAATGGGGATCCATAATAAACCCCAGGAAGAGTAGCCGCTGCCTTGGCAGGAACTAATGGGGATCCATAATAAACCCCAGGAAGAGTAGCCGCTGCCTTGGCAGGAACTAATGGGGATCCATAATAAACCCCAGGAAGAGTAGCCGCTGCCTTGGCAGGAACTAATGGGGATCCATAATAAACCCCAGGAAGAGTAGCCGCTGCCTTGGCAGGAACTAATGGGGATCCATAATAAACCCCAGGAAGAGTAGCCGCTGCCTTGGCAGGAACTAATGGGGATCCATAATAAACCCCAGGAAGAGTAGCTGCTGCCTTGGCAGGAACTAATGGGGATCCATAATAAACCCCAGGAAGAGTAGCTGCTGCCTTGGCAGGAACTAATGGGGATCCATAATAAACCCCAGGAAGAGTAGCTGCTGCCTTGGCATCAGCTAATGGGGATCCATAATAAATACTAATACAAATACTGAGTAAAGGGTCTGAATACTAATGTAAATGTTATATTTCCATTTTTTCTTTTTAATCAATTTGCAAAAATGTCTAAAAATCAGTTTTTGCTTTGTCATTATGGGGTATTGTTTGTAGATTGATGAGGGAAAAAACTATTTAATCCATTTTAGAATAAGGCTGTAACGAAACAAAATGTGGAAAAAGTCAAGGGGTCTGAATACTTTCCGAATGCACTGTACATATAGGTAGGGGTAAAGTGACTAGACAACAGGATAGATAATAGACAGTAGCAGCAGTATACTGTAGGTAGGGGTAAAGGGACTAGGCAACAGGATAGATAATAGACAGTAGCAGCAGTATACTGTAGGTAGGGGTAAAGTGACTAGGCAACAGGATAGATAATAGACAGTAGCAGCAGTATACTGTAGGTAGGGGTAAAGTGACTAGACAACAGGATAGATAATAGACAGTAGCAGCAGTATACTGTAGGTAGGGGTAAAGTGACTAGACAACAGGATAGATAATAGACAGTAGCAGCAGTATACTGTAGGTAGGGGTAAAGTGACTAGACAACAGGATAGATAATAGACAGTAGCAGCAGTATACTGTAGGTAGGGGTAAAGTGACTAGACAACAGGATAGATAATAGACAGTAGCAGCAGTATACTGTAGGTAGGGGTAAAGTGACTAGGCAACAGGATAGATAATAGACAGTAGCAGCAGTATACTGTAGGTAGGGGTAAAGTGACTAGACAACAGGATAGATAATAGACAGTAGCAGCAGTATACTGTAGGTAGGGGTAAAGTGACTAGGCAACAGGATAGATAATAGACAGTAGCAGCAGTATACTGTAGGTAGGGGTAAAGTGACTAGGCAACAGGATAGATAATAGACAGTAGCAGCAGTATACTGTAGGTAGGGGTAAAGTGACTAGGCAACAGGATAGATAATAGACAGTAGCAGCAGTATACTGTAGGTAGGGGTAAAGTGACTAGGCAACAGGATAGATAATAGACAGTAGCAGCAGTATACTGTAGGTAGGGGTAAAGTGACTAGGCAACAGGATAGATAATAGACAGTAGCAGCAGTATACTGTAGGTAGGGGTAAAGGGACTAGACAACAGGATAGATAATAGACAGTAGCAGCAGTATACTGTAGGTAGGGGTAAAGGGACTAGACAACAGGATAGATAATAGACAGTAGCAGCAGTATACTGTAGGTAGGGGTAAAGTGACTAGACAACAGGATAGATAATAGACAGTAGCAGCAGTATACTGTAGGTAGGGGTAAAGTGACTAGACAACAGGATAGATAATAGACAGTAGCAGCAGTATACTGTAGGTAGGGGTAAAGGGACTAGACAACAGGATAGATAATAGACAGTAGCAGCAGTATACTGTAGGTAGGGGTAAAGTGACTAGACAACAGGATAGATAATAGACAGTAGCAGCAGTATACTGTAGGTAGGGGTAAAGTGACTAGACAACAGGATAGATAATAGACAGTAGCAGCAATATACTGTAGGTAGGGGTAAAGTGACTAGACAACAGGATAGATAATAGACAGTAGCAGCAGTATACTGTAGGTAGGGGTAAAGTGACTAGACAACAGGATAGATAATAGACAGTAGCAGCAGTATACTGTAGGTAGGGGTAAAGTGACTAGACAACAGGATAGATAATAGACAGTAGCAGCAGTATACTGTAGGTAGGGGTAAAGGGACTAGACAACAGGATAGATAATAGACAGTAGCAGCAGTATACTGTAGGTAGGGGTAAAGGGACTAGACAACAGGATAGATAATAGACAGTAGCAGCAGTATACTGTAGGTAGGGGTAAAGTGACTAGACAACAGGATAGATAATAGACAGTAGCAGCAGTATACTGTAGGTAGGGGTAAAGTGACTAGACAACAGGATAGATAATAGACAGTAGCAGCAGTATACTGTAGGTAGGGGTAAAGGGACTAGACAACAGGATAGATAATAGACAGTAGCAGCAGTATACTGTAGGTAGGGGTAAAGTGACTAGACAACAGGATAGATAATAGACAGTAGCAGCAGTATACTGTAGGTAGGGGTAAAGTGACTAGACAACAGGATAGATAATAGACAGTAGCAGCAGTATACTGTTGGTAGGGGTAAAGTGACTAGACAACAGGATAGATAATAGACAGTAGCAGCAGTATACTGTAGGTAGGGGTAAAGGGACTAGACAACAGGATAGATAATAGACAGTAGCAGCAGTATACTGTAGGTAGGGGTAAAGTGACTAGACAACAGGATAGATAATAGACAGTAGCAGCAGTATACTGTAGGTAGGGGTAAAGTGACTAGACAACAGGATAGATAATAGACAGTAGCAGCAGTATACTGTAGGTAGGGGTAAAGGGACTAGACAACAGGATAGATAATAGACAGTAGCAGCAGTATACTGTAGGTAGGGGTAAAGGGACTAGACAACAGGATAGATAATAGACAGTAGCAGCAGTATACTGTAGGTAGGGGTAAAGGGACTAGACAACAGGATAGATAATAGACAGTAGCAGCAGTATACTGTAGGTAGGGGTAAAGGGACTAGCCAACAGGATAGATAATAGACAGTAGCAGCAGAATATGTGGTGAGTGTGGAAGTGTGGACGTGTGTGTGTTGTGAGTGTGTGCCTGTGTGTACGTGTTATGTGTGAATTAGTGGGTAGAGTCCAGTGTGTGGGTAGAGTCCAGTGTGTGGGTAGAGTCCAGTGAGTGGGTAGAGTCCAGTGTGTGGGTAGAGTCCAGTGTGTGGTAGAGTCCAGTGTGAGGGTAGAGTCCAGTGAGTGGGTAGAGTCCAGTGTGTGGTAGAGTCCAGTGTGTGGTAGAGTCCAGTGAGTGGGTAGAGTCCAGTGTTTGGGTAGAGTCCAGTGTGTGGGTAGAGTCCAGTGTGTGTGTAGAGTCCAGTGTGTGGTAGAGTCCAGTGTGTGGTAGAGTCCAGTGTGTGGTAGAGTCCAGTGAGTGGGTAGAGTCCAGTGTTTGGGTAGAGTCCAGTGTGTGGGTAGAGTCCAGTGTGTGGTAGAGTCCAGTGTGTGGGTAGAGTCCAGTGTGGGGGTAGAGTCCAGTGTATGGGTAGAGTCCAGTGTGTGGGTAGAGTCCAGTGTGTGGGTAGAGTCCAGTGTGTGGGTAGAGTCCAGTGTGTGGGTAGAGTCCAGTGTGTGGGTAGAGTCCAGTGTGTGGGTAGAGTCCAGTGTGTGGTAGAGTCCAGTGTGTGGGTAGAGTCCAGTGTGTGGGTAGAGTCCAGTGTGTGGTAGAGTCCAGTGTGAGGGTAGAGTCCAGTGTGTGGGTAGGGTCCAGTGTGTGGGTAGAGTCCAGTGTGTGGCAGAGTCCAGTGTTTGGGTAGAGTCCAGTGTGTGGGTAGAGTCCAGTGTGTGGGTAGAGTCCAGTGAGTGTGTGGGTAGAGTCCAGTGTGTGGGTAGAGTCCAGTGTGTGGTAGAGTCCAGTGTGAGGGTAGAGTCTAGTGTGTG
The DNA here is from genome assembly GCA_031479575.1 of Coregonus ussuriensis. NCBI lineage: Eukaryota > Metazoa > Chordata > Actinopteri > Salmoniformes > Salmonidae > Coregonus > Coregonus ussuriensis. The sequence goes on along the minus strand of CM062498.1, from coordinate 6,805,362 downwards.
GGTAGAGTCCAGTGTGTGGGTAGAGTCCAGTGAGTGGGTAGAGTCCAGTGTGTGGGTAGAGTCCAGTGTGTGGGTAGAGTCCAGTGTGTGGGTAGAGTCCAGTGTGTGGGTAGAGTCCAGTGTGTGGGTAGAGTCCAATGTGTGGGTAGAGTCCAGTGTGTGGGTAGAATCCAGTGTGTGGGTAGAGTCCGGTGTGTGGGTAGAGTCCAGTGTGTGGTAGAGTCCAGTGTGAGGGTAGAGTCCAGTGTGTGGGTAGGGTCCAGTGTGTGGGTAGAGTCCAGTGTGTGGGTAGAGTCCAGTGTGTGGGTAGAGTCCAGTGTGTGGGTAGAGTCCAGTGTGTGGGTAGAGTCCAGTGTGTGGGTAGAGTCCAGTGTGTGGTAGAGTCCAGTGTGTGGGTAGAGTCCAGTGTGTGGGTAGAGTCCAGTGTGTGGTAGAGTCCAGTGTGAGGGTAGAGTCCAGTGTGTGGGTAGGGTCCAGTGTGTGGGTAGAGTCCAGTGTGTGGCAGAGTCCAGTGTTTGGGTAGAGTCCAGTGTGTGGGTAGAGTCCAGTGTGTGGGTAGAGTCCAGTGAGTGTGTGGGTAGAGTCCAGTGTGTGGGTAGAGTCCAGTGTGTGGTAGAGTCCAGTGTGAGGGAAGAGTCTAGTGTGTGGGTAGAGTCCAGTGTGTGGGTAGAGTCCAGTGAGTGGGTAGAGTCCAGTGTGTGGGTAGAGTCCAGTGTGTGGGTAGAGTCCAGTGTGTGGGTAGAGTCCAGTGTGTGGGTAGAGTCCAGTGTGTGGGTAGAGTCCAATGTGTGGGTAGAGTCCAGTGTGTGGGTAGAATCCAGTGTGTGGGTAGAGTCCGGTGTGTGGGTAGAGTCCAGTGTGTGGTAGAGTCCAGTGTGAGGGTAGAGTCCAGTGTGTGGGTAGGGTCCAGTGTGTGGGTAGAGTCCAGTGTGTGGCAGAGTCCAGTGTGTGGGTAGAGTCCAGTGTGTGGGTAGAGTCCAGTGTGAGGGTAGAGTCCAGTGTGTGGGTAGGTTCCAGTGTGTGGGTAGAGTCCAGTGTGTGGGTAGAGTCCAGTGTGTGGGTAGAGTCCAGTGTGTGGTAGAGTCCAGTGTGTGGGTAGAGTCCAGTGTGTGGGTAGAGTCCAGTGTGTGGGTAGAGTCCAGTGTGTGGTAGAGTCCAGTGAGTGGGTAGAGTCCAGTGTGTGGGTAGAGTCCAGTGTGTGGGTAGAGTCCAGTGTGTGGTAGAGTCCAGTGAGTGGGTAGAGTCCAGTGTGTGGGTAGAGTCCAGTGTGTGGGTAGAGTCCAGTGTGTGGTAGAGTCCAGTGTGTGGGTAGAGTCCAGTGTGTGGTAGAGTCCAGTGTGAGGGTAGAGTCCAGTGTGTGGGTAGAGTCCAGTGTGTGGGTAGAGTCCAGTGTGTGGGTAGAGTCCAGTGTGTGTGTGGGTAGAGTCCAGTGTGTGGGTAGAGTCCAGTGTGTGGGTAGAGTCCAGTGAGTGTGTGGGTAGAGTCCAGTGTGTGGGGTAGAGTCCAGTGTGTGGGTAGAGTCCAGTGTGTGGTAGAGTCCCAGTGTGTGGGTAGAGTCCAGTGTGTGGGTAGAGTCCAGTGTGTGGGTAGAGTCCAGTGTGTGGGTAGAGTCCAGTGTGTGTGTAGAGTCCAGTGTGTGGGTAGAGTCCAGTGTGGGGGTAGAGTCCAGTGTGTGGTAGAGTCCAGTGTGTGTGTAGAGTCCAGTGTGTGGTAGAGTCCCAGTGTGTGGTAGAGTCCAGTGTGTGGTAGAGTCCAGTGTGTGGGTAGAGTCCAGTGTGTGGGTAGAGTCCAGTGTGTGTGTAGAGTCCAGTGTGTGGGTAGAGTCCAGTGTGTGTGTAGAGTCCAGTGTGTGGGTAGAGTCCAGTGTGTGGGTAGAGTCCAGTGTGTGGGTAGAGTCCAGTGTGAGGGTAGAGTCCAGTGTGTGGGTAGAGTCCAGTGTGTGGGTAGAGTCCAGTGTGTGGTAGAGTCCCAGTGTGTGGGTAGAGTCCAGTGTGTGGGTAGAGTCCAGTGTGTGGGTAGAGTCCAGTGTGTGGGTAGAGTCCAGTGTGTGTGTAGAGTCCAGTGTGTGGGTAGAGTCCAGTGTGTGGGTAGAGTCCAGTGTGAGGGTAGAGTCCAGTGTGTGGGTAGAGTCCAGTGTGTGTGTAGAGTCCAGTGTGTGGGTAGGTTCCAGTGTGTGGGTAGAGTCCAGTGTGTGGGTAGAGTCCAGTGTGTGGGTAGAGTCCAGTGTGTGGGTAGAGTCCAGTGTGTGGGTAGAGTCCAGTGTGTGGGTAGAGTCCAGTGTGTGGGTAGAGTCCAGTGTGTGGGTAGAGTCCAGTGTGTGGGTAGAGTCCAGTGTGTGGGTAGAGTCCAGTGTGTGGGTAGAGTCCAGTGTGGGGGTAGAGTCCAGTGTGTGGTAGAGTCCAGTGTGTGGGTAGAGTCCAGTGTGTGGGTAGAGTCCAGTGTGTGGGTAGAGTCCAGTGTGTGGGTAGAGTCCAGTGTGTGGGTAGAGTCCAGTGTGGGGGTAGAGTCCAGTGTGTGGTAGAGTCCAGTGAGTGGGTAGAGTCCAGTGTGTGGGTAGAGTCCAGTGTGTGGGTAGAGTCCAGTGTGGGGGTAGAGTCCAGTGTGTGGGTAGAGTCCAGTGAGTGGGTAGAGTCCAGTGTGTGGTAGAGTCCAGTGTGTGGGTAGAGTCCAGTGTGTGGTAGAGTCCAGTGTGTGTGTAGAGTCCAGTGTGTGGTAGAGTCCAGTGTGTGGGTAGAGTCCAGTGTGTGGTAGAGTCCAGTGTGTGGGGTAGAGTCCAGTGTGGGGGTAGAGTCCAGTGTGTGGTAGAGTCCAGTGTGTGTGTAGAGTCCAGTGTGTGTGTAGAGTCCAGTGTGTGGGTAGAGTCCAGTGTGTGGGTAGAGTCCAGTGTGTGGTGGAGTCCAGTGTGTGTCCGGTACTGTTTACCGTGCGGTAGCAGAGAGAACAGTCTATGACTTGGGTGGCTGGAGTCTGAAAATTTTTAGGGCCTTCCTCTGACACCGCCTGGTATAGAGGTCCTGGGTGGCAGGAAGCTTGGCCCCAGTGATGTACTGGGCCGTACACACTACCCTCTGTAGTGCCTTGCGGTCGGAGGCCGAGCAGTTGCCATACCAGGCGGTGATGCAGCTCAATGTTCTCGATGTTGCAGCTGTAGAACTTTTTGAGGATCTGAGGGCCCATGCCAAATCTTTTCAGCCTCCTGTGGGGAAAGAGGCATTGTCGTGCCCTCTTAACGACTGTGTTGGTGTGTTTGGACCATGATAGATCCTTAGTGATGTGGACACAGAGGAACTTGAAGCTCTCGACCCGCTCCACTACGGCCCCATCGATATGAATGGGGGTGTTCTTGGCCCTCCGTTTCCTGTAGTCCACAATCAGCTCCTTTGTCTTGGTCACGTTGAGGGAGAGGTTGTTGTCCTGGCACCACACGGCCAGGTCTCTGACCTCCTCCCTATAGGCTGACTCATCGTCATCGGTGATCAGGCCTACCACTGTTGTGTCGTCGGCAAACTTAATGATGGTGTTGGAGTCGTGCCTGGCCATGCAGTCATGGGTGAACAGGGAGTACAGGAGGGGACTGAGCACGCACCCCCCTGAGGGGCCCCCGTGTTGAGGATCAGCGTGGCGGATGTGTTGTTACCTACCCTTACCACCTGGGGGCGGCCCGTCAGGAAGTCCAGGATCCAGTTGCAGAGGGAGGTGTTTAATCCCAGGGTCCTTAGCTTAGTGATGAGATTTGAGGGCACTATGGTGTTGAACGCTGAGCTGTAGCCATTGAACAAGATTCTCACATAAGTGTTCCTCTTGTCCAGGTGGGAAAGGGCAGTGTGGCATGCAATAGAGATTTTGTCATCTGTGGATCTGTGGATCTGTTGGGGCGGTATGCAAATTGGAGTGGGTCTAGGGTTTCCGGGATAAATGGTGTTGATGTGAGCCATGACCAGCCTTTCAAAGCACTTCATGGCTACAGACGTGAGTGCTAAAGGGCAATAGTAATATGATAATATGCCATTTAGCAGACGCTTTCATCCAAAGCAACTTACAGTCATGCGTGCACACGTTTTTGCGTATGGGTGGTCCCGGGGGTCGAACCCACTACCTCGGCATTACAAGCACCGTGCTCTACCAGCTGAGCTACAGAGGACCACAATAGTCATTTAGACAGGTTACCTTGGCATTATTGGGCACAGGGACTACAGTGGTCTGCTTGAAACATGTAGCTATTACAGACTCGGTCAGGGAGAGGTTGAAATAAATATTCTGAGAGACCGGAAAGACATTTCAGACCATGAGGCACGTTCTGAGCTGCTATGATACTAATAAACTACAGTTCTTTATCGTTCAGTAAATATAAACCAACAACAACTACTGGCCAGGAAGGAGAACGCCACAAACATCCTGCAATGGAATCTCCGGAGGTTTTACGAAAACTCTGTACGAAATGGAGCAGAAACCACAGCTGAACCCTGGTCCGTCTGGTAACATGAACAGAAACCAGAGCTGAACCCTGGTCCATCTGGTAACATGAACAGAAACCACAGCTGAACCCTGGTCCGTCTGGTAACATGAACAGAAACCACAGCTGAACCCTGGTCCGTCTGGTAACATGAACAGAAACCACAGCTGAACCCTGGTCCGTCTGAACATGCTCTACCAGCTGAACCCTGGTCCGTCTGAACATGCTCTACCAGCTGAACCCTGGTCCGTCTGAAAATGCTCTACCAGCTGAACCCTGGTCCGTCTGCTCTACCAGCTGAACCCTGATCCGTCTGAACATGCTCTACCAGCTGAACCCTGGTCCGTCTGAACTTGCTCTACCAGCTAAACCCTGGTCCGTCTGAACTTGCTCTACCAGCTGAACCCTGGTCCGTCTGAACATGCTCTACCAGCTGAACCCTGGTCCGTCTGAACATGCTCTACCAGCTGAACCCTGGTCCGTCTGAACTTGCTCTACCAGCTGAACCCTGGTCCGTCTGAACATGCTCTACCAGCTGAACCCTGGTCCGTCTGCTCTACCAGCTGAACCCTGGTCCGTCTGAAAATGCTCTACCAGCTGAACCCTGGTCCGTCTGAAAATGCTCTACCAGCTGAACCCTGGTCCGTCTGAAAATGCTCTACCAGCTGAACCCTGGTCCGTCTGCTCTACCAGCTGAACCCTGGTCCGTCTGAACTTGCTCTACCAGCTGATCCCTGGTCCGTCTGCTCTACCAGCTGAACCCTGGTCCGTCTGAACGTGCTCTACCAGCTGAACCCTGGTCCGTCTGAACGTGCTCTACCAGCTGAACCCTGGTCCGTCTGAACGTGCTCTACCAGCTGATCCCTGGTCCGTCTGAACGTGCTCTACCAGCTGAACCTTGGTCCGTCTGAAAATGCTCTACCAGCTGAACCCTGGTCTGTCTGAAAATGCTCTACCAGCTGAACCCTGGTCCGTCTGAACATGCTCTACCAGCTGAACCCTGGTCCGTCTGAACGTGCTCTACCAGCTGAACCCTGGTCCGTCTGAACGTGCTCTACCAGCTGAACCCTGGTCCGTCTGAACGTGCTCTACCAGCTGAACCCTGGTCCGTCTGGTAACGTGCTCTACCAGCTGAACCCTGGTCCGTCTGAACATGCTCTACCAGCTGAACCCTGGTCCGTCTGAACGTGCTCTACCAGCTGAACCCTGGTCCGTCTGAACGTGCTCTACCAGCTGAACCCTGGTCCGTCTGAACATGCTCTACCAGCTGATCCCTGGTCCGTCTGAACATGCTCTACCAGCTGAACCCTGGTCCGTCTGCTCTACCAGCTGAACCCTGGTCTCTCTGCTCTACCAGCTGATCTACAGAGGACCACATCCTGTCTGTCTGGTAATGAGTATAGGGTGATCGTAATTAGGACATTCTTAATGAGAAACAGTAAACCAATCGAAAGGGAATAACAAACAATACAAACCAATAGCCTGGTCTCAGATCTGTTGCTGTCTCGCCAACTCCCCATGGTCATTCTGACAGACTGGTGTGACGTACAGAAGTAACTGATCTGGGAGTAGCCTAACAAACCAAAGGCTTCCGTAGCTGTTTCATCCATAGTTCAGCGAGTTCAAGGTGCTATAATAGTAAGGATACAACAAAACGTTCTCCCATGGAATATGAATATGCTTTCCTATACAATGCCTTTACTGTGAAAACAGTGTGAAGCTGCATCCATTTCTCAAGTCTAGGTTTAAATGACGGCAGCGTTGTTACAATAAAACGCAGGAATGTTTGAATACTAAAGACTTAAGGCTCTTTACCATGTTCCCTTGTTGAACTGCCCTTGACATTCCAATGTGCAGGACCATGACTAACCACTTCAATATACAACTACTGCACCGGAATACTCTCTCCAGAATTTCTCCCAATAAAACGGTGAAAATACTTCCTTGCCAGAATGTGTTCAACATGTACTTTCTTTCCACTTGAAGCTGATGCTTTAAACAGGTCTGGGCTTGTCCTTGGATGTCTTGGTCCAGAGAAAGGCTATTGGTTGGTATATAGTTATGCTATTGTCCTGATAGGCCTACCATGGTCCATGGTATATAGTAATACTATTGATATAATGTCCATGGTATACAGTAATATTATTGATATCTTGGTCCATGGTATATAGTAATACTATTGATATCTTGGTCCATGGTATATATACTGAACAAAAATATAAACGCAACATGTAAAATGTTGGTCCCATGTTTCATGAGCTGAAAAAAAAATCCCAGAAATGTTATACACATACAAAAAGCTTATTTCTCTCAAATGTTGTGTACAAATTTGTTTACATTCCTGTTAGTGAGCATTTCTCCTTTGCCAAGATAATCCATCCACCTGACAGGTGTGGCATATCAAGAAGCTGATTAAACAGCATGATCATTACACAGGTGCACCTTGTGCTGCGGACAATAAAAGGCCACTCTAAAATGTGCAGTTTTGTCACACAACACAATGCCACAGATATCTCAAGTTTTGAGGGAGCGTGCAATTGGCATGCTGACTGCAGGAATGTCCACCAGAGGTGTTGCCAGATAATTTAATGTTGATATCATGGTCCATGGTATATAGTAATCATATTGATATCTTGATCCATGGTATATAGTAATCATATTGATATCTTGATCCATGGTATATAGTAATCATACTGATATCTTGATCCATGGTATATAGTAATCATATTGATATCATGGTCCATGGTATATAGTAATCATATTGATATCATGGTCCATGGTATATAGTAATCATACTGATATCTTGATCCATGGTATATAGTAATCATGTTGATATCATGGTCCATGGTATATAGTAATCATATTGATATCATGGTCCATGGTATATAGTAATCATATTGATATCTTGATCCATGGTATATAGTAATCATATTGATATCATGGTCCATGGTATATAGTAATCATATTGATATCTTGGTCCGTGGTATATAGTAATCATATTGATATCTTGGTCCATTATATATTGTGATCATATTGATATCATGGTCCATGGTATAAAGTAATCATATTGATATCATGGTCCATGGTATATAGTAATCATATTGATATCATGGTCCATGGTATATAGTAATCATATTGATATCTTGGTCCATGGTATTTAGTAGAACTACTGATATCATGGTCCATTGTATATAGTAATCATATTGATAACTTGGTTCATGGTATTTAGTAGAACTACTGATATCATGGTCCATGGTATATAGTAATCATATTGATATCTTGGTTCATGGTATTTAGTAGAACTACTGATATCATGGTCCATGGTATATAGTAATCATATTGATATATTGGTTCATGGTATTTAGTAGAACTACTGATATCATGGTCCATGGTATATAGTAATCATATTGATATCATAGTCCATGGTATATAGTAATCATGTTGATACCATGGTCCATGGTATATAGTAATCATATTGATATCTTGGTCCATGGTATATAGTAATCATATTGATATCTTGGTCCATGGTATTTAGTAGAACTAATGATATCATGGTCCATGGTATATAGTAATAATATTGATATCTTGGTCCATGGTATTTAGTAGAACTACTGATATCATGGTCCATGGTATATAGTAATCATATTGATATCTTGGTCCATGGTATTTAGTAGAACTACTGATATCATGGTCCATGGTATATAGTAATCATATTGATATCTAGGTCCATGGTATTTAGTAGAACTACTGATATCACGGTCCATGGTATATAGTAATCATATTGATATATTGGTTCATGGTATTTAGTAGAACTACTGATATCATGGTCCATGGTATATAGTAATCATATTGATATCTTGGTCCATGGTATATAGTAATCATATTGATATCTTGGTCCATGGTATTTAGTAGAACTAATGATAACATGGTCCATGGTATATAGTAATAATATTGATATCATGGTTCATGGTATATAGTAATCATATTGATATCTTGGTCCATGGTATTTAGTAGAACTACTGATATCATGGTCCATGGTATATAGTAATCATATTGATATCTTGGTCCATGGTATTTAGTAGAACTACTGATATCATGGTCCATGGTATATAGTAATCATATTGATATCTAGGTCCATGGTATTTAGTAGAACTACTGATATCACGGTCCATGGTATATAGTAATCATATTGATATCTTGGTCCATGGTATTTAGTAGAACTACTGATATCATGGTCCATGGTATATAGTAATCATATTGATATCTTGGTCCTTGGTATTTAGTAGAACTACTGATATCATGGTCCATGGTATATAGTAATCATATTGATATCTTGGTCCATGGTATTTAGTAGAACTACTGATATCATGGTCCATGGTATATAGTAATCATATTGATATCTAGGTCCATGGTATATAGTAATAATATTGATATCATGGTCCATGGTATATAGTAATCATATTGATATCTTGGTCCATGGTATTTAGTAGAACTACTGATATCATGGTCCATGGTATATAGTAATCATATTGATATCTAGGTCCATGGTATTTAGTAGAACTACTGATATCACGGTCCATGGTATATAGTAATCATATTGATATCATGGTCTATGGTACATAGTAATACTATATTGATGATATATAATTGATTGGACATGATTTGGAAAGGCACACACCTGTCTATATAAGGTCCCAGAGTTGACAGTGCATGTCAGAGCAAAAACCAAGCCATGAGGTCGAAGGAATTATCCGTAGAGCTACGAGACAGGATTGTGTCGAGGCACAGATCTGGGGAAGGGTACCAAAAAATGTCTGCAGCATTGAAGGTCCCCAAGAACACAGTGGCCTCCATCATTCTTAAATGGAAGAAGTTTGGAAGCACCAAGACTCTTCCTAGAGCTGGCCGCCCGGGCAAACTGAGCAATCGGAGGAGAAGGGCTTTGGTCAGGGAGGTGACCAAGAACCCAATGGTTACTCTGCCAGAGCTCCAGAGTTCCTCTGTGGAGATAAATAATAATAATAATTGGTCATTTAGCAGACGCTCTTATCCAGAGCGACTTACAGGAGCAATTAGGGTTAAGTGCCTTGCTCAAGGGCACATCGACAGATTTTTCACCTAGTCGGCTCAGGGATTAGAACCAGCGACCTTTCGGTTACTGGCACAACGCTCTTAACCACTAAGCTACCTGCCGCCAGATAGGAACCATCTCTGCAGCACTCCACCAATCAGGCCTTTATGGTAGAGTGGCCAGATGGAAGCCACTCCTCAGTAAAAGGCACATGACAGCCTGCTTTTAGTTTGCCAAAAGGCACCTAAAGGACTCTCAGACCATGAGAAACAAGATTCTCTGGTCTGATGAAACCAAGATTGAACTCTTTGGCCTGAATGCCAAGCGTCAAGTCTGGAGGAAACCTGGCACCATGATGCTGTGGGGATGTTTTTCAGTGGCAGGGTCTGGGAGACTAGTCAGGATTGAGGGAAAGATTAACGGAGCAAAGTACAGAGAGATCCTTGATGAAAACCTGCTCCAGAGCGCTCAGGACCTCAGACTGGGGTGAAGGTTCACCTTCCAACAGGCCAACGACCCTAAGCACACAGCCAAGACAATGCAGGAGTGGCTTCGGGACAAGTCTCTGAATGTTCTTGAGTGGCCCAGCCAGAGCCCGGACTTGAACCCGATCGAACATCTCTGGAGAAACCTGAAAATAGCTGTGCAGCAACACTCCCCATCCAACCTGACAGAGCTTGAGAGGATCTGCAGAGAAGAATGGGTGAAACTCCGCAAATACAGGTGTGCCAAGCCTGTAGCATTTTTATTTATTTTTATTTATTTATTTAGTCATTTAGCAGACGCTCTTATCCAGAGCGACTTACAGTTAGTGCATACAATTATTATTATTATATTTTTTATATTGGCCCCCCGTTGGAATCGAACCCACAACCCTGGCGTTGAAAACACCATGCTCTACCAACTGAGCTACATCCCTGCCGGCCAAACCCTCCCCTACCTTGGACGACGCTGGGCCAATTGTGTGCCGCCCCATGGGTCTCCCGGTCGCGGCCGGCTACAGCAGAGCCTGGATTTCGAACCAGGATCTCTAGTGGCACAGCTAGCACTGTGATGCAGCGCCTTAGACCACTGCACCACTCGGGATAGCATCATACCCAAGAAGACTCGAGGCTGTAATCGCTGCTAAAGGTGCTTCAACAAAGTACTGAGTAAAGAAAAAAAAAACGTCTGAATACTTATGGAAATTTGATATTTCAGTTTTTTATTTTTAATAAATTTGAAGAAAAGAAAAAACTTTTTTGTTTTTTCATTATGGGGTATTGTGTGTAGATTGATGAGGGGGGAAAACTATTTAATCAATTTTAGAATAAGGCTGTAATGTAACAAAATTTAGAAAAAGTCAAGGGTTCTGAATACTTTCCGAATGCACTGTATATGTGTATTGAAAGTCACAAAACTTTCTTTGATATTGGTCACCAATTTTTACATTTCCCAACAGACATGAGCGTGGAGATGGATGGATATACATTCCTAGACCAATGAAATGAGACAGACATTATCCCAAAATGGTGTCCGTTTGTCACAGAACCACTGCATATGTAACAGGGTTCCTTTGTGTTTTCACATCTCCAACAGAGATGAGACATTTCTGGGTGAATTATATGCATTCTGGCAGGAGTGGAGTAAATCCTATGGATTATTTTGAATTGCAATAATTTATGTCTAAGGTTGTAGGTTGCAAATACGAACATTTTCCCTTATCTGTGACCAATAGCTCTCAATAATCTGTTTCACATTTTTCCTTATAGGTTCTGAACTATCAGGGTGATGTTTCAATTAACCCTTGATATAATTTAGCAATCAACTTCTTTGGCGTTGCAGCTATTTTCAGTATTTTTTCAATGCTAGATGCTTTAGGTTAATCCAGATTCCGTTGAAGTGATTGAATAAGATTTCTTAGAATTAAAAAATATATAGTTTTGGATAACCCAAATGTTCTTGTAATTGATTGAATGACGGTAGTGAGCCATTAAAATGCATGTGCTCAAAATTCATGATGCCACTTTGGAACCAGGACTTAAAGGTCATTAAATGCTGGAGGTAATGTTGAGGTAATGTTGGGTTGTTCTAGCCTAGAGATATGGGTTTCTTCCATTTCATGAATTTATGTACATTTTCCCAAATACAAATGTAATTGAAAATCATTGGATTGTCTGTTTTGCTCTTCAATGCTTTGAACCCGAATGTAGTGAATATATTTTAAATGATAGGGTATTACATTTACGGCTTCAATCCTCCTCCAAGCACATGGATAGTCTGCTGTCCATTGTTTAAGTGAATACAGTTGTACATTTTCATCTGAGGTAGTCCAAGACCTCCAGCCTTATAGGGCAGGTGTAAAACTGTCAGTTTGTCTCTTGAGGTATTTCCATTCCAAATAAAGTTGGAGAGCGGGCCATTTATTTTATTAAAAAAAGTTGGATGGAATTGAAACTGGGTAAGGCTTGGTATACAGTAAATACATCAACCTTGGTAATATATTCATTTACATTATGTTGACCCTACCTAACATAGAAATAGGGAGAGTTCTCCATCTCTGAACATCGGACTCAATCCTATCTATTATAGGAGAGTAGTTGATTTTATAGGCCTCCTCCAAATTGCAAGGTATCAATACACCAAGGTATTTGGTGCATTCTAATCTGTGCGATGCAGACGGGAGAGGACGTGTTTTTCTCTGGCTGGAGGTAAGTAGGGTAAGCTACATGTAGTGTTGAGTAAAGCTTAACCATGTATTAGATCGTAGGTAGGTAGTTAGCTGTAGTTAGGTATTGTATTTATTGTAGGTTAGTATTGTTGTTATTGTAGCTTTCCGTGGGTAATTGTGGGTTAGAATTGAGGCACGAAGCTAGCTAGCTAGCGGGTAGCTATTGGTAACGATTAGCAACGCTGGAGAGCTGGTTCCAACGTTTAATTATTATTATTATTATTATTATTTTTTATTTTATTTTTTTTGCTGCGTTGTGAAGGGAACTCGACACGGACTTGAATTGTCTGTTTGGTGTGCTGACACACTCTTGGCAGTTTGTTGTGGCCAGGTGTTGATGCTAAGTTGTGTGTTAATGGATGCTAGCTTGCAGGTTGGCTACGGCGTCATAGCTAGGCTTCGTGGGTTGTTGTGGGTAGTTACTGTGTCTTGGCAGTGTCCTCGGCCGTGCCAGCTGTAGCACGAAGCTAGCTAGCCAGCCGTTCTTCAAACAGAGTCGACACAGTGGCCATTGCTAGCTACCCAACATGACCATTTGGCTGTACTGAAGTAGCTAACCACAATTTACTTGTCCTAGCTAGCCAACGTCTAATCATTGCTGCGTCATGTAAGGAACTTGACACAGACACGAATGATCTGTTTAGTGTGTTATCACAATATTGGTGGTTTGTTGTGACCAAGTGTTGGCGCTAAACGGTGTGTTATTGTTATTGGATGCTAGTCTGCTAGTTGGCTATGGAGTCATAGTTGGCTAGCTGAATAAAGTGGGTTGAGTCTATTCCTTTAAACATTGAACCGCTGTGGTTCACAACAATTCTGATTTCCAAAGGCGGAAGTTGGGAGAGTTTTTTTCTTCGGGTGGTTCAGTGAAACAATTTTAGTTTCCGAGGTAGAAGTTTTGGTGAGGGAGGCCCTGCTCTCTCCACTCCCAGATGCTTAGCCCATTTCATTCCGATCTCCTCTGCATTTTTGTAGCCATTTGCTACAGCCTGTCAACTATGCCTCTGCCTATCCCTGTTCTCTCCTCTCTGCATAGGCTACACAAACGCACCACACCGCGTGGCTGCTGCCTCTCCAATCTGGTGGTCCCTGCACGCACCACCCACGTGGAGTTCCAGGTCGCAGGCAGCCTCTGGAACTGCCGTTCTGCTGCCAACAAAGCTGACTTCATCCCAGCCTATGCCAACCTCCAGTCCCTCGACTTCCTGGCGCTGACGGAAACATGGATCACCACTGAAAACACCGCTACTCCTACTGCTCTCTCCTCGTCTGACCATGTGTTCTCGCATACCCCGAGAGCATCTGGTCAGAGGGGTGGTGGTACAGGAATCCTCATCTCTCCCAAGTGGACATTCTCAATTTTTCCCCTAACCCATCTGTCTATCTCCTCATTTGAATTCCATGCTGTCACAGTCACTAGCCCATTTAAGCTTAATATCCTTGTCATCTATCGCCCTCCAGGTTCCCTTGGAGAGTTCATCAATGAGCTTGACGCCTTGATAAGTTCCTTCCCTGAGGATGGCTCACCCCTCACAGTTTTGGGGGATTTCAACCTCCCTATGTCCACATTTGACTCATTTCTCTCTGCCTCCTTCTTTCCACTCCTCTCCTCTTTTGACCTCACCCTCTCACCGTCCCCCCCTACTCACAAGGCAGGCAATACGCTTGACCTCATCTTCACTAGATGCTGCTCCTCTACTAATCTCACTGCAACTCCCCTCCAAGTCTCCGACCACTACTTTGTTTCCTTTTCTCTCTCACTCTCCTCCCACACTACTCACTCTGCCCCTACACAGATGGTAATGCGCCGCCGCAACCTTCGCTCTCTCTCTCCCACTACTCTCTCCTCTTCCATCCTATCATCTCTTCCCTCTGCTCAATCCTTCTCCCTCCAATCTCCTGATTCTGCCTCCTCAACCCTCCTCTCCTCCCTTTCTGCATCCTTTGACTCTCTGTGTCCCCTATCCTCCCGGCCGGCTCGGTCCTCCCCTCCAGCTCCGTGGCTTGATGACTCATTGCGAGCTCACAGAACAGAGCTCCGGGCAGCGGAGCGGAAATGGAAGAAAACTAAATTCCCTGCCGACCTGGCATCTTTTCACTCCCTCCTCTCTACATTTTCTTCATCTGTTTCTGCTGCTAAGGCCACCTTCTACCACTCTAAATTCCAAGCATCTGCCTCTAACCCTAGGAAGCTCTTTGCCACATTTTCCTCCCTCCTGAATCCTCCCTCCCCCCCCCCCCCCCCTCCTCTCTCTCTGTGGATGACTTCGTCAACCACTTTGAAAAGAAGGTTGACGACATCCGATCCTTGTTTGTTAAGTCTAATCACACTGCTGGTCCTGCTCACACTGCCCTACCCTATGCTTTGACTTCTTTCTCCCCTCTCTCTCCAGATAAGATCCTGCGACTTGTGACTGCAGGCCGCCCAACAACCTGCCCGCTTGACCCCATCCCCTCCTCCCTTCTCCAGACCATCTCCGGTGACCTTCTCCCCTACCTCACCTCGCTGATCAACTCATCCTTGACCGCTGGCCATGTCCCTTCCGTCTTCAAGAGAGCGAGAGTTACTCCCCTTCTCAAAAAACCAACACTCGACCCCACTGATGTCAACAACTACAGACCAGTATCCCTTCTTTCTTTTCTTTCCAAAACTATTGAGCGTGCCGTCTTTAGCCAACTCTCTTGCTATCTCTCTCAGAATGACCTTCTTGATCCAAACCAATCAGGTTTCAGGACTGGTCATTCAACTGAGACTGCTCTTCTCTGTGTCACAGAGACTCTCCGCACTGCTAAAGCTAACTCTCTCTCCTCTGCTCTTGTCCTTCTAGACCTGTCTGCTGCCTTTGATACTGTGAACCATCAGATCCTCCTCTCCACCCTCTCCGAAATGGGCATCTCCGGCGCGGCTCACTCCTGGATTGCGTCCTACCTGACCGGTCGCTCCTACCAAGTGGCGTGGCGGGAAGCTGTCTCCGCACCACGTGCTCTCACCACTGGTGTCCCCCAGGGATCGGTTTTGGGCCCTCTCCTTTTCTCCCTATACACCAAGTCACTTGGCTCTGTCATATCCTCACATGGCCTTTCCTATCATTGCTACGCTGACGATACACAACTAATCTTCTCCTTTCCCCCTTCTGATAACCAGGTGGCGAATCGCATCTCTGCATGTCTGGCAGACATATCAGTATGGATGACGGATCACCACCTCAAGCTGAACCCTGGCAAGACGGAGCTGCTCTTCCTCCCGGGGAAGGACTGCCCGTTCCATGATCTCGCCATCACGGTAGACAACTCCGCTGTGTCCTCCTCCCAGAGTGCGAAGAGCCTAGGCGTGACCCTGGACAACACCCTGTCGTTCTCCGCCAACATCAAGGCGGTGACCCGCTCCTGCAGGTTCATGCTCTACAACATTCGGAGAGTGCGACCCTGCCTTACACAGGAAGCGGCGCAGGTCCTGGTCCAGGCACTTGTCATCTCCCGTCTGGACTACTGCAACTCGCTGTTGGCTGGGCTCCCTGCCTGTGCCATTAAACCCCTACAACTCATCCAGAATGCCGCAGCCCGTCTGGTGTTCAACCTTCCCAAGTTCTCTCACGTCACCCCCCTCCTCCGCACACTCCACTGGCTTCCAATTGAAGCTCGCATCCGCTACAAGACCATGGTGCTTGCCTTTGGAGCA
Source organism: Coregonus ussuriensis (assembly GCA_031479575.1). Classification (NCBI taxonomy): domain Eukaryota; kingdom Metazoa; phylum Chordata; class Actinopteri; order Salmoniformes; family Salmonidae; genus Coregonus; species Coregonus ussuriensis. The sequence continues at coordinate 6,789,449 of CM062498.1, read as the reverse complement.
GTGAGGGGAACGGCACCCCTGTACCTTCAGGCTCTGATCAGTCCCTACACCCAAACGAGGACATTGCGTTCATCCACCTCTGGCCTGCTGGCTCCCCTTCCTCTGCGGAAGCACAGCTCCCGCTCAGCCCAGTCAAAACTGTTCGCTGCTCTGGCACCCCAATGGTGGAACAAGCTCCCTCACGACGCCAGGACAGCGGAGTCACTCACCACCTTCCGGAGACATTTGAAACCCCACCTCTTTAAGGAATACCTGGGATAGGCTAAAGTATTCCTTCTAACCCCCCCCCCCCCCCCCCCCCCCCCCCAAATTGTAAAGTGGTTATCCCACTGGCTATAGGGTGAACGCACCAATTTGTGAGTCGCTCTGGCTAAGAGCGTCTGCTAAATGACGTTAATGTGCCCTTGAGCAAGGCACTTAACCCTAATTGCTCCTGTAAGTCGCTCTGGTTAAGAGCGTCTGCTAAATGACTTAAATGTAAATGTATTTCATATGTCTTTGTCAATTTCCACCTGAAATCTACTTTCCAAGCTTGAAAAGTCATAATTCTCCCAATTCACTTTGAATCCTGATGCAGCATCCTGATGTGTCTAACAGTTGCAAAATAAATGACAGAGAATGTTTTGGTTCAGATAAATACAGTAAAATGTAATCTGCATACAATATCACATGTTGTTCTCCACCAATCTCTATTCCCCGGATTGAGCCTGTTACGATCGTCAGGAACAGATGAGGACCAAGGCGCAGCGTTGCAGGCAAACATACTCTTTATTTAGCGTCAAACGACCAAAACAACAAAACCATATCGTGACAGTTCACGGTCTAACACAAACCGACTGGAAACAAAATCCCACAAACACGAATGAAAAACAGACTGTTTAAATATGGCTCCCAATCAGAGACAACTAGCAACACCTGACACTCGTTGCCTCTGATTGGGAGCCACTCTGTCCAACATAGAAATAGCACCCATAGAAACAAAACACATTGATCTACACACCCTGGCTCAACATAACAGTGTCCCCAGAGCCAGGGCGTGACAGAGCCATGAGTTCTGATTATTGATGCTAGGGGTTCTAAAGCAAATAAATAACTGGCCAGACCTGTCTGGTCCCTCTGTCCATTTGTTCTTATAGCCACTTTGGGGGATTTATACAACAGCTCAATCCAGGAAATAAATACCAGACCAAAACCAACCTTTTTTTAAACAGCCACCAAATATGCCCATTCCACCCTATCGAACGCTTTTTCAGCATCTATTGATACTGCCACATTTGGAACGTTCCAGTTCCTCGTATGACGGATTATATTTTTTAAATCAGCGGACATCGTCTGAAGACATCCTGTTCCGTATAAACCCTATTTGATCTGAGTGGATTAACTTTTGTTTTACTGTTTCTATGTGAAAAGCCAATACCTTAGCAATGATTTTGTAATCTACATTCAACAGTGAAACTGGGAGGAAGGATCCGCATGACAATGGATCCTTGTCTTTCTTTATAAGTAGGGTGATTGTAGCCAAACATAGTGACTGGGGAAGTTCATTTTTCTCTACAGCTGCTGTGAGCATAAGAAACATAGGCTTTAGTCATTTAATATAATAATATACCATTTAACAGACCCTTTTATCCAAAGCGACTTACAGTCATGTGTGCATACATTTTTACATATGGGTGGTCCCGGGGATCGAACCCACTACCCTGGCGTTACAAGCGCCATGCTCTACCAGCTGAGCTACAGAGGACCACGAAAACGTCTATACGATTCCACTGGGAATCCATCATGAGATTTCCCATTTTGTAGATTATTGATGGCCTCCAACAGTTCACCTGGAGTAATGTTTCAATCCATACTCATTTTCTCTGGTTCCCTTATAATTGGTAAAATGACCTTATTACATAAATTATCTATATCCTCCTTTGAGCTTTTGTTTTCGGATTGATACAGTTTGTGATAAAATGTTTTAGAGACTGAGTTAATTTCAGAAGGATCCATTGTTATGCGACCATCTGGGGTTTTAATGCTATGGATGGTTAGTTCCTCTTCCTCTTTCGTCATTTGCCAAGCAAGCATTTCCCCCGCACTTTCACCTCGCTCAACGTATTGTTGTTTGGATTCTCTGCAGAGGGTTTATTATGTTACAGTGAAGCTTCAAAGTGTCCAACTGTTGAAGGGTGTCAACATCTCTATCTAAGCTGTGTTTTCTTTCTAAGTCATGGATTTTCTGTTCTAGTATTTCTAATTTTTATATTTCCAATTCTTACAACTGACTTGTTTAAAGTTGCATCCCCCAAAACAGTTCAACGTATCCTTACAACTGACCCTCAGTCACTTAAAATGTATCCTTACAACTGACCCTCGCTGACTTAAAACTTACAACTTACTGTGTACTCTATTAACTTCCCCTAAAGAGAGATATGACAAAATATCCTCCCCTAACCCGGACAATGCTGGGCCAATTGTGCCTTGCCCTATGGGACTCCCAATCCCGGCCGGTTGTGATACAGCACAGGATCGAACCTGGGTCTGTAGTGACGCCTCTAGCACTGCGATGCAATGCCTTAGACCGCTGCGCCACTCAAGGAACCCAAATCATCAGGAAATGTCTCTGGTTTTAAAGCGTTGTGATTCCACTCTGTTGCTCGTGTGTAGCCTCCGAGTCTGGTGTCCGAGATTAGCGATCAGAACTCTTAGATAGAAGGGTTCCAAAAGGGTTCTTCGACTGTCTCCTAGGAAACCGTTTTTGGTTCCAGATAGAACCCTTTTGAGTTCCATGTGGAACCCTCTGTTTTCCTATGGGGACAGCCAAATAACCCTTTTAGGTTATCTTAGGTTCACATTTTGCTGCCTTAAAATTACATCTAAAAAGGGATTACATTCAAAAAAAAATCCTACAGATCTACACAACCTACTCCATATTTTCAAAGTGAATAGAACACTTTCCAAATGAAAAAATGAAAAAGACAAATATGTCTTGATTGCATATATCTTCACACCCCAGAGTTAATACACTACCGTTCAAAAGTTTGGGGTCACTTACAAATTTCCTTGTTTTCGAAAGAAAAGCTATTTTTTTTGTCCATTAAAATAACATAAAATTGATCAGAAATACTGTGTAAAAAGCCATATCTCAGACTGCCCATCTTAATATCTTCTTTTTATTGGCCAGTCTGAGATATGGCTCTTTCTTTGCAACTCTGCCTAGATGGTCAGCATTCTTCACTGTACGCCTATGTAGATATTCCATAAAACACCAGCCATTTCCAGCTACAATAGCCATTTACAACATTAACAATGTCTACACTCTATTTCTGATCAATTTGATGTTATTTTAATGGACAAAAAATTTGCTTTTTCTTTCGAAAACAAGGACATTTCTAAGTAACCCCAAACTTTTGAACGGTAGTGTACGTGGTGGAAGCATTGCCAGCCATTACAGCTGTGAATAATATTCTACCAACTTTGCACAGCTCTTAAGTACAGTGCCTTCAGAAAGTATTCATACCCCTTGACTTATTCCACATTTTGTTATGTTACAGCCTTATTCTAAAATGGATTAAATTAATAAAAATCTCACTATCTACACACAATACCCCATAATGACATTTTTTAATTTTTAATTGATTGAAGCATCTTTGGTGTCGATTACAGCTGTGAGGCTTTCTGGGTAAGTTTCTAAGCACTTTGCACACCTGGATTGTACAATATTTGTCCATTATTCTTTAAAAATTATTCAACCTCTGTCAAGTTCATTGTTGATCATTGCTAGACAGCCATTTTCAACTCTTGCCATAGATTTTCAAGTCGATTTAAATCAAAACTGCCACTCAGGAACATTCAATGTTTTCTTGGTAAGCAACCAATGTAGATTAGATGTGAATTCGTCTCCCAGTGTCTGGTGGAAAGCAGACTGAACCAGGTTTTCCTCTAGGATTTTGCATGTGCTTATAGCTGTGCTCCATGTATTTCTATCCTAAGAAACGCTCTAGACCTTGCTGATGACAAGCATACCCATAACATGATGCAGCCACCACCATGCTCGAAAATATGAAGAGTGGTACTCAGTGATGTGTTGTGTTGGATTTGCCCCAAACATAACGCTTTGTATTCGGGAAAAAAAAGTTAATTTCTTTGCCACAATTTTTGTGCCTTGTTGCAAACAGGATGCATGTCTTGGAATATTTTTATTCTGTACAGGCTTCCTTCTTTTCACTCTGTCATTTAGGTTAATATTATGGAGATACTACAATGTTGTTGATCCATCCTTAGTTTTTCCCCTATCAAAGCCATTAAACTGTGTAACTGTTTTAAAATCACCATTGGCCTAATTGTAAAATCCCTGAGCAGTTTCCTTCCTCTCCAGAAACTGAGTTAAATCACATTTTTATTTGTCACATGCGCCGAATACAACAGGTGTAGACCTTACCATGAAATGCTTACTTACTTAACCAACAATGCAGTTCAAGAAATAGAGTTAAGAAAATATTTACTAAATAAACAAAAGTAAAAATAAACAAAAATAACAATAACAAGGCTATATACAGGGGGTACCGTTACTGAGTCAGTGTGCGGGGGTACAGGTTAGTCGAGGTAATTTGTACATGTAGGTAGGGGTAAATTGACTATCCATAGATAATAAACAGTGAGTAGCAGCAGTGTTAAAACAAATGGGGGGGGGGTGTCAATGTAAATAGAGATTAGAGACCGCCCACCAGCTGGGGGGTCAATGCAAACACTCCGGTTGGCCATTTGATTAATTGTTCAGCAATCTTATGGCATGGGGGTAGAAGCTGTTAAGGAGCCTTTTGGACCTAGACTTGGCGCTCCGGTACCGCTTGCCATGTGGTAGCAGAGAGAACAGTCTATGACTTGGGTGGCTGGAGTCTTTGACCATTTTTAGGGCCTTCCTCTGACACCGCCTGGTATACAGTGAGGAAAAAAAGTATTTAGTCAGCCACCAATTGTGCAAGTTCTCCCACTTAAAAAGATGAGAGAGGCCTGTAATTTTCATCATAGGTACACGTCAACTATGACAGACAAAATAAGAAAAAAAATCCAGAAAATCACATTGTAGGATTTTTAATGAATTTATTTGCAAATTATGGTGGAAAATAAGTATTTGGTCAATAACAAAAGTTTCTCAATACTTTGTTATATACCCTTTGTTGGCAATGACACAGGTCAAACGTTTTCTGTAAGTCTTCACAAGGTTTTCACACACTGTTGCTGGTATTTTGGCCCATTCCTCCATGCAGATCTCCTCTAAAGCAGTGATGTTTTGGGGCTGTCGCTGGGCAACACGGACTTTCAACTCCCTCCAAAGATTTTCTATGGGGTTGAGATCTGGAGACTGGCTAGGCCACTCCAGGACCTTGAAATGCTTCTTACGAAGCCACTCCTTCATTACCCGGGCGGTGTGTTTGGGATCATTGTCATGCTGAAAGACCCAGCCACGTTTCATCTTCAATGCCCTTGCTGATGGAAGGAGGTTTTCACTCAAAATCTCACGATACATGGCCCCATTCATTCTTTCCTTTACACGGATCAGTCGTCCTGGTCCCTTTGCAGAAAAACAGCCCCAAAGCATGATTTTTCCACCCCCATGCTTCTCAGTAGGTATGGTGTTCTTTGGATGCAACTCAGCATTCTTTGTCCTCCAAACACGACGAGTTGAGTTTTTACCAAAAAGTTATATTTTGGTTTCATCTGACAATATGACATTCTCCCAATCCTCTTCTGGATCATCCAAATGCACTCTAGCAAACTTCAGACGGGCCTGGACATGTGCTGGCTTAAGCAGGGGGACACGTCTGGCACTGCAGGATTTGAGTCCCTGGCGGCATAGTGTGTTACTGATGGTAGGCTTTGTTACTTCGGTCCCAGCTCTCTGCAGATCATTCACTAGGTCCCCCTGTGTGGTTCTGGGATTTTTGCTCACCGTTCTTGTGATCATATTGACCCCACGGGGTGAGATCTTGCGTGGAGCCCCAGATCGAGGGAGATTATCAGTGGTCTTGTATGTCTTCCATTTCCTAATAATTGCTCCCACAGTTGATTTCTTCAAACCAAGCTGCTTACCTATTGCAGATTCAGTCTTCCCAGCCTGGTGCAGGTCTACAATTTTGTTTCTGGTGTCCTTTGACAGCTCTTTGGTCTTGGCCATAGTGGAGTTTGGAGTGTGACTGTTTGAGGTTGTGGACAGGTGTCTTTTATACTGATAACAAGTTCAAACAGGTGCCATTAATACAGGTAACGAGTGGAAGACAGAGGAGCCTCTTAAAGAAGAAGTTACAGGTCTGTGAGAGCCAGAAATCTTACTTGTTTGTAGGTGACCAAATACTTATTTTCCACCATAATTTGCAAATAAATTCATTAAAAATCCTACAATGTGATTTTCTGGAATTTTTTTCCTCAATTTGTCTGTCATAGTTGACGTGTACCTATGATGAAAATTACAGGCCTCTCTCATATTTTTAAGTGGGAGAACTTGCACAATTGGTGGCTGACTAAATACTTTTTTTCCCCACTGTAGAGGTCCTGGATGGCAGGGAGCTTGGCCCCAGTCAAGTACGGGGCCGTACGCACTACCCTCTGTAGTGCCTTGCGGTCGGAGGCCAAGCAGTTGCCATACCAGGCAGTGATGCAACCGGTCAGGATGCTCTCGATGGAGCAGCTGTAGAACTTTTTGAGGATCTGGGGACCCATGCCAAATATTTTCAGTCTCCTGAGGGGGAAAAGGCTTTGTCGTGCCCTCTTCACAACTTTCTTGGTGTGTTTGGACCATGATAGTTTGTTGGTGATGTGCACACCAAGGAACTTGAAACTCTCGACCCGCTCCACTACAGCCCAGTCGATGAGAATGGGGGCGTGTTCGGCCCTCCTTTTCCTGTAGTCCACGATCAGTTCCTTTGTCTTGGTCACGTTGAGGGAGAGGTTGTTATCCTGGCACCACACGGCCAGGTCTCTGACCTCCTACCTATAGGCTGTCTCATCGTTGTCGGTGATCAGGCCTACCAGTGTTGTGTCGTCAGCAAACTTAATGATGGTGTTGGAGTCATGCCTGGCCATGCAGTCATGGGTGAACAGGGAGTACAGGAGGGGACTGAGCACGCACCCATGAGGGGCCCCCGTGTTGAGGATCAGTGTGGCAGATGTGTTGTTACCTACCCTTACCACCTGGGGGCGGCCCGTCAGGAAGTCCAGGATCCAGTTGCAGAGGGAGGTGTTTAGTCCCAGGATCCTTAGCTTAGTTATGAGCTTTGAGGGCACTATGGTGTTGAATGCTGAGCTGTAGTCAATGAATAGCATTCTCACGTAGGTGTTCCTTTTGTCCAGGTGGAAAGGGCGATTGAGATTGCATCATCTGTGGATCTGTTGGGGCGGTATGTGAATTGGAGTGGGTCTAGGGTTTCCGGGATGATGGTGTTGATGTGAGCCATGACCAGCCTTTCAAAGCACTTCATGGCTACCGATGTGAGCGCTAAGGGGCAGTAGTCATTTAGGGCACAGGTACTAGGAAGGATGCCTGTATCTTTGTAGTGACTGGGTGTATTGATACACCATCCAAAGCCTAATTAATAACTTCACTGTGCTCAAAGGGATATTTAGGGTCTGCTCGAAAAAAGAAATCACATCTACCAATCGTGCCCTTCTTTTTAGGCATTGAAAAACCTCCCTGGTCTTTGTAGTTGAATCTGTGCTTGAAATGCACTACTCTTACAGATAATTATATGTGTGGGGTACAGAGATGGGGAAGTCATTCAACAATCATGTTAACCACTATTATTGAACACAGAATGAGTCCCTGCAACTTATTATGCAATTTGTTAAGCACATGTTTATTCCTGAACTTATTTAGGTTTGACTCAAGACATTTCAGCTTAAAAAAGTATAATATATATATATATAATAATAATTCCACTTCGACATTATGGGGTATTGTGTGTAGATCAGTGACACAAATGTAATACATTTTTAATTCAGGCTGTAACACAACAAACTGTGGAAGAAGTAAAAGGGGTGAATCCTTTCTGAAGGTTTGGATATATGCTGCCCTAACAGCTGGTTGGTAGAATCATATTCTGAAGGTTTGGATATATGCTGCCCTAACAGCTGGTTGGTAGAATCATATTCTGAAGGTTTGGATATATGCTGCCCTAACAGCTGGTTGGTAGAATCATATTCTGAAGGTTTGGATATATGCTGCCCTAACAGCTGGTTGGTAGAATCATATTCTGAAGGTTTGGATATATGCTGCCCTAACAGCTGGTTGGTAGAATCATATTCTGAAGGTTTGGATATATGCTGCCCTAACAGCTGGTTGGTAGAATCATATTCTGAAGGTTTGGATATATGCTGCCCTAACAGCTGGTTGGTAGAATCATATTCTGAAGGTTTGGATATATGCTGCCCTAACAGCTGGTTTGTAGAATCATATTCTGAAGGTTTGGATATATGCTGCCCTAACAGCTGGTTGGTAGAATCATATTCTGAAGGTTTGGATATATGCTGCCCTAACAGCTGGTTGGTAGAATCATATTCTGAAGGTTTGGATATATGCTGCCCTAACAGCTGGTTGGTAGAATCATATTCTGAAGGTTTGGATATATGCTGCCCTAACAGCTGGTTGGTAGAATCATATTCTGAAGGTTTGGATATATGCTGCCCTAACAGCTGGTTGGTAGAATCATATTCTGAAGGTTTGGATATATGCTGCCCTAACAGCTGGTTGGTAGAATCATATTCTGAAGGTTTGGATATATGCTGCCCTAACAGCTGGTTGGTAGAATCATATTCTGAAGGTTTGGATATATGCTGCCCTAACAGCTGGTTGGTAGAATCATATTCTGAAGGTTTGGATATATGCTGCCCTAACAGCTGGTTGGTAGAATCATATTCTGAAGGTTTGGATATATGCTGCCCTAACAGCTGGTTGGTAGAATCATATTCTGAAGGTTTGGATATATGCTGCCCTAACAGCTGGTTGGTAGAATCATATTCTGAAGGTTTGGATATATGCTGCCCTAACAGCTGGTTGGTAGAATCATATTCTGAAGGTTTGGATATATGCTGCCCTAACAGCTGGTTGGTAGAATCATATTCTGAAGGTTTTGATATATGCTGCCCTAACAGCTGGTTGGTAGAATCATATTCTGAAGGTTTGGATATATGCTGCCCTAACAGCTGGTTGGTAGAATCATATTCTGAAGGTTTGGATATATGCTGCCCTAACAGCTGGTTGGTAGAATCATATTCTGAAGGTTTGGATATATGCTGCCCTAACAGCTGGTTGGTAGAATCATATTCTGAAGGTTTGGATATATGCTGCCCTAACAGCTGGTTGGTAGAATCATATTCTGAAGGTTTGGATATATGCTGCCCTAACAGCTGGTTGGTAGAATCATATTCAAAATGATTCACAGCTGTGAAGGCTGCCAATAACACTGGGGTGTGAAGATATACGACGCAATCAATACATCCACATTTAGTATTTCTTGGTCATTTGGAAAATCTTCTACAATTTGTTATTTTACTTTGAAAATGTGGAGTAGGTTGTGTAGATCGATAGGGGGAAAAATCACTTTAATCCCCTTTTAGATTGAATTTTAAGGCAGCAAAATGTGAAGACAGTACAAAGGGTGTGTAGACTTTCACTAGCGACTGTAGATTGAGCTGAGGGCGGGGCTGATGGTGCTTTGCACTGGTTATAGGTTTAGGGTTTAAAGGTTATACATCTTGCCTGGCTGGACTCTAGTCCTCCCACTCCATAGGCTGGAGCCATGGGATTGGCTGATAGGGTTTCCTAGGCACGGCAGCAGGGGCTGGAGCGAAGCCTGTATGGTGCTTGGAGAGGGTGTTGCTCTGCTGCTTCTCTGTTGACCCTCTCTGTCCCACCACGGTCTGCTGTTGCTGAGCTGTGGAGCCCCTCTGCCCTGTCCCCCCCAAGGCCTTGACAATGGCCTGGTCCAGCTCCAGGGCCTCATCTGTGGCCGATCTCCCCCGGAGGAGCTGCCTGATGGTGGGCAGACCCAGGTCAGACTTACAGCCCAGGTAGCTGCGCAGGTTGAGCTCTGGGAACAGAGTTTCTCTGAGAGCCTGGACCAGCTGGGTGTCTGTGTGAGGAGGGGATCTCCCTCTGTTCAGCTGGCGAGACACATTCTGCTCGAAAGAGACGTAACACAGAATGTCCTCGCTCAGACCTGACTTCCACACAGGTTGCCTGTTCTGGTGGTTCTTCCTGGGAGAGGGGACTAGTCTGGCAGCTCCTGCACCTCCGGATGGCACCTTATTGGGCTTCAGCCACTGCTGCTTGAGGCTGTTCTGGGACTGAGACCAGGTGTTCTGGTGGTGCTTGGACCCAGTATGGCGCTGGGTCTGGGTCCAGCCTTTCTGGTGGTTTTCGAGGTCATTCCACTTCTTGCCTGGTGCTCTGGGCTTCTTGGGCAGCAGCTGGTTGAGCCCGTCCTGATCAGCCAGGTCTGCCAGGTCTCCAACTAACAGCTGGTTGAGGCCGTCCTGATCAGCCAGGTCTGCCAGGTCTCCAACTAACAGCTGATTGATGATCTGCCTCCTCAGGAACGGAGAGGTGACTGTCTGAACACCACCCTGCAGTCCTCTGCCTGAATCAGATACAGAGCCAAGGACATTAGAGGTTTATTAAAGTCCCAGAGGCAAGGGACATGTCCAATATGTCGTGGCGTTGGCCTAGCGCATGCAGCAGGATTCCCCTTCTGAAGATAGACGGGGTACCCCCATGCAGCAGGATTCCCCTTCTGAAGATAGACGGGGTACCCCCATGCAGCAGGATTCCCCTTCTGAAGATAGACGGGGTACGCCCATGCAAGCCAGAGGAAGAGGAGATACAGCACTGCCATGCCAAAGAAGAGCCATAATCAGAGAGACCTGCTATTATAAAGAAGCGTACAGCCCTTGGAAATGGAAAGGGAATTTGAGCAGCTGAGAACACCATGCAGATTCCTGTCATACTGTCAGACCACAGAGCAGAGCATGGTATGTCATTCAGACTGTAATATGGTATGTGGATCTATAGTGTGTGGTGAACCGCCACTGAAAAGAGGGCTGAAGTCACATTCACGAGCGAGGGAGAGCATTTCATTTCATCTCATTCTGAAGCGGTAACGTTTAATTTCTAGAGCTGTGCTTTGGCGGAGTGGGTGGGGTTATATCCTTCCTGTTTGGCCCTGTCCGGGGGTTTCTTCGGATGGGGCCACAGTGTCTCCGGACCGCTCCTGTCTCAGCCTCCAGTATTTATGCTGCAGTAGTTTATGTGTCGGGGGGCTGGGGTTAGTTGGTTATACCTGGAGTACTTCTCCTGTCTTATCCAGTGTCCTGTGTGAATTTAAGTATGCTCTCTCTAATTCTCTCGTTCTCTCTTTCTCTCTGAGAACCTGAGCCCTAGGACCATACGTCAGGACTACCGGGCATGATGACACCTTGCTGTCCCCAGTCCGCCTGGCCTTGCTGCTATTCCAGTTTCAACTGTTCTGCCTGCGGCTACGAAACCCCTACCTGTCCCAGACCTGCTGTTTTCAACTCTTTAATGATCGGCTATGAAAAGCCAACTGAGAGACCTGAGCCCTAGGACCATACGTCGGGACTACCGGCTGTGGTGACTCCTTGCTGTCCCCAGTCCGCCTGGCCTTGCTGCTATTCCAGTTTCAACTGTTCTGCCTGCGGTTATGGAACCCCTACCTGTCCCAGACCTGCTGTTTTCAACTCTTAATGATCGGCTATGAAAAGCCAACTGAGATTTATTCCTGATTATTATTTGACCATGCTTGTCACTTATGAACATTTTTGAACATCTTGGCATGGTTCTGTTATAATCTCCACCCGGCACAGCCAGAAGAGGACTGGCCACCCCTCATAGCCTGGTTCCTCTCTAGGTTTCTTCCTAGGTTTTCGCCTTTCTAGGGAGTTTTTCATAGCCACCGTGCTTCTACACCTGCATTACTAGCTGTTTGGGGTTTTAGGCTGGGTTTCTGTACAGCACTTCGAGATATTAGCTGATGTAAGAAGGGCTATATAAAATAAAATTGATTGATTGATTGATGAAGCACGCCCACCTTTTAAAAGCTAATTGACGCGATCAAGTTAGAGAGGAAGTCAGGAATAAAGTGGTAATTAAGGATCAACTTGGAAAGAGAAAGTCGGGAAAAGCATCAAAGAGGACAGAGAAGCACAGTTACGGTAAGCACTAAGCAGTTACGGTAAGCACTAAGCAGTTACGGTAAGCACTAAGCAGTTACGGTAAGCACTAAGCTGTTACGGTAAGCACTAAGCAGTTACGGTAAGCACTAAGCTGTTACGGTAAGCACTAAGCAGTTACGGTAAGCAGTAAGCAGTTACGGTAAGCACTAAGCAGTTACGGTAAGCACTAAGCAGTTACGGTAAGCACTAAGCAGTTATGGTAAGCAGTAAGCAGTTACGGTAAGCACTAAGCAGTTACGGTAAGCAGTAAGCAGTTACGGTAAGCACTAAGCAGTTACGGTAAGCACTAAGCAGTTACGGTAAGCACTAAGCAGTTATGGTAAGCAGTAAGCAGTTACGGTAAGCACTAAGCAGTTACGGTAAGCAGTAAGCAGTTACGGTAAACACTAAGCAGTTACGGTAAGCAGTAAGCAGTTACGGTAAGCACTAAGCAGTTACGGTAAGCAGTAAGCAGTTACGGTAAGCACTAAGCAGTTACGGTAAGCAGTAAGCAGTTACGGTACACACTAAGCAGACACCCAGAAACGATAACCAGGTGATAGCAGATGAACCACAGCCAGTTTGACAGCCCTGGTCTGTACCTCACAGAACCCACCCACCCACATCGACCCTAACCCAGCACCACCCCAGTTCAATCCACCCTAACCCAGCACCACCCCAGTTCAATCCACCCTAACCCAACACCACCCCAGTTAATTCCACCCTAATCCAACACCACCCCAATTCATTCCACCCTAATCCAACACCACCCCAATTCATTCCACCCTAATCCAAAACCACCCCAATTCATCCCACCCTAACCCAGCACCACCCCAGTTCATTCCACCCTAACCCAGCACCACCCCAGTTCATTCCACCCTAACCCAGCACCACCCCAGTTCATCCCACCCTAACCCAGCTCCAACCCAAATTAATTCCACCCTAACCCAGCATCACCCCAGTTCATTCCACCCTAACCCAACACCAAACGCAGTTCATCCATTAAAGCAAAAAACATAGGTGATACCACAGGCCCCACCCCAGTCGACCCCACCCTGCCCCTTTAAAGCTGCGTTTAGTGACCTTTTAAAGCACTGCAGGAGCTTTGCCATTCATCATTCAAGCTGACCTTGGTCATCATGCACCTATAATACATCTAACCCATTGGGCCAGTTTCCCGGACACAGATTAAGCCATTGAGATTCTCCATTGAGAAGGCTTTATAGTCCAGGACTAGGCTTAATCTGGGTTGTGGAAACCAAAGAGTATTAAAAGTACTGTGGTAGTACTGTGGTAGTACTGTAGTAGTACAGTGGTAGTAATGTGGTAGTACTGTATTAGTACTGAGGTAGTACTATGGTAGTACTGTAGTAGTACTGTAGTAGTACTGTGGTAGTACTGTTCTAGTACTGTTCTAGTACTGTAGTAGTACTGTGGTAGTACTGTTCTAGTACTGTAGTAGTACTGTAGTTGTACTGTAGTAGTACTGTAGTTGTACTGTAGTAGTACTGTTCTAGTACTGTAGTAGTACCGTGGTAGTACTGTTCTAGTACTGTAGTAGTACTGTAGTTGTACTGTAGTAGTACTGTTCTAGTACTGTAGTAGTACTGTGGTAGTACTGTTCTAGTACTGTTCTAGTACTGTAGGAGTACCGTGGTAGTACTGTTCTAGTACTGTAGTAGTACTGTAGTAGTGCTGTGGTAGTACTGTTCTAGTACTGTAGTAGTACTGTAGTAGTACTGTTCTAGTACTGTAGTAGTACTGTGGTAGTACTGTTTTAGTACTGTGGTAGTACTGTGGTATTAATGTTCTAGTACTGTAGCAGTACTGTGGTAGTACTGTTCTAGTACTGTTCTAGTACTGTAGTAGTACTGTTCTAGTACTGTAGTAGTACAGTGGTAGGAGTGTAGTAGTACTGTGGTAGTACTGTGGTAGTACTGTAGTAGTACTGTTCTAGTACTGTAGTAGTACTGTGGTAGGAGTGTAGTAGTACTGTGGTAGTGCTGTTGTAGTACTGTTAGAGTACTGTAGTAGTACTGTGGTAGTACTGTGGTAGTGCTGTTGTAGTACTGTTAGAGTACTGTAGTAGTACTGTGGTAGTAATGTGGTAGTACTGTGGTAGTGCTGTTGTAGTACTGTTAGAGTACTGTAGTAGTACTGTGGTAGTACTGGGGTAGTAATGTGGTAGGAGTTTAGCACCATACTCACCCCCCTGGAAAGAGCAGAGGACAACTCTGTTGTCTGTGTACTGTGGTTTCCTGAAGTTGCTGTTCATGGGCACCGGGGCTGACTCCTGTTGGTGGGAGGAGTAGATGGTCGTTGCTAGGGCCAGAAACTAAGGGTAAAACAAAACAAACAGCTCAGTCACACAGCGATGTTTCAGACAGAGACATTTGGTTTATTGTGGTTTCAGATACAGTTATAAATCCATATATGTAAAATGTTGTTTTGTTGCAGGGATAGTCTATAAAATGGACAAGCGTGACGGACATCAAACCACAGCCCTTCCTGGCAGGCGTCTTCAGTAAGGGCATTAAAATGCATGTGATGTAACTCTGACCCTGTTGTTAAAAGCCTCAGTGGAGGAGCCTGGATTGGCCTGCTCCAGTGTGAAACTAAACCGGTTGGAGTGAGATGAACAAACCGGTTTGATTGAAATGAACAAACCTGTTTGATTGAAATGAACAAACCTGTTTGATTGAGATGAACTAACCTGTTTGAGTGAGATGAACTAAGCTGTTTGAGTAAGATGGACTAACATGTTTGAGTGAGATGAACTTACATGTTTGAGTGAGATTAACTAACCTGTTTGAGTGAGATGAATTAACCAGTTTGAGTAAGATTAACTAACCTGTTTGAGTGAGATGGAGACAGGGTTTTTGAACACAGTCCAAAGGACGCTGGGGTAGCAGGGGGGAGTGGTCAACGAGCCATCATAGCGGTAGTATTCATCCAGAAGTGCAGGCAGCAGACCGCGGATATTGAATGCTGGGACCTGCACCCTCTGATCTACATGTTCCAATAAAACAGATTGGAATGGAATGGAATAGAATGGAATGGAATAGAATAGGATGGAATGGAATAGAATTGAATGGAATGGAATGGAATGGAATGGAATGGAATAGAATAGAATTGAATGGAATAGAATGGAATAGGATGGAATAGGATGGAATGGAATAGAATGGAATAGGATGGAATAGAATAGAATGGAATGGAATGGAAAAGAATGGAATAAGATGGAATGGAATGGAATAGGATGGAATGGAATAGGATGGAATGGAATGGAATGGAATATGATGGAATGGTTTGGAATAGGATGGAATGGAATAGAATGGAATGGAATAGAATGGAATAGGTTGGAATATACTAGAATGGAATGGAATGGAATATAATGGAATAGGGTGGAATGTAATGAATAGGATGGAATGGAATAGAATGGAATAGAATAGAATAGAATGGAATGGAATAGGATGGAATGGAATGGATTATAATGGAATAGAATGGAATAGAATGGAATAGAACAGAATAGAATATAATGGAATAGGATGGCATAGAATGGAATGGAATACAATGGAATAGAATGGAATAGAATAGAATGGAATGGAATGGAATAGAATGTAATAGGGTGGAATGGAATGGATGGAATGGAATAGGACGGAATGGAATGAATAGGATGGATTGGAATAGAATGGAATGGAATGGAATGGAATAGAATGGAATGGAATGGAATGGAATGGAATGGATTAGAATGGAATAGAATGGAATAGAATGGAATGGAATGGAATAGAATGGAATAGAACAGAATATAATATAATGGAATAGGATGGCATAGAATGGAATGGAATAGAATGGAATAGAATGGAATGGAATGGAATGGAATAAGATGGAATGGAATAGAATGGAATAGAATAGAATGGAATGGAATGGATTAGAATGGAATAGAATAGGATGGAATGGAATAGAATGGAATAGAATAGAATGGAATGGAATGGATTAGAATGGAATAGAATAGAATGGAATGGAATGGATTAGAATGGAATAGAATGGAATGGAATAGAATGGAATAGAATGGAATGGAATGGAATAGAATGGAATAGAATAGAATGGAATGGAATGGAATAGGATGGAATGGAATAGAATGGAATAGAATAGAATGGAATGGAATGGATTAGAATGGAATAGAATAGGATGGAATGGAATAGAATGGAATAGAATAGAATGGAATGGAATGGATTAGAATGGAATAGAATGGAATAGAATGGAATAGAATGGAATAGAATAGGATGGAATGGATTGGAATGGAATGGAATAGGATGGAATAGGATGGAATGGAATAGAATGGAATAGAATGGAATAGAATGGAATGGAATGGAATAGAATGGAATAGAATGGAATAGAATGGAATGGAATAGAATGGAATGGATTGGAATAGGATGGAATGGAATAGAACAGAATATAATATAATGGAATAGGATGGCATAGAATGGAATGGAATAGGATGGAATAGATGATCTACCAGTTAAACACACACAACAGTTGTTTTCACTAACCATGACCATATAAACCAATGTAGCCTAAAACGCACCTCTGTATTTAATACCATTGATGTACTTGAGGAACTGATCGAACGCTGGATTGAATTCCCCGACCTGCAGCAGAGGCACAGTTAGTTAGTGGTGCTCATTGACAGACAGTCCCAAATCACTCCCTACCCCTCCACTTGGCCCTATCCCTTTGATGTTTGCAGATTTGTAAGGTGTAAGAATCCAAGAATTATGACCGAGGGGAAAGGTTAAGGAGCAATTTTGGAACTGGCTGAAAGTCTGTCGTGAGTCTGCCTCTCCTTTCCATCTCCTCTCCTCTCCTCTCCTCTCCTCTCCTCTCCTCTCCTCTCCTCTCCTCTCCTCTCCTCTCCTCTCCCCTCCCCTCCTCTCCTCTCCCTTCCCCTCCTCTCCATCTCCTCTCCTCTCCTCTCCTCTCCTCTCCTCTCCTCTCCTCTCCTCTCCTCTCCTCTCCTCTCCTCTCCTCTCCTCTCCATCTCCTCTCCATCTCCTCTCCATCTCCCCTCCTCTCCCTACCCGTACCCCTACCCCTACTCACCTCTATCAGAACTCCCAGTACAGCCAGGCCGTCTGACTTGTCTGCTGCCACAGAGATGTTGGGGTACTTGTCTGAGTTGAAGAGCACCATATGCATCTGCGGAGAGACAATGGGAGAGATAAGTCAGGATCCCATGTTTATTTGATTTATTTTACCTTTATTTAACTAGGCAAGTCAGTTCAGAACAAATTATTATTTACAATGACGGCCTACACCGGCTAAAGCCGGACGACGCTGGGCCAATTGTAACAACAAACACTCATGTTACCATCAGTCATAGGGTAATGTCAATAATATATAACCCTAACTCTAACTAGTCTTGTCTAGTTTATCACGGTAATGTCAGTTGGTATAAGCCTAGGAACCTAGCCTGGCATGCAGTGCATTCGGAAAGTATTCAGACCCCTTGACTTTTTCCACATTTTGTTACGTTGCAGCCTTATTCTAAACTGGATTAAATTGTTCATTTTCTCATCAATCTACACACAATACCCCATAATGACAAAGCAAAAACAGGTTTAGATTTTTTAAATCAAAAATATATACAAAACTTACTGAAATTTCACATTTACATAAGTATTCAGACCCTTTACTCAGTATTTTGTTGAAGCACCTTTGACAGCGATTACAGCCTCGAGTCCTTCTTGGGTATGACGCTACAAGCTTGGCACTCCTGTATTTGGGGAGTTTCTCCCATTCTTCTCTGCAGATCCTCTCAAGCTCTGTCAGGTTGGATGGGGAGCGTCACTGCACAGCTGTTTTCAGGTCTCTCCAGAGATGTTCAATCAGATTCAAGTCTGGGCTCTGGCTGGGCCAATCAAGGACATTCAGAGACTTGTCGCGAAGCCACTTCTGCATTGTCTTGGCTGTGTGCTTAGGGTCATTGTCCTGTTGGAAGGGGAACCTTCGCCACAGTCTGAGGTATCCTGAGCGTTCTGGAGCAGGTTTTCATCAAGGATCTCTCTGTACCTTGCTCCGGTCATATTTCCCTCGATCCTGACTAGTCTCCCATTCCCTGCCGCTGAAAACATCCCCACAGCATGATGCTGCCACCACCATGCTTCACCGTAGTGATGGTGCCAGGTTTCCTCCAGACGTGATACTTGGTATTCAGGCCAAAGCGTTGAAACTTGGTTTCTTCAGACCAGAGAATCTTGTTTCTCATGGTCTGAGAGTCTTTTGGCAAACTCCAAGCGGGCTGTCATGTGCCTTTTATGGAGGAGTGGCCTCCGTCTGGCCACTCTACCATAAAGGCCTGATTGGTAGAAGTGCTGCAGTGATGGTTGTCCTTCTGGCAGGTTCTCCCATCTCCACAGAGGAACTCTGGAGCTCTGTCAGAGTGACCATCGGGTTCTTGGTCACCTCCCTGAAGAAGTTATTTCAACCCCAATTGCTCAGTTTGGCCGGGTGGCCAGCTCTAGGAAGAGTCTTGGTGGTTCCAAACTTCTTCCATTTAAGAAAGATGGAGGCCACTGTGTTCTTGGGGACCTTCAATGCTCCAGAAATGTATTGGTACCCTTCCCCAGATCTGTGACTCGACACAATCCTGTCTCGGAGCTCTACGGACAATTCCTTCGACCTCATGGCCCCGTGTAGCTCAGTTGGTAGAGCATGGCGCTTGCAATGCCAGGGTTGTGGATTCGTTTCCTGCTGTTATTGTGAAGCAGAAACGTCAAGGAGCAACAACGGCTCAGCCGTGAAGTGGTAGGCCACACGAGCTCACAGAACGGGACCACCGAGTGCTGAAGCTCGTAAAGCGTAAAAATAATCTGTCCTGGTTGCAACACTCACTACAATGTTCCAAACTACCTCTGGAAGCAACTTCAGCACAGGATGTGTTCGTCGGGCGCTTCATGAAATGGTTTCCATGGCTGAGCAGCAGTGGTGTAAAATACTTAAGTAAAAATACTTGAAAGTACTACTTAAGTCGTTTTTTGGAGTATCTGTACTTTACTTTACTATTTATATATTTTTAAACTTTTATTTTTACTTCACTACATTCCTAAAGAAAATATTGTACTTTTCACTCCATACATTTTCCCTGACACTCAAAAGTACTTATTACATTTTGAATGCTTAGCAGGACAGGAAAATGGTCCAATTCATGCACTTATCAAGAGAACATCCGTGGTCCCTACTGCCTCTGATCTGGCGGATTCACTAAACACAAATGCTTCATATGTAAATTATGTCTGGGTGTTGGAGTGTGTTTTAGCTATCCGTAAATAAAAAAAACATTGTACTCCCTGTATATAGGAATTTGAAATGATTTATACTTTTACTTTTACTTTTGATACTTAAGTATGTTTTACTAATTACTTTTAAAACTTAAGTATATTTAAAACCAAATACTTTTACACTTTTACTCAAGTAGTATTTTACTGGGTGACTTCCACTTTAACTTAAGTCATTTTATTTTAAGGTATCTTTACTTTTACTCAAGTATGACAATTGGGTACTTTTTCTACCACTGCCGAGCAGCCCCACACAAGCCTAAGATCACTGGGTTTGGCGGATGCCAGGACAACGCTACCTGCCCCAAAGCATAGTGCCAACTGTAAAGTTTGGTGGAGGAGGAATATTGGTCTGGGGCTGTTTTTCATCGTTCGGGCTAGGCCCCTTAGTTCCAGTGAAGGTACATCTTAACGCGACAGCATACAATGACATTCTAGACGATTCTGTGCTTCCAACTTTGTGACTACAGTTTGGGGAAGGCCCTTTCCTGTTTCAGCATGACAACTTCCCCATGCACAAAGCGAGGTCCATATAGAAATGGTTTGTCGAGATCGGTGTGGAAGAACTTGACTGGCCTGCACAGAGTCCTGACCTCAACCCCATCGAACACCTTTAGGATGAATTGGAACGCCGACCGCGCGCCAGGCCTAATCGCCCAACATCAGTGCCCGACCTCACTAAATCTCTTGTGGCTGAATGGAAGCAAGTCCCCACAGCAATGTTCCAACATCTAGTGGAAAGCCTTCCGAGAAGAGTGGAGGCTGTTATAGCAGCAAAGGGGGGACCAACTCCATATTAATGCCCATGATTTTGGAATGAGATGTTCGACGAGCAGGTGTCCACATACTTTTGGCTATGTAGTGTATTTTAGGGACCTAAGTTGCTTACTACTTTTTCCATGTGGTTTCTTCCTTTACAGACTCCATGAAATTATGACATCTTCCTAAATATTTGGTCAAATGATACATTTTGTGTATTTCCAAGAAACAAGGGTGGCTCAACTCCCCCCTTTGGCTCAACTCCCCCCTTTGGGTCAACTCCCCCCTTTGGGTCAACTCCCCCCTTTGGGTCAACTCCCCCCTTTGGCTCAACTCCCCCCTTTGGGTCAACTCCCCCCTTTGGGTCAACTCCCCCCTTTGGGTCAACTCCCCCCTTTGGCTCAACTCCGCCCTTTGGGTCAACTCCCCCCTTTGGGTCAACTCCCCCCTTTGGGTCAACTCCCCCCTTTGGGTCAACTTCCCCCTTTGGCTCAACTCCCCCCTTTGGGTCAACTCCCCCCTTTGGGTCAACTCCCCCCTTTGGGTCAACTCCCCCCTTTGGCTCAACTCCGCCCTTTGGGTCAACTCCCCCCTTTGGGTCAACTCCCCCCTTTGGGTCAACTCCCCCCTTTGGGTCAACTACCCCCTTTGGGTCAACTCCCCCCTTTGGGTCAACTTACCCCTTTGGCTCAATTTACCCCTTTGGGGGGACCAACTCCATATTACAGTTTTTTACAATCACTTTGGCACTAATTTCAGAACCTTGACGTCATTTTTCAAAACTCTAAACACAAAACTCACAACCAATGATCAAAATGCACATTTTTCAAAACTCTAACAATTTTTTCAATTGCTTAGATACAATACACATAAAACCAAGATAATTTGTTCATTTAACAAAAGTCACCTGTTCAATATGACACAACTTAACATCAAAGTACTACTATTTCAAAAGGCAATTCACACATAACATTTCAGATGAGTGTCTATTCATTTCATTATAATTATCCAACTCTCAATTGATAGAACTGCTCAAAATGATAAGTAACTGCTGCATTGCTCTTAATGCATAGTTGTATGGAAACAGACAAACTATATTCCATGTTTAGATCATGAAGGTTTCAAGATAACGAGATTCATTGTCACCAATTAGCGTGGAGCATGAACCAATTAGACTACATTATCTATGGATGTAATATTTAATCATCATTCTTTATCAGACACCGTTTCTATGGTCCCATGTACCACCTTTTCAGACTATTTACAGTATTGACAGTACTGCACTGTATGGATGCAGGCCCTTGTAATTGCTTGTCCAATTCTGCCAACTCGTTACTGATGATTGAGTTCACATTGTGGAACGAGAATATAAAGAATTGATTGGGATCCACTTGCAACAACATAGCGATATACGTACTGTAACATGGAGCCGGCAGGTGATCCAGGTCACAACAGAGGTCAAGCAGTGGTGGGAGGAAGACGAGGAAGATGTGTTGGTCAAAGGAATGGCAGGGGACAAGCACCCCTTCTGAGAGGTGGTCGTGGGCCTCGTTTGAGAGGTGTGGGGGAACGTGGTAGAGGACAAGGCCACGGACCAAGACAGCGGCAGCAACAGCAAAGAGTGTCCAATGAAATCTGAGCAATAGTTGTAGACCATGTCATAAATCATGGCATGACAATGACTGAGGCGGCTACAATGATACAACCAAACCTCAGAAGGTCAACCGTGGCCTCAATAATCAGAACTTCCCACAATGAGAACCGGTAAGTCGTCAGCATTGCACTAAACATTATGCTACTCTCAATTGTCAAATGCCTGCATACCAATGTGCATCACAGAGTAGGTGATGTGACCAAGTGTCTTCTTACTGTAATGTTCCCTGTAGAATTGAGACTAGGCCAAATAGGGGAGGCAGAGGCAAAATTCTGACTGACCAACAAGAGCAGGCTGTGGTCGATTTGGTTCGGGCCAGAAATGATATTCGCCTTACAGAAATTCGCCAGCATCTCTTGGACAATGAAGACATGTTTAACAATGTGGAATCCATACGTTTGCCGACTATTGCACGCATGCTGAAAAGGCACCAGGAGTCTTTAAAACAACTATACCGTGTGCCTTTTGAAAGAAATGCAGACAGAGTGAAGCAAATGAGGACTGAGTATGTTCAGGTATGTTCAGTTTCAAGATGGCTGTTGTAATACAATTCCCTAATAATTCTACATTGTACAGTAATCAGTAAATCTCTTTCCAAAATGTATTTTTAGAGGGTGATGGAGCTGGATGCTGATGACAACCATCACAAATTCATATATTTGGATGAGGCAGGCTTTAACCTGGCCAAGACAAGGAGGAGAGGTCGGAATTTCATTGGCCAGCGGGCAACCATCCAAGTACCTGGACAACGTGGGGCCAACGTTACCATGTGTGCGGCTATATCAGAAGATGGTGTGGTGGGACGCAGACCTCGTATTGGATCATATAATGCAGCTCTCCTTGTAACCTTCCTTGATGAGCTCGATCAGGTCTGTAGAGCCGATGGCGTGACCTATGTCAGTGTGTGGGATAATGTCAGGTTCCACCATGCTCATATGGTGCAAGCATGGTTTCAGGCCCATGCACAATTCACCACCCTGTATTTACCCCCATACTCTCCTTTCCTTAACCCGATTTGAGGGATTTTTCTCCACATGGAGATGGAAGGTTTATGATAGGCGCCCTCATGAACAAGTCACTCTTCTCCAGGCCATGGATGACGCATGCAATGACATCACGGCAGACCAGTGTCAGGCCTGGATTCGCCCGAAGGTTTTTTTCCCAAGATGTTTGGCTGATGAAAACATCCATTGTGATGTAGATGAGAACCTGTGGCCAAATCCACAAGACAGAGTTGATGAGTTGATGCAGGCTCTGTCGCAGCCGGCCGCGACCGGGAGACTCATGGGCGGCGCACAATTGGCCCAGCGTCGTCCAGGGTAGGGGAGGGAATGGCCGGCAGGGATGTAGCTCAGTTGATAGAGCATGGCGTTTGCAACGCCAGGGTTGTGGGTTTGATTCCCACGGGGGGCCAGTATAAAAAAAATTATATGTATTCACTAACTGTAAGTCGCTCTGGATAAGAGCGTCTGCTAAATGACTAAAATGTAAATGTAAAATGTAATGAAAATGTAGAAGTACAGTAATCACTCCTATGTTTTGCTTTTTACAGCACAAGCAAAAGAGGAACACTGCATTTTACAGTACTGTATTGTTTTTCATCAATATACACTGCTCAAAAAAATAAAGGGAACACTAAAATAACACATCCTAGATCTGAATGAATGAAATAATCTTATTAAATACTTTTTTCTTTACATAGTTGAATGTGCTGACAACAAAATCACACAAAAATTATCAATGGAAATCAAATTTATCAACCCATGGAGGTCTGGATTTGGAGTCACCCTCAAAATTAAAGTGGAAAACCACACTACAGGCTAATCCAACTTTGAAGTAATGTCCTTAAAACAAGTCAAAATGAGGCTCAGTAGTGTGTGTGGCCTCCACGTGCCTGTATGACCTCCCTACAACGCCTGGGCATGCTCCTGATGAGGTGGTGGATGGTCTCCTGAGGGATCTCCTCCCAGACCTGGACTAAAGCATCCGCCAACTCCTGGACAGTCTGTGGTGCAACGTGGCGTTGGTGGATGGAGCAAGACATGATGTCCCAGATGTGCTCAATTGGATTCAGGTCTGGGGAACGGGCGGGCCAGTCCATAGCATCAATGCCTTCCTCTTGCAGGAACTGCTGACACACTCCAGCCACATGAGGTCTAGCATTGTCTTGCATTAGGAGGAACCCAGGGCCAACCGAACCAGTATATGGTCTCACAAGGGGTCTGAGGATCTCATCTCGGTACCTAATGGCAGTCAGGCTACCTCTGGCGAGCACATGGAGGGCTGTGCGGCCCCCCAAAGAAATGCCACCCCACACCATGACTGACCCACCGCCAAACCGGTCATGCTGGAGGATGTTGCAGGCAGCAGAACGTTCTCCACGGCGTCTCCAGACTCTGTCACGTCTGTCACATGTGCTCAGTGTGAACCTGCTTTCATCTGTGAAGAGCACAGGGCACCAGTGGCAAATTTGCCAATCTTGGTGTTCTCTGGCAAATGCCAAACGTCCTGCACGGTGTTGGGCTGTAAGCACAACCCCCACCTGTGGACGTCGGGCCCTCATACCACCCTCATGGAGTCTGTTTCTGACAGTTTGAGCAGACACATGCACATTTGTGGCCTGCTGGAGGTCATTTTGCAGGGCTCTGGCAGTGCTCCTCCTGCTCCTTCTTGCACAAAGGCGGAGGTAGCGGTCCTGCTGCTGGGTTGTTGCCCTCCTACGGCCTCCTCCACGTCTCCTGATGTACTGGCCTGTCTCCTGGTAGCGCCTCCATGCTCTGGACACTACGCTGACAGACACAGCAAACCTTCTTGCCACAGCTCGCATTGATGTGCTATCCTGGATGAGCTGCACTACCTGAGCCACTTGTGTGGGTTGTAGACTCCGTCTCATGCTACCACTAGAGTGAAAGCACCGCCAGCATTCAAAAGTGACCAAAACATCAGCCAGGAAGCATAGGAACTGAGAAGTGGTCTGTGGTCACCACCTGCAAAACCACTCCTTTATTGGGGGTGTCTTGCTAATTGCCTATCATTTCCACCTGTTGTCTATTCCATTTGCACAACAGCATGTGAAATTGATTGTCAATCAGTGTTGCTTCCTAAGTGGACAGTTTGATTTCACAGAAGTGTGATTGACTTGGAGTTACATTGTGTTGTTTAAGTGTTCCCTTTATTTTTTTGAGCAATGTATTTCAGATTTTGTTCAATGATTCCACTGTGTCTGTAGTATTCTCTCTACTACTGCAGTACTTTTACAGGGATGTATTTACATGTAGTACCATAATGAAACATGTATCACCTATTTTGTGCTACGATATTTAATGATTGTACGAACAATGACACAGTGAAACCATCGGTTGCTTGTGTGTGGGTGATCTAAATTAACGTTTCATTGGTATTTCACAATAAATTTGTTTTTTTGAACCAATGATTGTGCAAGATTTCTTTAAATATATGAATGAACTATGCAATGTTTTGAACATTGGACAGCCTGTGTTACAAGTGATTACCGTTTTGTGTCTAGAGTTTTGAAAAATGACGTCAAGGTTCTGAAATTAGACCTGTAAACAGTGTAGCAGGCAGGGTGTGTGTGTAGCAGCAGGGTGTGTGTGTAGCAGCAGGGTGTGTGTGTAGCAGCAGGGTGTGTGTGTAGCAGCAGGGTGTGTGTAGCAGCAGGGTGTGTGTGTAGCAGCAGGGTGTGTGTGTAGCAGCAGGGTGTGTGTGTAGCAGCAGGGTGTGTGTGTGGCATCAATATGCATTTGTGTGTGTAAACGTATGTAGTGTTTGTGTGTGTTGGAGTGTCAATGTAGAATGTGTGGGTAGAGTCCAGTGAGTGTGTGGGTAGAGTCCAGTGAGTGTGTGGGTAGAGTCCAGTGAGTGTGTGGGTAGAGTCCAGTGACTGTGGGTAGAGTCCAGTGAGTGTGTGGGTAGAGTCCAGTGAGTGTGTGGGTAGAGTCCAGTGAGTGTGTGGGTAGAGTCCAGTGAGTGTGTGGGTAGAGTCCAGTGAGTGTGTGGGTAGAGTCCAGTGAGTGTGTGGGTAGAGTCCAGTGAGTGTGTGGGTAGAGTCCAGTGAGTGGGTGGGTAGAGTCCAGTGAGTGGGTGGGTAGAGTCCAGTGAGTGTGTGGGTAGAGTCCAGTGAGTGTGTGGGTAGAGTCCAGTGAGTGTGTGGGTAGAGTCCAGTGAGTGTGTGGGTAGAGTCCAGGGAGTGGGTAGGTAGAGTCCAGTGAGTGTGTGGGTAGAGTCCAGTGAGTGTGTGGGTAGAGTCCAGTGAGTGTGTGGGTAGAGTCCAGTGAGTGTGTGGGTAGAGTCCAGTGAGTGTGTGGGTAGAGTCCAGTGAGTGTGTGGGTAGAGTCCAGTGAGTGTGTGGGTAGAGTCCAGTGAGTGTGTGGGTAGAGTCCAGTGAGTGTGTGGGTAGAGTCCAGTGAGTGTGTGGGTAGAGTCCAGTGAGTGTGTGGGTAGAGTCCAGTGAGTGTGTGGGTAGAGTCCAGTGAGTGTGTGGGTAGAGTCCAGTGAGTGTGTGGGTACAGTTCAGTGAGTGTGTGGGTAGAGTCCAGTGAGTGTGTGGGTAGAGTCCAGTCAGTGTGTGGGTAGAGTCCAGTCAGTGTGTGGGTAGAGTCCAGTGAGTGTGTGGGTAGAGTCCAGTGAGTGTGTGGGTAGAGTCCAGTGAGTGTGTGGGTAGAGTCCAGTGAGTGTGTGGGTAGAGTCCAGTGAGTGTGTGGGTAGAGTCCAGTCTGTGTGTGGGTAGAGTCCAGGGAGTGTGTGGGTAGAGTCCAG
>CM062498.1:6740216-6757716 GCA_031479575.1 Coregonus ussuriensis | reverse complement strand
TATTAAATCCAAGAGCACGTTTCCAAATCCAGATAATATATGATCAAAAATAACACTGTGGATTGTTGTCATGACAATGTGATTATGGAAGACTGCTGTGGTGGATCCGGTCAGAGGAGAAACCATCACGTTCCTCAGACTGACCCAGAAATGAGGTCACTGGGAGAACAAAGAAGAAGAGACTGTTTCAGGTATAAAGCCAAGGTCAGGCCATGTCCTTCAATGTCATACGTGTGCTACACTGTGGGTACCGCACACATATGACATGGTTTTGGCACCAGGATGAGCCTGCTCACTCGCAGCAGGACCCACAACATGCAAGCCATCTAAAGCCTGTGAAAAAGAGATCATCTTCCACCCGAAGGGATCGCTTTACTCACCAGAGTGTCCATTGTTCCCGAGCGTCAGCTGCTCATTGGCTGAGAGGTTGTAGTTCTGGAGCTCGATTGGCCGCAGTGTGGGGTCAAACCTCAGCAGCTGGGTCTGGATGTCTATGGGTGACTGGAATGTTCCGCCACAGAACGGGTAGTGCTTGGACCAGTGGTGCTCTCCATCTGGTCCTAGAGAAGATAACAACAGTTTGGTCGATTCAAATCAATACAACTTTATTTGTCCCTTAAGGAACAGCCCAGGAGTGTAGTGATTATATAGTGATATAGTGATATAGTGATATAGTGATATAGTGGTATAGTGATATAGTGATATAGTGGTATAGTGTAGTGGTATAGTGGTATAGTGATATAGTAATATAGTGATATAGTGATATAGTGGTATAGTGGTATAGTGATATAGTGATATAGTGGTATAGTGATATAGTGGTATAGTGGTATAGTGATATAGTGATATAGTGGTATAGTGATATAGTGATATAGTGATATAGTGGTATAGTGGTATAGTGGTATAGTGATATAGTGATATAGTGGTATAGTGGTATAGTGATATAGTGGTATATTGGTATAGTGATATAGTGATATAGTGGTATAGTGGTATAGTGGTATAGTGATATAGTGGTATAGTGATATAGTGATATAGTGATATAGTGATATAGTGGTATAGTGATATAGTGGTATAGTGATATAGTGATATAGTGGTATAGTGGTATAGTGGTATAGTGATATAGTGGTATAGTGTAGTGGTATAGTGATATAGTGATATAGTGATATAGTGATATAGTGATATAGTGGTATAGTGATATAGTGATATAGTGATAAAGTGGTATAGTGGTATAGTGATATAGTGGTATAGTGTAGTGGTATAGTGATATAGTGATATAGTGATATAGTGGTATAGTGGTATAGTGATATAGTGATATAGTGGTATAGTGATATAGTGGTATAGTGGTATAGTGATATAGTGATATAGTGGTATAGTGATATAGTGATATAGTGGTATAGTGGTATAGTGGTATAGTGATATAGTGGTATAGTGGTATAGTGGTATAGTGGTATAGTGATATAGTGGTATAGTGTAGTGGTATAGTGATATAATGATATAGTGGTATAGTGATATAGTGATATAGTGATATAGTGGTATAGTGATATAGTGGTATAGTGATATAGTGATATAGTGGTATAGTGATATAGTGGTATAGTGATATAGTGATATAGTGGTATAGTGGTATAGTGATATAGTGGTATAGTGGTATAGTGATATAGTGGTATAGTGTAGTGGTATAGTGATATAGTGATATAGTGATATAGTGGTATAGTGGTATAGTGATATAGTGGTATAGTGATATAGTGGTATAGTGGTATAGTGATATAGTGATATAGTGGTATAGTGGTATAGTGATATAGTGATATAGTGGTATAGTGATATAGTGATATAGTGATATAGTGATATAGTGATATAGTGATATAGTGATATAGTGGTATAGTGACATAGTGATATAGTGATATAGTGGTATAGTGGTATAGTGGTATAGTGATATAGTGATATAGTGGTATAGTGGTATAGTGGTATAGTGGTATAGTGATATAGTGGTATAGTGATATAGTGGTATAGTGATATAGTGATATAGTGGTATAGTGATATAGTGATATAGTGGTATAGTGATATAGTGGTATAGTGATATAGTGGTATAGTGGTATAGTGATATAGTGATATAGTGATATAGTGGTATAGTGATATAGTGGTATAGTGATATAGTTATATAGTGGTATAGTGATATAGTGGTATAGTGATATAGTGGTATAGTGGTATAGTGGTATAGTGGTATAGTGATATAGTGGTATAGTGGAGTGGTATAGTGATATAGTGATATAGTGGTATAGTGGTATAGTGGTATAGTGGTATAGTGATATAGTGATATAGTGATATAGTGATATAGTGGTATAGTGGTATAGTGGTATAGTGATATAGTGATATAGTGATATAGTGGTATAGTGACATAGTGATATAGTGGTATAGTGGTATAGTGATATAGTGGTATAGTGGTATAGTGATATAGTGATATAGTGATATAGGTATATAGTGGTATAGTGGTATAGTGGTATAGTGGTATAGTGGTATAGTGATATAGTGGTATAGTGGTATAGTGATATAGTGATATAGTGGTATAGTGATATAGTGATATAGTGGTATAGTGATATAGTGATATAGTGGTATAGTGATATAGTGGTATAGTGGTATAGTGATATAGTGATATAGTGGTATAGTGATATAGTGGTATAGTGATATAGTGGTATAGTGGTATAGTGGTATAGTGGTATAGTGATATAGTGATATAGTGATATAGTGGTATAGTGATATGGTGATACAGTGATATAGTGATATAGTGGTATAGTGGTATAGTGGTATAGTGATATAGTGATATAGTGATATAGTGGTATAGTGATATAGTTATATAGTGGTATAGTGGTATAGTGATATAGTGATATAGTGGTATAGTGGTATAGTGGTACAGTGGTATAGTGGTATAGTGGTATAGTGATATAGTGGTATAGTATAGTGATATAGTGATATAGTGATATAGTGATATAGTGATATAGTGGTATAGTGATATAGTGATATAGTGATATAGTGGTATAGTGGTATAGTGATATAGTGATATAGTGATATAGTGGTATAGTGATATAGTGGTATAGTGATATAATGATATAGTGGTATAGTGGTATAGTGATATAGTGGTATAGTGATATAGTGATATAGTGGTATAGTGATATAGTGGTATAGTGATATAGTGATATAGTGGTATAGTGGTATAGTGATATAGTGGTATAGTGGTATAGTGATATAGTGGTATAGTGTAG
Source organism: Coregonus ussuriensis (assembly GCA_031479575.1). Classification (NCBI taxonomy): domain Eukaryota; kingdom Metazoa; phylum Chordata; class Actinopteri; order Salmoniformes; family Salmonidae; genus Coregonus; species Coregonus ussuriensis. The sequence goes on along the minus strand of CM062498.1, from coordinate 6,754,465 downwards.
TGGTATAGTGATATAGTGATATAGTGGTATAGTGATATAGTGGTATAGTGATATAGTGGTATAGTGATATAGTGGTATAGTGGTATAGTGGTATAGTGATATAGTGATATAGTGGTATAGTGGTATAGTGATATAGTGGTATAGTGATATAGTGATATAGTGATATAGTGATATAGTGATATAGTGATATAGTGGTATAGTATAGTGATATAGTGATATAGTGATATAGTATAGTGTATAGTGGGTATAGTGATATAGTGGTATAGTGGTATAGTGTATAGTGGTATAGTGGTATAGTAGGTATAGGGTATAGTGATATAGTGGTATAGTGATACTAGTGGTATAGTGAAGTGTTTAAGTGGTACTAGTGATATAGTGATATAGTGGTATAGTAGGTATAGTAGGGTATAGTGGTATAGTGGTATAGTGGTATAGTGGTATGTGTTATAGTGGTATAGGGATATAGTGTATAGTGGATATAGTGGATAATAGGTGATATAGTGGTATAGTGTATAGTGATATAGTGGTATAGTCGATATAGTGTAGTATAGTGATATAGTGGTATAGCTGGTATAGTGGTATAGTGGGTAGAGTGATATAGTAGGTTATAGTAGGGTATAGTGATATAGTGATATAGTGATATAGTGGTATAGTGATATAGTGTATAGTGGTATAGTGAATACTGGGTATATGTGGTATAGTGGTATAGTAGGATATAGTAGGGGTATAGTGGTATAGTGGTATAGTGATATAGTGGTATAGTGATATAGTGATATAGTGGTATAGTGGTATAGTGGTATAGTGATATAGTGGTATAGTGTATAGTGGTATAGTGATATAGTGGTATAGTGGTATAGTGGTATAGTGGTATAGTGATATAGTGGTATAGTGATATAGTGGTATAGTGATATAGTGGTATAGTGATATAGTGGTATAGTATAGTGATATAGTGATATAGTGATATAGTGGTATAGTGGTATAGTGGTATAGTGGTATAGTGATATAGTGATATAGTGGTATAGTGGTATAGTGGTATAGTGATATAGTGATATAGTGGTATAGTGATATAGTGGTATAGTGGTATAGTGATATAGTGATATAGTGGTATAGTGGTATAGTGGTATAGTGATATAGTGGTATAGTGTATAGTGATATAGTGATATAGTGGTATAGTGATATAGTGATATAGTGATATAGTGGTATAGTGATATAGTGGATATAGTGATATAGTGGTATAGTGATATAGTGGTATAGTGATATAGTGATATAGTGTAGTGTATAGTGATATAGTGATATAGTGATATAGTGATATAGTGATATAGTGGTATAGTGATATAGTGGATATAGTGATATAGTGGTATAGTGGTATAGTGGTATAGTGATATAGTGGTATAGTGGTATAGTGATATAGTGATATAGTGGTATAGTGATATAGTGATATAGTGTATAGTGGTATAGTGATATAGTGGTATAGTGATATAGTGGTATAGTGATATAGTGATATAGTGGTATAGTGGTATAGTGGTATAGTGTATAGTGGTATAGTGATATAGTGATATAGTGTATAGTGATATAGTGATATAGTGATATAGTGGTATAGTGATATAGTGATATAGTGGTATAGTGGTATAGTGGTATAGTGATATAGTGATATAGTGATATAGTGGTATAAGTGGTATAGTGATATAGTGGTATAGTGGTATAGTGATATAGTGTAGTGATATAGTGATATAGTGGTATAGTGGTATAGTGATATAGTGGTATAGTGGTATAGTGATATAGTGGTATAGTGGTATAGTGGTATAGTGGTATAGTGATATAGTGATATAGTGATATAGTGATATAGTGGTATAGTGGTATAGTGATATAGTGGTATAGTGGTATAGTGATATAGTGATATAGTGGTATAGTGATATAGTGATATAGTGGTATAGTGATATAGTGATATAGTGGTATAGTGATATAGTGGTATAGTGGTATAGTGATATAGTGATATAGTGGTATAGTGATATAGTGATATAGTGGTATAGTGATATAGTGGTATAGTGGTATAGTGGTATAGTGGTATAGTGATATAGTGATATAGTGGTATAGTGGTATAGTGGTATAGTGGTATAGTGTATAGTGATATAGTGGTATAGTGGTATAGTGATATAGTGGTATAGTGATATAGTGATATAGTGATATAGTGGTATAGTGATATAGTGTATAGTGATATAGTGGTATAGTGGTATAGTGGTATAGTGATATAGTGATATAGTGGTATAGTGATATAGTGGTATAGTGGTATAGTGATATAGTGATATAGTGATATAGTGGTATAGTGATATAGTGGTATAGTGATATAGTGGTATAGTGGTATAGTGATATAGTGGTATAGTGGTATAGTGGTATAGTGTATAGTGATATAGTGATATAGTGGTATAGTGATATAGTGGTATAGTGATATAGTGGTATAGTGTAGTGTATAGTGGTATAGTGGTATAGTAGGGTATAGTGGTATAGTGATATAGTGGTATAGTGATATAGTGATATAGTGGTATAGTGGTATAGTGATATAGTGATATAGTGATATAGTGGTATAGTGATATAGTGATATAGTGATATAGTGATATAGTGATATAGTGGTATAGTGGTATAGTGGTATAGTGGTATAGTGATATAGTGATATAGTGATATAGTGATATAGTGGTATAGTGGTATAGTAGGTATAGTGATATAGTGGTATAGTATAGTGATATAGTGATATAGTGATATAGTGATATAGTGATATAGTGGTATAGTGATATAGTGATATAGTGATATAGTGGTATAGTGGTATAGTGATATAGTGATATAGTGATATAGTGGTATAGTGATATAGTGGTATAGTGTATAGTGATATAGTGATATAGTGATATAGTGATATAGTGATATAGTGGTATAGTGATATAGTGATATAGTGATATAGTGGTATAGTGGTATAGTGATATAGTGATATAGTGGTATAGTGATATAGTGGTATAGTGGTATAGTGATATAGTGATATAGTGATATAGTGGTATAGTGATATAGTGATATAGTGGTATAGTGGTATAGTGATATAGTGATATAGTGATATAGTGGTATAGTGATATAGTGATATAGTGGTATAGTGGTATAGTGATATAGTGGTATAGTGATATAGTGGTATAGTGGTATAGTGGTATAGTGATATAGTGATATAGTGGTATAGTGGTATAGTGGTATAGTGGTATAGTGATATAGTGGTATAGTGATATAGTGATATAGTGGTATAGTGATATAGTGGTATAGTGATATAGTGATATAGTGGTATAGTGATATAGTGATATAGTGATATAGTGGTATAGTGGTATAGTGATATAGTGGTATAGTGATATAGTGGTATAGTGGTATAGTGGTATAGTGATATAGTGGTATAGTGATATAGTGATATAGTGATATAGTGGTATAGTGATATAGTGGTATAGTGATATAGTGATATAGTGGTATAGTGGTATAGTGGTATAGTGATATAGTGGTATAGTGATATAGTGATATAGTGGTATAGTGATATAGTGATATAGTGGTATAGTGATATAGTGGTATAGTGATATAGTGATATAGTGGTATAGTGATATAGTGGTATAGTGATATAGTGGTATAGTGTAGTGGTATAGTGATATAGTGGTATAGTGATATAGTGATATAGTGGTATAGTGATATAGTGATATAGTGATATAGTGGTATAGTGGTATAGTGGTATAGTGGTATAGTGATATAGTGGTATAGTGATATAGTGGTATAGTGATATAGTGATATAGTGGTATAGTGGTATAGTGGTATAGTGATATAGTGGTATAGTGTAGTGGTATAGTGATATAGTGATATAGTGATATAGTGATATAGTGATATAGTGGTATAGTGGTATAGTGGTATAGTGGTATAGTGATATAGTGATATAGTGGTATAGTGGTATAGTGGTATAGTGATATAGTGATATAGTGGTATAGTGATATAGTGGTATAGTGGTATAGTGATATAGTGATATAGTGGTATAGTGGTATAGTGGTATAGTGATATAGTGGTATAGTGTAGTGGTATAGTGATATAGTGGTATAGTGATATAGTGATATAGTGATATAGTGATATAGTGATATAGTGGTATAGTGATATAGTGATATAGTGGTATAGTGGTATAGTGGTATAGTGATATAGTGGTATAGTATAGTGATATAGTGATATAGTGGTATAGTGATATAGTGATATAGTGGTATAGTGATATAGTGATATAGTGATATAGTGATATAGTGATATAGTGATATAGTGGTATAGTGATATAGTGATATAGTGGTATAGTGGTATAGTGGTATAGTGGTATAGTGATATAGTGATATAGTGATATAGTGATATAGTGATATAGTGATATAGTGGTATAGTGATATAGTGGTATAGTGATATAGTGATATAGTGGTATAGTGGTATAGTGGTATAGTGATATAGTGGTATAGTGGAGTGGTATAGTGATATAGTGATATAGTGATATAGTGGTATAGTGATATAGTGGTATAGTGGTATAGTGGTATAGTGGTATAGTGATATAGTGATATAGTGATATAGTGGTATAGTGATATAGTGGTATAGTGGTATAGTGATATAGTGATATAGTGGTATAGTGGTATAGTGATAGTGATATAGTGGTATAGTGATATAGTGGTATAGTGTAGTGATATAGTGGTATAGTGGTATAGTGATATAGTGATATAGTGATATAGTGATATAGTGGTATAGTGGTATAGTGATATAGTGGTATAGTGATATAGTGGTATAGTGGTATAGTGGTATAGTGATATAGTGATATAGTGGTATAGTGATATAGTGATATAGTGGTATAGTGATATAGTGATATAGTGGTATAGTGGTATAGTGATATAGTGATATAGTGGTATAGTGATATAGTGGTATAGTGATATAGTGGTATAGTGTAGTGGTATAGTGGTATAGTGGTATAGTGGTATAGTGGTATAGTGATATAGTGGTATAGTGATATAGTGATATAGTGGTATAGTGGTATAGTGGTATAGTGATATAGTGATATAGTGATATAGTGGTATAGTGATATAGTGATATAGTGATATAGTGATATAGTGGTATAGTGGTATAGTGGTATAGTGATATAGTGATATAGTGGTATAGTGATATAGTGATATAGTGGTATAGTATAGTGGTATAGTGATATAGTGATATAGTGGTATAGTGGTATAGTGGTATAGTGGTATAGTGATATAGTGGTATAGTGATATAGTGGTATAGTGATATAGTGATATAGTGATATAGTGATATAGTGGTATAGTGATATAGTGATATAGTGATATAGTGGTATAGTGGTATAGTGATATAGTGATATAGTGATATAGTGATATAGTGGTATAGTGATATAGTGGTATAGTGATATAGTGATATAGTGATATAGTGATATAGTGGTATAGTGATATAGTGATATAGTGGTATAGTGGTATAGTGGTATAGTGATATAGTGGTATAGTGGTATAGTGATATAGTGGTATAGTGATATAGTGGTATAGTGATATAGTGATATAGTGATATAGTGATATAGTGGTATAGTGGTATAGTGATATAGTGGTATAGTGGTATAGTGATATAGTGGTATAGTGGTATAGTGATATAGTGATATAGTGGTATAGTGATATAGTGGTATAGTAGTGGTATAGTGATATAGTGGTATAGTGGTATAGTGATATAGTAGGTATAGTAGGGTATAGTGATATAGTAGGTTATAGTAGGGTATAGTGATATAGTAGGATATAGTAGGGGTATAGTGGTATAGTGATATAGTGGTATAGTAGGATATAGTGGTATAGTGATATAGTAGTATAGTGGTATAGTGGTATAGTGATATAGTGGTATAGTGATATAGTGATATAGTGGTATAGTGGTATAGTGATATAGTGGTATAGTGATATAGTGGTATAGTGATATAGTGATTATAGTGGTATAGGTGGTATAGTGGTATAGTAGGTTATAGTAGGATATAGTGGTATAGTGATATAGTGTAGGTATAGTGGTATAGTGATATAGTGGGTATCAGTGGTATAGTGGTATAGTGTATAGTGATATAGTGCTATAGTGATATAGTGATATAGTGATATAGTGGTATAGTGATATAGTGGTATAGTGGTATAGTGATATAGTGTATAGTGTATAGTATAGTGATATAGTGGTATAGTGGTATAGTGGTATAGTGGTATAGTGATATAGTGGTATAGTGGTATAGTGGTATAGTGATATAGTGATATAGTGATATAGTGGTATAGTGATATAGTGATATAGTGGTATAGTGGTATAGTGGTATAGTGATATAGTGGTATAGTGATATAGTGGTATAGTGATAAGTGATATAGTGATATAGTGATATAGTGGTATAGTGATATAGTGATATAGTGGTATAGTGGTATAGTGGTATAGTGATATAGTGATATAGTGATATAGTGGTATAGTGATATAGTGATATAGTGGTATAGTGTAGTGGTAAAGTGATATAGTGGTATAGTGGTATAGTGATATAGTGATATAGTGATATAGTGGTATAGTGATATAGTGGTATAGTGATATAGTGATATAGTGGTATAGTGGTATAGTGGTATAGTGATATAGTGATATAGTGGTATAGTGGTATAGTGATATAGTGATATAGTGATATAGTGGTATAGTGATATAGTGATATAGTGGTATATTGATATAGTGGTATAGTGGTATAGTGGTATAGTGATATAGTGGTATAGTGATATAGTGATATAGTGATATAGTGGTATAGTTGTATAGTGATATAGTGGTATAGTGGTATAGTGGTTTAGTGGTATAGTGATATAGTGATATAGTGGTATAGTGATATAGTGATATAGTGGTATAGTGGTATAGTGGTATAGTGATATAGTGGTATAGTGTAGTGGTATAGTGATATAGTGATATAGTGATATAGTGATATAGTGATATAGTGATATAGTGGTATAGTGGTATAGTGATATAGTGATATAGTGATATAGTGGTATAGTGATATAGTGATATAGTGGTATAGTGTAGTGGTATAGTGATGTAGTGATATAGTGATATAGTGGTATAGTGGTATAGTGGTATAGTGGTATAGTGATATAGTGATATAGTGGTATAGTGGTATAGTGGTATAGTGGTATAGTATAGTGATATAGTGATATAGTGATATAGTGGTATAGTGATATAGTGATATAGTGGTATAGTGATATAGTGGTATAGTGGTATAGTGGTATAGTGATATAGTGGTATAGTGTAGTGGTATAGTGATATAGTGATATAGTAATATAGTGATATAGTGGTATAGTGATATAGTGGTATAGTGGTATAGTGGTATAGTGGTATAGTGGTATAGTGATATAGTGATATAGTGATATAGTGGTATAGTGATATAGTGGTATAGTGATATAGTGATATAGTGGTATAGTGGTATAGTGGTATAGAAATATAGTGGTATAGTGTAGTGGTATAGTGATATAGTGATATAGTGATGTAGTGATATAGTGATATAGTGATATAGTGATATAGTGGTATAGTGGTATAGTGGTATAGTGATATAGTGATATAGTGGTATAGTGGTATAGTGGTATAGTGATATAGTGGTATAGTGATATAGTGATATAGTGGTATAGTGGTATAGTGATATGATATAGTGATATAGTGATATAGTGATATAGTGATATAGTGGTATAGTGGTATAGTGATATAGTGATATAGTGGTATAGTGGTATAGTGGTATAGTGATATAGTGATATAGTGATATAGTGGTATAGTGGTATAGTGGTATAGTGATATAGTGATATAGTGGTATAGTGATATAGTGATATAGTGATATAGTCATATAGTGATATAGTGGTATAGTGGTATAGTGATATAGTGATATAGTGATATAGTGGTATAGTGGTATAGTGGTATAGTGGTATAGTGATATAGTGGTATAGTGATATAGTGATATAGTGATATAGTGGTATAGTGATATAGTGGTATAGTGGTATAGTGGTATAGTGATATAGTGATATAGTGATATAGTGATATAGTGGTATAGTGGTATAGTGGTATAGTGGTCCTCTGTAGCTCAGCTGGTAGAGCACGGCGCTTGTAACGCCAAGGTAGTGGGTTCGATCTCCGGGACCACCCATACACAAAAATGTATGCACGCATGACTGTAAGTCGCTTTGGATAAAAGCGTCTGCTAAATGGCATATTATTTATTATTATTTTATTTATATATTGGTATAGTGATATAGTGATATAGTGTAGTGGTATAGTCATATAGTGGTATAGTGGTATAGTGATATAGTGATGTAGTGGTATAGTGGTATAGTGGTATGGTGATATAGTGATATAGTGATATAGTGATATAGTGGTATAGTGATATAGTGATATAGTGGTATAGTGGTATAGTGGTATAGTGATATAGTGATATAGTGATATAGTGATATAGTGATATAGTGGTATAGTGATATAGTGGTATAGTGATATAGTGATATAGTGGTATAGTGGTATAGTGATATAGTGGTATAGTGATATAGTGATATAGTGATATAGTGGTATAGTGATATAGTGGTATAGTGATATAGTGGTATAGTGATATAGTGGTATAGTGATGTAGTGGTATAGTGGTATAGTGGTATAGTGATATAGTGATATAGTGGTATAGTGGTATAGTGATATAGTGGTATATTGGTATAGTGATATAGTGATATAGTGTAGTGGTATAGTCATATTTCCACAGCCTAATTGTTACCAAATATCCAAACGCTTCCGCATTGTCTCCGTGCTGCTGTGCTGTTTGTTGCTACTTGGCTACCTGCCAAACTATTCACGTTTTACTTTTAATAAACGTTTAATCAATCTCTGTGTTCAACAAATTTACCAACTTTTTAGTTTTGTCCTCACTCATCTTTTTTCGTTAAACTTTTTCACCCCGGACGTTTTATCCCGAGACAGAAGAGTCATTTTCCTGTGCGTTTTAGCTGCCAATTTTACTTTATTTTCCATTTTTCCATCGCAACTTTTTTCCCTTATTCAACTTTTTCACTCCGGACGCTTTATCTGGACATGGTTCGTCAACATCTTCAACAGCCGAAGCTAAGTAGTAACATTAACATGATGTCTTGTCTTCTAATTGCAGTCGCTGTACTCATAATATACAGGAGAACGATCGCCTTACGGCGAGAATAGCTGTGCTACAAGCCCAGCTTCAGACGCAATCGTTAGGCAAGGGTAATTTCAGTGTAGGAAAGGAAGAAACAGCGTCTGTGCCACCAGTAAGTACAGACAGTAACGTTAGTATAAATCCCCCCGCACAGTCCCCGCAGCCGGACAACTTTCTCATGGCTTCTGGAGGGAAATACTGTTGGAATGCTCAACCGGTGTCGCTCATTCAGCCGACAGAAACCTTCAACCGGTTTTCCCCATTATGTAGCGAGTCGGAGTCTGAGTCTGAGTCTTCTCTTGTCTCTACTCCTCCCGTTACGGGGTCTGAGACGCCGAAGGCTCCCACCATTAGCTCTGACAAATTGAAAACCCTAGTCATTGGCGACTCCATTACCCGCAGTATTAGACTTAAAACGAATCACCCAGCGATCATACACTGTTTACTTTACCAGGGGGCAGGGCTACCGACGTTAAGGCTAATCTAAAGATGGTGCTGGCTAAAGCTAAAACTGGCGAGTGTAGAGAGTATAGAGATATTGTTATCCACGTCGGCACCAACGATGTTAGGATGAAACAGTCAGAGGTCACCAAGTGCAACATAGCTTCAGTGTGTAAATTAGCTAGAAAGATGTGTCGGCATCGAGTAATTGTCTCTGGCCCCCTCCCAGTTAGGGGAAGTGACGAGCTCTACAGCAGAGTCTCAGCACTCAATCGCTGGTTGAAAACTGTTTTCTGCCCCTCCCAAAAGATAACATTTGTGGATAATTGGCCCTCTTTCTGGGACTCACCCACAAACAGGACCAAGCCTGACCTGCTGAGGAGTGACGGACTCCATCCTAGCTGGAGGGGTGCTCTCCTCTTATCTACCAACATAGATAGGGCTCTAACTCCTCTAGCCCCACAGTGAAATAGGGTGCAGGCCAGGCAGCAGGCTGTTATGTTAGCCAACCTGCCAGCTTAGTGGAGTCTGCCAATAGCATAGTCAGTGTAGTCAGCTCAGCCATACCCATTGAGACTGTGTCTGTGCCTCGACCTAGGTTGGGCAAAACTAAACATGGCGGTGTTCACCCTAGCAATCTTATTAGGATAAAGACCTCCTCCATTCCTGCCATTATTGAAAGAGATCGTGATACCTCACATCTCAAAATAGGGTTACTTAATGTTAGATCCCTCACTTCAAAGGCAGTCATAGTCAATGAACTAATCACTGATCATAATCTTGATGTGATTGGCCTGACTGAAACATGGCTTAAGCCTGATGAATTTGCTGTGTTAAATGAGGCCTCACCTCCTGGTTACACTAGTGACCATATTCCCCGTGCATCCCGCAAGGGCGGAGGTGTTGCTAACATTTACGATAGCAAATTTCAATTTACAAAAAAAAAAATGGCGTTTTCATCTTTTGAGCTTCTAGTCATGAAATCTATGCTATGCAGCCTACTCAATCACTTTTTATAGCTACTGTTTACAGGCCTCCTGGGCCATATACAGCGTTCCTCTCTGAGTTTCCTGAATTCCTATCAGACCTTGTAGTCATAGCAGATCATATTCTAATTTTTGGTGATTTTAATATTCACATGGAGAAGTCCACAGACCCACTCCAAAAGTCTTTCGGAGCCATCATCGACTCAGTGGGTTTTGTCCAACATGTCTCTGGACCTACTCACTGCCACAGTCATACTCTGGACCTAGTTTTGTCCCATGGAATAAATGTTGTAGATCTTAATGTTTTTCCACAAAATCCTGGACTATCGGACCACCATTTTATTACGTTTGCAATCGCAACAAATAATCTGCTCAGACCCCAACCAAGGAGCATCAAAAGTCGTGCTATAAATTCTCAGACAACACAAAAATTCCTTGATGCCCTTCCAGACTCCTTCTGCCTACCCAAGGCAAGGACGTCAGAGGACAAAAATCAGTTAACCACTTAACTGAGGAACTCAATTTAACCTTGCGCAATACCCTAGATGCAGTTGCACCCCTAAAAACGAAAAACATTTGTCATAAGAAACTAGCTCCCTGGTATACAGAAAATACCCGAGCTTTGAAGCAAGCTTCCAGGAAATTGGAACGGAAATGGCGCCACACCAAACTGGAAGTCTTCCGACTAGCTTGGAAAGACAGTACCGTGCAGTACCGAAGAGCCCTCACTGCTGCTCGATCATCCTACTTTTCCAACTTAATCGAGGAAAATAAGAATAATCCAAAATTTCTTTTTGATACTGTTGCAAAGCTAACTAAAAAGCAGCATTCCCCAAGAGAGGATGGCTTTCACTTCAGCAGTAATAAATTCATGAACTTCTTTGAGGAAAAGATCATGACCATTAGAAAGCAAATTACGGACTCCTCTTTGAATCTGCGTATTCCTCCAGGGCTTAGCTAGCTGTCCTGGATCTGCACAGCTCTGCGAGGGCCTGGGATCGGGAGAGACACTTAAGTGTTTTAGTACTATATCTCTTGACACAATGATGAAAATAATCATGGCCTCTAAACCTTCAAGCTGCATACTGGATCCTATTCCTACTAAACTGCTGAAGGAGCTGCTTCCTGTGCTTGGCCCTCCTATGTTGAACATAATAAACAGCTCTCTATCCACCGGATGTGTACCAAACTCACTAAAAGTGGCAGTGATAAAGCCTCTCTTGAAAAAGCCAAACCTTGACCCGGAAAATATAAAAAACTATCGGCCTATATCGAATCTTCCATTCCTCTCAAAAATTTTAGAAAAAGCTGTTGCGCAGCAACTCACTGCCTTTCTGAAGACAAACAATGTATACGAAATGCTTCAGTCTGGTTTTAGACCCCATCATAGCACTGAGACTGCACTTGTGAAGGTGGTAAATGACCTTTTAATGGCGTGGCGTCAGACCGAGGCTCTGCATCTGTCCTCGTGCTACTAGACCTTAGTGCTGCCTTTGACACCATCGATCACCACATTCTTTTGGAGAGACTGGAAACCCAAATTGGTCTACACGGACAAGTTCTGGCCTGGTTTAGATCTTACCTGTCGGAAAGATATCAGTTTGTCTCTGTGAATGGTCTGTCCTCCGACAAATCAACTGTACATTTCAGTGTTCCTCAAGGTTCCGTTTTAGGACCACTATTGTTTTCACTATATATTTTACCTCTTGGGGATGTTATTCGAAAACATAATGTTAACTTTCACTGCTATGCGGATGACACACAGCTGTACATTTCAATGAAACATGGTGAAGCCCCAAAATTGCCCTCGCTAGAAGCCTGTGTTTCAGACATAAGGAAGTGGATGGCTGAAAACTTTTTACTTTTAAACTCGGACAAAACAGAGATGCTTGTTCTAGGTCCCAAGAAACAAACAAAGAGATCTTCTGTTAAATCTGACAATTCATCTTGATGGTTGTAAAGTCGTCTCAAATAAAACTGTGAAGGACCTCGGCGTTACTCTTGACCCTGATCTCTCTTTTGACGAACATATCAAGACTGTTTCAAGGACAGCTTTTTTCCATCTACGTAACATTGCAAAAATCAGAAATTTTCTGTCCAAAAATGATGCAGAAAAATTAATCCATGCATTTGTTACTTCTAGGTTAGACTACTGCAATGCTCTATTTTCCGGCTACCCGGATAAAGCACTAAATAAACTTCAGTTAGTGCTAAATACGGCTGCTAGAATCCTGACTAGAACCAAGAAATTTGATCATATTACTCCAGTGCTAGCTTCCCTACACTGGCTTCCTGTTAAGGCAAGGGCTGATTTCAAGGTTTTACTGTTAACCTATAAAGCGTTACATGGGCTTGCTCCTACCTATCTTTCCGAGTTGGTCCTGCCGTACATACCAATACGATACGTACGCTACGGTCACAAGACGCAGGCCTCCTAATTGTCCCTAGAATTTCTAAGCAAACAGCGGGAGGCAGGGCTTTCTCCTATAGATCTCCATTTTTATGGAACAGTCTGCCTACCCATGTGAGAGACGCAGACTCGGTCTCAACCTTTAAGTCTTTACTGAAGACTTATCTCTTCAGTAGGTCATATGATTGAGTGTAGTCTGGCCCAGGAGTGTGAAGGTGAACGGAAAGGCTCTGGAGCAACGAACAGCCCTTGCTGTCTCTGCCAGGCCGGTTCCCCTCTCCACTGGGGTTCTCTGCCTCTAACCCTGTTGCAGGGGCTGAGTCACTGGCTTGCTGGTGCTCTTTCATGCCGTCCCTGGGAGGGGTGCGTCACTTGAGTGGGTTGAGTTACTGACGTGATCTTCCTGTCTGGGTTGGCGCCCCCCCCCTTGGTTTGTGCTGTGGTGGAGACCTCTGTGGGCTATACTCGGCCTTGTCTCAGGATTGGATTGTAAGTTGGTGGTTGAGGATATCCCTCTAGTGGTGCGGGGGCTGTGCTTTGGCAGAGTGGGTGGGGTTATATCCTTCCTGTTTGGCCCTGTCCGGGGGTTTCTTCGGATGGGGCCACAGTGTCTCCGGACCGCTCCTGTCTCAGCCTCCAGTATTTATGCTGCAGTAGTTTATGTGTCGGGGGGCTGGGGTTAGTTGGTTATACCTGGAGTACTTCTCCTGTCTTATCCAGTGTCCTGTGTGAATTTAAGTATGCTCTCTCTAATTCTCTCGTTCTCTCTTTCTCTCTGAGAACCTGAGCCCTAGGACCATACGTCAGGACTACCGGGCATGATGACACCTTGCTGTCCCCAGTCCGCCTGGCCTTGCTGCTATTCCAGTTTCAACTGTTCTGCCTGCGGTTACGAAACCCCTACCTGTCCCAGACCTGCTGTTTTCAACTCTTAATGATCGGCTATGAAAAGCCAACTGAGAGACCTGCTGAGCCCTAGGACCATACGTCGGGACTACCGGCCGTGGTGACTCCTTGCTGTCCCCAGTCCGCCTGGCCTTGCTGCTATTCCAGTTTCAACTGTTCTGCCTGCGGTTATGGAACCCCTACCTGTCCCAGACCTGCTGTTTTCAACTCTTAATGATCGGCTATGAAAAGCCAACTGAGATTTATTCCTGATTATTATTTGACCATGCTTGTCACTTATGAACATTTTTGAACATCTTGG
>CM062498.1:6734400-6736900 GCA_031479575.1 Coregonus ussuriensis | reverse complement strand
GGGACTGGGACTGGGACTGGGGGTGGGACTGGGGGTGGGACTGGGACTGGGACTGGGACTGGGGCTGGGACTGGGGCTGGGACTGGGGGTGGGACTGGGACTGGGGCTGGGACTGGGGGTGGGACTGGGACTGGGACTGGGACTGGGGCTGGGACTGGGGCTGGGACTGGGACTGGGACTGGGGGTGGGGCTGGGACTGGGACTGGGGGTGGGACTGGGGCTGGGACTGGGACTGGGACTGGGACTGGGGCTGGGACTGGGGGTGGGACTGGGACTGGGACTGGGGCTGGGACTGGGACTGGGACTGGGGGTGGGACTGGGGGTGGGACTGGGGCTGGGGCTGGGACTGGGACTGGGGGTGGGACTGGGACTGGGACTGGGACTGGGACTGGGGGTGGGACTGGGACTGGGACTGGGACTGGGACTGGGACTGGGACTGGGGGTGGGACTGGGGCTGGGACTGGGGCTGGGACTGGGGGTGGGACTGGGGCTGGGACTGGGACTGGGACTGGGGGTGGGACTGGGACTGGGACTGGGACTGGGGGTGGGACTGGGGGTGGGGCTGGGACTGGGACTGGGACTGGGGGTGGGACTGGGACTGGGACTGGGACTGGGGGTGGGACTGGGGGTGGGGCTGGGACTGGGACTGGGGGTGGGACTGGGGGTGGGACTGGGACTGGGACTGGGACTGGGGGTGGGACTGGGACTGGGACTGGGACTGGGGGTGGGACTGGGGGTGGGGGTGGGACTGGGGGTGGGACTGGGGGTGGGGGTGGGACTGGGACTGGGACTGGGACTGGGACTGGGGGTGGGACTGGGGGTGGGACTGGGACTGGGACTGGGGCTGGGGCTGGGGCTGGGACTGGGACTCTCTCAATGTCTCGCTTCCGAAGCAATTTGTGCTACTAGTTATAAATGTTATTTCCCAGAATGTTAATTTCTATGTTGCAGGGATCTATCGCCCTCCCAATATCAATACTGTCTTTGATCTACTAGCCCCATTCATAACCTCTGAAATACTGATATTGGGGATCTGAATCTCCATTGGCCTACTCCCTCGTCTGATTGTCTTAAATCAGCATGCATTGATCTGATTTAGAACGCAGCAGCCACTACTGTTAAACCTTTGGATGCTGTCTACCATAGCGCCCTTCGCTTTATCATTGGTGACAGTTTTAATATTTATTTCTGCATCCTGTATCAGAAGGTCGGCTGGACCTCACTAAAGTCCCGTAGATCACCACACTCCTCCCTTGTTTACAAAGCTTTGCTCCACAAGCTTCCAACATACCTCACTTCCCTGTTGAAATATGAAAATATGCGATACCAATCCTGTTTGCAGGGTTGGTTACCTCTTGAGGTTCCGCTTGTCTCCACAAAGTTGCGTAAATCCGCCTTTAGTTTGAACGCACCACAGTTATGGAATATCTCACAAAACAAATTACACCTGGATTCCCTGGTGCCGATAGGGCAGATTAAAACTCTGTTGTTAAATGAGTTCACTGAAATGTGCAATTGTTTCAGCTGATTATTTTATAGCCGTCTTTGTATTGATGTAATTTTTGTCCTCAGGGCACCATTGTAAATGAGACACTGGTCTCAAGTGGGTTCCCCTGAATAAATAGAAGTTAATACAAAAATGAGTTTTAAAAAATATTTTGAAATAGAAGCAATAAGAACACGTCATGATCAGTGGCGATTTTAGCATGTGAATCTTGGTGGGGCAAACAAACAGTTTTGGGGGGGGATGTATGCCAGCAAAGCCACTACACAACACTACACAACACAACACAACACAACACAACACTAAACAATACATTCATTGCTGTCACGCCCTGGCTCTGGGGACTCTTAAATGTTGGGTGTGGATTTTCATTGTTTAGTTTTCTATGTTCTTTGTTCTAGATCGTTTATATCTATGTTTGGCCAGGGTGGTTCCCAATCAGAGACGGCTGTAGCTCGTTGTCTCTGATTGGGGACCATACTTAGGCAGCCTTTTGGCATGTTAGGGTGTGGGATCTTGTTCCGTTAAGGTTTGTGTTGTAACCTAGGACTTCACGTATCGTTTGTTTATTGTTTTGGTTCGTGTGTGTACTAAATAAAAATGTACGCTGCGCCTTGGTCCGCTTTCATCGGTAAACGATCGTGACAATTGCATTATAAAGTTCACAAACCGTGCCCACAAACTGTTAGGGCCCTCATAAAGCTGTCCCAACAGCAGAGTCCCAACACCTTACCACCGCTACACCTGGCTATCAGCGGAGCCTTGTCTGGCAGCGAAACAGTTCATTCAGCCTCATTTACTGCCTTAATAAAACATAGTTGATATGGCTGACTTGCTTAAACAAATGTGGTTTCTACTGACAATAGAGATGTACAAACTATGGCATAAGGGGACGACGAGCGGACAAGAGGCAATCCGTAATTTTGATTAAGACATTAATGAGCGAGCTAGGACGGACATAGTCAATATAACTATTTGTTCAGTACTTTTGAAATG
>CM062498.1:6614400-6729400 GCA_031479575.1 Coregonus ussuriensis | reverse complement strand
TGCATTAAAGACCCCATCATCTGGGTTAACCCCCACGCTGCATTAAAGACCCCATCATCTGGGTTAACCCCCCACGCTGCATTAAAGACCCCATCATCTGGGTTAACCCCCACGCTGCATTAAAGACCCCATCATCTGGGTTAACCCCCACGCTGCATTAAAGACCCCATCATCTGGGTTAACCCCCACGCTGCATTAAAGACCCCATCATCTGGGTTAACCCCCCACGCTGCATTAAAGACCCCATCATCTGGGTTAACCCCCCACGCTGCATTAAAGACCCCATCATCTGGGTTAACCCCCCACGCTGCATTAAAGACCCCATCATCTGGGTTAACCCCCACGCTGCATTAAAGACCCCATCATCTGGGTTAACCCCCACGCTGCATTAAAGACCCCATCATCTGGGTTAACCCCCACGCTGCATTAAAGACCCCATCATCTGGGTTAACCCCCCACGCTGCATTAAAGACCCCATCATCTGGGTTAACCCCCACGCTGCATTAAAGACCCCATCATCTGGGTTAACCCCCACGCTGCATTAAAGACCCCATCATCTGGGTTAACCCCCACGCTGCATTAAAGACCCCATCATCTGGGTTAACCCCCACGCTGCATTAAAGACCCCATCATCTGGGTTAACCCCCACGCTGCATTAAAGACCCCATCATCTGGGTTAACCCCCACGCTGCATTAAAGACCCCATCATCTGGGTTAACCCCCACGCTGCATTAAAGACCCCATCATCTGGGTTAACCCCCACGCTGCATTAAAGACCCCATCATCTGGGTTAACCCCCCACGCTGCATTAAAGACCCCATCATCTGGGTTAACCCCCACGCTGCATTAAAGACCCCATCATCTGGGTTAACCCCCCACGCTGCATTAAAGACCCCATCATCTGGGTTAACCCCCACGCTGCATTAAAGACCCCATCATCTGGGTTAACCCCCACGCTGCATTAAAGACCCCATCATCTGGTTAACCCCCACGCTGCATTAAAGACCCCATCATCTGGGTTAACCCCCACGCTGCATTAAAGACCCCATCATCTGGGTTAACCCCCACGCTGCATTAAAGACCCCATCATCTGGGTTAACCCCCACGCTGCATTAAAGACCCCATCATCTGGGTTAACCCCCACGCTGCATTAAAGACCCCATCATCTGGGTTAACCCCCACGCTGCATTAAAGACCCCATCATCTGGGTTAACCCCCACGCTGCATTAAAGACCCCATCATCTGGGTTAACCCCCACGCTGCATTAAAGACCCCATCATCTGGGTTAACCCCCACGCTGCATTAAAGACCCCATCATCTGGGTTAACCCCCCACGCTGCATTAAAGACCCCATCATCTGGGTTAACCCCCCACGCTGCATTAAAGACCCCATCATCTGGGTTAACCCCCACGCTGCATTAAAGACCCCATCATCTGGGTTAACCCCCACGCTGCATTAAAGACCCCATCATCTGGGTTAACCCCCACGCTGCATTAAAGACCCCATCATCTGGGTTAACCCCCACGCTGCATTAAAGACCCCATCATCTGGGTTAACCCCCCACGCTGCATTAAAGACCCCATCATCTGGGTTAACCCCCCACGCTGCATTAAAGACCCCATCATCTGGGTTAACCCCCACGCTGCATTAAAGACCCCATCATCTGGGTTAACCCCCACGCTGCATTAAAGACCCCATCATCTGGGTTAACCCCCACGCTGCATTAAAGACCCCATCATCTGGGTTAACCCCCACGCTGCATTAAAGACCCCATCATCTGGGTTAACCCCCCACGCTGCATTAAAGACCCCATCATCTGGGTTAACCCCCCACGCTGCATTAAAGACCCCATCATCTGGGTTAACCCCCCACGCTGCATTAAAGACCCCATCATCTGGGTTAACCCCCACGCTGCATTAAAGACCCCATCATCTGGGTTAACCCCCACGCTGCATTAAAGACCCCATCATCTGGGTTAACCCCCCACGCTGCATTAAAGACCCCATCATCTGGGTTAACCCCCCACGCTGCATTAAAGACCCCATCATCTGGGTTAACCCCCCACGCTGCATTAAAGACCCCATCATCTGGGTTAACCCCCACGCTGCATTAAAGACCCCATCATCTGGGTTAACCCCCACGCTGCATTAAAGACCCCATCATCTGGGTTAACCCCCACGCTGCATTAAAGACCCCATCATCTGGGTTAACCCCCCACGCTGCATTAAAGACCCCATCATCTGGGTTAACCCCCACGCTGCATTAAAGACCCCATCATCTGGGTTAACCCCCACGCTGCATTAAAGACCCCATCATCTGGGTTAACCCCCACGCTGCATTAAAGACCCCATCATCTGGGTTAACCCCCACGCTGCATTAAAGACCCCATCATCTGGGTTAACCCCCACGCTGCATTAAAGACCCCATCATCTGGGTTAACCCCCCACGCTGCATTAAAGACCCCATCATCTGGGTTAACCCCCACGCTGCATTAAAGACCCCATCATCTGGGTTAACCCCCACGCTGCATTAAAGACCCCATCATCTGGGTTAACCCCCACGCTGCATTAAAGACCCCATCATCTGGGTTAACCCCCACGCTGCATTAAAGACCCCATCATCTGGGTTAACCCCCACGCTGCATTAAAGACCCCATCATCTGGGTTAACCCCCACGCTGCATTAAAGACCCCATCATCTGGGTTAACCCCCACGCTGCATTAAAGACCCCATCATCTGGGTTAACCCCCACGCTGCATTAAAGACCCCATCATCTGGGTTAACCCCCCACGCTGCATTAAAGACCCCATCATCTGGGTTAACCCCCACGCTGCATTAAAGACCCCATCATCTGGGTTAACCCCCACGCTGCATTAAAGACCCCATCATCTGGGTTAACCCCCACGCTGCATTAAAGACCCCATCATCTGGGTTAACCCCCACGCTGCATTAAAGACCCCATCATCTGGGTTAACCCCCCACGCTGCATTAAAGACCCCATCATCTGGGTTAACCCCCACGCTGCATTAAAGACCCCATCATCTGGGTTAACCCCCACGCTGCATTAAAGACCCCATCATCTGGGTTAACCCCCACGCTGCATTAAAGACCCCATCATCTGGGTTAACCCCCACGCTGCATTAAAGACCCCATCATCTGGGTTAACCCCCACGCTGCATTAAAGACCCCATCATCTGGGTTAACCCCCACGCTGCATTAAAGACCCCATCATCTGGGTTAACCCCCACGCTGCATTAAAGACCCCATCATCTGGGTTAACCCCCCACGCTGCATTAAAGACCCCATCATCTGGGTTAAAACCCACACTGTGCATTAAAGACCCCATCATCTGGGTTAACCCCCACGCTGCATTAAAGACCCCATCATCTGGGTTAACCCCCCACGCTGCATTAAAGACCCCATCATCTGGGTTAACCCCCACGCTGCATTAAAGACCCCATCATCTGGGTTAACCCCCACGCTGCATTAAAGACCCCATCATCTGGGTTAACCCCCACGCTGCATTAAAGACCCCATCATCTGGGTTAACCCCCACGCTGCATTAAAGACCCCATCATCTGGGTTAACCCCCACGCTGCATTAAAGACCCCATCATCTGGGTTAACCCCCCACGCTGCATTAAAGACCCCATCATCTGGGTTAACCCCCACGCTGCATTAAAGACCCCATCATCTGGGTTAACCCCCACGCTGCATTAAAGACCCCATCATCTGGGTTAACCCCCACGCTGCATTAAAGACCCCATCATCTGGGTTAACCCCCACGCTGCATTAAAGACCCCATCATCTGGGTTAACCCCCACGCTGCATTAAAGACCCCATCATCTGGGTTAACCCCCCACGCTGCATTAAAGACCCCATCATCTGGGTTAACCCCCACGCTGCATTAAAGACCCCATCATCTGGGTTAACCCCCACGCTGCATTAAAGACCCCATCATCTGGGTTAACCCCCCACGCTGCATTAAAGACCCCATCATCTGGGTTAACCCCCACGCTGCATTAAAGACCCCATCATCTGGGTTAACCCCCACGCTACATTAAAGACCCCATCATCTGGGTTAACCCCCACGCTACATTAAAGACCCCATCATCTGGGTTAACCCCCACGCTGCATTAAAGACCCATCATCTGGGTTAACCCCCACGCTGCATTAAAGACCCCATCATCTGGGTTAACCCCCCACGCTGCATTAAAGACCCCATCATCTGGGTTAACCCCCCACGCTGCATTAAAGACCCCATCATCTGGGTTAACCCCCACGCTGCATTAAAGACCCCATCATCTGGGTTAACCCCCACGCTGCATTAAAGACCCCATCATCTGGGTTAACCCCCACGCTGCATTAAAGACCCCATCATCTGGGTTAACCCCCCACGCTGCATTAAAGACCCCATCATCTGGGTTAACCCCCACGCTGCATTAAAGACCCCATCATCTGGGTTAACCCCCCACGCTGCATTAAAGACCCCATCATCTGGGTTAACCCCCACGCTGCATTAAAGACCCCATCATCTGGGTTAACCCCCACGCTTCATTAAAGACCCCATCATCTGGGTTAACCCCCACGCTGCATTAAAGACCCCATCATCTGGGTTAACCCCCACGCTGCATTAAAGACCCCATCATCTGGGTTAACCCCCCACGCTGCATTAAAGACCCCATCATCTGGGTTAACCCCCACGCTGCATTAAAGACCCCATCATCTGGGTTAACCCCCCACGCTGCATTAAAGACCCCATCATCTGGGTTAACCCCCACGCTGCATTAAAGATCCCATCATCTGGGTTAACCCCCACGCTTCATTAAATACCCCATCACTGAGTATTCTTCCACCCTGCACAGACTCTCTGCTAATCTGCAAATGCACTGCTTATTCAAGGACACAATGTCTCAGCACAATCTTCGTTGATCCGCTTACCGAACATGATTTACAAGTTGAGCTATGAACTTGCCGAGGTATATAAATGATCTTAATGTCCACTGCTCATCTGGAAGATCTCAGGGCTTGCTGACTGATCAGCAGTGTGAGTACAGAGTGGGGGACCAACACATTCCCACATTTCAGATCTAATTTATCTAAATGAATTATCATTACATTGCAACACCACCCTGTTGCGAATGTTTCTCTCAAGAAGTGAGAATAGGAAGTGTTTTTCCTGGGTGTCTGACAGTCAGCTGATTGGTGAATAGAGTTAACAGACAGACAGACAGACAGACAGACAGACAGACAGACAGACAGACAGACAGACAGACAGCAGGCAGGTGTTGTCTCTCATTTAAAATGATTTTTTTTTCAACTCACTGTCTGCTGATTGGACATTATGAACTGAGTATTATGAACTTGGTTAAAATGATAGCTGCACCCTGTCAGAAATGTTTCTCTTGGGAAGTGTTTTTCCTGGTGGTCCTACAGGGTGTGACAACGGTCAGATAGATAGATAGACATACAGACAGGCAGACAGACAGACAGACAGACAGACAGACAGACAGGTGTGGTCTCTGTCATCAATGAGCTGTCACTGGGTGGGGGACAGACACATTGTGATGAGGTGATTTGAAGAAGTCAGGCGCAGGAGGGTAAATCACAGAATACAGAGTTTATTCCGGAGTACAGAGTTATGCTGAATAGCGTCAAACAGTCCAGTGCGCAAAACAGGCACACTGGAACAAAACAGGCACACTGAGAAAATATATCCCGGCAATACAAAATACACGAGCTCAACCAAGCTACTCTCCTCACAATAAACAATCACCCACAAGGACAAGGGGGGCAGAGGGAACACTTATACAAGTACTAATGAGGGGATAAACAAGACAAAACAAATGGAATGATGAGATGAGGAGCGGCAGTGGCTAAAAGGCCGGTGACGACCAACGCTGAAGCCTGCCCGATCAAGGAGAGGAGGCAGCTTCGGAGGAAGTCGTGACAGATTCCGGGTCGAGAGCCAGAGGAGGGGGACGTGTGTGCCCAGTAGATCAGACGGTCACGGATAAGAGCAGGCACGTACTGCAGCCCAGCTGGACACTGAGGTGGAGATGGCTCTGTGCGTAACGCCTGCTCTATATCCACGTCCATCGCCCATGCTACCGGCGTCACAATGCAAGAGGCCGGGAGTATGGGGGTGTTGTCTCTGGGCCTCTCCTCTGTGTCGTACAGCCGTGACAGTGCATCTGCCTTCACGTTCTTCGTACCTGGGATGTAAGATAGAATGAAATCAAACCGGGTGAAGAATAGGGCCCACCTGGCCTGGCGAGGATTCAGCCTACTTGCTGCCCGGATGTACTCCAGGTTATGTTGGTCCGTCCAGACGAGAAAAAGGTGTTTCACCCCTTCGAGCCAGTGCCTCCACATGTAGACCAATACACCGTGACAAAGCATGTCCCGAAACACCTCGTTCACAAAGGACTGGAAGATGGATGGAGCATTCATCAAACCGTAGGGCATCACCAGGTATTCATAATGCCCCGTGGTTGTGCTGAATGCTGTCTTCCACTCATCCCCCTCTCGGATACGCACCAGGTTGTACGCACTCCGGAGATCTAATTTGGTGAAGAAGCGCGCCCCATGCATTGACTCGATCACCGAAGGAATGAGGGGGAGAGGATAACTAAATCGTATCGTCTCCTTGTTCAGTGATCGGTAATCAATGCACGGGCGCAGACCGCTGTCTTTCTTCTTCACAAAAAATAAACTCGAGGAGGCGGGCGAAGTGGAGGGATGTATAAACCCCTGGCCCAGGGAATCGGTGACGTATGTCTCTATAGCCTCCGTCTCAGCCTGCGACAGGGGATACACATGACTCCTGGGAGGCACAGCGTCTACCCGGAGGTTTATCACGCAATCCCCCGCCCGATGAGGTGGTAACTTGGTCGCCTGCGTTTTGGAAAACGCGTGCGCCAAATCGAGGTATTCGGGGGGAATGCACACAGTGGAGGTACTGTCTGGACTTCCCACCGTGGTTGCACCAACGGAAACACCGAGACACCTACCCTGACACTCTCGCGACCACTCCGTGAGAACCCTCTGCGGCCATGAAAAGGTGGGGCTGTGGAGTGCTAACCAAGGAATACCTAATACAACATGGAAAGAGACTCGATAATAAAAACGACATTGTGCCGTGAAATGTACCCTCGCGCCACCAGAGTGACACTGGCGCTGTCGTCCTCCGCTCTCCCAGATCGCTGCTCCACCCAGCTCCATCAGCTCATGATCCGAGTCGGGCGGGGTTGGAACGGGCAGACCCCCTCCAGGACGTCCTCTGGCCGCCAGCAGGTTGTCCAACCGGATGGCCGTGTCCACCAGTTGCGTGAAGGACAACATGGTGTCCCGGCAGCCTAGCTCCCTTCCGACGTCCTCCCGCAGATGACACCGAAAGTGGTCGATGAGGGCCCGCTCGTTCCACCCAGACCCAGCTGCTAGAGTCTGGAACTCCAGGGTGAAGTCCTGCGCAGTCCTCGTCCCCTGCCTCAGGTGGACCAGCCGCTCGCCCGCCTCTCGACCTGGAGAACCCGATCCATCGCTTCTCCCCAGCTGGCTAGCATCGTCGAATGCTCCTGGACCTGTGCCACGACACCAGGCATGTGCTCCTCTCCCGCTGACTCCATAGCGGGTGGGTGATTCTGTGATGGGTGATTTGAAGGAGTCAGGCGCAGGAGGGTAAATCACAGAATACAGAGTTTATTCTGGAGTACAGAGTTATGCTGGATAGCGTCAAGCGGTCCAGTGCGCAAAACAAGCACATTGGAACAAAACAGGCACACGGGGAAAATATACCCCGGCAATACAAAATACACGTAGCTCAACCGAGCTACTCTCATCACATTAAACAATCACCCACAAAGACAAAGGGGCAGAGGGAACACTTATACAGGTACTGATGAGGGGATATGAACCAGGTGTGTGTAATAAACAAGACAAAACAAATGGAATGATGAAATGAGGAGCGGCAGTGGCTAGAAGACAAACACTGAAGCCTGCCCAAACCAGGAGAGGAGGCAGCTTCGGAGGAAGTCGTGACACATATTTCATACCAAATCCATCTAAATATGAATCAGATGTAATTAATTAATTAATTAACAGGATGGTTCAGCCACCCACAGACCTTCATACAACCACAATCATTTCCTCCATTCACTATAAATATTAGACCGCAAATTACAGAGCATAAATATGAACTCATTGCCATAACAAAGCTGGGTATTATTCCAGCTAGAATAATGAGAAAGTACTGTATGTAAAATGTGAAGACAAAAATGTAAAACAAAGTTATTTTTGTCCTCTGAAGAGATGTGAGTGTCACGCCCTGGCTCTGGGGACTCTTAAATGTTGAGCCAGGGTGTGGATTTTCTATGTTTAGTTTTCTATGTTTTTTGTTCTAGATCGTTTAGTTCTATGTTGGCCAGGGTGGTCCCCAATCAGAGGCAGCTGTAGCTCATTGTCTCTGATTGGGCACCATACTTAGGCAGCCTGTTGGCACCAGTTAGTTTGTGGGATCTTGTTCCGTAAAAGTTTGTGTTGTTGTAACCTCAGGACTTCACGTATCGTTCGTTTTGTTGTTTTGTTCGTGTGTTCGTGCGGCTATGGAACCCTGACCTGTTGACCGGACGTGCTTCCTTGTCTGAGACCTGCTGTTTTCAACTCTCTCTCTCTACCACACCTGCTATTTCAACCTCTAAATGCACGGCTATGAAAAGCCAAGTGACATTTACTCCTGATGCACTGACCTGTTGCAACCTCTACAACCACTGTGATTATTATTTGACCCTGCTGGTCATCTAAGGAACGTTTGAACATCTTGGAGAACAATCTGGCCTTAATGGCCATGTACACTTATAATCTCCACCCGGAACAGCCAGAAGAGGACTGGCCTCCCCTCAGAGCCTGGTTCCTCTCCACCCAGTACAGCCAGTAGAGGACTGGCCACCCCTCAGAGCCTGGTTCTTCTCTACCCAGTACAGCCAGTAGAGGACTGGCCACCCCTCAGAGCCTGGTTCCTCTCTAGGTTTCTTCCTAGGTTCCTGCCTTTCTAGGGAGTTTCTCCTAGCCGCCATGCTTCTACATCTGCATTGCTGCTGTTTGGGGTTTTAGGCTGGGTATCTGTATAGCACTTTGTGACATCTGCTGATGTAAAAAGGGCTTAATAAATACAATTTGATTGATTGATGACAAAATCCATAAGAAGGCAAACATTGATCTGATGGTGTTGATTCAAAACTAAAAGAAACGAATAAGGCGATGTATTTGAATATTTAGTCCTTAAATTAATTGGTTCCTATAAAGCAGAGGCAGACAGGGGGCATTTCTGAGACCATGCTGAGACCATGCTGAGACCATGCTGAGACCATACTGAGACCATACTGAGACCATACTGAGACCATACAGAGACCATGCTGAGACCATGCTGAGACCATACTGAGACCATGCTGAGACCATGCTGAGACCATGCTGAGACCATACTGAGACCATACTGAGACCATGCAGAGACCATACTGAGATTGAGACCATACTGAGACCATACTGAGACCATACTGAGACCATACTGAGATTGAGACCATACTGAGACCATACTGAGATTGAGACCATACTGAGACCATACTGAGACCATACTGAGACCATACTGAGATTGAGACCATACTGAGACCATACTGAGACCATACTGAGATTGAGACCATACTGAGACCATATTGAGACCATACTGAGATTGAGACCATACTGTGACCATACTGAGACCATACTGAGATTGAGACCATACTGAGACCATACTGAGATTGAGACCATACTGAGACCATACTGAGACCATACTGTGACCATACTGAGACCATACTGAGATTGAGACCATACTGAGACCATACTGAGAGCTCTGTCAGGGACCAGGGTTTAATGGTAGTTCTCAGCTCTGTCAGGGACTAGAGGTCACTGCAGGGTCAGATACTGGATTATGGATCTGCTTTCCTCCAAGAGCCATTTGTATTTGATAACGTTATCATACTGGCAACTGGTGTGACTGTCTGTCTGTCCGCCAGGCTGGTGAGGAGCACCGGTTTGACTGTCTGTCCACCAGCCTGGTGAGGAGCACCGGTTTGACTGTCTGTCTGTCCACCAGCCTGGTGAGGAGCACCGGTTTGACTGTCTGTCTGTCCACCAGGCTGGTGAGGAGCACCGGTTTGACTGACTGTCTGTCCACCAGCCTGGTGAGGAGCACCGGTTTGACTGTCTGTCTGTCCACCAGGCTGGTGAGGAGCACCGGTTTGACTGTCTGTCTGTCCACCAGGCTGGTGAGGAGCACCAGTTTGACTGTCTGTCTGTCCACCAGGCTGGTGAGGAGCACCGGTTTGACTGACTGTCTGTCCACCAGCCTGGTGAGGAGCACCGGTTTGACTGACTGTCTGTCCACCAGGCTGGTGAGGAGCACCGGTTTGACTGTCTGTCTGTCCACCAGGCTGGTGAGGAGCACCGGTTTGACTGTCTGTCTGTCCACCAGCCTGGTGAGGAGCAACGGTTTGACTGACTGTCTGTCCACCAGGCTGGTGAGGAGCACCGGTTTGACTGACTAGAATAGACCCTAGAATAGTATAGACCCTAGAATAGTATAGACCCTAGAATAGTATAGACCCTAGAATAGTATAGACCCTAGAATAGTATAGACCCTAAAATAATATAGACCCTAGAATAGTATAGACCCTAGAATAGTATAGACCCTAGAATAGTATAGACCCTAGAATAGTATAGACCCTAGAATAGTATAGACCCTAGAATGTTATATAACATTATACTACAGTCTGACTCAAATCAATCAAAAACAGTTATACAAATAATCAATTTAAAAAACAAAGACAAGAAATCAAGATATGTCCAATTAACAACCCAAATAGCACTGTAACAGTAATCCAAATGCTATCTATACGTATCTACAACGGATTAATTTACACAAGATATATAAAAAATGATATGTACAGCAGTAAATACAGTATATTAGAGTGATCGATGAAGAATCGAAGAATTCAGAAAAAACTATACTTAAAAACTGGAAATCAACCAATCCTCCGTCGTTAACACAATAGAAAGTTCTAAATGTTGAAAGTGTGTGGGGCGACGGAGAGAAACGAAATGGTGCAGTTTGAGGCCATGTGGCGGAGACTGGAGGTGGGGGAAGGGGACGCCCAGACAGGCCATGTGTTGGGGAGGTGGGGGAAGGGGACGCCCAATCAGGCCATGTGGTGGAGACTGGAGGTGGGGGAAGGGGATGCCCAGTCAGGCCATGTGGTGGAGACTGGAGGTGGGGGAAGGGGACGCCCAGTCAGGCCATGTGGTGGAGACTGGAGGTGGGGGAAGGGGACGCCCAGTCAGGCCATGTGGTGGAGACTGGAGGTGGGGGAAGGGGACGCCCAGTCAGGCCATGTGGAGGAGACTGGAGGTGGGGGAAGGGGACGCCCAGTCAGGCCATGTGGCGGAGACTGGAGGTGGGGGAAGGGGACGCCCAGTCAGGCCATGTGGAGGAGACTGGAGGTGGGGGAAGGGGACGCCCAGTCAGGCCATGTGGAGGAGACTGGAGGTGGGGGAAGGGGACGCCCAGTCAGGCCATGTGGTGGGGAGGTGGGGGAAGGGGACGCCCAGTCAGGCCATGTGGAGGAGACTGGAGGTGGGGGAAGGGGACGCCCAGTCAGGCCATGTGGAGGAGAGGTGGGGGAAGGGGACGCCCAGTCAGGCCATGTGGTGGAGACTGGAGGTGGGGGAAGGGGATGCCCAGTCAGGCCATGTGGAGGAGACTGGAGGTGGGGGAAGGGGACGCCCAGTCAGGCCATGTGGTGGAGACTGGAGGTGGGGGAAGGGGATGCCCAGTCAGGCCATGTGGAGGAGACTGGAGGTGGGGGAAGGGGATGCCCAGTCAGGCCATGTGGAGGAGACTGGAGGTGGGGGAAGGGGACGCCCAGTCAGGCCATGTGGCGGAGACTGGAGGTGGGGGAAGGGGACGCCCAGTCAGGCCATGTGGAGGAGACTGGAGGTGGGGGAAGGGGATGCCCAGTCAGGCCATGTGGCGGAGAGGTGGGGGAAGGGGATGCCCAGTCAGGCCATGTGGCGGAGACTGGAGGTGGGGGAAGGGGACGCCCAGTCAGGCCATGTGGTGGGGAGGTGGGGGAAGGGGATGCCCAGTCAGGCCATGTGGTGGGGAGGTGGGGGAAGGGGATGCCCAGTCAGGCCATGTGGTGGGGAGGTGGGGGAAGGGGACGCCCAGTCAGGCCATGTGGAGGAGACTGGAGGTGGGGGAAGGGGATGCCCAGTCAGGCCATGTGGAGGAGACTGGAGGTGGGGGAAGGGGACGCCCAGTCAGGCCATGTGGAGGAGACTGGAGGTGGGGGAAGGGGATGCCCAGTCAGGCCATGTGGCGGGGAGGTGGGGGAAGGGGACGCCCAGTCAGGCCATGTGGAGGAGACTGGAGGTGGGGGAAGGGGACGCCCAGTCAGGCCATGTGGAGGAGACTGGAGGTGGGGGAAGGGGACGCCCAGTCAGGCCATGTGGTGGAGACTGGAGGTGGGGGAAGGGGATGCCCAGACAGGCCATGTGGCGGGGAGGTGGGGGAAGGGGACGCCCAGTCAGGCCATGTGGCGGAGACTGGAGGTGGGGGAAGGGGATGCCCAGTCAGGCCATGTGGAGGAGACTGGAGGTGGGGGAAGGGGATGCCCAGTCAGGCCATGTGGAGGAGACTGGAGGTGGGGGAAGGGGATGCCCAGTCAGGCCATGTGGAGGAGACTGGAGGTGGGGGAAGGGGACGCCCAGTCAGGCCATGTGGAGGAGACTGGAGGTGGGGGAAGGGGATGCCCAGTCAGGCCATGTGGAGGAGACTGGAGGTGGGGGAAGGGGATGCCCAGTCAGGCCATGTGGCGGAGACTGGAGGTGGGGGAAGGGGACGCCCAGTCAGGCCATGTGGCGGGGAGGTGGGGGAAGGGGACGCCCAGTCAGGCCATGTGGAGGAGACTGGAGGTGGGGGAAGGGGACGCCCAGTCAGGCCATGTGGAGGAGACTGGAGGTGGGGGAAGGGGATGCCCAGTCAGGCCATGTGGAGGAGACTGGAGGTGGGGGAAGGGGACGCCCAGTCAGGCCATGTGGCGGAGACTGGAGGTGGGGGAAGGGGATGCCCAGTCAGGCCATGTGGAGGAGACTGGAGGTGGGGGAAGGGGACGCCCAGACAGGCCATGTGGCGGAGACTGGAGGTGGGGGAAGGGGACGCCCAGTCAGGCCATGTGGCGGAGACTGGAGGTGGGGGAAGGGGATGCCCAGACAGGCCATGTGGCGGGGAGGTGGGGGAAGGGGACGCCCAGTCAGGCCATGTGGAGGAGACTGGAGGTGGGGGAAGGGGACGCCCAGTCAGGCCATGTGGTGGAGACTGGAGGTGGGGGAAGGGGACGCCCAGACAGGCCATGTGGAGGAGACTGGAGGTGGGGGAAGGGGATGCCCAGACAGGCCATGTGGTGGAGACTGGAGGTGGGGGAAGGGGACGCCCAGTCAGGCCATGTGGCGGAGACTGGAGGTGGGGGAAGGGGACGCCCAGTCAGGCCATGTGGAGGAGAGGTGGGGGAAGGGGACGCCCAGTCAGGCCATGTGGAGGAGACTGGAGGTGGGGGAAGGGGACGCCCAGACAGGCCATGTGGAGGAGACTGGAGGTGGGGGAAGGGGATGCCCAGTCAGGCCATGTGGTGGGGAGGTGGGGGAAGGGGGCGCCCAGTCAGGCCATGTGGAGGAGACTGGAGGTGGGGGAAGGGGACGCCCAGTCAGGCCATGTGGTGGGGAGGTGGGGGAAGGGGATGCCCAGTCAGGCCATGTGGAGGAGACTGGAGGTGGGGGAAGGGGACGCCCAGACAGGCCATGTGGAGGAGACTGGAGGTGGGGGAAGGGGATGCCCAGTCAGGCCATGTGGTGGGGAGGTGGGGGAAGGGGGCGCCCAGTCAGGCCATGTGGAGGAGACTGGAGGTGGGGGAAGGGGACGCCCAGTCAGGCCATGTGGTGGGGAGGTGGGGGAAGGGGATGCCCAGTCAGGCCATGTGGAGGAGACTGGAGGTGGGGGAAGGGGACGCCCAGTCAGGCCATGTGGAGGAGACTGGAGGTGGGGGAAGGGGATGCCCAGTCAGGCCATGTGGCGGGGAGGTGGGGGAAGGGGGCGCCCAGTCAGGCCATGTGGCGGAGACTGGAGGTGGGGGAAGGGGACGCCCAGTCAGGCCATGTGGTGGAGACTGGAGGTGGGGGAAGGGGACGCCCAGTCAGGCCATGTGGAGGAGACTGGAGGTGGGGGAAGGGGACGCCCAGTCAGGCCATGTGGAGGAGACTGGAGGTGGGGGAAGGGGACGCCCAGTCAGGCCATGTGGAGGAGACTGGAGGTGGGGGAAGGGGATGCCCAGTCAGGCCATGTGGAGGAGACTGGAGGTGGGGGAAGGGGACGCCCAGTCAGGCCATGTGGTGGGGAGGTGGGGGAAGGGGGCGCCCAGTCAGGCCATGTGGAGGAGACTGGAGGTGGGGGAAGGGGACGCCCAGTCAGGCCATGTGGAGGAGACTGGAGGTGGGGGAAGGGGATGCCCAGTCAGGCCATGTGGAGGAGACTGGAGGTGGGGGAAGGGGACGCCCAGTCAGGCCATGTGGTGGGGAGGTGGGGGAAGGGGGCGCCCAGTCAGGCCATGTGGAGGAGACTGGAGGTGGGGGAAGGGGACGCCCAGTCAGGCCATGTGGTGGAGACTGGAGGTGGGGGAAGGGGACGCCCAGTCAGGCCATGTGGAGGAGACTGGAGGTGGGGGAAGGGGTTGCCCAGTCAGGCCATGTGGCGGAGACTGGAGGTGGGGGAAGGGGACGCCCAGTCAGGCCATGTGGCGGAGACTGGAGGTGGGGGAAGGGGACGCCCAGTCAGGCCATGTGGAGGAGACTGGAGGTGGGGGAAGGGGACGCCCAGTCAGGCCATGTGGAGGAGACTGGAGGTGGGGGAAGGGGATGCCCAGTCAGGCCATGTGGAGGAGACTGGAGGTGGGGGAAGGGGACGCCCAGTCAGGCCATGTGGCGGGGAGGTGGGGGAAGGGGACGCCCAGTCAGGCCATGTGGAGGAGACTGGAGGTGGGGGAAGGGGACGCCCAGTCAGGCCATGTGGTGGAGACTGGAGGTGGGGGAAGGGGATGCCCAGTCAGGCCATGTGGCGGAGACTGGAGGTGGGGGAAGGGGACGCCCAGTCAGGCCATGTGGAGGAGACTGGAGGTGGGGGAAGGGGACGCCCAGTCAGGCCATGTGGAGGAGACTGGAGGTGGGGGAAGGGGACGCCCAGTCAGGCCATGTGGCGGAGACTGGAGGTGGGGGAAGGGGACGCCCAGTCAGGCCATGTGGTGGAGACTGGAGGTGGGGGAAGGGGACGCCCAGTCAGGCCATGTGGAGGAGACTGGAGGTGGGGGAAGGGGACGCCCAGTCAGGCCATGTGGAGGAGACTGGAGGTGGGGGAAGGGGACGCCCAGTCAGGCCATGTGGTGGAGACTGGAGGTGGGGGAAGGGGATGCCCAGTCAGGCCATGTGGAGGAGACTGGAGGTGGGGGAAGGGGACGCCCAGTCAGGCCATGTGGAGGAGACTGGAGGTGGGGGAAGGGGACGCCCAGTCAGGCCATGTGGTGGAGACTGGAGGTGGGGGAAGGGGATGCCCAGTCAGGCCATGTGGAGGAGACTGGAGGTGGGGGAAGGGGATGCCCAGTCAGGCCATGTGGTGGGGAGGTGGGGGAAGGGGACGCCCAGTCAGGTGCACAATTGAGATGGTTTGGGATGAGTCGGACCGCAGAGTGAAGGAAAAGCAGCCAACAGGTGCTCAATATAAGTGCGAACTCCTTCAAGATGTTGGAAAAGCATTCCAGGTGAAGCTGGTTGAGAGAATGCCAAGAGTGTGCAAAGCTGTTATCAAGGCATAAGGGTGGCTATTTGAAGAATCTCAAAAATAAAATATATTTTGATTTGTTTCACACTTTTTTTGGTTACTACATGATTCCATATGTGTTGTTTCATAGTTTTGATGTCTTCACTATTATTATACAATGTAGAAAATAGTAAAAAATAAAGAAAAACCCTTGAATGATTAGGTGTTCTAAAACTTTTGACCGGTAGTGTATATATAATCACCCAGTAAACAATATAAACAGTATAACTAAAATTCTATGTACAGTAGCATTCTATTCTATTCTATGTAGGATAGACCAGAGCAAATCCATTAGACTATGTCACCAGGACCACAGTCTGAGACAAATCCATTAGGCTATGTCACCAGGACCACAGTCTGAGACAAATCCATTAGGCTATGTCACCAGGACCACAGTCTGAGACAAATCCATTAGGCTATGTCACCAGGACCACAGTCTGAGACAAATCCATTAGGCTATGTCACCAGGACCACAGTCTGAGACAAATCCATTAGGCTATGTCACCAGGACCACAGTCTGAGACAAATCCATTAGGCTATGTCACCAGGACCACAGTCTGAGACAAATCCATTAGGCTATGTCACCAGGACCACAGTCTGAGACAAATCTATTAGGCTATGTCACCAGGACCACAGTCTGGTGAAGTAGACAGTCAAAACAATAATCTAGTCTAGTACACAGAAAAAAAAAAAAACCTCACAATCTTGTTGCAGCTGGTTGCCTTACAATTGCATACATACTTTTGGTCCCCTAAAATAGAGGGACTACGTACAAATAGTGCTGTAATTTCTAAACAGTTCACCCGATATGGATGAAAATACCCTCAAATTAAAGCTGACAGTCTGCACTTTAACCTCATAGTCATTGTATAATTTCAAAGTGCTGGAGTACAGAGCCTAATCAAAAATAAAAATGTTCCTGTCCCAATATTTTTGGAGCTCACTGTAGTTGACCTTCCAAAGGCAACATGAATTTGTACTTTTACTCAACAAGCTTTCAAAAATTCAATTGAGTGAACAAACGTTTACTCATTAGCTCAATTTCTTGTCCTTCCGAAGTCCACCCAACTCACAGGATAGCCTAACGCTGATCAAGCAATGGTTAAGTTGGCTTTTTTATACATTCAGCTCACTAACCACGTTTCCATCACCACTAAAGTCATACCGGTGGTGGAAATGCCTCTATGTTGAATATTGATATAATAACTGTCGTATTGAAATAAACTTGGAGTCACACGATGATATGATGCGTGGACCTCCCACTACGACTCGGGAAACCATGCAGTTTATTAAAGCTACAGATGAAATAAGTTATGCTGAGCTTCACAGGGTGGTGAAAGTGCAAGGTGCTCCTTTCCAATAAATATCGAGGGTCTTATTCTGGTGACATGATGATCGATGCTTGACTGCTGTTTGACAAATACAAATAATCTCTCTCTTATCCATAATAACCTCATCATGTAGACTAGCCCACCTTCACAGTCTACCCGCCCTGTACCTACGAGCTGTTGGCTAGAGACCAAGACCACAGTCTACCCGCCCTGTACCTACGAGCTGTTGGCTAGAGGCCAAGACCACAGTCTACCCGCCCTGTACCTACGAGCTGTTGGCTAGAGGCCAAGACCACAGTCTACCTGCCCTGTATCTACGAGCTGTTGGCTAGAGGCCAAGACCACAGTCTACCTGCCCTGTACCTACGAGCTGTTGGCTAGAGGCCAAGACCACAGTCTACCCGCCCTGTACCTACGAGCTGTTGGCTAGAGGCCAAGACCACAGTCTACCTGCCCTGTACCTACGAGCTGTTGGCTAGAGGCCAAGACCACAGTCTACCTGCCCTGTACCTACGAGCTGTTGGCTAGAGGCCAAGACCACAGTCTACCTGCCCTGTACCTACGAGCTGTTGGCTAGAGGCCAAGACCACAGTCTACCCGCCCTGTACCTACGAGCTGTTGGCTAGAGGCCAGGACCACAGTCTACCTGCCCTGTACCTACGAGCTGTTGGCTAGAGGCCAAGACCACAGTCTACCCGCCCTGTACCTACGAGCTGTTGGCTAGAGGCCAGGACCACAGTCTACCTGCCCTGTACCTACGAGCTGTTGGCTAGAGGCCAAGACCACAGTCTACCTGCCCTGTATCTACGAGCTGTTGGCTAGAGGCCAAGACCCCAGTCTACCCGCCCTGTATCTACGAGCTGTTGGCTAGAGGCCAAGACCACAGTCTACCCGCCCTGTACCTACGAGCTGTTGGCTAGAGACCACAGTCTACCCGCCCTGTACCTACGAGCTGTTGGCTAGAGGCCAAGACCCCAGTCTACCCGCCCTGTATCTACGAGCTGTTGGCTAGAGGCCAGGACCACAGTCTACCTGCCCTGTACCTACGAGCTGTTGGCTAGAGGCCAAGACCACAGTCTACCCGCCCTGTACCTACGAGCTGTTGGCTAGAGGCCAAGACCACAGTCTACCCGCCCTGTACCTACGAGCTGTTGGCTAGAGACCAAGACCACAGTCTACCCGCCCTGTATCTACGAGCTGTTGGCTAGAGGCCAAGACCACAGTCTACCTGCCCTGTACCTACGAGCTGTTGGCTAGAGACCACAGTCTACCCGCCCTGTACCTACGAGCTGTTGGCTAGAGGCCAAGACCCCAGTCTACCTGCCCTGTACCTACGAGCTGTTGGCTAGAGGCCAAGACCACAGTCTACCCGCCCTGTACCTACGAGCTGTTGGCTAGAGGCCAAGACCACAGTCTACCTGCCCTGTACCTACGAGCTGTTGGCTAGAGGCCAAGACCACAGTCTACCCGCCCTGTATCTACGAGCTGTTGGCTAGAGGCCAAGACCACAGTCTACCTGCCCTGTACCTACGAGCTGTTGGCTATAGGCCAGGACCACAGTCTACCCGCCCTGTATCTACGAGCTGTTGGCTAGAGGCCAAGACCACAGTCTACCTGCCCTGTACCTACGAGCTGTTGGCTAGAGGCCAAGACCACAGTCTACCTGCCCTGTACCTACGAGCTGTTGGCTAGAGGCCAAGACCACAGTCTACCTGCCCTGTACCTACGAGCTGTTGGCTAGAGGCCAAGACCACAGTCTACCTGCCCTGTATCTACGAGCTGTTGGCTAGAGGCCAAGACCACAGTCTACCCGCCCTGTACCTACGAGCTGTTGGCTAGAGGCCAAGACCACAGTCTACCTGCCCTGTATCTACGAGCTGTTGGCTAGAGGCCAAGACCACAGTCTACCTGCCCTGTATCTACGAGCTGTTGGCTAGAGGCCAAGACCACAGTCTACCCGCCCTGTACCTACGAGCTGTTGGCTAGAGACCACAGTCTACCCGCCCTGTACCTACGAGCTGTTGGCTAGAGGCCAGGACCCCAGTCTACCTGCCCTGTACCTACGAGCTGTTGGCTAGAGGCCAAGACCACAGTCTACCTGCCCTGTACCTACGAGCTGTTGGCTAGAGGCCAAGACCACAGTCTACCTGCCCTGTACCTACGAGCTGTTGGCTAGAGGCCAAGACCACAGTCTACCTGCCCTGTACCTACGAGCTGTTGGCTAGAGGCCAAGACCACAGTCTACCCGCCCTGTACCTACGAGCTGTTGGCTAGAGACCAAGACCACAGTCTACCTGCCCTGTACCTACGAGCTGTTGGCTAGAGACCAAGACCACAGTCTACCTGCCCTGTATCTACGAGCTGTTGGCTAGAGGCCAAGACCACAGTCTACCTGCCCTGTACCTACGAGCTGTTGGCTAGAGGCCAAGACCCCAGTCTACCCGCCCTGTACCTACGAGCTGTTGGCTAGAGGCCAAGACCACAGTAGGCACATTTGCTATTTAAAGCAACAGTTTTTGTGACAAAACTATCGGTAGAGTTGAAAATGCAATGAAAACACATTAACATTTAGATTTTTATTCGGTACATGAAAACGTAAGCGGAAAAGAACATTTTGTGTGCACTGTGTCATCATCCACTGAGTTTTATCCGCAACAAGTCAGTTTGGTTGAAACTTTCTTTATTATCTCTATACCACCATGTTATCTCTACACCACCATGTTATCTCTATACCACCATGTTATCTCTACACCACCATGTTATCTCTATACCACCATGTTATCTCTACACCACCATGTTATCTCTACACCACCATGTTATCTCTACACCACCATGTTATCTCTACACCACCATGTTATCTCTACACCACCATGTTATCTCTATACCACCATGTTATCTCTACACCACCATGTTATCTCTATACCACCATGTTATCTCTATACCACCATGTTATCTCTATACCACCATGTTATCTCTATACCACCATGTTATCTCTACACCACCATGTTATCTCTACACCACCATGTTATCTCTATACCACCATGTTATCTCTATACCACCATGTTATCTCTATACCACCATGTTATCTCTACACCACCATGTTATCTCTACACCACCATGTTATCTCTACACCACCATGTTATCGCTACATCACCATGTTATCTCTATACCACCATGTTATCTCTATACCACCATGTTATCTTTATACCACCATGTTATCTCTACATTACATTGTGGTCCTCTGTAGCTCAGCTGGTAGAGCACGGCGCTTGTAACGCCAAGGTAGTGGGTTCGATCCCCGGGACCACCCATACACAAAAATGTATGCACGCATGACTGTAAGTCGCTTTGGATAAAAGCGTCTGCTAAATGGCATATTATTATTATTATTATTATTATTATTATTATTATTATTACCATGTTATCTCTACATCACCATGTTATCTCTACATCACCATGTTATCTCTATACCACCATGTTATCTCTATACCACCATGTTATCTCTATACCACCATGTTATCTCTACATTACCATGTTATCTCTACATCACCATGTTATCTTCAGACCTCTCTACAACACAGTTATTAGCCAGAAAATCCACTTACCAGTGTATGCCCATTTAGCACCTGAAACAGAAACAGAAAGATATTTAGTGCATCATCGTTATATGATGAGATATTAGTCTGATCAGATGTAACTGCCCAAATAATGGAAACACTTGAGTAAATGGTGTGGGGTAAATTTTCCTGACATGGTTCAGGTCCACTCAACCCCTTAGAGGGCAACGCAAACAGCCACTCTGAGGGATCACCTCCTATGGCGAATCATTTCGATCCTGATGGGAGTGGTGTCTTCCAGTATCACAATGCCCCCATCCACAGGGCCTGATGGGAGTGGTGTCTTCCAGTATCACAATGCCCCCATCCACAGGGCCTGATGGGAGTGGTGTCTTCCAGTATCACAATGCCCCCATCCACAGGGCCTGATGGGAGTGGTGTCTTCCAGTATCACAATGCCCCCATCCACAGGGCCTGATGGGAGTGGTGTCTTCCAGTATCACAATGCCCCCATCCACAGGGCCTGATGGGAGTGGTGTCTGCCCCCATCCACAGGGCCTGATGGGAGTGGTGTCTGCCCCCATCCACAGGGCCTGATGGGAGTGGTGTCTGCCCCCATCCACAGGGCCTGATGGGAGTGGTGTCTGCCCCCATCCACAGGGCCTGATGGGAGTGGTGTCTTCCAGGATCACAACGCCCCCATCCACAGGGCCTGATGGGAGTGGTGTCTGCCCCCATCCACAGGGCCTGAGTGAATGGTTTGGTGAACACTATGTAAACCAACCCAACTGAACACTTATGGGAGATTCTGGAGCGGTGCCTGAGAAAACGTTTTCCACCAACATCAACAAAACACCAAAATATGGATTTTCTTGTGGAAGAATGGAGTCGCATCCTTCCAATAGAGTTAGCATCAAGGTCATGGGTTCAATTCCCGCAGGGATCACATACTCATACAGTACTAAAAATCCTTGCACTGAGAGAGAAGGCATTCCTGTTTGTGGCGCTAGCAATACAAAGGTCGGGGGTTCAATTCCCGCAGAAATCACGTATTCCTACAAAAAATGTATGCACCCACTAAAGGATACTGAAGGATACATCAGAATACTGAAGGCTACTGAAGGCTGCTGAAGGCTACTGAAGGCTACTGAAGGATGCTGAAGGATGCTGAAGGCTACTGAAGGATACCGAAGGCTACTGAAGGCTACTGAAGGATGCTGAAGGCTACTGAAGGATGCTGAAGGCTACTGAAGGATGCTGAAGGCTAATGAAGTCTACTGAAGGATGCTGAAGGCTACTGAAGGCTGCTGAAGGCTACTGAAGGATGCTGAAGGCTAATGAAGTCTACTGAAGGATGCTGAAGGCTACTGAAGGCTGCTGAAGGCTACTGAAGGATGCTGAAGGCTAATGAAGTCTACTGAAGGATGCTGAAGGCTACTGAAGGATGCTGAAGGCTACTGAAGGCTACTGAAGGCTTCTGAAGGATGCTGAAGGCTACTAAAGGATGCTGAAGACTACTGAAGGCTACTGAAGGATGCTGAAGGCTACTGAAGGATGCTGAAGGCTACTGAAGGCTAATGAAGTCTACTGAAGGATGCTGAAGTCTACTGAAGGCTACTGAAGGCTACTGTTGTTTGGATAAAAGTGTCTGCCTGCTGTATTATTCCAAGACAAAATACTTCCCATTGGTTAAAACCTACTGCTCTGGTCTTCCCACTGGCTAAAACTTGAGAAAGTTTGAGAAATTTGAGAAAATTCCTGTTTGTGGCGCTAGCAATTCAAAGGTTGGGGGTTGAATTCCCCGCAGAAATCACGTATTCCTACAAAAAATGTATGCACCCACTAAAGGATACTGAAGGATACATAAGAATACTGAAGGCTACTGAAGGATTCTGAAAGCTACTGAAGGATGCTGAAAGCTACTGAAGGATGCTGAAGGCTACTGAAGGCTACTGTTGTTTGGATAAAAGTGTCTGCCTGCTGTATTATTCCAAGACAAGCTACTTCCCATTGGCTAAAACCTACTGCTCTGGTCTTCCCATTGGCTAAAACCTGCCGCTCTGGTCCGTACCAGTTAGTTTCAGTACCAAGCAAACCAACTGACCCAAACACTAGCCTATTATCAGCTGAACTGATGGACCCAAACAGAGTAACTACTGTATCATCTGCTGAATAGGATTCAACATGGATAGGAATTACACCTGCCTTCAGGCACCTCAGCTTCCCTGCATCTCTCACACCATCTGTTTCCATCATTACTGTGAATAAGGGTGTGAAAGACAACGCCACAGAACTGGTCTTGATTATTCATCGTTTATCAATAGCTCAATTGAAGATAAATACTTTCTGATTACAATCACTCAAACCAAAGTTCATAGTGTCTTTTTTAGATGAAGGCAATATTTGATATCATGAAACATTGATATAT
Organism: Coregonus ussuriensis; assembly: GCA_031479575.1. Lineage (NCBI taxonomy): Eukaryota > Metazoa > Chordata > Actinopteri > Salmoniformes > Salmonidae > Coregonus > Coregonus ussuriensis. The sequence continues at coordinate 6,706,136 of CM062498.1, read as the reverse complement.
TTCTAGTCATCCTGTAGGTTAACAGAGGTCAATCTGGTACCAGGTTACAGAAGCATATTTTCTATTTGTTTTAAACATTAATGCATATGATAACAACAACAACAGCCATAGCCTTGTACACTGCAAATAAGCTGCTTAAAAGTTCCTCATCAGAGTTGGACCAATTTGATCAAGTCTACAACATCCTAAAAACTTTGAGCCAAGTCCAGGTTCACCATCCTGTTATTCTTACCATGCAGTCCGGAGAACAGAGTTCCCACAGCAATCAGAAGAGATGAGAGGTTCTGTTTCTGGGTCTGCATCGTTCTGTCTCTTCACAGGTCCACTTCAGAAAACACCACAGGAACAATCTTCTAGCAGACGCGTGAGACGCACCGACTTTTATGGAAGTCCGTCGGCTTCATCATAGCGCCTCGCCATGACGTCAGAGCCACAACAAACCAGCCCCCGGTGTGTCATCGTCGTCGTCCCTCCGTCCCCCGTCTCCTGTGACAGGTCAGAATCAGCAACGACCGCAACTGGTAATTATGCACACTCAACACTTTGCGCCTTGTGGAAAACGTCATCAAAATCTGTAGACACACTAGCCATTACAGGACTACAGAATAGCGCAGATGCAGTGAGATTTCTCCAACATGCAGCGGACACGTCTACGGGTGGAATTATGGAACTGTGGGGCTCTCCAAGTTGTCACGAGAATTCCAGCGCGTCAGAATTCCAGAAACTCCCACAACATACAGAACAGTGGCATGACATATAGGCTATTGCAATGCTAGGCGTTGAATAGCCTACCACATGCACTCACAGTAAGATTTCATTATGGATCATTCTGTTTAAATATACCCTATTATTTACTGTTCTTTTTTCATATTTTTACAATAGAATAGAAGAAATCTATACTTTATTGGCCATTTCGTTAGAATAGATTTGTCTGCCTTTTCCCCAATGCCAACAGATACACACACATGTTGCATCGGTGCAGCACTCCTGGATGGTACACAAGGGCACAACGGCAGTGGTTTGCACATTGGATCAGAGCATCATGGTCTGGGACCATAATCTCCACTATGTCCTGGCACCCCATCTGAGCAACTGGAATCATGTAGCCTAACAGACAAACAGCTGAGATACAGTCAACATGGGGCTCTACTGACGAGTCTAATTCTCCGTCACCATGGCCTGATGACCAGGTTCTTCTTTACTGCTGAAGTGCCTGTGTGGTTGGGTATCCCATGCTACCACCTCTGACCCCAACCACCTCTGACCCCAACCAGCTCTGACCCCAACCACCTCTGACCCCAACAACCTCTGACCCCAACCACTTCTGACCCCAACCACCTCTGACCCCAACCAGCTCTGACCCCAACCACCTCTGACCCAACCATCTCTGACCCCAACCACCTCTGACCCCAACCAGCTCTGACCCCAACCATCTCTGACCCCAACCAGCTCTGACCCCAACCACCTCTGACCCCAACCACCTCTGACCCCAACCAGCTCTGACCCCAACCACCTCTGACCCCAACCATCAATGACCCCAATCAGCTCTGACCCCAACCAGCTCTGATCACAAACCATTAACACTATAATCTATTGACATTTGTTTCTAGTTGTATGTATGCCCAACAATAGGGATGAGAATATGATGACATTGGTATGAAATTCAGGTAACACTTTAATGGAAGGGTACCCACACAAGGAATTCCTAATTTAACACATTAATAACCCATAATAGCGCATTAGAATGCAATCATTATTATGTCAACAACTACACGTCTAGGTAGTTTATGGTAGTGTTGGTTCACCAAGTCTAGGTAGTTTATGGTAGTGTTGGTTCATCAAGTCTAGGTAGTTTATTGTAGTGTTGGTTCATCAAGTCTGGGTAGTTTATTTTAGTGTTGGTTCATCAAGTCTAGGTAGTTTATGGTAGTGTTAGTTCATCAAGTCTAGGTAGTTTATGGTAGTGTTGGTTCATCAAGTCTAGGTAGTTTATGGTAGTGTTGGTTCATCAAGTCTAGGTAGTTTATGGTAGTGTTGGTTCATCAAGTCTAGGTAGTTTATGGTAGTGTTGGTTCATCAAGTCTGGGTAGTTTATGGTAGTGTTGGTTCATCAAGTCTAGGTAGTTTATGGTAGTGTTGGTTCATCAAGTCTAGGTAGTTTATGGTAGTGTTGGTTCATCAAGTCTAGGTAGTTTATGGTAGTGTTGGTTCATCAAGTCTAGGTAGTTAATAATAGTGTTTGTTCATCAAGTCTAGGTAGTTTATGGTAGTGTTGGTTCATCAAGTCTAGGTAGTTTATGGTAGTGTTGGTTCATCAAGTCTAGGTAGTTTATTGTAGTGTTAGTTCATCAAGTCTAGGTAGTTTATGGTAGTGTTAGTTCATCAAGTCTAGGTAGTTTATGGTAGTGTTAGTTCATCAAGTCTAGGTAGTTTATGGTAGTGTTGGTTCATCAAGTCTAGGTAGTTAATAATAGTGTTTGTTCATCAAGTCTAGGTAGTTTATGGTAGTGTTGGTTCATCAAGTCTAGGTAGTTTATGGTAGTGTTGGTTCATCAAGTCTAGGTAGTTTATGGTAGTGTTGGTTCATCAAGTCTAGGTAGTTTATGGTAGTGTTGGTTCATCAAGTCTAGGTAGTTTATGGTAGTGTTGGTTCATCAGGTCTAGGTAGTTTATGGTAGTGTTGGTTCATCAAGTCTAGGTAGTTTACCCTAGTGTTGGTTCATCAGGTCTAGGTAGTTTATGGTAGTGTTGGTTCATCAGGTCTAGGTAGTTTATGGTAGTGTTGGTTCATCAAGTCTAGGTAGTTTACCCTAGTGTTGGTTCATCAAGTCTAGGTAGTTTATGGTAGTGTTGGTTCATCAAGTCTAGGTAGTTTATGGTAGTGTTGGTTCATCAAGTCTAGGTAGTTAATAATAGTGTTGGTTCATCAAGTCTGGGTAGTTTATGGTAGTGTTGGTTCATCAAGTCTAGGTAGTTAATAATAGTGTTGGTTCATCAAGTCTGGGTAGTTTATGGTAGTGTTGGTTCATCACGTCTGGGTAGTTTATGGTAGTGTTGGTTCATCAAGTCTAGGTAGTTTATGGTAGTGTTAGTTCATCAAGTCTAGGTAGTTTATGGTAGTGTTGGTTCATCAAGTCTAGGTAGTTTATGGTAGTGTTAGTTCATCAAGTCAGGGTAGTTTATGTTAGTGTTGGTTCATCAAGTCTAGGTAGTTTATGGTAGTGTTGGTTCATCAAGTCTAGGTAGTTTATGGTAGTGTTGGTTAATCAAGTCTAGGTAGTTTATGGTAGTGTTGGATCATCAAGTCTAGGTAGTGTATGGTAGTGTTGGTTAATCAAGTCTAGGTAGTGTATGGTAGTGTTGGTTCATCAAGTCTAGGTAGTTTATGGTAGTGTTGGTTCATCAAGTCTAGGTAGTTTATTGTAGTGTTAGTTCATCAAGTCTAGGTAGTTTATGGTAGTGTTAGTTCATCAAGTCTAGGTAGTTTATGGTAGTGTTAGTTCATCAAGTCTAGGTAGTTTATGGTAGTGTTGGTTCATCAAGTCTAGGTAGTTAATAATAGTGTTGGTTCATCAAGTCTGGGTAGTTTATGGTAGTGTTGGTTCATCACGTCTGGGTAGTTTATGGTAGTGTTGGTTCATCAAGTCTAGGTAGTTTATGGTAGTGTTGGTTCATCAAGTCTAGGTAGTTTATGGTAGTGTTGGATCATCAAGTCTAGGTAGTGTATGGTAGTGTTGGTTCATCAAGTCTAGGTAGTGTATGGTAGTGTTGGTTCATCAAGTCTAGGTAGTTAATAATAGTGTTTGTTCATCAAGTCTAGGTAGTTTATGGTAGTGTTGGTTCATCAAGTCTAGGTCGTTTATGGTAGTGTTGGTTTATCAAGTCTAGGTAGTTTATTGTAGTGTTAGTTCATCAAGTCTAGGTAGTTTATGGTAGTGTTAGTTCATCAAGTCTAGGTAGTTTATGGTAGTGTTAGTTCATCAAGTCTAGGTAGTTTATGGTAGTGTTGGTTCATCAAGTCTAGGTAGTTAATAATAGTGTTTGTTCATCAAGTCTAGGTAGTTTATGGTAGTGTTGGTTCATCAAGTCTAGGTAGTTTATGGTAGTGTTGGTTCATCAAGTCTAGGTAGTTTATTGTAGTGTTAGTTCATCAAGTCTAGGTAGTTTATGGTAGTGTTAGTTCATTAAGTCTAGGTAGTTTATGGTAGTGTTAGTTCATCAAGTCTAGGTAGTTTATGGTAGTGTTAGTTCATCAAGTCTAGGTAGTTAATAATAGTGTTTGTTCATCATGTCTGGGTAGTTTATGGTAGTGTTGGTTCATCAGGTCTAGGTAGTTTACCCTAGTGTTGGTTCATCAAGTCTAGGTAGTTTATGGTAGTGTTGGTTCATCAAGTCTAGGTAGTTTATGGTAGTGTTGGTTCATCAAGTCTAGGTAGTTTATGGTAGTGTTGGTTCATCAAGTCTAGGTAGTTTATGGTAGTGTTGGCTCATCAAGTCTAGGTAGTTTATGTTAGTGTTGGTTCATCAGGTATAGGTAGTTTATGGTAGTGTTGGTTCATCAGGTCTAGGTAGTTTATGGTAGTGTTAGTTCATCAAGTCTAGGTAGTTTATGTTAGTGTTGGTTCATCAAGTCTAGGTAGTTTATGTTAGTGTTGGTTCATCAAGTGTAGGTAGTTTATGGTAGTGTTGGTTCATCAAGTCTAGGTAGTTAATAATAGTGTTGGTTCATCAAGTCTGGGTAGTTTATGGTAGTGTTGGTTCATCACGTCTGGGTAGTTTATGGTAGTGTTGGTTCATCAAGTCTAGGTTGTTTATGGTAGTGTTATTTCATTGTCACGCTCTGGCTCCGGGACTGTGTATTTTGAGCCAGGGTGTGTTCATTTGGTTGTGTTTCCTTGTTTGGTCGTGTGACTCCCAATCAGTGGTAACGGTTGTCAGCTGTCGGCTCGTTATCTCTGATTGGGAGCCATATTTAAACTGTCAGTGTTCACCTTAGTGTTGTGGGTTTTTGTTCCTTGTCAGTCATTGTAACTGAGGACTTCACGATTCGTCATTGTTTGTTGTTTTTTGTAGTGAGTACTTTAATTTAATAAAGTCATGTTCGCTCAACGCGCTGCGCTTTGGTCTCCCTTATTAGACGATCGTGACAGAAAAACCCACCTTAACCAGATCAAGCAGCATGAAGAAGAGAGAGGATGGACTTGGGAGCAGTTGAGCAGTAGTCTCGACTGGGCCAAGCCAAGAGAAGAGGAGAGAGGTTGGACTTTGGAGCAGTGGGGTGATAGTCTGGCGAGAACGATGGAGGCCTGGTCCACGAAGAGGAGAGAACCCCAGAAAATGTTTAGGGGGGGCTCACGACGTCGGACCAGCAAGAGGCCGCGATAGAGCGGTCCAGTCGGTTGCCGGAGGAGGCCGTCGGGTTACGGGGGCCACTGGTCGAAGAGGGGATGGAGGAAGTAGAGGCACGGCGAGAGGTACTGGCGTGTGTTGCCAGTCCGGTCCGGCCCGTTCCAGATCCCGGTGTAGGGCCAGTGGTGTGTGTCCCCAGTACAGTCCGGCCCATCCAAGCTCCCCGCACCAAGCCAGTGGTGTGCGTCGTCAGCCCTGTCCGGCCCGTTCCTGCTCTCCGCGCCAAGTCTGTGGTGCGCGTCGCCAGCCCTGTCAGACCCGTGCCTGCTCTCCGCACCAAGTCTATGGTGCGTTTCGTCAGCCCTGTCCGGCCCGTTCCTGCTCTCCGCACCAGGTCTGTGGTGCGTGTCGCCAGCCCAGTCCGGCCCATCCAAGCTCCCCGCACCAGGTCAGTGGTGCGCGTCGCCAGCCCTGTCCGGCCCGTTCCTGCTACTCGCACCAAGCCAAGGGTGCGAGTCGTCAGCCGGATTCTGCCTGTTCCTGCCACTCGCACCAAGTCAAGGGTGCGAGTCGTCAGCCGGATTCAGCCCATTCCTGCTACTCGCACCAAGCCAAGGGTGCGAGTCGTCAGCCGGATTCAGCCCATTCCTGCTACTCGCACCAAGCCAAGGGTGCGAGTCGTCAGCCGGATTCAGCCCATTCCTGCTACTCGCACCAAGCCAGGGATGCGAGTCTTCAGCCTGGTGAGGCCTGTTCCGGCTCCACGCACCATGCAAAGGGTGCGTATCGTCTGCCAGGTCCGGTCCATTCCTGCCTCACGCGCCAAGCCAGGGGTGCGCGTCGGCAGTCCTGATCCAGCTAACTGGGTCAGATCGGACTGGGGGCACTACGGGGGGATTGAAGTAGGGTGGTGGTCAAGCCCGGAGCCGGAGCCGCCTCCGAGGAGCAATACCCACCCAGCCCTTCCCTATTTGGGGTGTAGGCGCGGTCGGAGTCCGCGCCTTTAGGGGGGGGTACTGTCACGCTCTGGCTCCGGGACTGTGTATTTTGAGCCAGGGTGTGTTCATTTGGTTGTGTTTCCTTGTTTGGTCATGTGACTCCCAATCAGTGGTAACGAGTGTCAGCTGTCGGCTCGTTATCTCTGATTGGGAGCCATATTTAAACTGTCAGTGTTCACCTTAGTGTTGTGGGTTTTTGTTCCTTGTCAGTCATTGTAACTGAGGACTTCACGATTCGTCATTGTTTGTTGTTTTTTGTAGTGAGTACTTTAATTTAATAAAGTCATGTTCGCTCAACGCGCTGCGCTTTGGTCTCCCTCATTAGACGATCGTGACATTCATCAAGTCTAGGTAGTTTATGGTAGTGTTGGTTCATCAAGTCTAGGTAGTTTATGGTAGTGTTAGTTCATCAAGTCTAGGTAGTTTATGTTAGTGTTGGTTCATCAAGTCTAGGTAGTTTATGTTAGTGTTGGTTCATCAGGTCTAGGTAGTTTATGGTAGTGTTGGTTCATCAAGTCTAGGTAGTTTACCCTAGTGTTGGTTCATCAGGTCTAGGTAGTTTATGGTAGTGTTGGTTCATCAAGTCTAGGTAGTTTACCCTAGTGTTGGTTCATCAAGTCTAGGTAGTTTATGGTAGTGTTGGTTCATCAAGTCTAGGTAGTTTATGGTAGTGTTGGTTCATCAAGTCTAGGTAGTTTATTGTAGTGTTAGTTCATCAAGTCTAGGTAGTTTATGGTAGTGTTAGTTCATCAAGTCTAGGTAGTTGATGGTAGTGTTAGTTCATCAAGTCTAGGTAGTTTATGGTAGTGTTGGTTCATCAAGTCTAGGTAGTTAATAATAGTGTTTGTTCATCAAGTCTAGGTAGTTTATGGTAGTGTTGGTTCATCAAGTCTAGGTAGTTTATGGTAGTGTTGGTTCATCAAGTCTAGGTAGTTTATGGTAGTGTTGGTTCATCAAGTCTAGGTAGTTTATGGTAGTGTTGGTTCATCAAGTCTAGGTAGTTTATGTTAGTGTTGGTTCATCAGGTCTAGGTAGTTTATGGTAGTGTTGGTTCATCAAGTCTAGGTAGTTTACCCTAGTGTTGGTTCATCAGGTCTAGGTAGTTTATGGTAGTGTTGGTTCATCAGGTCTAGGTAGTTTATGGTAGTGTTGGTTCATCAAGTCTAGGTAGTTTACCCTAGTGTTGGTTCATCAAGTCTAGGTAGTTTATGGTAGTGTTGGTTCATCAAGTCTAGGTAGTTAATAATAGTGTTGGTTCATCAAGTCTGGGTAGTTTATGGTAGTGTTGGTTCATCAAGTCTAGGTAGTTAATAATAGTGTTGGTTCATCAAGTCTGGGTAGTTTATGGTAGTGTTGGTTCATCACGTCTGGGTAGTTTATGGTAGTGTTGGTTCATCAAGTCTAGGTAGTTTATGGTAGTGTTAGTTCATCAAGTCTAGGTAGTTTATGGTAGTGTTGGTTCATCAAGTCTAGGTAGTTTATGGTAGTGTTAGTTCATCAAGTCAGGGTAGTTAATAATAGTGTTTGTTCATCAAGTCTAGGTAGTTTATGGTAGTGTTGGTTCATCAAGTCTAGGTAGTTTATGGTAGTGTTGGTTCATCAAGTCTAGGTAGTTAATAATAGTGTTGGTTCATCAAGTCTGGGTAGTTTATGGTAGTGTTGGTTCATCAAGTCTAGGTAGTTAATAATAGTGTTGGTTCATCAAGTCTAGGTAGTTTATGGTAGTGTTGGTTCATCAAGTCTAGGTAGTTTATGGTAGTGTTGGTTCATCAAGTCTAGGTAGTTTATGGTAGTGTTGGATCATCAAGTCTAGGTAGTGTATGTTAGTGTTGGTTCATCAAGTCTAGGTAGTGTATGGTAGTGTTGGTTCATCAAGTCTAGGTAGTTAATAATAGTGTTTGTTCATCAAGTCTAGGTAGTTTATGGTAGTGTTGGTTCATCAAGTCTAGGTAGTTAATAATAGTGTTTGTTCATCAAGTCTAGGTAGTTTATGGTAGTGTTGGTTCATCAAGTCTAGGTAGTTTATGGTAGTGTTTGTTCATCAAGTCTAGGTAGTTTATGGTAGTGTTGGTTCATCAAGTCTAGGTAGTTTATGGTAGTGTTGGTTCATCAAGTCTAGGTAGTTTATTGTAGTGTTAGTTCATCAAGTCTAGGTAGTTTATGGTAGTGTTAGTTCATCAAGTCTAGGTAGTTTATGGTAGTGTTAGTTCATCAAGTCTAGGTAGTTTATGGTAGTGTTGGTTCATCAAGTCTAGGTAGTTAATAATAGTGTTTGTTCATCAAGTCTAGGTAGTTTATGGTAGTGTTGGTTCATCAAGTCTAGGTAGTTTATGGTAGTGTTGGTTCATCAAGTCTAGGTAGTTTATGGTAGTGTTGGTTCATCAAGTCTAGGTAGTTTATGGTAGTGTTGGTTCATCAAGTCTAGGTAGTTTATGTTAGTGTTGGTTCATCAGGTCTAGGTAGTTTATGGTAGTGTTGGTTCATCAAGTCTAGGTAGTTTACCCTAGTGTTGGTTCATCAGGTCTAGGTAGTTTATGGTTGTGTTGGTTCATCAGGTCTAGGTAGTTTATGGTAGTGTTGGTTCATCAAGTCTAGGTAGTTTACCCTAGTGTTGGTTCATCAAGTCTAGGTAGTTTATGGTAGTGTTGGTTCATCAAGTCTAGGTAGTTTATGGTAATGTTGGTTCATCAAGTCTAGGTAGTTAATAATAGTGTTGGTTCATCAAGTCTGGGTAGTTTATGGTAGTGTTGGTTCATCAAGTCTAGGTAGTTAATAATAGTGTTGGTTCATCAAGTCTGGGTAGTTTATGGTAGTGTTGGTTCATCACGTCTGGGTAGTTTATGGTAGTGTTGGTTCATCAAGTCTAGGTAGTTTATGGTAGTGTTAGTTCATCAAGTCTAGGTAGTTTATGGTAGTGTTGGTTCATCAAGTCTAGGTAGTTTATGGTAGTGTTAGTTCATCAAGTCAGGGTAGTTTATGTTAGTGTTGGTTCATCAAGTCTAGGTAGTTTATGTTAGTGTTGGTTCATCAAGTCTAGGTAGTTTATGGTAGTGTTGGTTAATCAAGTCTAGGTAGTTTATGGTAGTGTTGGATCATCAAGTCTAGGTAGTGTATGGTAGTGTTGGTTAATCAAGTCTAGGTAGTGTATGGTAGTGTTGGTTCTTCAAGTCTAGGTAGTTTATGGTAGTGTTGGTTCATCAAGTCTAGGTAGTTTATTGTAGTGTTAGTTCATCAAGTCTAGGTAGTTTATGGTAGTGTTAGTTCATCAAGTCTAGGTAGTTTATGGTAGTGTTAGTTCATCAAGTCTAGGTAGTTTATGGTAGTGTTGGTTCATCAAGTCTAGGTAGTTAATAATAGTGTTTGTTCATCAAGTCTAGGTAGTTTATGGTAGTGTTGGTTCATCAAGTCTAGGTAGTTTATGGTAGTGTTGGTTCATCAAGTCTAGGTAGTTTATTGTAGTGTTAGTTCATCAAGTCTAGGTAGTTTATGGTAGTGTTAGTTCATCAAGTCTAGGTAGTTTATGGTAGTGTTAGTTCATCAGGTCTAGGTAGTTTATGGTAGTGTTGGTTCATCAAGTCTAGGTAGTTAATAATAGTGTTTGTTCATCATTTCTGGGTAGTTTATGGTAGTGTTGGTTCATCAGGTCTAGGTAGTTTACCCTAGTGTTGGTTCATCAAGTCTAGGTAGTTTATGGTAGTGTTGGTTCATCAAGTCTAGGTAGTTTATGGTAGTGTTGGTTCATCAAGTCTAGGTAGTTTATGGTAGTGTTGGTTCATCAAGTCTAGGTAGTTTATGTTAGTGTTGGTTCATCAGGTATAGGTAGTTTATGGTAGTGTTGGTTCATCAGGTCTAGGTAGTTTATGGTAGTGTTAGTTCATCAAGTCTAGGTAGTTTATGTTAGTGTTGGTTCATCAAGTCTAGGTAGTTTATGTTAGTGTTGGTTCATCAAGTCTAGGTAGTTTATGGTAGTGTTGGTTCATCAAGTCTAGGTAGTTAATAATAGTGTTGGTTCATCAAGTCTGGGTAGTTTATGGTTGTGTTGGTTCATCAAGTCTAGGTAGTTAATAATAGTGTTGGTTCATCAAGTCTGGGTAGTTTATGGTAGTGTTGGTTCATCACGTCTGGGTAGTTTATGGTAGTGTTGGTTCATCAAGTCTAGGTTGTTTATGGTAGTGTTAGTTCATTGTCACGCTCTGGCTCCGGGACTGTGTATTTTGAGCCAGGGTGTGTTCATTTGGTTGTGTTTCCTTGTTTGGTCGTGTGACTCCCAATCAGTGGTAACGAGTGTCAGCTGTCGGCTCGTTATCTCTGATTGGGAGCCATATTTAAACTGTCAGTGTTCACCTTAGTGTTGTGGGTTTTTGTTCCTTGTCAGTCATTGTAACTGAGGACTTCACGATTCGTCATTGTTTGTTGTTTTTTGTAGTGAGTACTTTAATTTAATAAAGTCATGTTCGCTCAACGCGCTGCGCTTTGGTCTCCCTCATTAGACGATCGTGACAGAAAAACCCACCTTAACCAGATCAAGCAGCATGAAGAAGAGAGAGGATGGACTTGGGAGCAGTTGAGTAGTAGTCTCGACTGGGCCAAGCCAAGAGAAGAGGAGAGAGGTTGGACTTTGGAGCAGTGGGGTGATAGTCTGGCGAGAACGATGGAGGCCTGGTCCACGAAGAGGAGAGAACCCCAGAAAATGTTTAGGGGGGGGCTCACGACGTCGGACCAGCAGGAGGCCGCGATAGAGCGGTCCAGTCGGTTGCCGGAGGAGGCCGTCGGGTTACGGGGGCCACTGGTCGAAGTGGGGATGGAGGAAGTAGAGGCACGGCGAGAGGTACTGGCGTGTGTTGCCAGTCCGGTCCGGCCCGTTCCAGATCCCGGTGTAGGGCCAGTGGTGTGTGTCCCCAGTACAGTCCGGCCCATCCAAGCTCCCCGCACCAAGCCAGTGGTGTGCGTCGTCAGCCCTGTCCGGCCCGTTCCTGCTCTCCGCGCCAAGTCTGTGGTGCGCGTCGCCAGCCCTGTCAGACCCGTGCCTGCTCTCCGCACCAAGTCTATGGTGCGTTTCGTCAGCCCTGTCCGGCCCGTTCCTGCTCTCCGCACCAGGTCTGTGGTGCGTGTCGCCAGCCCAGTCCGGCCCATCCAAGCTCCCCGCACCAGGTCAGTGGTGCGCGTCGCCAGCCCTGTCCGGCCCGTTCCTGCTACTCGCACCAAGCCAAGGGTGCGAGTCGTCAGCCGGATTCTGCCTGTTCCTGCCACTCGCACCAAGTCAAGGGTGCGAGTCGTCAGCCGGATTCAGCCCATTCCTGCTACTCGCACCAAGCCAAGGGTGCGAGTCGTCAGCCGGATTCAGCCCATTCCTGCTACTCGCACCAAGCCAAGGGTGCGAGTCGTCAGCCGGATTCAGCCCATTCCTGCTACTCGCACCAAGCCAGGGATGCGAGTCTTCAGCCTGGTGAGGCCTGTTCCGGCTCCACGCACCATGCAAAGGGTGCGTATCGTCTGCCAGGTCCGGTCCATTCCTGCCTCACGCGCCAAGCCAGGGGTGCGCGTCGGCAGTCCTGATCCAGCTAACTTGGTCAGATCGGACTGGGGGCACTACGGGGGGATTGAAGTAGGGTGGTGGTCAAGCCCGGAGCCGGAGCCGCCTCCGAGGAGCAATACCCACCCAGCGCTTCCCTATTTGGGGTGTAGGCGCGGTCGGAGTCCGCGCCTTTAGGGGGGGGTACTGTCACGCTCTGGCTCCGGGACTGTGTATTTTGAGCCAGGGTGTGTTCATTTGGTTGTGTTTCCTTGTTTGGTCGTGTGACTCCCAATCAGTGGTAACGAGTGTCAGCTGTCGGCTCGTTATCTCTGATTGGGAGCCATATTTAAACTGTCAGTGTTCACCTTAGTGTTGTGGGTTTTTGTTCCTTGTCAGTCATTGTAACTGAGGACTTCACGATTCGTCATTGTTTGTTGTTTTTTGTAGTGAGTACTTTAATTTAATAAAGTCATGTTCGCTCAACGCGCTGCGCTTTGGTCTCCCTCATTAGACGATCGTGACATTCATCAAGTCTAGGTAGTTTATGGTAGTGTTGGTTCATCAAGTCTAGGTAGTTTATGGTAGTGTTAGTTCATCAAGTCTAGGTAGTTTATGTTAGTGTTGGTTCATCAAGTCTAGGTAGTTTATGTTAGTGTTGGTTCATCAGGTCTAGGTAGTTTATGGTAGTGTTGGTTCATCAAGTCTAGGTAGTTTACCCTAGTGTTGGTTCATCAGGTCTAGGTAGTTTATGGTAGTGTTGGTTCATCAAGTCTAGGTAGTTTACCCTAGTGTTGGTTCATCAAGTCTAGGTAGTTTATGGTAGTGTTGGTTCATCAAGTCTAGGTAGTTAATAATAGTGTTGGTTCATCAAGTCTGGGTAGTTTATGGTAGTGTTGGTTCATCAAGTCTAGGTAGTTAATAATAGTGTTGGTTCATCACGTCTGGGTAGTTTATGGTAGTGTTGGTTCATCAAGTCTAGGTAGTTTATGGTAGTGTTAGTTCATCAAGTCTAGGTAGTTTATGTTAGTGTTGGTTCATCAAGTCTAGGTAGTTTATGGTAGTGTTGGTTCATCAAGTCTAGGTAGTTTATGGTAGTGTTGGTTAATCAAGTCTAGGTAGTTTATGGTAGTGTTGGATCATCAAGTCTAGGTAGTTTATGGTAGTGTTGGTTCATCAAGTCTAGGTAGTGTATGGTAGTGTTAGTTCATCAAGTCTAGGTAGTTTATGGTAGTGTTGGTTCATCAAGTCTAGGCAGTTTATGGTAATGTTGGTTCATCAAGTCTGGGTAGTTTATGGTAGTGTTGGTTCATCAAGTCTAGGTAGTTTATGGTAGTGTTGGTTCATCAAGTCTAGGTAGTTTATGGTAGTGTTGGTTCATCAAGTCTAGGTAGTTTATGGTAGTGTTAGTTCATCAAGTCAGGGTAGTTTATGTTAGTGTTGGTTCATCAAGTCTAGGTAGTTTATGTTAGTGTTGGTTCATCAAGTCTAGGTAGTTTATGGTAGTGTTGGTTAATCAAGTCTAGGTAGTTTATGGTAGTGTTGGATCATCAAGTCTAGGTAGTGTATGGTAGTGTTGGTTAATCAAGTCTAGGTAGTGTATGGTAGTGTTGGTTCTTCAAGTCTAGGTAGTTTATGGTAGTGTTGGTTCATCAAGTCTAGGTAGTTTATTGTAGTGTTAGTTCATCAAGTCTAGGTAGTTTATGGTAGTGTTAGTTCATCAAGTCTAGGTAGTTTATGGTAGTGTTAGTTCATCAAGTCTAGGTAGTTTATGGTAGTGTTAGTTCATCAAGTCTAGGTAGTTTATGGTAGTGTTAGTTCATCAGGTCTAGGTAGTTTATGGTAGTGTTGGTTCATCAAGTCTAGGTAGTTAATAATAGTGTTTGTTCATCATTTCTGGGTAGTTTATGGTAGTGTTGGTTCATCAGGTCTAGGTAGTTTACCCTAGTGTTGGTTCATCAAGTCTAGGTAGTTTATGGTAGTGTTGGTTCATCAAGTCTAGGTAGTTTATGGTAGTGTTGGTTCATCAAGTCTAGGTAGTTTATGGTAGTGTTGGTTCATCAAGTCTAGGTAGTTTATGTTAGTGTTGGTTCATCAGGTATAGGTAGTTTATGGTAGTGTTGGTTCATCAGGTCTAGGTAGTTTATGGTAGTGTTAGTTCATCAAGTCTAGGTAGTTTATGTTAGTGTTGGTTCATCAAGTCTAGGTAGTTTATGTTAGTGTTGGTTCATCAAGTCTAGGTAGTTTATGGTAGTGTTGGTTCATCAAGTCTAGGTAGTTAATAATAGTGTTGGTTCATCAAGTCTGGGTAGTTTATGGTTGTGTTGGTTCATCAAGTCTAGGTAGTTAATAATAGTGTTGGTTCATCAAGTCTGGGTAGTTTATGGTAGTGTTGGTTCATCACGTCTGGGTAGTTTATGGTAGTGTTGGTTCATCAAGTCTAGGTTGTTTATGGTAGTGTTAGTTCATTGTCACGCTCTGGCTCCGGGACTGTGTATTTTGAGCCAGGGTGTGTTCATTTGGTTGTGTTTCCTTGTTTGGTCGTGTGACTCCCAATCAGTGGTAACGAGTGTCAGCTGTCGGCTCGTTATCTCTGATTGGGAGCCATATTTAAACTGTCAGTGTTCACCTTAGTGTTGTGGGTTTTTGTTCCTTGTCAGTCATTGTAACTGAGGACTTCACGATTCGTCATTGTTTGTTGTTTTTTGTAGTGAGTACTTTAATTTAATAAAGTCATGTTCGCTCAACGCGCTGCGCTTTGGTCTCCCTCATTAGACGATCGTGACAGAAAAACCCACCTTAACCAGATCAAGCAGCATGAAGAAGAGAGAGGATGGACTTGGGAGCAGTTGAGTAGTAGTCTCGACTGGGCCAAGGCAAGAGAAGAGGAGAGAGGTTGGACTTTGGAGCAGTGGGGTGATAGTCTGGCGAGAACGATGGAGGCCTGGTCCACGAAGAGGAGAGAACCCCAGAAAATGTTTAGGGGGGGGCTCACGACGTCGGACCAGCAGGAGGCCGCGATAGAGCGGTCCAGTCGGTTGCCGGAGGAGGCCGTCGGGTTACGGGGGCCACTGGTCGAAGAGGGGATGGAGGAAGTAGAGGCACGGCGAGAGGTACTGGCGTGTGTTGCCAGTCCGGTCCGGCCCGTTCCAGATCCCGGTGTAGGGCCAGTGGTGTGTGTCCCCAGTACAGTCCGGCCCATCCAAGCTCCCCGCACCAAGCCAGTGGTGTGCGTCGTCAGCCCTGTCCGGCCCGTTCCTGCTCTCCGCGCCAAGTCTGTGGTGCGCGTCGCCAGCCCTGTCAGACCCGTGCCTGCTCTCCGCACCAAGTCTATGGTGCGTTTCGTCAGCCCTGTCCGGCCCGTTCCTGCTCTCCGCACCAGGTCTGTGGTGCGTGTCGCCAGCCCAGTCCGGCCCATCCAAGCTCCCCGCACCAGGTCAGTGGTGCGCGTCGCCAGCCCTGTCCGGCCCGTTCCTGCTACTCGCACCAAGCCAAGGGTGCGAGTCGTCAGCCGGATTCTGCCTGTTCCTGCCACTCGCACCAAGTCAAGGGTGCGAGTCGTCAGCCGGATTCAGCCCATTCCTGCTACTCGCACCAAGCCAAGGGTGCGAGTCGTCAGCCGGATTCAGCCCATTCCTGCTACTCGCACCAAGCCAAGGGTGCGAGTCGTCAGCCGGATTCAGCCCATTCCTGCTACTCGCACCAAGCCAGGGATGCGAGTCTTCAGCCTGGTGAGGCCTGTTCCGGCTCCACGCACCATGCAAAGGGTGCGTATCGTCTGCCAGGTCCGGTCCATTCCTGCCTCACGCGCCAAGCCAGGGGTGCGCGTCGGCAGTCCTGATCCAGCTAACTTGGTCAGATCGGACTGGGGGCACTACGGGGGGATTGAAGTAGGGTGGTGGTCAAGCCCGGAGCCGGAGCCGCCTCCGAGGAGCAATACCCACCCAGCGCTTCCCTATTTGGGGTGTAGGCGCGGTCGGAGTCCGCGCCTTTAGGGGGGGGTACTGTCACGCTCTGGCTCCGGGACTGTGTATTTTGAGCCAGGGTGTGTTCATTTGGTTGTGTTTCCTTGTTTGGTCGTGAGACTCCCAATCAGTGGTAACGAGTGTCAGCTGTCGGCTCGTTATCTCTGATTGGGAGCCATATTTAAACTGTCAGTGTTCACCTTAGTGTTGTGGGTTTTTGTTCCTTGTCAGTCATTGTAACTGAGGACTTCACGATTCGTCATTGTTTGTTGTTTTTTGTAGTGAGTACTTTAATTTAATAAAGTCATGTTCGCTCAACGCGCTGCGCTTTGGTCTCCCTCATTAGACGATCGTGACATTCATCAAGTCTAGGTAGTTTATGGTAGTGTTGGTTCATCAAGTCTAGGTAGTTTATGGTAGTGTTAGTTCATCAAGTCTAGGTAGTTTATGTTAGTGTTGGTTCATCAAGTCTAGGTAGTTTATGATAGTGTTGGTTCATCAGGTCTAGGTAGTTTATGGTAGTGTTGGTTCATCAAGTCTAGGTAGTTTACCCTAGTGTTGGTTCATCAGGTCTAGGTAGTTTATGGTAGTGTTGGTTCATCAAGTCTAGGTAGTTTACCCTAGTGTTGGTTCATCAAGTCTAGGTAGTTTATGGTAGTGTTGGTTCATCAAGTCTAGGTAGTTAATAATAGTGTTGGTTCATCAAGTCTGGGTAGTTTATGGTAGTGTTGGTTCATCAAGTCTAGGTAGTTAATAATAGTGTTGGTTCATCACGTCTGGGTAGTTTATGGTAGTGTTGGTTCATCAAGTCTAGGTAGTTTATGGTAGTGTTAGTTCATCAAGTCTAGGTAGTTTATGTTAGTGTTGGTTCATCAAGTCTAGGTAGTTTATGGTAGTGTTGGTTCATCAAGTCTAGGTAGTTTATGGTAGTGTTGGTTAATCAAGTCTAGGTAGTTTATGGTAGTGTTGGATCATCAAGTCTAGGTAGTTTATGGTAGTGTTGGTTCATCAAGTCTAGGTAGTGTATGGTAGTGTTAGTTCATCAAGTCTAGGTAGTTTATGGTAGTGTTGGTTCATCAAGTCTAGGCAGTTTATGGTAATGTTGGTTCATCAAGTCTGGGTAGTTTATGGTAGTGTTGGTTCATCAAGTCTAGGTAGTTTATGGTAGTGTTGGTTCATCAAGTCTAGGTAGTTTATGGTAGTGTTGGTTCATCAAGTCTAGGTAGTTTATGGTAGTGTTGGTTCATCAAGTCTAGGTAGTTTATGGTAGTGTTGGTTCATCAAGTCTAGGTAGTTTATGGTAGTGTTGGTTCATCAAGTCTAGGTAGTTTATGGTAGTGTTGGTTCATCAAGTCTAGGTAGTTTATGGTAGTGTTGGTTCATCAAGTCTGGGTAGTTTATGGTAGTGTTGGTTCATCAAGTCTAGGTAGTTTATGGTAGTGTTGGTTCATCAAGTCTAGGTAGTTTATGGTAGTGTTGGTTCATCAAGTCTAGGTAGTTTATGGTAGTGTTGGTTCATCAAGTCTAGGTAGTTTATGGTAGTGTTGGTTCATCAAGTCTAGGTAGTTTATGGTAGTGTTGGTTCATCAAGTCTAGGTAGTTTATGGTAGTGTTGGTTCATCAAGTCTAGGTAGTTTATGTTAGTGTTGGTTCATCAAGTCTAGGTAGTTTATGGTAGTGTTGGTTCATCAAGTCTAGGTAGTTTATGGTAGTGTTGGTTCATCAAGTCTAGGTAGTTTATGGTAGTGTTGGTTCATCAAGTCTAGGTAGTTTACCCTAGTGTTGGTTCATCAAGTCTAGGTAGTTTATGGTAGTGTTGGTTCATCAAGTCTAGGTAGTTTATGGTAGTGTTGGTTCATCAAGTCTAGGTAGTTTATGGTAGTGTTGGTTCATCAAGTCTAGGTAGTTTATGGTAGTGTTGGATCATCAAGTCTAGGTAGTTTACCCTAGTGTTGGTTCATCAGGTCTAGGTAGTTTATGGTAGTGTTGGTTCATCAGGTCTAGGTAGTTTATGGTAGTGTTGGTTCATCAAGTCTGGGTAGTTTATGGTAGTGTTAGTTCATCACGTCTGGGTAGTTTATGGTAGTGTTGGTTCATCAAGTCTAGGTAGTTTATGGTAGTGTTGGTTCATCAAGTCTGGGTAGTTTATGGTAGTGTTGGTTCATCAAGTCTAGGTAGTTTATGGTAGTGTTGGTTCATCAAGTCTAGGTAGTTTATGGTAGTGTTGGTTAATCAAGTCTAGGTAGTTTATGGTAGTGTTGGTTCATCAAGTCTAGGTAGTTTATGGTAGTGTTGGTTCATCAAGTCTAGGTAGTTTATGGTAGTGTTGGTTCATCAAGTCTAGGTAGTTTATGTTAGTGTTGGTTCATCAAGTCTAGGTAGTTTATGTTAGTGTTGGTTCATCAAGTCTAGGTAGTTTATGGTAGTGTTGGTTCATCAAGTCTAGGTAGTTTATGGTAGTGTTGGTTCATCAAGTCTAGGTAGATTATGGTAGTGTTGGTTCATCAAGTCTAGGTAGTTTACCCTAGTGTTGGTTCATCAAGTCTAGGTAGTTTATGGTAGTGTTGGTTCATCAAGTCTAGGTAGTTTATGGTAGTGTTGGTTCATCAAGTCTAGGTAGTTTATGGTAGTGTTGGTTCATCAAGTCTAGGTAGTTTATGGTAGTGTTGGATCATCAAGTCTAGGTAGTTTACCCTAGTGTTGGTTCATCAGGTCTAGGTAGTTTATGGTAGTGTTGGTTCATCAGGTCTAGGTAGTTTATGGTAGTGTTGGTTCATCAAGTCTAGGTAGTTTATGGTAGTGTTGGTTCATCAGGTCTAGGTAGTTTATGGTAGTGTTGGTTCATCAAGTCTAGGTAGTTTATGGTAGTGTTGGTTCATCAAGTCTAGGTAGTTTATGGTAGTGTTGGTTCATCAGGTCTAGGTAGTTTATGGTAGTGTTGGTTCATCAAGTCTAGGTAGTTTATGGTAGTGTTGGTTCATCAAGTCTAGGTAGTTTATGGTAGTGTTGGTTCATCAAGTCTAGGTAGTTTATCGTAGTGTTGGTTCATCAAGTCTAGTTAGTTTATGGTAGTGTTGGTTCATCAAGTCTAGGTAGTTTATGGTAGTGTTGGTTCATCAAGTCTAGGTAGTTTATGGTAGTGTTGGTTCATCAAAGTCTAGGTAGTTTACCCTAGTGTTGGTTCATCAAGTCTAGGTAGTTTATGGTAGTGTTGGTTCATCAAGTCTAGGTAGTTTATGGTAGTGTTGGTTCATCAGGTCTAGGTAGTTTATGGTAGTGTTGGTTCATCAAGGTCTAGGTAGTTTATCCGGTAGTGTTGGTTCATCAAGTCTAGGTAGTTTATGGTAGTGTTGGTTCATCAAGTCTAGGTAGTTTATGGTAGTGTTGGTTCATCAAGTCTAGGTAGTTTATGGTAGTGTTGGTTCATCAAGTCTAGGTAGTTTATGGTAGTGTTGGTTCATCAAGTCTAGGTAGTTTATGGTAGTGTTGGTTCATCAAGTCTAGGTAGTTTATGGTAGTGTTGGTTCATCAAGTCTAGGTAGTTTATGGTAGTGTTGGTTCATCAAGTCTAGGTAGTTTATGGTAGTGTTGGTTCATCAAGTCTAGTTAGTTTATGGTAGTGTTGTTTCATCAAGTCTAGGTAGTTTATGGTAGTGTTGGTTCATCAAGTCTAGGTAGTTTATGGTAGTGTTGGTTCATCAAGTCTAGGTAGTTTACCCTAGTGTTGGTTCATCAAGTCTAGTTAGTTTATGGTAGTGTTGGTTCATCAAGTCTAGGTAGTTTATGGTAGTGTTGGTTCATCAGGTCTAGGTAGTTTATGGTAGTGTTGGTTCATCAAGTCTAGGTAGTTTACCCTAGTGTTGGTTCATCAAGTCTAGTTAGTTTATGGTAGTGTTGGTTCATCAAGTCTAGGTAGTTTATGGTAGTGTTGGTTCATCAAGTCTAGGTAGTTTATGGTAGTGTTGGTTCATCAAGTCTAGGTAGTTTATGGTAGTGTTGGTTCATCAAGTCTAGGTAGTTTATGGTAGTGTTGGTTCATCAAGTCTAGGTAGTTTATGGTAGTGTTGGTTCATCAAGTCTAGTAGTTTATGGTAGTGTTGGTTCATCAAGTCTAGGTAGTTTATGGTAGTGTTGGTTCATCAAGTCTAGGTAGTTTATGTAGTGTTGGTTCATCAGGTCTAGGTAGTTTATGGTAGTGTTGGTTCATCAAGTCTAGGTAGTTTATGGTAGTGTTGGTTCATCAAGTCTAGGTAGTTTATGGTAGTGTTGGTTCATCAAGTCTAGGTAGTTTATGGTAGTGTTGGTTCATCAAGTCTAGGTAGTTTATGGTAGTGTTGGTTCATCAAGTCTAGGTAGTTTATGGTAGTGTTGGTTCATCAAGTCTAGGTAGTTTATGGTAGTGTTGGTTCCTCAAGTCTAGGTAGTTTATGGTAGTGTTGGTTCATCAAGTCTAGGTAGTTTATGGTAGTGTTAGTTCATCAGGTCTAGGTAGTTTATGGTAGTGTTGGTTCATCAAGTCTAGGTAGTTTATGGTAGTGTTGGTTCATCAAGTCTAGGTAGTTTATGGTAGTGTTGGTTCATCAAGTCTAGGTAGTTTATGGTAGTGTTGGATCATCAAGTCTAGGTAGTGTATGGTAGTGTTGGTTCATCAAGTCTAGGTAGTTTATGGTAGTGTTGGTTCATCAAGTCTAGGTAGTTTATGGTAGTGTTGGTTCATCAAGTCTAGGTAGTTTATGGTAGTGTTGGTTCATCAAGTCTAGGTAGTTTATGGTAGTGTTGGTTCATCAAGTCTAGGTAGTTTATGGTAGTGTTAGTTCATCAGGTCTAGGTAGTTTATGGTAGTGTTGGTTCATCAAGTCTAGGTAGTTTATGGTAGTGTTGGTTCATCAAGTCTAGGTAGTTTATGGTAGTGTTGGTTCATCAGGTCTAGGTAGTTTATGGTAGTGTTGGTTCATCAAGTCTAGGTAGTTTATGGTAGTGTTGGTTCATCAAGTCTAGGTAGTTTATGGTAGTGTTGGTTCATCAAGTCTAGGTAGTTTATGGTAGTGTTGGTTCATCAAGTCTAGGTAGTTTATGGTAGTGTTGGTTCATCAAGTCTAGGTAGTTTATGGTAGTGTTGGTTCATCAAGTCTAGGTAGTTTATGGTAGTGTTGGTTCCTCAAGTCTAGGTAGTTTATGGTAGTGTTGGTTCATCAAGTCTAGGTAGTTTATGGTAGTGTTAGTTCATCAGGTCTAGGTAGTTTATGGTAGTGTTGGTTCATCAAGTCTAGGTAGTTTATGGTAGTGTTGGTTCATCAAGTCTAGGTAGTTTATGTAGTGTTGGTTCATCAAGTCTAGGTAGTTTATGGTAGTGTTGGATCATCAAGTCTAGGTAGTGTATGGTAGTGTTGGTTCATCAAGTCTAGGTAGTTTATGGTAGTGTTGGTTCATCAAGTCTAGGTAGTTTATGGTAGTGTTGGTTCATCAAGTCTAGGTAGTTTATGGTAGTGTTGGTTCATCAAGTCTAGGTAGTTTATGGTAGTGGTTGGTTCATCAAGTCTAGGTAGTTTATGGTAGTGTTAGTTCATCAGGTCTAGGTAGTTTATGGTAGTGTTGGTTCATCAAGTCTAGGTAGTTTATGGTAGTGTTGGTTCATCAAGTCTAGGTAGTTTATGTTAGTGTTGGTTCATCAAGTCTAGGTAGTTTATGGTAGTGTTGGTTCATCAAGTCTAGGTAGTTTATGGTAGTGTTGGTTCATCAAGTCTAGGTAGTTTATGGTAGTGTTGGTTCATCAAGTCTAGGTAGTTTACCCTAGTGTTGGTTCATCAAGTCTAGGTAGTTTATGGTAGTGTTGGTTCATCAAGTCTAGGTAGTTTATGGTAGTGTTGGTTCATCAAGTCTAGGTAGTTTATGGTAGTGTTGGTTCATCAAGTCTAGGTAGTTTATGGTAGTGTTGGATCATCAAGTCTAGGTAGTTTACACGTAGTGTTGGTTCATCAAGTCTAGGTAGTTTATGGTAGTGTTGGTTCATCAGGTCTAGGTAGTTTATGGTAGTGTTGGTTCATCAAGTCTAGGTAGTTTATGGTAGTGTTAGGTTCATCAAGTCTAGGTAGTTTATGGTAGTGTTGGTTCATCAAGTCTAGGTAGTTTATGGTAGTGTTGGTTCATCAAGTCTAGGTAGTTTATGGTAGTGTTGGTTCATCAAGTCTAGGTAGTTTATGGTAGTGTTGGTTCATCAAGTCTAGGTAGTTTATGGTAGTGTTGGTTCATCAAGTCTAGGTAGTTTATGGTAGTGTTGGTTCATCAAGTCTAGGTAGTTTATGGTAGTGTTGGTTCATCAAGTCTAGGTAGTTTATGGTAGTGTTGGTTCATCAAGTCTAGGTAGTTTATGGTAGTGTTGGTTCATCAAGTCTAGGTAGTTTATGTTAGTGTTGGTTCATCAAGTCTAGGTAGTTTATGGTAGTGTTGGTTCATCAAGTCTAGGTAGTTTATGGTAGTGTTGGTTCATCAAGTCTAGGTAGATTATGGTAGTGTTGGTTCATCAAGTCTAGGTAGTTTACCCTAGTGTTGGTTCATCAAGTCTAGGTAGTTTATGGTAGTGTTGGTTCATCAAGTCTAGGTAGTTTATGGTAGTGTTGGTTCATCAAGTCTAGGTAGTTTATGGTAGTGTTGGTTCATCAAGTCTAGGTAGTTTATGGTAGTGTTGGTTCATCAAGTCTAGGTAGTTTACCTGGTAGTGTTGGTTCATCAAGTCTAGGTAGTTTATGGTAGTGTTGGTTCATCAGGTCTAGGTAGTTTATGGTAGTGTTGGTTCATCAAGTCTAGGTAGTTTATGGTAGTGTTGGTTCATCAGGTCTAGGTAGTTTATGGTAGTGTTGGTTCATCAAGTCTAGGTAGTTTATGGTAGTGTTGGTTCATCAAGTCTAGGTAGTTTATGGTAGTGTTGGTTCATCAAGTCTAGGTAGTTTATGGTAGTGTTGGTTCATCAGGTCTAGGTAGTTTATGGTAGTGTTGGTTCATCAAGTCTAGGTAGTTTATGGTAGTGTTGGTTCATCAGGTCTAGGTAGTTTATGGTAGTGTTGGTTCATCAAGTCTAGGTAGTTTACCCTAGTGTTGGTTCATCAAGTCTAGTTAGTTTATGGTAGTGTTGGTTCATCAAGTCTAGGTAGTTTATGGTAGTGTTGGTTCATCAAGTCTAGGTAGTTTATGGTAGTGTTGGTTCATCAAGTCTAGGTAGTTTACCCTAGTGTTGGTTCATCAAGTCTAGTTAGTTTATGGTAGTGTTGGTTCATCAAGTCTAGGTAGTTTATGGTAGTGTTGGTTCATCAGGTCTAGGTAGTTTATGGTAGTGTTGGTTCATCAAGTCTAGGTAGTTTAGGCCTAGTGTTGGTTCATCAAGTCTAGGTAGTTTATGGTAGTGTTGGTTCATCAAGTCTAGGTAGTTTATGGTAGTGTTGGTTCATCAAGTCTAGGTAGTTTATGGTAGTGTTGGTTCATCAAGTCTAGGTAGTTTATGGTAGTGTTGGTTCATCAAGTCTAGGTAGTTTATGGTAGTGTTGGTTCATCAAGTCTAGGTAGTTTATGGTAGTGTTGGTTCATCAAGTCTAGGTAGTTTATGGTAGTGTTGGTTCATCAAGTCTAGGTAGTTTATGGTAGTGTTGGTTCATCAAGTCTAGTTAGTTTATGGTAGTGTTGGTTCATCAAGTCTAGGTAGTTTATGGTAGTGTTGGTTCATCAAGTCTAGGTAGTTTATGGTAGTGTTGGTTCATCAAGTCTAGGTAGTTATATGGTAGTGTTGGTTCATCAAGTCTAGGTAGTTTATGGTAGTGTTGTTCATCAAGTCTAGGTAGTTTATGGTAGTGTTGGTTCATCAAGTCTAGGTAGTTTATGGTTTGTGTTGGTTCATCAAGTCTAGGTAAGTTTATGGCTAGTGTTGGTTCATCAAGTCTAAGGTAGTTTATGGTAGTGTTGGTTCATCAAGTCTAGGTAGTTTATGGTAGTGTTGGTTCATCAAGTCTAGGTAGTTTATGGTAGTGTTTGTTCATCAGTCTAGGTAGTTTACTGGTAGTGTTGGTTCATCAAGTCTAGGTAGTTTATGGTAGTGTTGGTTCATCAAGTCTAGGTAGTTTATGGTAGTGTTGGTTCATCAAGTCTAGGTAGTTTATGGTTGTGTTGGTTCATCAAGTCTAGGTAGTGTTATGGTAGTTGTTGCGTTCATCAAGTCTAGGTAGTTTATGGTTGTGTTGGTTCATCAAGTCTAGGTAAGTTTATGGTAGTGTTGGTTCATCAAGGTCTAGGTAGTTTATGGTAGGTAGTGTTGGTTCATCAAGTCTAGGTAGTTTATGGTAGTGTTGGTTCATCAAGTCTAGGTAGTTTATGGTAGTGTTGGTTCATCAAAGTCTAGGTAGTTTATGGTAGTGTTGGTTCATCAAGTCCTAGGTAGTTTATGGTAGTGTTGTGGTTCATCAAGTCTAGGGTAGTTTATGGTAGTGTTGGTTCATCAAGTCTAGGTAGTTTATGGTAGTGTTGGTTCCTCAAGTCTAGTCTAGTAGTTTTATGGGTAGTGTTTGGTTCATCAAGTCTATAGGTAGTTTTTTGGTAGTGTTAGTTCATCAGTCTAGGTAGTTTAGGTAGTGTTTTGGTTCATCAAGTCTAAGGTAGTTTAATGGTAGTGTTGGTTCATCAAGTCTAGGTAGTTTATGGTAGTGTTGGTTCATCAAGTCTAGGTAGTTTATGTAAGTGTTGGATCATCAAGTCCTAGGTATCGTATGCGTAGTGTTGGTTCATCAAGTCTAGGTAGTTTATGGTAGTGTTGGTTCATCAAGTCTAGGTAGTTTAATGGTAGTGTTGGTTCATCAAGTCTAGGTAGTTTATGGTAGTGTTGGATTCATCAAGTACTAGGTAGTTTATGGTTGTGTTGGTTCATCAAGTCTAGGTAGTTTATGGTAGCTGTTTAGTTCATCAGGTTCTAGGTAGTTTATGGTAGTGTTGGTTCATCAAGTCTAGGTAGTTATTGGTAGTGTTGGTTCATCAAGTCTAGGTAACTTTAGTTTATGGTAGTGTTGGTTCATCAGGTCTAGGTAGTTTATGGTAAGTGTTTGGTTCATCAAGTCTAGGTAGTTTTATGGTAGTGTTGGTTCATCAAGTCTAGGTAGTTTATGGTAGTGTTGGTTCATTCAAGTGGTCTAGGTAGTTTAATGGTAGTGTTGGTTCATCAAGTCTAGTAGTTTACCCTGGTAGTGTTGGTTCATCAAGTCTAGGTAGTTTATGGTAGTGTTGGTTCATCAAGTCTAGGTAGTTTATGGTAGTGTTGGTTCATCAAGTCTAGGTAGTTTATGGTAGTGTTGGTTCATCAAGTCTAGGTAGTTTATGGTAGTGTTGGTTCATCAAGTCTAGGTAGTTTATGGTAGTGTTGGTTCATCAAGTCTAGGTAGTTTATGGTAGTGTTGGTTCATCAAGTCTAGGTAGTTTATGGTAGTGTTGGTTCATCAAGTCTAGGTAGTTTATGGTAGTGTTGGTTCATCAAGTCTAGGTAGTTTATGGTAGTGTTGGTTCATCAAGTCTAGGTAGTTTATGGTAGTGTTGGTTCATCAAGTCTAGGTAGTTTATGGTAGTGTTGGTTCATCAAGTCTAGGTAGTTTATGGTAGTGTTGGTTCATCAAGTCTAGGTAGTTTATGGTAGTGTTGGTTCATCAAGTCTAGGTAGTTTATGGTAGTGTTAGTTCATCAGGTCTAGGTAGTTTATGGTAGTGTTGGTTCATCAAGTCTAGGTAGTTTATGGTAGTGTTGGTTCATCAAGTCTAGGTAGTTTATGGTAGTGTTGGTTCATCAAGTCTAGGTAGTTTATGGTAGTGTTGGTTCATCAAGTCTAGGTAGTTTATGGTAGTGTTGGATCATCAAGTCTAGGTAGTGTATGGTAGTGTTGGTTCATCAAGTCTAGGTAGTTTATGGTAGTGTTGGTTCATCAAGTCTAGGTAGTTTATGGTAGTGTTGGTTCATCAAGTCTAGGTAGTTTATGGTAGTGTTGGTTCATCAAGTCTAGGTAGTTTATGGTAGTGTTGGTTCATCAAGTCTAGGTAGTTTATGGTAGTGTTGGTTCATCAAGTCTAGGTAGTTTATGGTAGTGTTGGTTCATCAAGTCTAGGTAGTTTATGGTAGTGTTGGTTCATCAAGTCTAGGTAGTGTATGGTAGTGTTGGTTCATCAAGTCTAGGTCAAGTCTAGGTAGTTTATGGTAGTGTTGGTTCATCAAGTCTAGGTAGTGTATGGTAGTGTTGGTTCATCAAGTCTAGGTAGTTTATGGTAGTGTTGGTTCATCAAGTCTAGGTAGTGTATGGTAGTGTTGGTTCATCAAGTCTAGGTAGTTTATGGTAGTGTTGGTTCATCAAGTCTAGGTAGTTTATGGTAGTGTTGGTTCATCAAGTCTAGGTCGTTTATGGTAGTGTTGGTTCATCAAGTCTAGGTAGTTTATGGTAGTGTTGGTTCATCAAGTCTAGGTAGTTTATGGTAGTGTTGGATCATCAAGTCTAGGTAGTTTATGGTAGTGTTAGTTCATCAAGTCTAGGTAGTTTATGGTAGTGTTGGTTCATCAAGTCTAGGTAGTTTATGGTAGTGTTAGTTCATCAAGTCTAGGTAGTTTATGGTAGTGTTGGTTCATCAAGTCTAGGTCGTTTATGGTAGTGTTGGTTCATCAAGTCTAGGTAGTGTATGGTAGTGTTGGTTCATCAAGTCTAGGTAGTTTATGGTAGTGTTGGTTCATCAAGTCTAGGTAGTTTATGGTAGTGTTGGTTCATCAAGTCTAGGTCGTTTATGGTAGTGTTGGTTCATCAAGTCTAGGTAGTTTATGGTAGTGTTGGTTCATCAAGTCTAGGTAGTTTATGGTAGTGTTGGATCATCAAGTCTAGGTATTTTATGGTAGTGTTAGTTCATCAAGTCTAGGTAGTTTATGGTAGTGTTGGTTCATCAAGTCTAGGTAGTTTATGGTAGTGTTGGTTCATCAAGTCTAGGTAGTTTACCCTAGTGTTGGTTCATCAAGTCTAGGTAGTTTATGGTAGTGTTGGTTCATCAAGTCTAGGTAGTGTATGGTAGTGTTGGTTCATCAAGTCTAGGTAGTTTATGGTAGTGTTGGTTCATCAAGTCTAGGTAGTTTACCCTAGTGTTGGTTCATCAAGTCTAGGTAGTTTATGGTAGTGTTGGTTCATACTGTATGTCCAGTGTCCTGATAAGAGGAGGAGCTTATCCCTCATTTAGACCTGATGATATTATTATGGTGTTTCCTGACTCAGTCCTAATGTCTACAGTAAAGGGATGGGATGTGCTGTGTTTCCTGACTCAGTCCTAATGTGTACAGTAAAGGGATGGGATGTGCTGTTTCCTGACTCAGTCCTAATGTGTACAGTAAAGGGATGGGATGTGCTGTTTCCTGACTCAGTCCTAATGTGTACAGTAAAGGGATGGGATGTGCTGTTTCCTGACTCAGTCCTAATGTGTACAGTCAAGGGATGGGATGAGCTGTTTCCTGACTCAGTCCTAATGTGTACAGTAAAGGGATGGGATGTGCTGTGTTTCCTGACTCAGTCCTAATGTGTACAGTAAAGGGATGGGATGTGCTGTGTTTCCTGACTCAGTCCTAATGTGTACAGTAAAGGGATGGGATGTGCTGTGTTTCCTAACTCAGTCCTAATGTGTACTATAAAGGGATGGGATGTGTAACACTTTATTACTCAATCTGTTACAGTGAAGAGTCCTGTTTCTAGCCTGTTCCCAGATATTGTTTCTAGCCTGTTCCCAGATATTGTTTCTAGCCTGTTCCCAGATATTGTTTATAGCTTGTTCCCAGATATTGGGCGGCAGGTAGCTTAGTGGGTAAGAGCGTTGTGCCAGTAACCGAAAGGTCGCTGGTTCTAATCCCAGAGCCGACTAGGTGAAAAATCTGTCGATGTGCCCTTGAGCAAGGCACTTAACCCTAATTGCTCCTGTAAGTCGCTCTGGATAAGAGCGTCTGCTAAATGACTAAAAATGTAAAAAAATTAAAAAAAAAAAAAATTTGTTTCTAGCCTGTTCCCAGATATTGTTTCTAGCCTGTTCCCAGATATTGTTTATAGCTTGTTCCCAGATATTGTTTATAGCCTGTTCCCAGATATTGTTTATAGCTTGTTCCCAGATATTGTTTATAGCTTGTTCCCAGATATTGTTTATAGCCTGTTCCCAGATATTGTTTATAGCTTGTTCCCAGATATTGTTTATAGCCTGTTCCCAGATATTGTTTATAGCTTGTTCCCAGATATTGTTTATAGCTTGTTCCCAGATATTGTTTCTAGCCTGTTCCCAGATATTGTTTATAGCTTGTTCCCAGATATTGTTTATAGCTTGTTCCCAGATATTGTTTATAGCCTGTTCCCAGATATTGTTTATAGCCTGTTCCCAGATCTGTCTGTAGCCAACTCCTATGGCTGTCGCTTCTCTCCTCAAGAAACCAACACTTGACTCATCTGATGTAAAAAACTACAGACATGTATCCCTTCTTTCTTTTCTTTCCAAAACACTTGAGTGTTCTGTCTCTGACCAACTCTCTCATTATCTCTCTCAGAACGGTCTTCTTGGCCCTAACCAGTCAGGCTTCAAGACGGGTCACTCAACCGAGACTGCTCTCCTCTGTGTCACGGAGGCTCTCCACACTGCCGAAGCTGACTCTCTCTCCTCTGTGTCACGGAGGCTCTCCACACTGCCGAAGCTGACTCTCTCTCCTCTGTGTCACGGAGGCTCTCCACACTGCCGAAGCTGACTCTCTCTCCTCTGTGTCACGGAGGCTCTCCACACTGCCGAAGCTGACTCTCTCTCCTCTGTGTCACGGAGGCTCTCCACACTGCCAAAGCTGACTCTCTCTCCTCTGTTTTTTTTTAGTCATTTAGCAGATGCTCTTATCCAGAGCGACTTACAGTTAGTGAGTGCATACATTTTTCATACTGGCCCCCCGTGGGAAACGAACCCACAACACTGGTGTTGCAAATGCCATGCTCTACCAACTGAGCTACACGGGGCCCAAGTGCCCTGTTCTCATCCTCCTAGATCTATCCGCTGCCTTCGAAACAGTCAACCATCAGATCCTTCTCTCCACCCTCTCAGGGCTGGGTGTCTCAGGCTCTGCACACTCTTGGATCACATGGTCTCTCCTATCATTGCTATGCGGACGACACTCAACTACTTTTCTCCTTCCCATCTTCTGACACCCAGGTGGCGACCCATCTCTGCGTGCCTGGCAGATATCTCAGCTTGGATGTCGGCCCACCACCTCAAGCTCAACCTCGACAAGACGGAGCTGCTCTTCCTCCCAGGGAAGACCTGCCCGCTCAATGACCTCTCCATCATGGTTGACAACTCCACAGTGTTGCCCTCCCAGAGTGCAAAGAACCTTGGCGTGATCCTGGACAACACCCTGTCGTTCTCTGCAAACTCGTTCCTGCAGGTTCATGCTCTACAACATCCGTAGAGTATAACCCTACCTCACACAGGAAGCGGCGCAGGTCCTAATCCAGGCACTTGTCATCTCCTGTCTGGATTACTGCAACTCACTGTTGGCTGGGCTCCCCGCTTCTGCCATCAAACTCTTGCAACTTATCCAGAACGCTGCAGCCCGCCTGGTGTTCAACCTTCCCAAGTTCTCCCATGTCACCCCGCTCCGCCGCACACTCCACTGCCTTTAGTCGAAGCTCGCATCAACTACATAGTGGTGGAAAAAGTACCCAATTGTCATACTTGAGTAAAAGTAAAGATACCTTAATAGAAAATGACTCAAGTAAAAGTGAATGTCACCCAGTAAAATACTACTTGAGTAAAAGTCTAAAAGTATTTGGTTTTAAATATACTTAAGTATCAAAAGTAAATATAATTGCTAAAATATACTTAAGTATCAAAAGTCAAAGTATAAATCGTTTCATATTCCTTATATTAAGCAAACCAGAAGCCACCATTTTCTTGTTTTTTAAATGTACAGATAGCCAGGGGCACACTCCAACACTCAGACATCATTTACAAACAAAGCATTGGTGTTCAGTGAGTTCCCCAGATCAGAGGCAGTAGGGATGACCAGGGATGTTCTCTTATTGTGTTCAGTGAGTCCGCCAGATCAGAGGCAGTAGGGATGACCAGGGATGTTCTCTTGTTGTGTTCAGTGAGTCCTCCAGATCAGAGGCAGTAGGGATGACCAGGGATGTTCTCTTGTTGTGTTTAGTGAGTCCTCCAGATCAGAGGCAGTAGGGATGACCAGGGATGTTCTCTTGTTGTGTTCAGTGAGTCCTCCAGATCAGAGGCAGTAGGGATGACCAGGGATGTTCTCTTGATAAGTGTGTGAATTGGACCCTTTTCCTGTCCTGCTAAGCATTCAAAATGTAACAAGTACTGTTGGGTGCCAGGGAAAATTTATGGAGTAAAACGTACATTATTTTCTTTAGGAATTAAGTGAAGTAAAAGTAAAGGTTGTAGTAATATAAATTATTTTTACTTAAGTACTTTACACCTTCCCAAGTTCTCCCATGTCGCCCCGCTCCTCCACACACTCCACTGGCTTCCAGTCGAAGCTCACATCCACTTCAAGACCATGGTGCTTACCTATGGAGCAGCAAGAGGAACTGCCCCTCCCTACCTTCAAGCTATGCTCCAACTGGTGGAGGTCTTCACCAGCTGGAGGTCATTACACCAGCTGGAGGTCTTTCCCAATTGTGCAAGTTCTCCCACTTAAAAAGATGAGCCAAAATACCAGCAACAGTGTGTGAAAACCTTGTGAAGACTTACAGAAAACGTTTGACCTGTGTCATTGCCAACAAAGGGTATATAACAAAGTATTGAGAAACTTTTGTTATTGACCAAATACTTATTTTCCACCATAATTTGCAAATAAATTCATTAAAAATCCTACAATATGATTTTCTGGAATTTTTTTCCTCATTTTGTCTGTCATAGTTGACGTGTACCTGTGATGAAAATTACAGGCCTCTCTCATCTTCTTAAGTGGGAGAACTTGCACAATTGGTGGCTGACTAAATACTTCCCCCCCCCCCCACTGTACATATCCTTATTGTACCTGCCCCCCTGTTGGGACACAGCCCTGGTATCAGTGATGAGTACGAAGGTCGGTGGTGATGATATGTAAACCTCCACTCCCATTGTAGTTTACAACCATCATTCACTCTTCTGGAGACTACAGCCCTCATTCACTCTCCTGGAGACTACAGCGAACACACAGACAGCATCATGAAACAACTGGTCATATTTGGGTTTTTTGTTTTTGCTACATTCTTCATGGTTCACAGTGAAATACCAGGTAGGTTCAATCATTTAGTATGTCTGTGTGAATACCTCAGTCACTGTTCTGTCAGTACCAGGTTGTGAATACCTCAGTCACTGTTCTGTCAGTACCAGGTTGTGAATACCTCAGTCACTGTTCTGTCAGTACCAGGTTGTGAATACCTCAGTCACTGTTCTGTCAGTACCAGGTTGTGAATACCTCAGTCAATGTTCTGTCAGTACCAGGTTGTGAATACCTCAGTCAATGTTCTGTCTGAAATACAGTTTGATTTGAAGACTGTAATAAATCTGTCTACCGTTCTCTGCTTATAGAGTGGTCTTAAAACGGTTATTTTACAGCTTCGTTGTAGCATCAAACATTTGTTTCCTCCTCTTCCATTTGAAATAAGGGAGTCTGTGCTTCACTTCAACCTCAGCTGAGTTTGGGCGGGAGGGCAAAGAAATCAAACACACATTTTATTCAATATAAAAAATATTAAAATATGTCCACAATATTTATGAATTGAATCAATGAATTTAGTTACTCATGTGCTATTTTCAATATGTTACACATTCTAAGATTATGCGTTTAGTTTAAACATTGGATGGAACTGGGAGTACAAAGGTTCTCATTCAAATAGTTTATGATCCCTGACAGTCTCACTCTTGACAACGTGGCGGATTCACTGACAGTTGAAGGTTTCACTTTAGATCAAGACCTAATAATACAGACAGACCAGCTTGTCTTAGACATGCAGTAAAGCCACAAGGTATTGTGGTGTGTATAAGAAAAGCTATACAACATTAGTCATGATTCGTTTTTTAGGAGAATGGGAACCTTTTGCAGTAGCAGCAGTAGCACGGGGAGCGCGAACACTGCAGCGCCGCCCTGGGCCTAGGGTTATGGGGTCTGTGTCCTAGCGCCACGGGGTAAAGCTGAGAGTCTCTAGGGTTAATGGGGTCTGCGTCCTAGCGCCACGGGGTAAAGCTGAGAGGCTGCCATGAAAGGTGGTGGCTGTGATGAAAGGAGGTGGTTTGTTTTGGAAGTCGTTGTCCTGCAGTTAAGGAGTCGGCGTTTACAGAGAACGCTACTTCTCGTATTTTAGACGTTTTATGACCCCATAAAGGCTTCCAGTGTGGTGCCTGGCGGATCCAAACACTGCAGATTCTGTATGGAAGGCATGCAGCGGATACATCAGTACAGGAAATCACTGTTAAACAGATACTATGAGAATAACCATTTGAATAAAAGCGACATATTGAGCAATAGGGTTTTTTTTCCATGAAGGTTCTCAACAACCTCAATCTAGCCCAGACTGGGAGCACGGCTAATTTCTACAGACGTTAAACTCTGCCACTTTTAACATTTGGGTTGTTATTATGAAGTATTTAGTGATGTCACACAGTTGTATTTACATTTTATGATTTAATGTCTATTGACTGATTAGTGATTAGTAATGAATAAAAAAACGGAAAATGCTTCTCTGTGACGTTTCCAAGTAGGATCCCTGAGATGACTCATGCAATAAGTGATGGCCAGTCATTTTCAGCTGTCTATATAACCTGTCTGCAGTTTTCTGATCGTATTCGAACTCCCTGCTGTATGTTGTTATGGTTGTCTTGGTCTAATAACATCTGGAAATATTTCAAATAGATACTCAAAAACCTATAGAATGATATTTATAGTCAGCGTACTCCAATATGTTTTGTGTTGTTCAAGGCCTTTGAACAGGGTATGGTAGTATTTGTGTCAAGAATTGCAATGCTGCTGGGTTTTTCACACTAAACAGTTACCCGTGGGGGTGTGGGGGGGTGTATACTCAGTGTATACTAACAGCAGAATAACTGGATATAAAGTGGTGGAATTGTCCTTTAATAACATACAGTAGTCGATGCAGGGAAGTTAGTTAGACTGAGGCTAGTGGATGAGGAGGGGAAGGTTGGACGCCAGTTAGACTGTGGCTAGTGGATGAGGAGGGGAAGGTTGGACGCCAGTTAGACTGTGGCTAGTGGATGAGGAGGGGAAGGTTGGACGCCAGTTAGACTGTGGCTAGTGGATGAGGAGGGGAAGGTTGGACGCCAGTTAGACTGTGGCTAGTGGATGAGGAGGGGAAGGTTGGACGCCAGTTAGACTGTGGCTAGTGGATGAGGAGGGGAAGGTTGGACGCCAGTTAGACTGTGGCTAGTGGATGAGGAGGGGAAGGTTGGACGCCAGTTAGACTGTGGCTAGTGGATGAGGAGGGGAAGGTTGGACGCCAGTTAGACTGTGGCTAGTGGATGAGGAGGGGAAGGTTGGACGCCAGTTAGACTGTGGCTAGTGGATGAGGAGGGGAAGGTTGGACGCCAGTTAGACTGTGGCTAGTGGATGAGGAGGGGAAGGTTGGACGCCAGTTAGACTGTGGCTAGTGGATGAGGAGGGGAAGGTTGGACGCCAGTTAGACTGTGGCTAGTGGATGAGGAGGGGAAGGTTGGACGCCAGTTAGACTGTGGCTAGTGGATGAGGAGGGGAAGGTTGGACGCCAGTTAGACTGTGGCTAGTGGATGAGGAGGGGAAGGTTGGACGCCAGTTAGACTGTGGCTAGTGGATGAGGAGGGGAAGGTTGGACGCCAGTTAGACTGTGGCTAGTGGATGAGGAGGGGAAGGTTGGACGCCAGTTAGACTGTGGCTAGTGGATGAGGAGGGGAAGGTTGGACGCCAGTTAGACTGTGGCTAGTGGATGAGGAGGGGAAGGTTGGACGCCAGTTAGACTGTGGCTAGTGGATGAGGAGGGGAAGGTTGGACGCCAGTTAGACTGTGGCTAGTGGATGAGGAGGGGAAGGTTGGACGCCAGTTAGACTGTGGCTAGTGGATGAGGAGGGGAAGGTTGGACGCCAGTTAGACTGTGGCTAGTGGATGAGGAGGGGAAGGTTGGACGCCAGTTAGACTGTGGCTAGTGGATGAGGAGGGGAAGGTTGGACGCCAGTTAGACTGTGGCTAGTGGATGAGGAGGGGAAGGTTGGACGCCAGTTAGACTGTGGCTAGTGGATGAGGAGGGGAAGGTTGGACGCCAGTTAGACTGTGGCTAGTGGATGAGGAGGGGAAGGTTGGACGCCAGTTAGACTGTGGCTAGTGGATGAGGAGGGGAAGGTTGGACGCCAGTTAGACTGTGGCTAGTGGATGAGGAGGGGAAGGTTGGACGCCAGTTAGACTGTGGCTAGTGGATGAGGAGGGGAAGGTTGGACGCCAGTTAGACTGTGGCTAGTGGATGAGGAGGGGAAGGTTGGACGCCAGTTAGACTGTGGCTAGTGGATGAGGAGGGGAAGGTTGGACGCCAGTTAGACTGTGGCTAGTGGATGAGGAGGGGAAGGTTGGACGCCAGTTAGACTGTGGCTAGTGGATGAGGAGGGGAAGGTTGGACGCCAGTTAGACTGTGGCTAGTGGATGAGGAGGGGAAGGTTGGACGCCAGTTAGACTGTGGCTAGTGGATGAGGAGGGGAAGGTTGGACGCCAGTTAGACTGTGGCTAGTGGATGAGGAGGGGAAGGTTGGACGCCAGTTAGACTGTGGCTAGTGGATGAGGAGGGGAAGGTTGGACGCCAGTTAGACTGTGGCTAGTGGATGAGGAGGGGAAGGTTGGACGCCAGTTAGACTGTGGCTAGTGGATGAGGAGGGGAAGGTTGGACGCCAGTTAGACTGTGGCTAGTGGATGAGGAGGGGAAGGTTGGACGCCAGTTAGACTGTGGCTAGTGGATGAGGAGGGGAAGGTTGGACGCCAGTTAGACTGTGGCTAGTGGATGAGGAGGGGAAGGTTGGACGCCAGTTAGACTGTGGCTAGTGGATGAGGAGGGGAAGGTTGGACGCCAGTTAGACTGTGGCTAGTGGATGAGGAGGGGAAGGTTGGACGCCAGTTAGACTGTGGCTAGTGGATGAGGAGGGGAAGGTTGGACGCCAGTTAGACTGTGGCTAGTGGATGAGGAGGGGAAGGTTGGACGCCAGTTAGACTGTGGCTAGTGGATGAGGAGGGGAAGGTTGGACGCCAGTTAGACTGTGGCTAGTGGATGAGGAGGGGAAGGTTGGACGCCAGTTAGACTGTGGCTAGTGGATGAGGAGGGGAAGGTTGGACGCCAGTTAGACTGTGGCTAGTGGATGAGGAGGGGAAGGTTGGACGCCAGTTAGACTGTGGCTAGTGGATGAGGAGGGGAAGGTTGGACGCCAGTTAGACTGTGGCTAGTGGATGAGGAGGGGAAGGTTGGACGCCAGTTAGACTGTGGCTAGTGGATGAGGAGGGGAAGGTTGGACGCCAGTTAGACTGTGGCTAGTGGATGAGGAGGGGAAGGTTGGACGCCAGTTAGACTGTGGCTAGTGGATGAGGAGGGGAAGGTTGGACGCCAGTTAGACTGTGGCTAGTGGATGAGGAGGGGAAGGTTGGACGCCAGTTAGACTGTGGCTAGTGGATGAGGAGGGGAAGGTTGGACGCCAGTTAGACTGTGGCTAGTGGATGAGGAGGGGAAGGTTGGACGCCAGTTAGACTGTGGCTAGTGGATGAGGAGGGGAAGGTTGGACGCCAGTTAGACTGTGGCTAGTGGATGAGGAGGGGAAGGTTGGACGCCAGTTAGACTGTGGCTAGTGGATGAGGAGGGGAAGGTTGGACGCCAGTTAGACTGTGGCTAGTGGATGAGGAGGGGAAGGTTGGACGCCAGTTAGACTGTGGCTAGTGGATGAGGAGGGGAAGGTTGGACGCCAGTTAGACTGTGGCTAGTGGATGAGGAGGGGAAGGTTGGACGCCAGTTAGACTGTGGCTAGTGGATGAGGAGGGGAAGGTTGGACGCCAGTTAGACTGTGGCTAGTGGATGAGGAGGGGAAGGTTGGACGCCAGTTAGACTGTGGCTAGTGGATGAGGAGGGGAAGGTTGGACGCCAGTTAGACTGTGGCTAGTGGATGAGGGGAAGGGTTGGACGCCAGTTAGACTGTGGCTAGTGGATGAGGAGGGGAAGGTTGGACGCCAGTTAGACTGTGGCTAGTGGATGAGGAGGGGAAGGTTGGACGCCAGTTAGACTGTGGCTAGTGGATGAGGGAGGGGAAGGTTGGACGCCAGTTAGACTGTGGCTAGTGGATGAGGAGGGGAAGGTTGGACGCCAGTTAGACTGTGGCTAGTGGATGAGGAGGGGAAGGTTGGACGCCAGTTAGACTGTGGCTAGTGGATGAGGAGGGGAAGGTTGGACGCCAGTTAGACTGTGGCTAGTGGATGAGGAGGGGAAGGTTGGACGCCCAGTTAGACTGTGGCTAGTGGATGAGGAGGGGAAGGTTGGACGCCAGTTAGACTGTGGCTAGTGGATGAGGAGGGAGGTTGGACGCCAGTTAGACTGTGGCTAGTGGATGAGGAGGGGAAGGTTGGACGCCAGTTA
Organism: Coregonus ussuriensis; assembly: GCA_031479575.1. Taxonomy (NCBI): domain Eukaryota; kingdom Metazoa; phylum Chordata; class Actinopteri; order Salmoniformes; family Salmonidae; genus Coregonus; species Coregonus ussuriensis. Next base: position 6,669,668 of record CM062498.1, on the reverse strand, counting down.
GACTGTGGCTAGTGGATGAGGAGGGGAAGGTTGGACGCCAGTTAGACTGTGGCTAGTGGATGAGGAGGGGAAGGTTGGACGCCAGTTAGACTGTGGCTAGTGGATGAGGAGGGGAAGGTTGGACGCCAGTTAGACTGTGGCTAGTGGATGAGGAGGGGAAGGTTGGACGCCAGTTAGACTGTGGCTAGTGGATGAGGAGGGGAAGGTTGGACGCCAGTTAGACTGTGGCTAGTGGATGAGGAGGGGAAGGTTGGACGCCAGTTAGACTGTGGCTAGTGGATGAGGAGGGGAAGGTTGGACGCCAGTTAGACTGTGGCTAGTGGATGAGGAGGGGAAGGTTGGACGCCAGTTAGACTGTGGCTAGTGGATGAGGAGGGGAAGGTTGGACGCCAGTTAGACTGTGGCTAGTGGATGAGGAGGGGAAGGTTGGACGCCAGTTAGACTGTGGCTAGTGGATGAGGAGGGGAAGGTTGGACGCCAGTTAGACTGTGGCTAGTGGATGAGGAGGGGAAGGTTGGACGCCAGTTAGACTGTGGCTAGTGGATGAGGAGGGAAGGTTGGACGCCAGTTAGACTGTGGCTAGTGGATGAGGAGGGGAAGGTTGGACGCCAGTTTAGACTGTGGCTAGTGGATGAGGAGGGGAAGGTTGGACGCCAGTTAGACTGTGGCTAGTGGATGAGGAGGGGAAGGTTGGACGCCAGTTAGACTGTGGCTAGTGGATGAGGAGGGGAAGGTTGGACGCCAGTTAGACTGTGGCTAGTGGATGAGGAGGGGAAGGTTGGACGCCAGTTAGACTGTGGCTAGTGGATGAGGAGGGGAAGGTTGGACGCCAGTTAGACTGTGGCTAGTGGATGAGGAGGGGAAGGTTGGACGCCAGTTAGACTGTGGCTAGTGGATGAGGAGGGGAAGGTTGGACGCCAGTTAGACTGTGGCTAGTGGATGAGGAGGGGAAGGTTGGACGCCAGTTAGACTGTGGCTAGTGGATGAGGAGGGGAAGGTTGGACGCCAGTTAGACTGTGGCTAGTGGATGAGGAGGGGAAGGTTGGACGCCAGTTAGACTGTGGCTAGTGGATGAGGAGGGGAAGGTTGGACGCCATCTTCATTTCATCTCTCTCTGGAGGTCTAGACCATCTTCATTTCATCTCTCTCTGGAGGTCTAGACCATCTTCATTTCATCTCTGTCTGGAGGTCTAGACCATCTTCATTTCATCTCTGTCTGGAGGTCTAGACCATCTTCATTTCATCTCTGTCTGGAGGTCTAGGTCACCTATTCTTCTGTTACTGTCTCTGTGTCTTGTCTGGTGTCTCTCTCCACCATATATTATTCTGTTGCTGTCTCTGTGTCTTGCGTATCTCTTTAGTTTTGCGATCCAAAACGATCAAAGGGATACTGGGGTAGCTTAACTTGTTTCGGGCCTGTGTCTGGGTCACCTATATAGTCCTCTTCCCTACCAGTCACCCCTGGCTGCTGCTGTTCTGTGCTCCACTGGCCTGCCGCTCTGTGCTCCACTGGCCTGCTGTTCTGTGCTCCACTGGCCTGCTGCTCTGTGCTCCACTGGCCTGCTGTTCTGTGCTCCACTGGCCTGCTGTTCTGTGCTCCACTGGCCTGCCGCTCTGTGCTCCACTGGCCTGCCGCTCTGTGCTCCACTGGCCTGCCGCTCTGTGCTCCACTGGCCTGCTGTTCTGTGCTCCACTGGCCTGCTGTTCTGTGCTCCCCTGGCCTGCTGTTCTGTGCTCCCCTGGCCTGCTGTTCTGCGCTCCACTGGCCTGCTGTTCTGTGCTCCCCTGGCCTGCTGTTCTGCGCTCCACTGGCCTGCTGTTCTGCGCTCCACTGGCCTGCTGTTCTGCGCTCCACTGGCCTGCTGTTCTGTGCTCCACTGGCCTGCTGTTCTCATCTGTCCTCCTCCTTGGCTCATACGAAAGGTAGCACGGTAGAGGTACAGCATGTCATTAGGGTGACAGCACTTCCTGATTTGGCCTAGTTTTAGATTTGGTTCATTAAGAAATGCTAGCGGCCTGACTGAATTCAAAATTGAGTTGGTTTCGGGGTGTGGTTTGATGTGGGTGTCTCGTGTGTGTGTTCGCAAGTGGGAAGATTTAACCAAATGATTTCGGCAATTAGCTTCAGCCGGCTGGTTGGCGACCAAACTTTGACTTTGGATAGCTTATCTCTGGGGCTAGTTAGGGACCATCAATAAATTACACAACTGTCACGCCCTGGCTATGGGGACTTTTATATGTTGAGCCAGGGTGTTAGTTTCTATGTGTTAGTTTCTGGGTGTTATGTTCTATGTTTCGTTTTCTATGTTCTTGTTCTAGTTTATGTGTTTCTATGTTGGCCGGGGTGGTTCCCAATTAGAGACAGCTGTGGCTCGTTGTCTCTGATTGGGAACCATACTTAGGCAGCCTGTTGTGCACTTGTCTTTTGTGGGATCTTGTTCCGTGTAGGTTTGTGTTTATGACCGAGGACTTCACGTTTCGTTTTGTTGTTTTGTTATTGTTAATAGTACTCAATAAAAGATGTACGCATTTCACGCTGCGCCTTGGTCCACTCATTACGACGATCGTGACAACAACGTAAATGAGACAATATTTTCATGTTGCGCACCTTTTTGTTTTCTAATTAAATGCTTTCAATATTTGTATATGAATTACTACAATTTATAATTGGTTTGAGGTTGTTAAGTAATTGTAATTTGGAGCTATTGGAATTTTTACATATTGTCCCATGTACATAGTGTAATTTACAGATGGTCCCTAACTAGCCCCATAGGGATATCCAAAGTCAACCCAAGTTTAACACAGGCATTACAATCAGGTCACATGCAGCTGCACTCCAAATTGATGATTACAAATGTGCTGCCAAGTAATCATCAGTCTGACTCATATCGATGTCACATAGGCTGTTTTCTAAATTATAGGCTGTTTTCTAAATGATCAAGTTGGATTTTAGGGAGTGGTTTATCTTTAAAGTGACTGTATACTGACATGACCAGGGCAACTCAACGTTACTGTATATTGACACAACCAGGGCAACTCAACGTTGTAAACCCCCCCCACTCCACAGTGTACTGTTCTTGTCTTCTAACCCCCCCCTCTCCTCTCCACAGAGTACTGTTTCCTACCACAGGACGTGGGTACAGCCCCAGTCTCAGGAGCAGAAGACTTCCAGATCATGCTGTATTATGATGCCTCTAAAGACCTGTGCTACCCCTTCAAGTACCTGGGCGAGGGGGGCAACGCCAACCGCTTCACCCTGGAGAGAATCTGCATGAGGAACTGTTCCGCCAGGGCAGAGGAGATCTATCCAGTGGATGGTGAGATAACACACATTTAATCATTAATACAGGTAGGAGACTATAACCAGTCCAGACCCTGTCCTCTCAAAAGCAACCCCTCACGGCACAACTCCTCTCCCCCCATGTGACCTACTTGTTGTGTGTGTGTACTGACATGTGTGTGTCACTGATAGATGCACACAAACACATTACATGTTCATGTTTTTAAATGTATATAAATTGTAAAGTATTTTGTCTGTAATGTCTTTTTCATTACGTGTCAGACCCCAGTAAGACTAGCTGTCCCCATTGGCGTCGGCTAATGGGGATCCTAATAAATCAAATAAATATCTGTCAAGGCTTCTGTGCATTCACTGGACACATTCATCATAGGAAGAGGATACGTGCACACAGTGTTCTGTTCATTAAATCCTATTGGTAGATACAGACATAGCAGGTGGACACAGTGTTCTGTTCATTAAATCCTATTGGTAGATACAGACATAGCAGGTGGACACAGTGTTCTGTTCATTATGTATTCCGGTTATTACAGCACAGAAAACACCCTATATTGTGCTATGGCCATAAACAAGGACTTTACTGTGCTATGGCCATAAACAAGGACTTTGGAGTACCATATCTACAGAGGAAGTCGTTTCTATTGCCCTGCTATGACACCTATGTAGGGTGGTGGGTGTGGGTGTGTTTAGGAGAGAGAGAGAGAGAGAGAGAGAGAGAGAGAGAGAGAGAGAGAGAGAGAGAGAGAGAGAGAGAGAGAGAGAGAGAGAGAGAGAGAGAGAGAGAGAGAGAGAGAGAGAGTGAGAGAGAGAGAGAGAGAGAGAGAGAGAGAGAGAGAGAGAGAGAGAGAGAGAGAGAGAGAGAGAGAGAGAGAGAGAGAGAGAGAGAGAGAGAGAGAGAGAGAGAGGGAGAGAGAGAGAGAGAGAGAGAGAGAGAGAGAGAGAGAGAGAGAGAGAGAGAGAGAGAGAGAGAGAGAGAGAGAGAGAGAGAGAGAGAGAGAGAGAGAGAGAGAGCGAGAGAGAGAGAGAGAGAGAGATTTTTACTGTCGTCTAATGTTGGGTGTGTTGAGTTTTACCACCTAAATGTGAGGCAGAGATCATCCATAATGTCTGAAATGAGAAGAGTAACTCATTCAAAGCCTACTACTGATCTCAGGGCTAAATTTGACCTGCGGGTAAGTTTTCTGAGCAAATGTAATTGTATATATTTTTTGAAATCGTTGTTAGACATAGAAGACTGTCAAATCACCAATACATTTTATTTAGGAATTCTGTTCCCAGGTATTCCCACTCATAAATAGAGAGCCACATGTGATCGTATCCCAACATCGTCAAGGTCTGAAATGATTCTGTTATAGTCCAATACTATATCTGTTTGGGATTCTTGAGGTCAATTTGTAGCGTACAAATGATTTATAACTATGTTCCGGCCCCCCCGACCATCCGCTCAAGTTAAATCGGCCCACGACTGAATCTGGTTGACGATCCCTGGTTTACAGTAGAAGCACTAACGCAACCGTGTACTAATGTGCAGCAGAACGTTTTCCTTAATTGCAATGTGCCACCATGTGGCAAAACATAGTAACAACACCCAGAACAATGTCACGTCAGGGACAACTTTTTTTAAATCGGTTGAACAAATATAACTACTGATCTGTGTGAAACCTCCGAATTGAACCTACACGGAAATCACATCATTTGAAAATATCCACTGAAGTCTTCTTAGTGTGTGATTAATGGTTAGTCTCTCTCCCTAACCCCTAACCCCTAACCCCTAACCCTTCTCCTTCCCCCTGTCCAGAGTCAAAGGCCTGCCACTTCAGGAAGGCTCTGGGTGAATGCTACGGTACCTACCTGCGCTACTACTACGACCCCATCCACTCAAAGTGTAAGAAGTTCCACTGGACCGGCTGTGTGGGGAACGGGAACCGGTTCATCGACCATCAGGCCTGCAACGCCACCTGTGCTGGGATTCATGGTGACGTAAAATGATGACATAACATTACATAACATGACAGAAGATGGCATAACATGACATAACACATAACATAGCATAAAACTGATACTATATTTCGAATAATCTGATATAATAATCTTATAATCTTGATAATAATCGGATGTTTTGTCATCAGATGATGGTACTGAGGAGGAGGAGGATGAGCCCGATACTCCTATTGGTGAGTAGAGAGATAGGTCTATATACTCCTATTGGTGAGTAGAGAGATAGGTCTATATACTCCTATTGGTGAGTAGAGAGATAGGTCTATATACTCCTATTGGTGAGTAGAGAGATAGGTCTATATACTCCTATTGGTGAGTAGAGAGATAGGTCTATATACTCCTATTGGTGAGTAGAGAGATAGGTCTATATACTCCTATTGGTGAGTAGAGATAGGTCTATATACTCCTATTGGTGAGCAGAGAGATAGGTCTATATACTCCTATTGGTGAGTAGAGAGATAGGTCTATATACTCCTATTGGTGAGCAGAGAGATAGGTCTATATACTCCTATTGGTGAGTAGAGAGATAGGTCTATATACTCCTATTGGTGAGTAGAGAGATATGTCTATATACTCCTATTGGTGAGTAGAGAGATAGGTCTATATACTCCTATTGGTGAGTAGAGAGATAGGTCTATATACTCCTATTGGTGAGTAGAGAGATAGGTCTCATATGTATTCTACACCAAGGGATCTGATTGGGTAGTTATACACCACATGACCAATAGGATGTGGACACCTGCTCGTCAAACATCTCATTCCAACATCCTGGGCCTTAATATGGAGTTGGTCCCAAGAGCATTAGTGAGGTCGGGCACTGATGTTGGGCGATTAGGCCTGGCTGGCAGTTGGTGTTCCAATTCATCCCAAAGATGTTCGATTGGAGTTAAAGTCAGGGCTCTCCTCAGGCTAGTCAAGTTCTTCCACACCGATCTCAACAAACCATTTCTGTATGGACTTCGCTTTGTGCACGGGGGCATTGTCATGCTGAAACAGGAAAGGGCCTTCCCCAAACTGTTGCCAAAAAGTTGGAAACACAGAATCGTTTAGCATTAAGATTTCCCTTCACTGGAACTAAGGTGTCTAGCCTGAAACATGACAAACAGCCCCAGACCATTATTCCTCCTCCACCAAACTTTACAGTTGGCACTATGCATTCGGGCAGGTAGCGTTCTCCTGGCATCCGCCAAACCCATATCGATGTTTTGTTCCCCGAGCCACTTAGTTATCACTTTTGCCTTATGGCAAGGTGCTCCATCATGCTGGAAAAGGCATTGGTCGTCACCAAACTGTTCTTGGATGGTTGGGAGAAGTTGCTCTCTGAGGATGTGTTGGTACCATTCTTTATTCATGGCTGTATTCTTAGGCAAAATTGTGAGTGAGCCCACTCCCTTGGCTGAGAAGCAACCCCACACATGAATGGTCTCAGGATGCTTTACTGTTGGCATGACACAGGACTGATGGTAGCGCTCACCTTGTCTTCTCCAGACAAGGTGTTTTCAGGATGCCCCAAATAATCGGAAAGGGGATTCATCAGAGAAAATGGCTTTACCCCAGTCCTCAGCAGTCCAAGGGCAGTCCAATCCCTTTGTGAATATCAGTCTGTCCCTGATGTTTTTCCTGGAGAGAAGTGGCTTCTTTGCTGCCCTTCTTGACGCCAGGCCATCCTCCAAAAGTCTTCGCCTCACTGTGCATGCAGATGCACTCACACCTGCCTGCTGCCATTCCTGAGCAAGCTCTGCGCTGGCGGTGCCCCGATCTCGCAGCTGAATCAACTTTAGGAGATGGTCCTGGCGCTTGCTGGACTTTCTTGGGCGCCCTGACACCTTCTTCACAACAATTGAACCTCTCTCCTTGAAGTTCTTGATGATCCGATAAATGGTTGATTTAGGTGCAATCTTACTAGCAGCAATATCCTTGCCTGTGAAGCCCTTTTTGTGCAAAGCAATGATGACGGCACGTGTTTCCTTGCAGGTAACCATGGTTAACAGAGGAAGAACAATGATTTCAAGCACCACCCTCCTTTTAAAGCTTCCAGTCTGTTATTCTGTTATTATTGTGGTCCTCTGTAGCTCAGCTGGTAGAGCACGGCGCTTGTAACGCCAAGGTAGTGGGTTCGATCCCCGGGACCACCCATACACAAAAAAAAAAAAAAAAAAATGTATACACGTATGACTGTAAGTCGCTTTGGATAAAAGCGTCTGCTAAATGGCATATTATTATTATTATTATTATTCTAACTCAATCAGCACGACAGAGTGATCTCCAGCCTTGTCCTCGTCAACACTCTCACCTGTGTTAACGAGAAAATCACTGACATGATGGCAGCTGGTCCTTTTGTGGCAGGGCTGAAATGCAGTGGAAATGTTTTTTTGGGATTAAGTTAATTTTCATGGCAAAGAGGGATTTTGCAATTAATTGCAATTCATCTGATCACTCTTCATGACATTCTGGAGTATATGCAAATTGCCATCATCAAAACTGAGGCAACAGACTTTGTGAAAATTAGTATTTGTGTCATTCTCCAAACTTTTGACCACGACTGTAGGCCAATTCAACAGTCTATTATTAATTAATTCACTTATGTTATGGTTAACAAAACACTCAAATGTTATTCTGTTTCCTGCAGCCCTGATTCTGGGAGTGGTGTTTGGGATCACGGGAGCAATAATTATTGGAGTCGTTGTTTTCCTGGTGATGCAGAGCAAGTAAGTGATGCAGTACAGTACGCAGTACATTATTCTCTGGTGATACAGTACGCAGTACATTATTCTCTAGTGATACAGTACGCAGTACATTATTATCTGGTGATACAGTACGCAGTACATTATTCTCTGGTGATACAGTACGCAGTACATTATTCTCTGGTGATACAGTACGCAGTACATTATTCTCTGGTGATACAGTACGCAGTACATTATTATCTGGTGATACAGTACGCAGTACATTATTCTCTGGTGATACAGTACGCAGTACATTATTCTCTGGTGATACAGTACGCTGTTCATTATTCTCTGGTGATACAGTACGCTGTTCATTATTCTCTGGTGATACAGTACGCTGTTCATTATTCTCTGGTGATACAGTACGCAGTACATTATTCTCTGGTGAGACAGTACACTGTTTATCATTCTCTGGTGATACAGTACACTGTTCATTATTCTCTGGTGATACAGTACGCTGTTCATTATTCTCTTTAATTAAAAAAGAAGAAAAGGATATAACAGATTGATTTATTGTTAATTTGGCTTAATTATGCTACAAATAACTAACTGCCCTTTTATATCAAATTTCAGGAAGAATCACAAAAGTGCACCAAAGAAAGTGAAAGAAGGCAAGACGGAGACGCCACTGCAAGAACAACCAATAGAGATGGCATAGAGAAGAGACCACAGCGAGGAATGGAAACACCATAGAAATTAGACTGACTAGAATGCATGATCCCATTCAAGTCAACTTTCCATTTTGAGTGTACCCCATGCCCGTCATTCTATTTCTAGGGGAAACACCAGGCAGGGCCTTCACCTGAATGACCCCTCTCAGGATGATATAACAGAAGAACGTAGATATACATCTAACGAACCTACAATGTAATGTACTGTAATGTTTCCATCATTTTTTGTTATCAGATTATTCACAAATCAATTTTGTGGATTCTGCCTTCTCCTTCAGTAATGCAGGCCAGGCTGTTTTCATTATGGGGACGTTTCAAATGACTCTCACTCATCTTACAGCAAGGCTTTCTGCACTCTCCTCTTTTACAATATGACTTCTGTGTTTATTTCCGGTAGACTTGGTAACTACTCACATCATCTCCACGGATTTCAAAGAATAAGCACTATTCTTTATTAACTACATTACAGGCATTGTGTGCTTTAATGAACTCCTACGAGTGCAACAGGATTCTTCTGATATTCGGACAGTTCTTAATGTGGAACGTTTTATTTTATGTGCTGTTTATGTTTGGTCTGTATCAACATTGTGATTGGTTTTGTTCCTACTACTGTATGTCACATGTTTGTAGATATGAGAATAAACCAATACGCCTGTTTAAAAAAATACATATTATGGGACTGAGACGATATCATCCTCCACCAGGTTTTACCCACAGAAATAGAATGAATAGAACGGTCGTCCCCATTCAAGTAAATTATGCCATTATGGACTGGCAGTCATTTTTTGTATACCCATAGGAGCAAAGCAGGGAGTAAAAGCAGGAAGTAAAAGCAGGAAGTAAATAAAAGCAGCAAGTCAATCTGTGCTGTGATTTTGTTGTTGTTGTTAAATTCCATACATTTTGAAAGATACAAATTCAAATGTGTTACAAAAATCTATACATGCTTCTTAAAAATTGTAACACAAAACATCACAAACAAACAGATACACAAAAACAAAAGACGTGAAACGCTTAAGAGTATCAATTGATTTCAATACCTTCTTATTCTTACAGAGCATAGTATTCAATGTGGCATTTAAATCTACCATCAAAAATATTGAATAGGATGGTGTTTTCTAAATTTTTTTTTATTTTTATAGATGTCATATTTAGCAAGAATTATAGTAAAATGTATCACATACTTTTCGTAGTGGAGAATCTTGGACTGTCAAAAACATAAAGAGCATCAGTTTGCAAATGGATCCCTACTAAACCCAAGTCGAGCCGAAGATCTACCCAGAACATAATCACATGACCAAGTGATTCTGTCCCAGATTGACCAAATTTACATTTCTCTTCCAAATTTCTAATATTTACTGAACAAAAATATAAAACGCAACATGCAACAATTTCAACGATTTTACTGAGTTACAGTTCAAATGAGGAAATTAGTCAATTGAAATAAATAAATTAGGCCCTAATCTATGGATTTCACATAACTGGGAATACAGTTATGCATCTGTTGGTCACAGATACAGTGCCTTGCAAAAGTATTAATAATTCATCCCCCTTGGTGTTTTTCCTATTTTGGTGCATTACCACCTGTAATTTAAATAGATTTTTATTTGGATTTCATGTAATGGACATACACAAAATAGTAATTAATTGGTGAAGTGAAATGAAAAAATAACTTAAAAAATTCTAAAAAATAAATAATGGAAAACTGGTGCATGCATATGTATTCACCCCCTTTGCTATGAAGCCCCTAAATAAGATCTGGTGCAACCAATTACCTTCAGAAGTCACATAATTAGTTAAATAAAGTCCACCTGTGTGCAATCTAAGTGTCACATGATCTCAGTATATATACACCTGTTCTGAAAGGCCCCAGAGTCTGCAACACCACTAAGCAAGGGGCACCACCAAGCAAGCGGCACCATGAAGAACAAGGAGCTCTCCAAACTGGTCGGGGACAAAGTTGTGGAGAAGTACAGATCAGGGTTGGGTTATAAAAAAAAATCTGAAACTTTGAACATCCCACGGAGCACCATTAAATCCATTATAATTTTTTTTTGAAAGAATAAATGAAAGAGAGGGTCGCCCACCAAAACTCACGGACCAGGCAAGGAGGGCATTAATCAGAGAGGCAACAAAGAGACCAAAGATAACCCTGAAGGAGCTGCAAAGCTCCACAGCGGAGATTGGAGTATCTGTCCATAGGACCACTTTAAAAATAAATAAAAAATAAACAAATAAAAGCCCTCCACAGAGCTGGGCTTTACAGAAGAGTGGCCAGAAAAAAGCCATTGCTTAAAGAAAAAAATAAGCAAACACATTTGGTGTTCGCCAAAAGGCATGTGGGAGACTCCCCAAACATATGGAAGAATGTACTCTGGTCAGATGAGACTACAATTGATATTTTTGTCCATCAAGGAAAACACTATGTCTGGCGCAAACCCAACACCTCTCATTACCCCTAGAACACCATCCCCACAGTGAAGCATGGTGGTGGCAGCATCATGCTGTGGGGATGTTTTTCATTGGCAGGGACTGGGAAACTGGTCAGAATTGAAGGAATGATGGATGGGTCTAAATACAGGGAAATTCTTGAGGGAAACCTGTTTCAGTCTTCCAGAGATTTGAGACTGGGACTTCCAGCAGGACAATGACCCTAAGCATTCTGCTAAAGCAACACTTGAGTGGTTTAAGGGGAAACATTTAAATGTCTTGGAATGGCCTAGTCAAAGCCCAGACTTCAATCCAATTGAGAATCTGTGGTATGACTTAAAGATTGTGGTACACCAGCAGAACCCATCCAACTTGAAGGAGCTGGAGCAGTTTTGGCTTGAAGAATGGGGAAAAATCCCAGTGGCTAGATGTGCCAAGCTTATACAGACATACCCCAAGAGACTTTCAGCTGTAATTGCTGCAAAAGGTGGCTCTACAAAGTATTGACTTTGGGGGGGTGAATAGTTATGCACGCTCAAGTTTTCAGTTTTTTTGTCTTATTTCTTGTTTGTTTCACAATACAAAATATTTTACATTTTCAAAGTGGTAGATATGTTGTGTAAATCAAATGATACAAACCCCCCAAAAATCCATTTTAATTCCAGGTTGTAAGGCAACAAAATAGGAAAAAATGCCAATGTGGGTGAATACTTTCGCAAGCCGCTGTAAGCCTTCTGCCTTAGTCAGAAAAACTCTTCCTGAATGGACAAATCTCTGCCTAACCATGAGTTGTTACATATACATTATTCATACACTTTACATACATGGTACTTTCATACACAGTATTACGTAATAGGAATACACGTTGACATACATGTGCAGTGAAAACAGGACAAATATAAGCACCCCCATGGGATCTTTAGTGACCACAGTGTTGGGTCACCCGTTTAAAGTTCCCATCTTCTTACATTTTATTGAGGAACATTCCATTGTTAGTACTTCAATATTATTAAAATTAAATGAATGTTGTAAAAGTGTATGGTATAAATTACAGTGCTCTGTCTTTGAATGTACTGCCTTCTTGTTAATGTATTTCCCCTGGTGGCATTCATACATCTTTGTGCACACAACTTGAAACGGAACACTTTTACTCTCCCAACTGAGTTGTTTTCCTGCCAAAGGCTGTGCATCTGTTGAAGGTCAAGAATATGATATATTATTTACATTTTTATATTTTAGTCATTTAGCAGACGCTCTTATCCAGAGCGACTTACAGTTAGTGAGTGCATACATTATTTTATTTTATATTTTTCATTCCCAGTGGGAACGAAAAATTATTAGAACGAAAGGCTTGTAGGGAAACTAACAACGTTGCTCTATCAGATAGAAGAACCCTGTGCCATTGTGCTAGCTTTGAGGTGTTTTGACTCATTTCATGTCAACGCTAGCTAGCTAGCTAGCTAACCAACAACTCCCTGTCAACGCTAGCTAGCTAGCTAACCAACAACTCCATGTCAACGCTAGCTAGCTAGCTAACCAACATCTCCATGTCAACGCTAGCTAGCTAGCTAACCAACAACTCCATGTCAACGCTAGCTAGCTAGCTAACCAACAACTCCATGTCAACGCTAGCTAGCTAGCTAACCAACAACTCCATGTCAACGCTAGCTAGCTAGCTAACCAACATCTCCATGTCAACGCTAGCTAGCTAGCTAACCAACAACTCCATGTCAACGCTAGCTAGCTAGCTAACCAACAACTCCATGTCAACGCTAGCTAGCTAGCTAACCAACATCTCCATGTCAACGCTAGCTAGCTAACCAACAACTCCATGTCAACGCTAGCTAGCTAGCTAACCAACAACTCCATGTCAACGCTAGCTAGCTAGCTAACCAACAACTCCATGTCAACGCTAGCTAGCTAGCTAACCAACATCTCCATGTCAACGCTAGCAAGCTAGCTAACCAACATCTCCATGTCAACGCTAGCTAGCTAGCTAACCAACAACTCCATGTCAACGCTAGCTAGCTAGCTAACCAACAACTCCATGTCAACGCTAGCTAGCTAGCTAACCAACAACTCCATGTCAACGCTAGCTAGCTAGCTAACCAACAACTCCATGTCAACGCTAGCTAGCTAGCTAACCAACAACTCCATGTCAACGCTAGCTAGCTAGCTAACCAACAACTCAACTTGTTTTCGCTAGCTACGTCATTTCCTCCGAATTGGAGTCAGCGTTTGAACTGTTTACACTTTCTGGAGGTAGAAGTGATAGGTTTCAGTTTGAACGTAGCGCCCTCATTTGATTAAGATACATTCACATCTATAATATGGTGTGGTATGTTAGCTAGCTAACTAAGCAACAATTGAATCACGACACAACAGCTAATTAGCCAGTGAATTTAGCTAGCTTTTTGCCAAAGCTGCTACGTAGTTAGCGCAACAACACTGCTAAAACTTGGAGACGTTAGCGTAGTAGCTAGCTAGTACCAGTCCAGTTTGATGGAGTGCCCTCATTTGAACTCCAGTGTTTGCGTTGCCATTGATTCCTCTAGCTTCCACGAAGGTTCGCCATCCTCCTGGTGTTGCAGCGGTGAGTTAGTCGACATTTCATTCTGATAGCTAACTAATGTGGCTGTTAGTTAGCTAACTAGCCGTACATACAGCTAGCCACCTGATAGCTACTTGTCTTGACCAGACTTGGGGTTTTCTACTGTTTCCGTGGCTGTTAATTGATTTGCGAAGTTTCTTGCCCCCCACCCCACCCCACCCCACCCCACCCCACACACACACACGTTGTTTACACATTTTGCACCTTCATTGATGAAGATGCCGATGCATCTATGATGAAACCAACTACTAGCTATCTACTTTCATGGCGTGGGAATGTGTTACTCCATTCATTGACGCTAACTGTTTTGGCGCCTACTGACGATAGTATCTTCTGAACCGGAGAGTGTTAAGAGCCCCGACGCCAGTCTAAACATCGGTTACTGCACGTTCCTTGTTTACAAATACGTATCTTTCACATCAGCAAGAAATACATAAAAAACATGTTAAATTACCGCACACCTTGTTAGTGTTTCCACACGGCCATATCTCCATGTTACATCGCTTATTTCCTGAGAATGTCAGAAAATATAGGTGTCCACCTGTGCTAGTTAGCTATCTAGTATACTCCGAAAACCTGTGAATACCTCCACTACACTACTTTGGTTTGCATTGTGAGTATACACAATGCCCACTGAAACATAAGTGGGTATACTACTGGTTCAGACTGAGCCAAATGTGGCCGACTGTAACCTCTGTAAACCCTACATACGGTGACGTAGGGTTTGAGAGCTAAGAATGTCCTAAACTGAAGTTACATAGCATCTAATGTCTCTTCCTCTGTATAGTTTGCAGGTCAAACAAAAGTCCCTGGGTATGTCTCACCTGTCTCAATGTGCATTGTGGAAGGTTAGTATTGACATAATCATTGAAGTTACATGCAGCAGATAGTTGGTCATCTTGTTTAACAGGACTCATTCCAGATTTTAGATGCATATGGATGGCCACGTGACTATTGCGAAGTGATAATGCCTTGACCTATGTAAAACGAGCAGAGAGTAGTGATGTGTTGTGTTTAATGCAGTCAAGCTTTGTTTCTCTCCAGGTATGTGAATGGTCATGCTAAGAAGCACTACGAGGACAGCCAGAGCCAGGTGACTGGAGGTGGCCGGTCAGAACAGCTGGGAGGAGGAAGAGAAGAATGATCAGCACCTGGTCTCCATGGACTGTACCAGCTACATCTCCTTCTGGTGAGTGGACCACCTGGTCTCCATGGACTGTACCAGCTACATCTCCTTCTGGTGAGCGGACCACCTGGTCTCCATGGACTGTACCAGCTACAGCTCCTGGTGAGTGGACCACCTGGTCTCCATGGACTGTACCAGCTACAGCTCCTGGTGAGTGGACCACCTGGTCTCCATGGACTGTACCAGCTATAGCCCCTTCTGGTGGATCACCTGGTCTCCATGGACTGTACCAGCTACAGCTCCTTCTGGTGGACCACCTGGTCTCCATGGACTGTACCAGCTACATCTCCTTCTGGTGAGCGGACCACCTGGTCTCCATGGACTGTACCAGCTACATCTCCTTCTGGTGAGTGGACCACCTGGTCTCTATGTACTGTACCAGCTACAGCCCCTTCTGGTGAGTGGACCACCTGGTCTCCATGGACTGTACCAGCTATAGCCCCTTCTGGTGGACCACCTGGTCTCCATGGACTGTACCAGCTACAGCTCCTTCTGGTGGACCACCTGGTCTCCATGGACTGTACCAGCTACAGCTCCTTCTGGTGGACCACCTGGTCTCCATGGACTGTACCAGCTACAGCTCCTTCTGGTGAGTGGACCACCTGGTCTCCATGGACTGTACCAGCTACAGCTCCTTCTGGTGAGTGGACCACCTGGTCTCCATGGACAGTACCAGCTATAGCCCCTTCTGGTGGACCACCTGGTCTCCATGGACTCTACCAGCTACAGCTCCTTCTGGTGAGTGGACCACCTGGTCTCCATGGACTGTACCAGCTACAGCTCCTTCTGGTGGACCACCTGGTCTCCATGGACTGTACCAGCTAAAGCTCCTTCTGGTGAGTGGACCACCTGGTCTCCATGGACTGTACCAGCTACAGCTCCTTCTGGTGGACCACCTGGTCTCCATGGACTGTACCAGCTACAGCTCCTTCTGGTGGACCACCTGGTCTCCATGGACTGTACCAGCTACAGCTCCTTCTGGTGAGTGGACCACCTGGTCTCCATGGACAGTACCAGCTATAGCCCCTTCTGGTGGACCACCTGGTCTCCATGGACTCTACCAGCTACAGCTCCTTCTGGTGAGTGGACCACCTGGTCTCCATGGACTGTACCAGCTACAGCTCCTTCTGGTGGACCACCTGGTCTCCATGTACTGTACCAGCTACAGCTCCTTCTGGTGGACCACCTGGTCTCCATGGACTGTACCAGCTACAGCTCCTTCTGGTGGACCACCTGGTCTCCATGGACTGTACCAGCTACAGCTCCTTCTGGTGGACCACCTGGTCTCCATGGACTGTACCAGCTACAGCTCCTTCTGGTGGACCACCTGGTCTCCATGGACTGTACCAGCTACAGCTCCTTCTGGTGGACCACCTGGTCTCCATGGACTGTACCAGCTACAGCTCCTTCTGGTGAGTGGACCACCTGGTCTCCATGGACTGTACCAGCTACAGCTCCTTCTGGTGAGTGGACCACCTGGTCTCCATGGACTCTACCAGCTACAGCCCCTTCTGGTGGACCACCTGGTCTCCATGGACTGTACCAGCTATAGCCCCTTCTGGTGGATCACCTGGTCTCCATGGACTGTACCAGCTACAGCCCCTTCTGGTGAGTGGACCACCTGGTCTCCATGGACTGTACCAGCTACATCTCCTTCTGGTGAGTGGACCACCTGGTCTCCATGGACTGTACCAGCTATAGCCCCTTCTGGTGGATCACCTGGTCTCCATGGACTGTACCAGCTACAGCCCCTTCTGGTGAGTGGACCACCTGGTCTCCATGGACTGTACCAGCTACAGCCCCTTCTGGTGGACCACCTGGTCTCCATGGACTCTACCAGCTACAGCTCCTGGTGAGTGGACCACCTGGTCTCCATGGACTGTACCAGCTATAGCCCCTTCTGGTGGATCACCTGGTCTCCATGGACTGTACCAGCTACAGCTCCTTCTGGTGGACCACCTGGTCTCCATGGACTGTACCAGCTACAGCTCCTGGTGAGTGGACCACCTGGTCTCCATGGACTGTACCAGCTATAGCCCCTTCTGGTGGATCACCTGGTCTCCATGGACTGTACCAGCTACAGCTCCTTCTGGTGGACCACCTGGTCTCCATGGACTGTACCAGCTACAGCTCCTTCTGGTGGACCACCTGGTCTCCATGGACTGTACCAGCTACATCTCCTTCTGGTGGACCACCTGGTCTCCATGGACTGTACCAGCTACATCTCCTTCTGGTGGACCACCAAGCTAGATAGCGGTGTGTGCTAGACTAGTAGAGGCCGTTGGGCAGTGACTTCACCTGAGAAGAACTGTGGCCTTGGACCTTGTTCTATTTGTTACATCATAGTGACTCTACTGCATACAGCCAGCCCTGGAAGATCTCTCTAGTTACAGGTAGGGTGTTGACCTGTCTCTCTATAGTTACAGGTAGGGTGTTGACCTGTCTCTCTATAGTTACAGGTAGGGTGTTGACCTGTCTCTCTCTAGTTACAGGTAGGGTGTTGACCTGTCTCTCTCTATAGTTACAGGTAGGGTGTTGACCTGTCTCTCTCTAGTTACAGGTAGGGTGTTGACCTGTCTCTCTCTATAGTTACAGGTAGGGTGTTGACCTGTCTCTCTCTAGTTACAGGTAGGGTGTTGACCTGTCTCTCTGTATAGTTACAGGTAGGGTGTTGACCTGTCTCTCTCTAGTTACAGGTAGGGTGTTGACCTGTCTCTCTATAGTTACAGGTAGGGTGTTGACCTGTCTCTCTCTAGTTACAGGTAGGGTGTTGACCTGTCTCTCTGTATAGTTACAGGTAGGGTGTTGACCTGTCTCTCTATAGTTACAGGTAGGGTGTTGACCTGTCTCTCTCTAGTTACAGGTAGGGTGTTGACCTCTCTCTATAGTTACAGATAGGGTGTTGACCTGTCTCTATAGTTACAGGTAGGGTGTTGACCTGTCTCTCTCTAGTTACAGGTAGGGTGTTGACCTGTCTCTCTCTATAGTTACAGGTAGGGTGTTGACCTGTCTCTCTATAGTTACAGGTAGGGTGTTGACCTGTCTCTCTATAGTTACAGGTAGGGTGTTGACCTGTCTCTCTATAGTTACAGGTAGGGTGTTGACCTGTCTCTCTCTAGTTACAGGTAGGGTGTTGACCTGTCTCTCTCTCTAGTTACAGGTAGGGTGTTGACCTGTCTCTCTCTAGTTACAGGTAGGGTGTTGACCTGTCTCTCTCTATAGTTACAGGTAGGGTGTTGACCTGTCTCTCTATAGTTACAGGTAGGGTGTTGACCTGTCTCTCTCTAATTACAGGTAGGGTGTTGACCTGTCTCTCTATAGTTACAGGTAGGGTGTTGACCTGTCTCTCTCTAGTTACAGGTAGGGTGTTGACCTGTCTCTCTCTTGTTACAGGTAGGGTGTTGACCTGTCTCTCTATAGTTACAGGTAGGGTGTTGACCTGTCTCTCTCTAGTTACAGGTAGGGTGTTGACCTGTCTCTCTCTAGTTACAGGTAGGGTGTTGACCTGTCTCTCTCTAGTTACAGGTAGGGTGTTGACCTGTCTCTCTATAGTTACAGGTAGGGTGTTGACCTGTCTCTCTATAGTTACAGGTAGGGTGTTGACCTGTCTCTCTATAGTTACAGGTAGGGTGTTGACCTGTCTCTCTATAGTTACAGGTAGGGTGTTGACCTGTCTCTCTCTAGTTACAGGTAGGGTGTTGACCTGTCTCTCTATAGTTACAGGTAGGGTGTTGACCTGTCTCTCTCTCTCTCTAGTTACAGGTAGGGTGTTGACCTGTCTCTCTAGTTACAGGTAGGGTGTTGACCTGTCTCTCTATAGTTACAGGTAGGGTGTTGATCTGTCTCTCTCTAGTTACAGGTAGGGTGTTGACCTCTCTCTATAGTTACAGGTAGGGTGTTGACCTGTCTCTATAGTTACAGGTAGGGTGTTGACCTGTCTCTCTCTAGTTACAGGTAGGGTGTTGACCTGTCTCTCTCTAGTTACAGGTAGGGTGTTGACCTGTCTCTCTCTAGTTACAGGTAGGGTGTTGACCTGTCTCTCTATAGTTACAGGTAGGGTGTTGTCCTGTCTCTCTCTAGTTACAGGTAGGGTGTTGACCTGTCTCTCTATAGTTACAGGTAGGGTGTTGACCTGTCTCTCTATAGTTACAGGTAGGGTGTTGACCTGTCTCTCTATAGTTACAGGTAGGGTGTTGACCTGTCTCTCTATAGTTACAGTTAGGGTGTTGACCTGTCTCTCTCTAGTTACAGGTAGGGTGTTGACCTGTCTCTCTCTATAGTTACAGGTAGGGTGTTGACCTGTCTCTCTCTAGTTACAGGTAGGGTGTTGACCTGTCTCTCTCTATAGTTACAGGTAGGGTGTTGACCTGTCTCTCTATAGTTACAGGTAGGGTGTTGACCTGTCTCTCTCTAGTTACAGGTAGGGTGTTGACCTGTCTCTCTATAGTTACAGGTAGGGTGTTGACCTGTCTCTCTCTAGTTACAGGTAGGGTGTTGACCTGTCTCTCTCTAGTTACAGGTAGGGTGTTGACCTGTCTCTCTCTAGTTACAGGTAGGGTGTTGACCTGTCTCTCTCTAGTTACAGGTAGGGTGTTGACCTCTCTCTATAGTTACAGGTAGGGTGTTGACCTGTCTCTCTATAGTTACAGGTAGGGTGTTGACCTGTCTCTCTCTAGTTACAGGTAGGGTGTTGACCTCTCTCTATAGTTACAGGTAGGGTGTTGACCTGTCTCTCTCTATAGTTACAGGTAGGGTGTTGACCTGTCTCTCTATAGTTACAGGTAGGGTGTTGACCTGTCTCTCTATAGTTACAGGTAGGGTGTTGACCTGTCTCTCTATAGTTACAGGTAGGGTGTTGACCTGTCTCTCTATAGTTACAGGTAGGGTGTTTGACCTGTCCTCTCTATAGTTACAGGTAGGGTGTTGACCTGTCTCTCTATAGTTACAGGTAGGGTGTTGACCTGTCTCTCTATAGTTACAGGTAGGGTGTTGACCTGTCTCTCTCTATAGTTTACAGGTAGGGTGTTGACCTGTCTCTCTATAGTTACAGGTAGGGTGTTTGACCTGTCTCTCTCTAGTTACAGGTAGGGTGTTGACCTGTCCTCTCTATAGTTACAGGTAGGGTGTTGACCTGTCTCTCTATAGTTACAGGTAGGGTGTTGACCTGTCTCTCTATAGTTACAGGTAGGGTGTTGACCTGTCTCTCTATAGTTACAGGTAGGGTGTTGACCTGTCTCTCTATAGTTACAGGTAGGGTGTTGACCTGTCTCTCTATAGTTACAGGTAGGGTGTTGACCTGTCTCTCTCTAGTTACAGGTAGGGTGTTGACCTGTCTCTCTCTATAGTTACAGGTAGGGTGTTGACCTGTCTCTCTATAGTTACAGGTAGGGTGTTGACCTGTCTCTCTATAGTTACAGGTAGGGTGTTGACCTGTCTCTCTATAGTTACAGGTAGGGTGTTGACCTGTCTCTCTATAGTTACAGGTAGGGTGTTGACCTGTCTCTCTCTATAGTTACAGGTAGGGTGTTGACCTGTCTCTCTCTATAGTTACAGGTAGGGTGTTGACCTGTCTCTCTATAGTTACAGGTAGGGTGTTGACCTGTCTCTCTATAGTTACAGGTAGGGTGTTGACCTGTCTCTCTATAGTTACAGGTAGGGTGTTGACCTGTCTCTCTATAGTTACAGGTAGGGTGTTGACCTGTCTCTCTATAGTTACAGGTAGGGTGTTGACCTGTCTCTCTATAGTTACAGGTAGGGTGTTGACCTGTCTCTCTATAGTTACAGGTAGGGTGTTGACCTGTCTCTCTCTAGTTACAGGTAGGGTGTTGACCTGTCTCTCTATAGTTACAGGTAGGGTGTTGACCTGTCTCTCTATAGTTACAGGTAGGGTGTTGACCTGTCTCTCTCTAGTTACAGGTAGGGTGTTGACCTGTCTCTCTATAGTTACATGGTAGGACGGTGTTGACCTGTCTCACTTAGTTACAGGTAGGGTGTTGACCTGTCTCTCTATAGTTACAGGTAGGGTGTTGACCTGTCTCTCTATAGTTACAGGTAGGGTGTTGACCTGTCTCTATAGTTACAGGTAGGGTGTTGACCTGTCTCTCTCTATAGTTACAGGTAGGGTGTTGACCTGTCTCTCTATAGTTACAGGTAGGGTGTTGACCTGTCTCTCTCTAGTTACAGGTAGGGTGTTGACCTGTCTCTCTCTATAGTTACAGGTAGGGTGTTGACCTGTCTCTCTCTATAGTTACAGGTAGGGTGTTGACCTGTCTCTCTCTAGTTACAGGTAGGGTGTTGACCTGTCTCTCTCTCTAGTTACAGGTAGGGTGTTGACCTCTCTCTCTCTATAGTTACAGGTAGGGTGTTGACCTGTCTCTCTCTATAGTTACAGGTAGGGTGTTGACTTGTCTCTCTCTATAGTTACAGGTAGGGTGTTGACTTGTCTCTCTCTATAGTTACAGGTAGGGTGTGGTCCTGTCTCTCTATAGTTACAGGTAGGGTGTTGACCTGTCTCTCTATAGTTACAGGTAGGGTGTTGTCCTGTCTCTATAGTTACAGGTAGGGTGTTGACCTCTCTCTATAGTTACAGGTAGGGTGTTGACCTGTCTCTCTATAGTTACAGGTAGGGTGTTGACCTCTCTCTATAGTTACAGGTAGGGTGTTGACCTGTCTCTCTCTATAGTTACAGGTAGGGTGTTGACCTGTCTCTCTATAGTTACAGGTAGGGTGTTGACCTGTCTCTTTCTCTCTCTCTAGTTACAGGTGTGATGACTTTGTAGTGAACGACACCAAGCTAGGACAGGTGCAGAAGGTGAGAGAGCATCTACGGAGTCTGGAGAAGTGAGTATTCATTAGCATGGTGACCCTACAATGTTTGCCAACTGAGGTGTTTTCACAGGAACCAAATGGAAGCGAAAGAAACGCGATGGGACCTACCTGAATTTACCAACATTTTGCTACAGCGCAAAACATTTTGCAACAGTGTGCGACTAAAGGGCTAACTAGGGTTGACCCCATTTAGTCGACTGGTCGATTGATTGGTCGATAGGCTGTTGGTCGATTTTCTTTTAGTCGAGCAGTAGCCCCAAAATAAAATGGAAGAAAAATATAATGGTGTTCACCTGTCTGATTGGCTCCTGTCTGATTGGCTCCTGTCTGATTGGCACCTGTCTGATTGGCTCCTGTCTGATTGGCACCTGTCTGATTGGCTCCTGTCTGATTGGCACCTGTCTGATTGGATCCTGTCAGATTTGCTCCTGTCTGATTGGCACCTGTCTGATTGGCTCCTGTCTGATTGGCACCTGTCTGATTGGCTCCTGTCTGAGTGGACTGATCCATTTTTTAAATTTAATTTTTATTTTACCTTTATTTAACTAGGCAAGTCAGTTAAGAACAAATTCTTATTTGCAATGACGGCCCACGCCGGCCAAACCCGGACGACGCTGGGCCAATTGTGCACCACCCTATGGAGGCCACGGGGATGGGGCAGTCCATCACTCCAAGACATGCCCTATGGAGGCCACGGGGATGGGGCAGTCCATCACTCCAAGACATGCCCTATGGAGGCCACGGGGATGGGGCAGTCCATCACTCCAAGACATGCCCTATGGAGGCCACGGGGATGGGGCAGTCCATCACTCCAAGACATGCCCTATGGAGGCCACGGGGATGGGGCAGTCCATCACTCCAAGACATGCCCTATGGAGGCCACGGGGATGGGGCAGTCCATCACTCCAAGACATGCCCTATGGAGGCCACGGGGATGGGGCAGTCCATCACTCCAAGACATGCCCTATGGAGGCCACGGGGATGGGGCAGTCCATCACTCCAAGACATGCCCTATGGAGGCCACGGGGATGGGGCAGTCCATCACTCCAAGACATGCCCTATGGAGGCCACGGGGATGGGGCAGTCCATCACTCCAAGACATGCCCTATGGAGGCCACGGGGATGGGGCAGTCCATCACTCCAAGACATGCCCTATGGAGGCCACGGGGATGGGGCAGTCCATCACTCCAAGACATGCCCTATGGAGGCCACGGGGATGGGGCAGTCCATCACTCCAAGACATGCCCTATGGAGGCCACGGGGATGGGGCAGTCCATCACTCCAAGACATGCCCTATGGAGGCCACGGGGATGGGGCAGTCCATCACTCCAAGACATGCCCTATGGAGGCCACGGGGATGGGGCAGTACATCACTCCAAGACATGCCCTATGGAGGCCACGGGGATGGGGCAGTCCATCACTCCAAGACATGCCCTATGGAGGCCACGGGGATGGGGCAGTCCATCACTCCAAGACATGCCCTATGGAGGCCACGGGGATGGGGCAGTCCATCACTCCAAGACATGCCCTATGGAGGCCACGGGGATGGGGCAGTCCATCACTCCAAGACATGCCCTATGGAGGCCACGGGGATGGGGCAGTACATCACTCCAAGACATGCCCTATGGAGGCCACGGGGATGGGGCAGTCCATCACTCCAAGACATGCCCTATGGAGGCCACGGGGATGGGGCAGTCCATCACTCCAAGACATGCCCTATGGAGGCCACGGGGATGGGGCAGTCCATCACTCCAAGACATGCCCTATGGAGGCCACGGGGATGGGGCAGTCCATCACTCCAAGACATGCCCTATGGAGGCCACGGGGATGGGGCAGTCCATCACTCCAAGACATGCCCTATGGAGGCCACGGGGATGGGGCAGTACATCACTCCAAGACATGCCCTATGGAGGCCACGGGGATGGGGCAGTCCATCACTCCAAGACATGCCCTATGGAGGCCACGGGGATGGGGCAGTCCATCACTCCAAGACATGCCCTATGGAGGCCACGGGGATGGGGCAGTCCATCACTCCAAGACATGCCCTATGGAGGCCACGGGGATGGGGCAGTCCATCACTCCAAGACATGCCCTATGGAGGCCACGGGGATGGGGCAGTCCATCACTCCCAAGACATGCCCTATGGAGGCCACGGGGATGGGGCAGTCCATCACTCCAAGACATGCCCTATGGAGGCCACGGGGATGGGGCAGTCCATCACTCCAAGACATGCCCTATGGAGGCCACGGGGATGGGGCAGTCCATCACTCCAAGACATGCCCTATGGAGGCCACGGGGATGGGGCAGTCCATCACTCCAAGACATGCCCTATGGAGGCCACGGGGATGGGGCAGTCCATCACTCCAAGACATGCCCTATGGAGGCCACGGGGATGGGGCAGTCCATCACTCCAAGACATGCCCTATGGAGGCCACGGGGATGGGGCAGTCCATCACTCCAAGACATGCCCTATGGAGGCCACGGGGATGGGGCAGTCCATCACTCCAAGACATGCCCTATGGAGGCCACGGGGATGGGGCAGTCCATCACTCCAAGACATGCTCTTTCTCCCGCGTTGGATAGCGGTTGCTGTCCGCGGTTCTGAAACACATCAGTGCCCACTTTGTCAAAGGCAGCGGAGCAAAATATATTTAGCTTGTACCTTCCCATTGCGCCTCTGTTGGCAACATATCCTCCTGTCCAGGAGTTTCACCCAATTTGTCAAGATTAGTGGTTTCAAGTTTGTATCTGTAAGTTTTGACAATCCGATCGTAGCGGAAAACAAAATACTTATGCATTTCCCGCTGTATCGAATACACTTTTCAGACATAATGGAACGTGGCCCCTTGAAAGTGCCTCGGCTACGACGTGTTTGTCTGTTAGGGTAGGCTACGCTACGGCTTTTTAAATGCAGACACAAAACCTTCTCTTCTATGAACAGACATTTCACATGTCTGTAAAGGGGACTAGAGTCCACCACTAGGCAACCAGAACGTCAATCAAATAATCTTGAGCTGCTGCGTGCAGCTTTCTTGCCTGCACACAGACCACTCTCTCCTAAAAGAAAAAGTACTTTAAAGTTAGTTAAATACTGTAAATTACCAAGACATTTAGTAGAAATAAAACACATCTAGCTACAATACCATAAAACACCAGCACATCAATCAGCCCCGTTTATAGTTGTCAGGGAAACAATACAGAACGTTTTACGTCAGAGCAGAATTCTACTGTCTGAAAAGGTAGACCTGATGCAGCCATAACAAAGAAAAGAGATGTATTGTCTGAAAAGTTATCATCGCTATAGACATGTTACTGTAGCTGCGTTCGATGTCTGTAAATGGTTGAGGTAGATAACTTCATTGCCCTAGCAGTCATACATACCAAATAGGACAATTGTTCGGCATTGTAAATTGACATAGAATTTAATTGTTTCTTATTGTTTTAAAGGAAAACCTATTTGTCATTTTGTTGTGTTACAGCCTTATTCTAAATCGGATTAAATACAAAAAAATCCTCATCAATCTACACACAATACCACATAATGACAAAGCGAAAACATGTTTTTAGAAATTGTTGCACATTTATTACATATAAAAAAACAGATACCTTATCTACGTAAGTATTCAGACCCTTTGCTATGAGACTAGAAATTGAGCTCAGGTGCACATGATCTGGAAAGGCACACACCTGTCTATATAAGGTCCCACTGTTGTCAGAGCAAAAACCAAGCCATGAGGTCGGAAGAATTGTCCGTAGAGCTCCGAGACAGGATTGTGTCGAGGCACAGATCTGGGGAAGGGTACCAAACAATGTCTGCAGCATTGAAGATCCCCAAGAACACAGTGGCCTCCATCATTCTTAAATGGAAGAAGTGTTGAACCACCAAGACTCTTCCTAGAGCTGGCAGCCTGTCCAAACTGAGCAATCGGGGGAGAAGGGCCTTGGTCAGGGAGGTGACCAAGAACCCAATGGTCACACTGACAGAGATCCAGAGTTCCTCTGTGGAGATGGGAGAACCTTCCAGAAGGACAACCATCACTGCAGCACTCCACTAATCAGGCCTTTATGGTAGAGTGGCCAGACGGAAGCTACTCCTCAGTAAAAGGCACATGACAACCCCCTTGGAGTTTTCCAAAAGGCACCTAAAGGACTCTCAGACCATGAGAAACAAGATTCTCTGGTCTGATGAAACCAAGATTGAACTCTTTGGCCTGAATGCCAAGCGTCACGTCTGGAGGAAACCTGGCACCATCCCTACGGTGAAGCATGGTGGTGGCAGCATCATGCTGTGGGGATGTTTTTCAGCGGCAGGGACTGGGAGACTAGTCAGGATCGAGGGAAAGATGAACGGAGCAAAGTACAGAGAGATCCTTGATGAAAGCCTACTCCAGAGCGCTCAGGACCTCAGACTGGGGCGAAGGTTCACCTTCCAACAGGACAACGACCCTAAGCACACAGCCAAGACAACACAGAAGTGGCTTCGGGACAAGTCTCAATTTCTGGAGAGACCTGAAAATAGCTGTGCAGCGACGCTCCCCATCCAACCTGACAGAGCTTGAGAGGATCTGCAGAGAAGAATGGGAGAAACTCCCCAAATACAGGTGTGCCAAGCTTTTAGCGTCATACCCAAGAAGACTTGAGGTTGTAATCACTGCCAAAGGTGCTTCAACAAAGTACTGAGTAAAGGGTCTGAATACTTATGTAAATGTAATAATTCAGTGTTTTATTTGTAATAAATTTGCAAGCATTTCTAAAAACCTGGTTTTGCTTTGTCAATATGGGGTTTTGTTTTAGTCAGATATTATATCTGTTTGGGCTTCTTGTGGTCAATTTGCAGTCAACAAATTATTTGTAGTTATGTTCCGGCCCTTGACCATGGTCTGGCGGCTGAATCTCGTTGATGATCCCTGATAAAGGGAACAGGGTGACATTTGGGACGTTATTCTACACAGCTTATAACAGTGGTAGCAGTCCTAATATCATGATATCTCTCTCCCTCTTCTCCATTGGCTGTTGACAGAGAAGCTCTCGTCTTACTGATATAATTTACATTAGAAACTGGGTGGTTTGAGCCCTGAATGCTGATTGGCTGACAGCTGTGGTATATCAGACCGTATACCATGGGTTTGACAGAACGTTTTATTTTTCTGCTCTAATTACATTGGTAACTGGTTTATAATAGCAATAAGGCACCTCAGGGGGTTTGTGGTATATGGCCAATATACCACGGCTAAGGGCTGTATCCAGGAGCGTTGCGTCGTGCGTAAGAACAGCCCTTAGCCGTGGTATATTGGCCATATACCACACCCCCTCGGGCCTTATTGCTTAATTATAACGCTGTGCTTTTGGCATCTGAGACATGATGTTATTTATCTCCTACAGCTCTCCACCGGCTGTTGACAGACGGACAAAGAGGAAACTTCTGGAAAGCAACTCTCCTTCCAGTAAACTGTTAAAGGACAATGTAAGTGTTCCACAATTGATTTTATTTGCCAGTTAAAAAATATCAAACGCTTCCTGATCTGTCTTCTATCTCTCAGATATAGGACAGACATTTCAGAACAGACTTCCTTTAGATTTTCTTTTTTTGGGGGGGACTATCTGTTGTTCCATGTAGTGAATATGTTATTCAATGTGTTTGTATGGGCTAATAGCAGTAAGGACTATCTGTTGTTCCATGTAGTGAATCTGTTATTCAATGTGTTTGTATGGGCTAATAGCAGTAAGGACTATCTGTTGTTCAATGTGTTTGTATGGGCTAATAGCAGTAAGGACTATCTGTTGTTCAATGTGTTTGTATGGGCTAATAGCAGTAAGGACTATCTGTTGTTCCATGTAGTGAATCTGTTATTCAATGTGTTTGTATGGGCTAATAGCAGTAAGGACTATCTGTTGTTCCATGTAGTGAATCTGTTATTCAATGTGTTTGTATGGGCTAATAGCAGTGAGGCCCAAAACATTTTTTCATTTTTATTTATTTTGTTAAACATATTTTTGTGTTTAATGGAAGAGCTATTGTTCATAATGGCTGAGACATGGTCTCTCTCTCCTTCCTCTCAGGGTGGGGCCTCATCTCTCTCTGCCACGGGGTTACAGAACCTGGGAAACACATGCTTCATGAACGCCATCCTGCAGTCTCTCAGGTAAGTCCCTCCGGTGAGCCAAGGCTCATTATGGTCCCTGTTGGGAACTCAGGTGACCTGTATGGCTTAAGGCTCTGGCTCTGGCCTCAATATGG
Source organism: Coregonus ussuriensis (assembly GCA_031479575.1). NCBI lineage: Eukaryota > Metazoa > Chordata > Actinopteri > Salmoniformes > Salmonidae > Coregonus > Coregonus ussuriensis. Next base: position 6,641,685 of record CM062498.1, on the reverse strand, counting down.
CCTGTGTTGTGTGGATGACATACTGTCTGGCTCAGTGGTCTGTAGTCATGGCCTACTGTCTGGCTCAGTGGTCTGTAGTCATGGCCTACTGTCTGGCTCAGTGGGCTGTAGTCATGACCTACTGTCTGGCTCAGTGGTCTGTAGTCATGGCCTACTGTCTGGCTCAGTGGTCTGTAGTCATGGCCTACTGTCTGGCTCAGTGGTCTGTAGTCATGGCCTACTGTCTGGCTCAGTGGTCTGTAGTCATGACCTGGCTCAGTGGTCTGTAGTCATGGCCTACTGTCTGGCTCAGTGGGCTGTAGTCATGGCCTACTGTCTGGCTCAGTGGGCTGTAGTCATGGCCTACTGTCTGGCTCAGTGGGCTGTAGTCATGGCCTACTGTCTGGCTCAGTGGTCTGTAGTCATGACCTGGCTCAGTGGTCTGTAGTCATGGCCTACTGTCTGGCTCAGTGGGCTGTAGTCATGGCCTACTGTCTGGCTCAGTGGGCTGTAGTCATGGCCTACTGTCTGGCTCAGTGGGCTGTAGTCATGGCCTACTGTCTGGCTCAGTGGGCTGTAGTCATGGCCTACTGTCTGGCTCAGTGGGCTGTAGTCATGACCTACTGTCTGGCTCAGTGGGCTGTAGTCATGGCCTACTGTCTGGCTCAGTGGGCTGTAGTCATGACCTACTGTCTGGCTCAGTGGGCTGTAGTCATGGCCTACTGTCTGGCTCAGTGGGCTGTAGTCATGGACTGCTGTCTGGCTCAGTGGGCTGTAGTCATGGCCTACTGTCTGGCTCAGTGGGCTGTAGTCATGGACTGCTGTCTGGCTCAGTGGGCTGTAGTCATGACCTACTGTCTGGCTCAGTGGGCTGTAGTCATGACCTACTGTCTGGCTCAGTGGGCTGTAGTCATGGCCTACTGTCTGGCTCAGTGGTCTGTAGTCATGGCCTACTGTCTGGCTCAGTGGGCTGTAGTCATGGCCTACTGTCTGGCTCAGTGGGCTGTAGTCATGGCCTACTGTCTGGCTCAGTGGGCTGTAGTCATGGACTGCTGTCTGGCTCAGTGGGCTGTAGTCATGGCCTACTGTCTGGCTCAGTGGGCTGTAATCATGGCCAGTCTCCTCAGTGGTCTGTAGTCATGGCCTACTGTCTGGCTCAGTGGTCTGTAGTCATGGCCTACTGTCTGGCTCAGTGGGCTGTAATCATGGCCAGTCTCCTCAGTGGTCTGTAGTCATGACCAGTCTCTGGCTCAGTGGGCTGTAGTCATGGCCTACTGTCTGGCTCAGTGGTCTGTAGTCATGGCCTACTGTCTGGCTCAGTGGGCTGTAGTCATGGCCTACTGTCTGGCTCAGTGGGCTGTAGTCATGACCTACTGTCTGGCTCAGTGGGCTGTAGTCATGGCCTACTGTCTGGCTCAGTGGGCTGTAGTCATGGCCTACTGTCTGGCTCAGTGGGCTGTAGTCATGGCCTACTGTCTGGCTCAGTGGGCTGTAGTCATGGCCTACTGTCTGGCTCAGTGGGCTGTAGTCATGGCCTACTGTCTGGCTCCTCAGTGGGCTGTAGTCATGGCCTACTGTCTGGCTCAGTGGGCTGTAGTCATGGCCTACTGTCTGGCTCCTCAGTGGTCTGTAGTCATGACCTACTGTCTGGCTCAGTGGGCTGTAGTCATGACCTACTGTCTGGCTCAGTGGGCTGTAGTCATGGCCTACTGTCTGGCTCCTCAGTGGGCTGTAGTCATGGCCTACTGTCTGGCTCAGTGGTCTGTAGTCATGGCCTACTGTCTGGCTCAGTGGGCTGTAGTCATGGCCTACTGTCTGGCTCAGTGGTCTGTAGTCATGGCCTACTGTCTGGCTCAGTGGTCTGTAGTCATGACCTGGCTCAGTGGTCTGTAGTCATGGCCTACTGTCTGGCTCAGTGGTCTGTAGTCATGGCCTACTGTCTGGCTCAGTGGGCTGTAGTCATGACCTACTGTCTGGCTCAGTGGTCTGTAGTCATGACCTACTGTCTGGCTCAGTGGTCTGTAGTCATGGCCTACTGTCTGGCTCAGTGGGCTGTAGTCATGGCCTACTGTCTGGCTCAGTGGTCTGTAGTCATAGCCTACTGTCTGGCTCAGTGGGCTGTAGTCATGGCCTACTGTCTGGCTCAGTGGGCTGTAGTCATGACCTACTGTCTGGCTCAGTGGGCTGTAGTCATGGCCTACTGTCTGGCTCAGTGGGCTGTAGTCATGGCCTACTGTCTGGCTCAGTGGGCTGTAGTCATGGACTGCTGTCTGGCTCAGTGGGCTGTAGTCATGGCCTACTGTCTGGCTCAGTGGGCTGTAATCATGGCCAGTCTCCTCAGTGGTCTGTAGTCATGGCCTACTGTCTGGCTCAGTGGTCTGTAGTCATGGCCTACTGTCTGGCTCAGTGGGCTGTAATCATGGCCAGTCTCCTCAGTGGTCTGTAGTCATGACCAGTCTCTGGCTCAGTGGGCTGTAGTCATGGCCTACTGTCTGGCTCAGTGGTCTGTAGTCATGGCCTACTGTCTGGCTCAGTGGGCTGTAGTCATGGCCTACTGTCTGGCTCAGTGGGCTGTAGTCATGGCCTACTGTCTGGCTCAGTGGGCTGTAGTCATGGCCTACTGTCTGGCTCAGTGGGCTGTAGTCATGGCCTACTGTCTGGCTCAGTGGGCTGTAGTCATGGCCTACTGTCTGGCTCAGTGGGCTGTAGTCATGGCCTACTGTCTGGCTCCTCAGTGGGCTGTAGTCATGGCCTACTGTCTGGCTCAGTGGGCTGTAGTCATGGCCTACTGTCTGGCTCCTCAGTGGTCTGTAGTCATGACCTACTGTCTGGCTCAGTGGGCTGTAGTCATGACCTACTGTCTGGCTCAGTGGGCTGTAGTCATGGCCTACTGTCTGGCTCCTCAGTGGGCTGTAGTCATGGCCTACTGTCTGGCTCAGTGGTCTGTAGTCATGGCCTACTGTCTGGCTCAGTGGGCTGTAGTCATGGCCTACTGTCTGGCTCAGTGGTCTGTAGTCATGGCCTACTGTCTGGCTCAGTGGTCTGTAGTCATGACCTGGCTCAGTGGTCTGTAGTCATGGCCTACTGTCTGGCTCAGTGGTCTGTAGTCATGGCCTACTGTCTGGCTCAGTGGTCTGTAGTCATGGCCTACTGTCTGGCTCAGTGGGCTGTAGTCATGGCCTACTGTCTGGCTCAGTGGGCTGTAGTCATGGCCTACTGTCTGGCTCAGTGGGCTGTAGTCATGGCCTACTGTCTGGCTCAGTGGGCTGTAGTCATGGCCTACTGTCTGGCTCAGTGGGCTGTAGTCATGGCCTACTGTCTGGCTCAGTGGGCTGTAGTCATGGCCTACTGTCTGGCTCAGTGGTCTGTAGTCATGGCCTACTGTCTGGCTCAGTGGTCTGTAGTCATGGCCTACTGTCTGGCTCAGTGGGCTGTAGTCATGGCCTACTGTCTGGCTCAGTGGTCTGTAGTCATGACCTACTGTCTGGCTCAGTGGGCTGTAGTCATGGCCTACTGTCTGGCTCAGTGGTCTGTAGTCATGACCTACTGTCTGGCTCAGTGGGCTGTAGTCATGGCCTACTGTCTGGCTCAGTGGGCTGTAGTCATGGCCTACTGTCTGGCTCCTCAGTGGTCTGTAGTCATGGCCTACTGTCTGGCTCAGTGGGCTGTAGTCATGGCCTACTGTCTGGCTCAGTGGGCTGTAGTCATGACCTACTGTCTGGCTCAGTGGGCTGTAGTCATGGCCTACTGTCTGGCTCAGTGGGCTGTAGTCATGACCTACTGTCTGGCTCAGTGGTCTGTAGTCATGACCTACTGTCTGGCTCAGTGGTCTGTAGTCATGACCTACTGTCTGGCTCAGTGGTCTGTAGTCATGGCCTACTGTCTGGCTCAGTGGTCTGTAGTCATGGCCTACTGTCTGGCCCAGTGGGCTGTAGTCATGGCCTACTGTCTGGCTCAGTGGGCTGTAGTCATGGCCTACTGTCTGGCTCAGTGGGCTGTAGTCATGGCCTACTGTCTGGCCCAGTGGGCTGTAGTCATGACCAGTCTCTGGCTCAGTGGGCTGTAGTCATGACCTACTGTCTGGCTCAGTGGGCTGTAGTCATGGCCTACTGTCTGGCTCCTCAGTGGGCTGTAGTCATGGCCTACTGTCTGGCTCCTCAGTGGGCTGTAGTCATGGCCTACTGTCTGGCTCAGTGGGCTGTAGTCATGGCCTACTGTCTGGCTCCTCAGTGGGCTGTAGTCATGGCCTACTGTCTGGCTCAGTGGTCTGTAGTCATGGCCTACTGTCTGGCCCAGTGGGCTGTAGTCATGGCCTACTGTCTGGCCCAGTGGGCTGTAGTCATGACCAGTCTCTGGCTCAGTGGTCTGTAGTCATGACCTACTGTCTGGCTCAGTGGGCTGTAGTCATGGCCTACTGTCTGGCTCCTCAGTGGGCTGTAGTCATGGCCTACTGTCTGGCTCAGTGGTCTGTAGTCATGGCCTACTGTCTGGCCCAGTGGGCTGTAGTCATGGCCTACTGTCTGGCCCAGTGGGCTGTAGTCATGACCAGTCTCTGGCTCAGTGGTCTGTAGTCATGACCTACTGTCTGGCTCAGTGGGCTGTAGTCATGGCCTACTGTCTGGCTCAGTGGGCTGTAGTCATGGCCTACTGTCTGGCTCAGTGGGCTGTAGTCATGGCCTACTGTCTGGCTCAGTGGGCTGTAGTCATGGCCTACTGTCTGGCTCAGTGGGCTGTAGTCATGACCTACTGTCTGGCTCAGTGGTCTGTAGTCATGACCTACTGTCTGGCTCCTCAGTGGTCTGTAGTCATGGCCTACTGTCTGGCTCAGTGGGCTGTAGTCATGACCTACTGTCTGGCTCAGTGGGCTGTAGTCATGGCCTACTGTCTGGCTCAGTGGTCTGTAGTCATGACCTACTGTCTGGCTCAGTGGGCTGTAGTCATGGCCTACTGTCTGGCTCAGTGGGCTGTAGTCATGGCCTACTGTCTGGCTCAGTGGGCTGTAGTCATGGCCTACTGTCTGGCTCCTCAGTGGTCTGTAGTCATGGCCTACTGTCTGGCTCAGTGGGCTGTAGTCATGGCCTACTGTCTGGCTCAGTGGTCTGTAGTCATGACCTACTGTCTGGCTCAGTGGGCTGTAGTCATGGCCTACTGTCTGGCTCAGTGGGCTGTAGTCATGGCCTACTGTCTGGCTCAGTGGGCTGTAGTCATGGCCTACTGTCTGGCTCCTCAGTGGGCTGTAGTCATGGCCTACTGTCTGGCTCCTCAGTGGGCTGTAGTCATGGCCTACTGTCTGGCTCAGTGGGCTGTAGTCATGGCCTACTGTCTGGCTCAGTGGGCTGTAGTCATGACCTACTGTCTGGCTCCTCAGTGGTCTGTAGTCATGGCCTACTGTCTGGCTCAGTGGGCTGTAGTCATGGCCTACTGTCTGGCTCCTCAGTGGTCTGTAGTCATGGCCTACTGTCTGGCTCAGTGGTCTGTAGTCATGACCAGTCTCTGGCTCAGTGGGCTGTAGTCATGACCAGTCTCTGGCTCAGTGGTCTGTAGTCATGGCCTACTGTCTGGCTCAGTGGGCTGTAGTCATGACCTACTGTCTGGCTCAGTGGGCTGTAGTCATGGCCTACTGTCTGGCTCAGTGGTCTGTAGTCATGGCCTACTGTCTGGCTCAGTGGGCTGTAGTCATGGCCTACAGTCTGGCTCAGTGGTCTGTAATCATGGCCAGTCTCCTCAGTGGTCTGTAGTCATGGCCTACTGTCTGGCTCAGTGGGCTGTAGTCATGACCTACTGTCTGGCTCAGTGGTCTGTAGTCATGACATACTGTCTGGCTCCTCAGTGGTCTGTAGTCATGGCCTACTGTCTGGCTCAGTGGTCTGTAGTCATGGCCTACTGTCTGGCTCAGTGGGCTGTAGTCATGGCCTACTGTCTGGCTCAGTGGTCTGTAGTCATGACCTACTGTCTGGCTCAGTGGGCTGTAGTCATGGCCTACTGTCTGGCTCAGTGGGCTGTAGTCATGGCCTACTGTCTGGCTCAGTGGTCTGTAGTCATGGCCTACTGTCTGGCTCAGTGGTCTGTAATCATGGCCAGTCTCCTCAGTGGTCTGTAGTCATGGCCTACTGTCTGGCTCAGTGGGCTGTAGTCATGACCTATTGTCTGGCTCAGTGGGCTGTAATCATGACCTACTGTCTGGCTCAGTGGGCTGTAGTCATGGCCTACTGTCTGGCTCCTCAGTGGGCTGTAGTCATGACCTACTGTCTGGCTCAGTGGGCTGTAGTCATGACCTACTGTCTGGCTCAGTGGGCTGTAGTCATGGCCTACTGTCTGGCTCAGTGGGCTGTAGTCATGACCTACTGTCTGGCTCAGTGGGCTGTAGTCATGGCCTACTGTCTGGCTCAGTGGGCTGTAGTCATGACCTACTGTCTGGCTCAGTGGGCTGTAGTCATGGCCTACTGTCTGGCTCAGTGGGCTGTAGTCATGGCCTACTGTCTGGCCCAGTGGGCTGTAGTCATGGCCTACTGTCTGGCCCAGTGGGCTGTAGTCATGACCAGTCTCTGGCTCAGTGGGCTGTAGTCATGACCTACTGTCTGGCTCAGTGGGCTGTAGTCATGGCCTACTGTCTGGCTCCTCAGTGGGCTGTAGTCATGGCCTACTGTCTGGCTCAGTGGGCTGTAGTCATGGCCTACTGTCTGGCTCCTCAGTGGGCTGTAGTCATGGCCTACTGTCTGGCTCCTCAGTGGGCTGTAGTCATGGCCTACTGTCTGGCTCAGTGGTCTGTAGTCATGACCTACTGTCTGGCTCAGTGGGCTGTAGTCATGGCCTACTGTCTGGCTCCTCAGTGGGCTGTAGTCATGGCCTACTGTCTGGCTCCTCAGTGGGCTGTAGTCATGGCCTACTGTCTGGCTCAGTGGGCTGTAGTCATGGCCTACTGTCTGGCTCAGTGGGCTGTAGTCATGACCTACTGTCTGGCTCCTCAGTGGTCTGTAGTCATGGCCTACTGTCTGGCTCAGTGGGCTGTAGTCATGGCCTACTGTCTGGCTCAGTGGGCTGTAGTCATGGCCTACTGTCTGGCTCAGTGGGCTGTAGTCATGGCCTACTGTCTGGCTCAGTGGGCTGTAGTCATGGCCTACTGTCTGGCTCAGTGGGCTGTAGTCATGGCCTACTGTCTGGCTCAGTGGGCTGTAGTCATGGCCTACTGTCTGGCTCAGTGGTCTGTAGTCATGACCAGTCTCTGGCTCAGTGGGCTGTAGTCATGACCAGTCTCTGGCTCAGTGGTCTGTAGTCATGGCCTACTGTCTGGCTCAGTGGGCTGTAGTCATGACCTACTGTCTGGCTCAGTGGGCTGTAGTCATGGCCTACTGTCTGGCTCAGTGGTCTGTAGTCATGGCCTACTGTCTGGCTCAGTGGGCTGTAGTCATGGCCTACAGTCTGGCTCAGTGGTCTGTAATCATGGCCAGTCTCCTCAGTGGTCTGTAGTCATGGCCTACTGTCTGGCTCAGTGGGCTGTAGTCATGACCTACTGTCTGGCTCAGTGGTCTGTAGTCATGACATACTGTCTGGCTCCTCAGTGGTCTGTAGTCATGATCTACTGTCTGGCTCAGTGGTCTGTAGTCATGGCCTACTGTCTGGCTCAGTGGTCTGTAATCATGGCCAGTCTCCTCAGTGGTCTGTAGTCATGGCCTACTGTCTGGCTCAGTGGGCTGTAATCATGGCCTACTGTCTGGCTCAGTGGTCTGTAATCATGGCCAGTCTCCTCAGTGGTCTGTAGTCATGGCCTACTGTCTGGCTCAGTGGTCTGTAGTCATGGCCTACTGTCTGGCTCAGTGGGCTGTAATCATGGCCTACTGTCTGGCTCAGTGGTCTGTAGTCATGGCCTACTGTCTGGCTCAGTGGTCTGTAATCATGGCCAGTCTCCTCAGTGGTCTGTAGTCATGACCTACTGTCTGGCTCCTCAGTGGTCTGTAGTCATGACCTACTGTCTGGCTCAGTGGGCTGTAGTCATGGCCTACTGTCTGGCTCAGTGGGCTGTAGTCATGGCCTACTGTCTGGCTCAGTGGGCTGTAATCATGACCTGTCTCTGGCTCAGTGGTCTGTAATCATGACCTGTCTCTGGCTCAGTGGTCTGTAGTCATGGCCTACTGTCTGGCTCAGTGGGCTGTAGTCATGGCCTACTGTCTGGCTCAGTGGGCTGTAGTCATGGCCTACTGTCTGGCTCCTCAGTGGTCTGTAGTCATGGCCTACTGTCTGGCTCAGTGGTCTGTAGTCATGGCCTACTGTCTGGCTCAGTGGGCTGTAGTCATGGCCTACTGTCTGGCTCAGTGGGCTGTAGTCATGACCTACTGTCTGGCTCAGTGGGCTGTAGTCATGGCCTACTGTCTGGCTCAGTGGGCTGTAGTCATGGCCTACTGTCTGGCTCAGTGGGCTGTAGTCATGGCCTACTGTCTGGCTCAGTGGTCTGTAGTCATGGCCTACTGTCTGGCTCCTCAGTGGTCTGTAGTCATGGCCTACTGTCTGGCTCAGTGGGCTGTAGTCATGGCCTACTGTCTGGCTCAGTGGGCTGTAGTCATGGCCTACTGTCTGGCCCAGTGGGCTGTAGTCATGACCTACTGTCTGGCTCAGTGGGCTGTAGTCATGGCCTACTGTCTGGCTCAGTGGGCTGTAGTCATGGCCTACTGTCTGGCTCAGTGGGCTGTAGTCATGGCCTACTGTCTGGCTCAGTGGGCTGTAGTCATGACCTACTGTCTGGCTCAGTGGGCTGTAGTCATGGCCTACTGTCTGGCTCCTCAGTGGTCTGTAGTCATGACCTACTGTCTGGCTCAGTGGGCTGTAGTCATGGCCTACTGTCTGGCTCAGTGGGCTGTAGTCATGGCCTACTGTCTGGCTCAGTGGTCTGTAGTCATGGCCTACTGTCTGGCTCAGTGGGCTGTAGTCATGACCTACTGTCTGGCTCCTCAGTGGGCTGTAGTCATGGCCTACTGTCTGGCTCAGTGGGCTGTAGTCATGACCTACTGTCTGGCTCAGTGGGCTGTAGTCATGGCCTACTGTCTGGCTCAGTGGGCTGTAGTCATGGCCTACTGTCTGGCTCAGTGGGCTGTAGTCATGGCCTACTGTCTGGCTCAGTGGTCTGTAGTCATGGCCTACTGTCTGGCTCCTCAGTGGTCTGTAGTCATGGCCTACTGTCTGGCTCAGTGGGCTGTAGTCATGGCCTACTGTCTGGCTCAGTGGTCTGTAGTCATGGCCTACTGTCTGGCCCAGTGGGCTGTAGTCATGACCTACTGTCTGGCTCAGTGGGCTGTAGTCATGGCCTACTGTCTGGCTCAGTGGGCTGTAGTCATGGCCTACTGTCTGGCTCAGTGGGCTGTAGTCATGGCCTACTGTCTGGCTCAGTGGGCTGTAGTCATGGCCTACTGTCTGGCTCCTCAGTGGTCTGTAGTCATGACCTACTGTCTGGCTCAGTGGGCTGTAGTCATGGCCTACTGTCTGGCTCAGTGGGCTGTAGTCATGGCCTACTGTCTGGCTCAGTGGGCTGTAGTCATGGCCTACTGTCTGGCTCAGTGGGCTGTAGTCATGGCCTACTGTCTGGCTCAGTGGTCTGTAGTCATGGCCTACTGTCTGGCTCAGTGGGCTGTAGTCATGACCTACTGTCTGGCTCCTCAGTGGGCTGTAGTCATGGCCTACTGTCTGGCTCAGTGGTCTGTAGTCATGGCCTACTGTCTGGCTCAGTGGGCTGTAGTCATGGCCTACTGTCTGGCTCAGTGGTCTGTAGTCATGGCCTACTGTCTGGCTCAGTGGGCTGTAGTCATGACCTACTGTCTGGCTCCTCAGTGGGCTGTAGTCATGGCCTACTGTCTGGCTCAGTGGGCTGTAGTCATGGCCTACTGTCTGGCTCAGTGGGCTGTAGTCATGGACTGCTGTCTGGCTCAGTGGGCTGTAGTCATGGCCTACTGTCTGGCTCAGTGGGCTGTAATCATGGCCAGTCTCCTCAGTGGTCTGTAGTCATGGCCTACTGTCTGGCTCAGTGGTCTGTAGTCATGGCCTACTGTCTGGCTCAGTGGGCTGTAATCATGGCCAGTCTCCTCAGTGGTCTGTAGTCATGACCAGTCTCTGGCTCAGTGGGCTGTAGTCATGGCCTACTGTCTGGCTCAGTGGTCTGTAGTCATGGCCTACTGTCTGGCTCAGTGGGCTGTAGTCATGGCCTACTGTCTGGCTCAGTGGGCTGTAGTCATGACCTACTGTCTGGCTCAGTGGGCTGTAGTCATGGCCTACTGTCTGGCTCAGTGGGCTGTAGTCATGGCCTACTGTCTGGCTCAGTGGGCTGTAGTCATGGCCTACTGTCTGGCTCAGTGGGCTGTAGTCATGGCCTACTGTCTGGCTCAGTGGGCTGTAGTCATGGCCTACTGTCTGGCTCCTCAGTGGGCTGTAGTCATGGCCTACTGTCTGGCTCAGTGGGCTGTAGTCATGGCCTACTGTCTGGCTCCTCAGTGGTCTGTAGTCATGACCTACTGTCTGGCTCAGTGGGCTGTAGTCATGACCTACTGTCTGGCTCAGTGGGCTGTAGTCATGGCCTACTGTCTGGCTCCTCAGTGGGCTGTAGTCATGGCCTACTGTCTGGCTCAGTGGTCTGTAGTCATGGCCTACTGTCTGGCTCAGTGGGCTGTAGTCATGGCCTACTGTCTGGCTCAGTGGTCTGTAGTCATGGCCTACTGTCTGGCTCAGTGGTCTGTAGTCATGACCTGGCTCAGTGGTCTGTAGTCATGGCCTACTGTCTGGCTCAGTGGTCTGTAGTCATGGCCTACTGTCTGGCTCAGTGGTCTGTAGTCATGGCCTACTGTCTGGCTCAGTGGGCTGTAGTCATGGCCTACTGTCTGGCTCAGTGGGCTGTAGTCATGGCCTACTGTCTGGCTCAGTGGGCTGTAGTCATGGCCTACTGTCTGGCTCAGTGGGCTGTAGTCATGGCCTACTGTCTGGCTCAGTGGGCTGTAGTCATGGCCTACTGTCTGGCTCAGTGGGCTGTAGTCATGGCCTACTGTCTGGCTCAGTGGGCTGTAGTCATGGCCTACTGTCTGGCTCAGTGTTCTGTAGTCATGGCCTACTGTCTGGCTCAGTGGTCTGTAGTCATGGCCTACTGTCTGGCTCAGTGGGCTGTAGTCATGGCCTACTGTCTGGCTCAGTGGTCTGTAGTCATGACCTACTGTCTGGCTCAGTGGGCTGTAGTCATGGCCTACTGTCTGGCTCAGTGGTCTGTAGTCATGACCTACTGTCTGGCTCAGTGGGCTGTAGTCATGGCCTACTGTCTGGCTCAGTGGGCTGTAGTCATGGCCTACTGTCTGGCTCCTCAGTGGTCTGTAGTCATGGCCTACTGTCTGGCTCAGTGGGCTGTAGTCATGGCCTACTGTCTGGCTCAGTGGGCTGTAGTCATGGCCTACTGTCTGGCTCCTCAGTGGTCTGTAGTCATGACCTACTGTCTGGCTCAGTGGGCTGTAGTCATGGCCTACTGTCTGGCTCAGTGGGCTGTAGTCATGGCCTACTGTCTGGCTCAGTGGGCTGTAGTCATGGCCTACTGTCTGGCTCAGTGGGCTGTAGTCATGACCTACTGTCTGGCTCAGTGGTCTGTAGTCATGACCTACTGTCTGGCTCAGTGGGCTGTAGTCATGACCTACTGTCTGGCTCAGTGGTCTGTAGTCATGACCTACTGTCTGGCTCCTCAGTGGTCTGTAGTCATGGCCTACTGTCTGGCTCAGTGGGCTGTAGTCATGGCCTACTGTCTGGCTCAGTGGTCTGTAGTCATGACCTACTGTCTGGCTCAGTGGGCTGTAGTCATGGCCTACTGTCTGGCTCAGTGGGCTGTAGTCATGGCCTACTGTCTGGCTCAGTGGGCTGTAGTCATGGCCTACTGTCTGGCTCCTCAGTGGTCTGTAGTCATGGCCTACTGTCTGGCTCAGTGGGCTGTAGTCATGGCCTACTGTCTGGCTCAGTGGTCTGTAGTCATGACCTACTGTCTGGCTCAGTGGGCTGTAGTCATGGCCTACTGTCTGGCTCCTCAGTGGGCTGTAGTCATGGCCTACTGTCTGGCTCCTCAGTGGGCTGTAGTCATGGCCTACTGTCTGGCTCAGTGGTCTGTAGTCATGGCCTACTGTCTGGCTCAGTGGGCTGTAGTCATGACCTACTGTCTGGCTCCTCAGTGGTCTGTAGTCATGGCCTACTGTCTGGCTCAGTGGTCTGTAGTCATGACCAGTCTCTGGCTCAGTGGGCTGTAGTCATGGCCTACTGTCTGGCTCAGTGGGCTGTAGTCATGGCCTACTGTCTGGCTCCTCAGTGGTCTGTAGTCATGGCCTACTGTCTGGCTCAGTGGTCTGTAGTCATGACCTACTGTCTGGCTCAGTGGGCTGTAGTCATGACCAGTCTCTGGCTCAGTGGGCTGTAGTCATGACCAGTCTCTGGCTCAGTGGTCTGTAGTCATGGCCTACTGTCTGGCTCAGTGGGCTGTAGTCATGACCTACTGTCTGGCTCAGTGGGCTGTAGTCATGGCCTACTGTCTGGCTCAGTGGTCTGTAGTCATGGCCTACAGTCTGGCTCAGTGGTCTGTAATCATGGCCAGTCTCCTCAGTGGTCTGTAGTCATGGCCTACTGTCTGGCTCAGTGGGCTGTAGTCATGACCTACTGTCTGGCTCAGTGGTCTGTAGTCATGACCTACTGTCTGGCTCCTCAGTGGTCTGTAGTCATGATCTACTGTCTGGCTCAGTGGTCTGTAGTCATGGCCTACTGTCTGGCTCAGTGGTCTGTAATCATGGCCAGTCTCCTCAGTGGTCTGTAGTCATGGCCTACTGTCTGGCTCAGTGGGCTGTAGTCATGACCTATTGTCTGGCTCAGTGGGCTGTAATCATGACCTACTGTCTGGCTCAGTGGTCTGTAGTCATGACCTACTGTCTGGCTCAGTGGGCTGTAGTCATGGCCTACTGTCTGGCTCAGTGGGCTGTAGTCATGGCCTACTGTCTGGCTCAGTGGGCTGTAGTCATGACCTACTGTCTGGCTCAGTGGGCTGTAGTCATGGCCTACTGTCTGGCTCAGTGGGCTGTAGTCATGACCTACTGTCTGGCTCAGTGGGCTGTAGTCATGGCCTACTGTCTGGCTCAGTGGGCTGTAATCATGACCTGTCTCTGGCTCAGTGGTCTGTAATCATGACCTGTCTCTGGCTCAGTGGGCTGTAATCATGACCTACTGTCTGGCTCAGTGGGCTGTAGTCATGACCTGGCTCAGTGGTCTGTAGTCATGGCCTACTGTCTGGCTCCTCAGTGGGCTGTAGTCATGGCCTACTGTCTGGCTCAGTGGTCTGTAGTCATGACCTACTGTCTGGCTCAGTGGGCTGTAGTCATGGCCTACTGTCTGGCTCAGTGGGCTGTAGTCATGGCCTACTGTCTGGCTCAGTGGGCTGTAGTCATGGCCTATTGTCTGGCTCAGTGGTCTGTAATCATGGCCTACTGTCTGGCTCAGTGGGCTGTAGTCATGGCCTACTGTCTGGCTCCTCAGTGGGCTGTAGTCATGGCCTACTGTCTGGCTCAGTGGTCTGTAGTCATGACCTACTGTCTGGCTCAGTGGTCTGTAGTCATGACCTACTGTCTGGCTCAGTGGGCTGTAGTCATGACCTACTGTCTGGCTCAGTGGGCTGTAGTCATGGCCTACTGTCTGGCTCAGTGGGCTGTAGTCATGGCCTACTGTCTGGCTCAGTGGGCTGTAGTCATGGCCTACTGTCTGGCTCCTCAGTGGTCTGTAGTCATGGCCTACTGTCTGGCTCAGTGGTCTGTAGTCATGACCTACTGTCTGGCTCAGTGGGCTGTAGTCATGGCCTACTGTCTGGCTCAGTGGGCTGTAGTCATGGCCTACTGTCTGGCTCAGTGGGCTGTAGTCATGGCCTACTGTCTGGCTCAGTGGGCTGTAGTCATGGCCTACTGTCTGGCTCAGTGGGCTGTAGTCATGGCCTACTGTCTGGCTCAGTGGGCTGTAGTCATGGCCTACTGTCTGGCTCAGTGGGCTGTAGTCATGGCCTACTGTCTGGCTCAGTGGGCTGTAGTCATGGCCTACTGTCTGGCTCAGTGGGCTGTAATCATGGCCTACTGTCTGGCTCAGTGGGCTGTAGTCATGGCCTACTGTCTGGCTCAGTGGTCTGTAGTCATGGCCTACTGTCTGGCTCAGTGGGCTGTAATCATGGCCAGTCTCCTCAGTGGTCTGTAGTCATGGCCTACTGTCTGGCTCAGTGGGCTGTAATCATGGGGGGGGGGGGGTAGAAGGATTACTTTATCCTATCCCAGGTATTCCTTAAAGAGGTGGGGTTTCAAATGTCTCCGGAAGGTGGTGAGCGACTCCGCTGTGTGTGTGGGGGGGGGGGATTGAAGGATTGCTTTATCCTAAGGTGATAAGAAGCTGTGTTAAACTGTTAAGGTGATAAGAAGCTGTGTTAAACTGTTAAGGTGATAAGAAGCTGTGTTAAACTGTTAAGGTGTTAAGAAGCTGTGTTAAACTGTTAAGGTGATAAGAAGCTGTGTTAAACTGTTAAGGTGATAAGAAGCTGTTTCTATTCCAGCAACATCCAGCAGTTCAGCTGTTATTTCAAGGAGCTGCCAGCGGTGGCGCTGCGGAGCGGGAAGACTGCAGGGCGGAGGATGTACCACACCCGCAGCCAGGGAGACACCAGTGTGTAAGGTCTTACGTGTGTTTGCAGGGCCTGAAGCTAACTTTTTGGTCCACCAGCCAAAATGTTACAAGCCAAAATAAAACATTTACACAAAAATAACATAACAGTTGAGCATGCTTTGTTTCTAAAACAATAAATGTATTACTATTAAAAATTAATATTGCTCAATTTCTTTTAACCAAAACATCACAGATGAGACAAATGTTCAGCTGCCCCTTTAAGGGCTGGAAGTTACCGTGGTAACAGGGCCACTAGAGTCATGTGCCTGTGTGATTGAGTCCGACCAGCAGCTGTTCTCTTCCCTAGCAGTTGATATTCAGACGTTGAAAAGCAACCTAGCTTGTGAACAAAATCTAAATAGCCAAGAAACATGAGGACAAAGTCTCACTTTTAGTAGACTTTTGTTTAGATTAAATTAGACCAACTGTTATGTCTGAAAATGAATCTCTCACTCAGCGCTTCTAAAAATGAATTTCTCACTCAGCGCTTAACTCCGTGTGCGCAGCCCCCAGCCTGACAGTGATGCAGCGCCAGGTGGGATATAGTTATTTGTGCGATTCATTTACCAGCTATGAAACAAAATGGCAGAAATACTTTGTAAACCGCTACTGCAGCATTTATTTTGCTATAAATGTGATCTTATTGTATGAAACGCTCCCACTGTTGTCCCCTGATATGGACATCTTACCCGCCAATGCCAAAATGTACCCGCATGTGAGAGTCACAAATACACCATATGGCTAGGCGGTATGACCAAAATATCATATCACGTTATAAGAAATTAATATTTCACAGTAATTTACAGGCCTATTTTAACCAGATGTTGCAATTGCGATTTAGAGAAAAACTCTTGGGTGAACTGTTAGAATCATGGAAATAGAATGATTGTTCTGCTTCTATAGTTAGAATATAATAGTGGCCATTTTGAATACAGTGTTTGACATGACAACGAATGAAAATGCAAGGGAGGATTTATTGTGACACGGTAGGAACCAAAGTGTTGATAAGCGTTTCTTAGGGGACCCTATAATCTTTGGCTACATTGAATGTTTTCTCTTAGCTTTTTAATGTAGCTAACATATTCTTGCTTGGCGTATTTCTCTTTGATTTAGAGGATACTGTTGCACAAACAACATGCTGATTTAGGTCTACATTTCCCAGATAACGAAGACCTAAAGAGTCTGAGCTGAGTAGAAAGCAGCATGGAGAGAGATGAGGACATTACATACAGCGTATCCCATTTAACAAACCAAACATCAAAATACCTTTTTATAGAAGGTAAAGTAAAACCCAAACCGCTCCGTGCATCAATACCAGTATATGGTAAAATACGGTATACCGCTCAGCCCTAATACAACAGCATTACTTCAAACAAAAACAACAACAAATCCAATAAAAATACATTACCAAGACTACCTTGGCGGGACACATAAAATCAGCTTGCCGGACAGATTTGGCCCGCCAGCCGCCAGTTGAAGACCCTCTGGTTTAGAGTTAGTCAGCAGCTCAGAAGATGTTTAACTGAAGGAGTTGTGCTGTTGAAGGTGCCTGGTATTGACAGTAGTCCTATGTTTGTCTCTGTTTCCCAGGTTCCTTGGTGAAGGAGTTGTGCTGTTGAAGGTGCCTGGTATTGACAGTAGTCCTATGTTTGTCTCTGTTTCCCAGGTTCCTTGGTGAAGGAGTTGTGCTGTTGAAGGTGCCTGGTATTGACAGTAGTCCTATGTTTGTCTCTGTTTCCCAGGTTCCTTGGTGAAGGAGTTGTGCTGTTGAAGGTGCCTGGTATTGACAGTAGTCCTATGTTTGTCTCTGTTTCCCAGGTTCCTTGGTGAAGGAGTTGTGCTGTTGAAGGTGCCTGGTATTGACAGTAGTCCTATGTTTGTCTCTGTTTCCCAGGTTCCTTGGTGAAGGAGTTGTGCTGTTGAAGGTGCCTGGTATTGACAGTAGTCCTATGTTTGTCTCTGTTTCCCAGGTTCCTTGGTGAAGGAGTTGTGCTGTTGAAGGTGCCTGGTATTGACAGTAGTCCTATGTTTGTCTCTGTTTCCCAGGTTCCTTGGTGAAGGAGTTGTGCTGTTGAAGGTGCCTGGTATTGACAGTAGTCCTATGTTTGTCTCTGTTTCCCAGGTTCCTTGGTGAAGGAGTTGTGCTGTTGAAGGTGCCTGGTATTGACAGTAGTCCTATGTTTGTCTCTGTTTCCCAGGTTCCTTGGTGAAGGAGTTGTGCTGTTGAAGGTGCCTGGTATTGACAGTAGTCCTATGTTTGTCTCTGTTTCCCAGGTTCCTTGGTGAAGGAGTTGTGCTGTTGAAGGTGCCTGGTATTGACAGTAGTCCTATGTTTGTCTCTGTTTCCCAGGTTCCTTGGTGAAGGAGTTGTGCTGTTGAAGGTGCCTGGTATTGACAGTAGTCCTATGTTTGTCTCTGTTTCCCAGGTTCCTTGGTGAAGGAGTTGTGCTGTTGAAGGTGCCTGGTATTGACAGTAGTCCTATGTTTGTGTCTGTTTCCCAGGTTCTTGGTGGAGGAGTTGAGGAAGACCCTGTGTTATCTGTGGCATGGTGGCCCAACAGCCTTCAGCCCAGACTCTTTATTCTACGTTATCTGGAAAATCATGCCCAGCTTCAGGTACTTTGACAGACATGTCTGCTCAATTTGGTTTTTCCCCTCTGATTTAAAGTTGGGATCTGGGCCCGTATCCATAACGCATCTCGGAGTAGGAGAACTGATCTAGGATCATATGATATGATTTAAATGGACAGGTTGGGTCCTGATCCTAAATCCACACTCTTACTCTGAGACTCTTTGTGGCAGTGTTGTATT
The DNA here is from genome assembly GCA_031479575.1 of Coregonus ussuriensis. Lineage (NCBI taxonomy): Eukaryota > Metazoa > Chordata > Actinopteri > Salmoniformes > Salmonidae > Coregonus > Coregonus ussuriensis. The sequence continues at coordinate 6,624,216 of CM062498.1, read as the reverse complement.
ACTTGAGACCGAAAATTGAGTGTCACGTCTCGATGTCGGATACATTTTTATTCTCGGACATTGAGGACTCGTCATTTCTTCCCGAGACCAGTGGAGTAAAAACCTCTTTCAGCTCCTATTCAGTCAGCGCAATAGTCAGCCAAATACTCCTTTCATGATACATCTTATCGTCTATTGAAAACCTGAGCGTCCTACTTGTAGCATTACTGTCCTTTACTTTGGTTGAAAAATATCCTCAGACTTTGTCGCACTCGTCAGAACTTTGTGAATTGGCTGGTAGGGAAGAGTGTCTTATTACCTCTGTTGAGTCTTTATCTACTATAGATCTGTTAGTGTCATTTGCACTGGCTGTATCTGCCCTCAGCATGCGTTTTATCACCGTTCTGAATGTCTGAAGCAGCCTTAACGAATGGGTCACAGACATGTTAAACACATCATTAGGAGCTCAGTCAAATTACAGTGCATTCGGGAAGTATTCAGACCCCTTGACGTTTTCCACATTTTGTTACGTTACAGCCTTATTCTAAAATGGTTTAAATTGTTTTTTCGTCCCCCCCTCATCAATCTACACACAATACCCCATATTGACAAAGCAAAACCAGGTTTTTAGAAATGCTTGCAAATTTATTACAAATAAAATAACTGAAATGACATTTACATAAGTATTCAGACCTTTTACTCAGTACTTTGTTGAAGCACCTTTGGCAGTGATTACAGCCTCGAGTCTTCTTGGGTATGACGCTACAAGCTTGGCACACCTGTATTTGGGGAGTTTCTCCCATTCTTCTCTGCAGATCCTCTCAAGCTCTGTCAGGTTGGATGGGGAGCGTTGCTGCACAGCTATTTTCACGTCTCTCCAGAGATGTTCGATCGGGTTCAAGTCTGGGCTCTGGCTGGGCCACTCAAGGACATTCAGAGACTTGTCCCGAAGCCACTCCTGCATTGTCTTGGCTGTGTGCTTAGAGTCATTGTCCTGTTGGAAGGTGAACCTTCACCCCAGTCTGAGGTCCTGAGTGCTCTGGAGCAGGTTTTCATCAAGGATCTCTCTGTACTTTGCTCTGTTCGTCTTTCCCTTGATCCTGACTAGTCTCCCAGTCTCCATGTCCCTGCCGCTGAAAAACCTCCCCACAGCATGATGCTGCCACCATGCTTCACAGTAGGGATGGTGCCAGGTTTCCTCCAGACGTGATGCTTGGCATTCAGGCCAAAGAGTTCAATCTTGGTTTCATCAGACCAGAGAATCTTGTTTCTCATGGTCTGAGAGTCCTATAGGTGCCTTTTGGAAAACTCCAAGCGGGCTGTCATGTGCCTTTTACTGAGGAGTGGCTTCCGTCTGGCCACTCTACCATAAAGGCCTGATTAGTGGAGTGCTGCAGAGATGGTTGTCCTTCTGGAAGGTTCACCCATCTCCACAGAGGAACTCTGGAGCTCTGTCAGAGTGACCACCGGGTTCTTGGTCACCTCCCTGACCAAGGCCCTTCTCCCCCAATTGCTCAGTTTGGTCAGGCGGCCAGCTCTAGGAAGGGTCTTGGTGGTTCCAAACTTCTTCCATTTAAGAATGATGGAGGCCACTGTGTTCTTGGGGACCTTCAATGCTGCAGACATTTATTGGTACCCTTCCCCAGATCTGTGAATCGACACAATCCTGTCTCGGAGCTCTACAGACAATTCCTTCGAGCTCATGGCTTGGTTTTTGCTCTGACATGCACGTCAACTGTGGGACCGTATATAGACAGGTGTGTGCCTTTCCAAATCATGTCCAATCAATTGAATTTACCACAGGTGGACTCCAATCAAGTTGTAGAAACATCTCAAGGATGATCAATGGAAACAGGATGCACCTGAGCTCAATTTGAGTCTCAAAGCAAAGGGTCTTAATACTTATGTAAATATAGTATTTCTGTTTTATGATTTTTTATAAATAACCTTTTTTCACTTCGTCATTATGGGGTATTGCGTGTAGATTGTTGACATTTAATTTAATCAATTTTTGAATAAGGCTGTAACATAACAAAATGTGGAAAAAGTCAAGGGGTCTGAATACTTTCCGAATGCACTGTATATCATTAGGAGCTCAGTCAAATTATTCATTAGAATATATAATATATACCATTTATCAGAAGAGACTTAGTCATGTGTTCATACATTTTACGTATGGATGGTCCTGGGAATCGAACCCACTACCCTGTCGTTACAAGGACCATGCTCTACCAACTGAGCACCATGTTCTACTAACTGAACTACAGAGGACCATGTTCTACTAACTACAGAGGACCATGTTCTACCAACTGAACTACAGAGGACCATGCTCTACCAACTGAACTACAGAGGACCATGCTCTACTAACTGAACTACAGAGGACCATGTTCTACCAACTGAACTACAGAGGACCATGCTCTACCAACTGAACTACAGAGGACCATGCTCTACCAACTGAACTACAGAGGACCATGTTCTACCAACTGAACTACAGAGGACCATGTTCTACTAACTGAACTACAGAGGACCACCCATTTTAATGTAGAGTAGTAACCAGTTATAGGTTATAGGTAACCATTTCATAATGTGGGGTAACCATTTCATAACGTGGGGTAACCATTTCATAACGTGGGGTAACCATTTCATAACGTGGGGTAACCATTTCATAATGTGGGGTAACCATTTCATAACGTGGGGTAACCATTTCATAATGTGGGGTAACCATTTCATAACGTGGGGTAACCATTTCATAACGTGGGGTAACCATTTCATAACGTTGGGTAACCATTTCATAACGTGGGGTAACCATTTCATAACGTGGGGTAACCATTTCATAACGTGGGGTAACCATTTCATAACGTGGGGTAACATTTACATTTACATTTTAGTAATTTAGCAGACGCTCTTATCCAGAGCGACTTACAGGAGCAATTAGGGTTAAGTGCCTTGCTCAAGGGCACATTTACGTCATTTAGCAGACGCTCTAGTCCAGAGCGACTCACAAATTGATGCATTCACCCTATAGCCAGTGGGATAACCACTTTACAATTATTATTTTTTTTTGGGGGGGGGGGTAGAAGGATTACTTTATCCTATCCCAGGTATTCCTTAAAGAGGTGGGGTTTCAAATGTCTCCGGAAGGTGGTGAGTGACTCCGCTGTCCTGGCGTCGTGAGGGAGCTTGTTCCACCATTGGGGTGCCAGAGCAGCGAACAGTTTTGACTGGGCTGAGCGGGAACTATGCTTCCGCAGAGGAAGGGGAGCCAGCAGGCCAGAGGTGGATGAACGCAATGCCCTCGTTTGGGTGTAGGGACTGATCAGAGCCCGAAGGTACAGAGGTGCCGTTCCCCTCGCTGCTCCAAAGGCAAGCACCATGGTCTTGTAACGGATGCGAGCTTCAACTGGAAGCCAGTGGAGTGTGCGGAGGAGGGGGGTGACGTGAGAGAACTTGGGAAGGTTGAACACCAGACGGGCTGCGGCATTCTGGATGAGTTGTAGGGGTTTAATGGCACATGCAGGGAGGCCAGCCAACAGCGAGTTGCAGTAATCCAGACGGGAGATGACAAGTGCCTGGATTAGGACCTGTGCCGCTTCCTGTGTAAGGCAGGGTCGTACTCTCCGAATGTTGTAGAGCATGAACCTGCAGGAGCGGGTCACCGCCTTGATGTTAGCGGAGAACGACAGGGTGTTGTCCAGGGTCACGCCAAGGCTCTTCGCACTCTGGGAGGAGGACACAACGGAGTTGTCAACCGTGATGGCGAGATCATGGAACGGGCAGTCCTTCCCCGGGAGGAAGAGCAGCTCCGTCTTGCCAGGGTTCAGCTTGAGGTGGTGATCCGTCATCCATACTGATATGTCTGCCAGACATGCAGAGATGTGATTCGTCACCTGGTTATCAGAAGGGGGAAAGGAGAAGATTAGTTGTGTATCGTCAGCGTAGCAATGATAGGAGAGGCCGTGTGAGGATATGACAGAGCCAAGTGACTTGGTGTATAGGGAGAAAAGGAGAGGGCCTAGAACTGAGCCCTGGGGGACACCAGTGGTGAGAGCACGTGGTGCGGAGACAGCTTCTCGCCACGCCACTTGGTAGGAGCGACCGGTCAGGTAGGACGCAATCCAGGAGTGAGCCGCGCCGGAGATGCCCAGCTCGGAGAGGGTGGAGAGGAGGATCTGATGGTTCACAGTATCAAAGGCAGCAGACAGGTCTAGAAGGACAAGAGCAGAGGAGAGAGAGTTAGCTTTAGCAGTGCGGAGAGTCTCCGTGACACAGAGAAGAGCAGTCTCAGTTGAATGACCAGTCCTGAAACCTGATTGGTTTGGATCAAGAAGGTCATTCTGAGAGAGATAGCAAGAGAGTTGGCTAAAGACGGCACGCTCAATAGTTTTGGAAAGAAAAGAAAGAAGGGATACTGGTCTGTAGTTGTTGACATCAGTGGGGTCGAGTGTTGGTTTTTTGAGAAGGGGAGCAACTCGCGCTCTCTTGAAGACGGAAGGGACATGGCCAGCGGTCAAGGATGAGTTGATCAGCGAGGTGAGGTAGGGGAGAAGGTCACCGGAGATGGTCTGGAGAAGGGAGGAGGGGATGGGGTCAAGCGGGCAGGTTGTTGGGCGGCCTGCAGTCACAAGTCGCAGGATTTTATCTGGAGAGAGAGGGGAGAAAGAAGTCAAAGCATAGGGTAGGGCAGTGTGAGCAGGACCAGCAGTGTCATTAGACTTAACAAACGAGGATCGGATGTCGTCAACCTTCTTTTCAAAGTGGTTGACGAAGTCATCCACAGAGAGAGAGGAGGGGGGGGGGGGGGGGGAATCAGGAGGGAGGAAAATGTGGCAAAGAGCTTCCTAGGGTTAGAGGCAGATGCTTGGAATTTAGAGTGGTAGAAGGTGGCCTTAGCAGCAGAAACAGATGAAGAAAATGTAGAGAGGAGGGAGTGAAAAGATGCCAGGTCGGCAGGGAGTTTAGTTTTCTTCCATTTCCGCTCCGCTGCCCGGAGCTCAGTTCTGTGAGCTCGCAATGAGTCATCAAGCCACGGAGCTGGAGGGGAGGACCGAGCCGGCCGGGAGGATAGGGGACACAGAGAGTCAAAGGATGCAGAAAGGGAGGAGAGGAGGGTTGAGGAGGCAGAATCAGGAGATTGGAGGGAGAAGGATTGAGCAGAGGGAAGAGATGATAGGATGGAAGAGGAGAGAGTAGTGGGAGAGAGAGAGCGAAGGTTGCGGCGGCGCATTACCATCTGTGTAGGGGCAGAGTGAGTAGTGTGGGAGGAGAGCGAGAGAGAAAAGGAAACAAAGTAGTGGTCGGAGACATGGAGGGGAGTTGCAGTGAGATTAGTAGAGGAGCAGCATCTAGTGAAGATGAGGTCAAGCGTATTGCCTGCCTTGTGAGTAGGGGGGGACGGTGAGAGGGTGAGGTCAAAAGAGGAGAGGAGTGGAAAGAAGGAGGCAGAGAGAAATGAGTCAAATGTGGACATAGGGAGGTTGAAATCCCCCAAAACTGTGAGGGGTGAGCCATCCTCAGGAAAGGAACTTATCAAGGCGTCAAGCTCATTGATGAACTCTCCAAGGGAACCTGGAGGGCGATAGATGACAAGGATATTAAGCTTAAATGGGCTAGTGACTGTGACAGCATGGAATTCAAATGAGGAGATAGACAGATGGGTTAGGGGAAAAATTGAGAATGTCCACTTGGGAGAGATGAGGATTCCTGTACCACCACCCCTCTGACCAGATGCTCTCGGGGTATGCGAGAACACATGGTCAGACGAGGAGAGAGCAGTAGGAGTAGCAGTGTTTTCAGTGGTGATCCATGTTTCCGTCAGCGCCAGGAAGTCGAGGGACTGGAGGTTGGCATAGGCTGGGGTGAAGTCAGCTTTGTTGGCAGCAGAACGGCAGTTCCAGAGGCTGCCTGCGACCTGGAACTCCAGGTGTGGGGTGCGTGCAGGGACCACCAGGTTAGAGAGGCAGCAGCCACGCGGTGTGGTGCGTTTGTGTAGCCTGTGCAGAGAGGAGAGAACAGGGATAGGCAGAGGCATAGTTGACAGGCTGTAGCAAATGGCTACAAAAATGCAGAGGAGATCGGAATGAAATGAGCTAAGCATCTGGGAGAGGAGAGAGCAGGGCCTCCCTCACCAAAAATTTCTACCTCAGAAACTAAAATTGTTTCACTGAACCACCCGAACAAAAACTCTCCCAACTTCCACCTTTAGAAATCAGAATTGTTGTGAACCACAGCGGTTCAATGTTTAAAGGAATAGACTCAACCCACTTTATTCAGCTAGCTAACTATGACACCATAGCTAACTAGCATGCTAGCATCCAATAACAATAACACACAGTTTAGCACCAACACTTGGTCACAACAAACCACCAATAGTGGGTTAACTAGCTAACTAGCATGCTAGCATCCAGTAACACACAGTTTAGCACCAACACTTGGTCACAACAAACCACCAATAGTGTGATAACACACTAAACAGATCATTCGTGTCTGTGTCAAGTTCCTTTCATGACGCAGCAATGATTAAACGTTGGCTAGCTAGGACAAGTATATTGTATTTAGCTACTACAGTACAGTTAGCTGGTCGTGTTGGGTAGCTAGCAATGGCCACTGTGTTGACTTTGTTTGAAGAACGGCTAGCTAGCTAGCTTCGTGCTACACCCGGCACACAATGGCTACTGTGTTGACTCTGTTCGAAAAACGGCTAGTTAGCTCGCTTCGTGCTACAGCCGGCACGGCCGAAGACACTGCCAAGACACACCAATAGTGTGTTAACACACTAAACAGATCATTCGTGTCTGTGTCAAGTTCCTTTCATGACGCAGCAATGATTAAACGTTGGTTAATTTCATAACGTGGGGTAACCATTTCATAACGTGGGGTAACCATTTCATAACGTGGGGTAACCATTTCATAACGTGGGGTAACCATTTCATAACGTGGGGTAACCATTTCATAACGTGGGGTAACCATTTCATAACGTGGGGTAACCCTTTCATAACGTGGGGTAACCATTTCATAACGTGGGGTAACCATTTCATAACGTGGGGTAACCATTTCATAACGTGGGGTAACCATTTCATAACGTGGGGTAACCATTTCATAACGTGGGGTAACCATTTCATAACGTGGGGTAACCATTTCATGGTTGTGCATCAGCAGTTTTTCTCTGTTCAGTCACTGCCAGTCAGTCAATTAGCCATGTCGGCTAACACATTTTAAATGAGTAAATTGGTCTGAAACTTGTCTTGGTCTTGAATCGGTCTTGCTTTAGGTGGTCTCGAACGCCGCTGATGCTAGACATGTAATTCAGTGGCCTCTGAAATGTCTGACACACATAACACCATGTTGATGTGCTGACCCTGTGTCATGTCTGACCGTTACGTTGATGTCTTAATCCTGTTACCCAGTAACCCTGTTGTGTCCTAACCCTGTTGTGTAACCCTGTTGTGTAACCCCGTTGTGTCCTGTCCAGGGGCTACCAGCAGCATGATGCTCATGAGTTCCTGCGATACCTGTTGGACCATCTCCACAGAGAGCTACAGGGCCGTCTCAACGGAGCCAAGCACCTTCCACCGGATTCTGTCAAAGTATCTACAGACAACCCTACTCTGCCACCACATGGGCTCGCACTGCCCCTGGACGGGGTGAAACTACCCACCACAGGGGGCAAATGCTGCATGTAAGATCACTTCCTTTCTACTCTGAATAGAAAGTAGTGTCTGTCTGGTGTTTCCATGTACAGGGGCCATTGGCCGGCCATGGCGTCTGGATTTCAGGTAGAATACAACAGTTGAGAGGAGCTGCACCCTGACGTATGTTTAACACAGCAGGTGGCTTAGGGGACAGACAAGGCCATACTCAAACATTTTACGAGGCGACAGTACAGAATGTCACCTTTTAATTTTTAGGGTATTTTCATATCTGTTTTACCGTTTAGAAATGAAGTTACTTTGTTTTTAGTCCCCCCGTTTAAAGGTGTCTCTAAGTATTTGGACAAATTCACTTAGTGTATTAAAGTAGTCAAAAGTTTAGTATTTGGTCCCATATTCCTAGGACGCAATGATTACATCAGGCTTCTGACTCTACTGCTGTGGTGAGAGTTGGTGCTCTGCTCTTTAGGTACGCGTGTCTCTGTGGTGAGAGTTGGTGCTCTGCTCTTTAGGTACGCGTGTCTCTGTGGTGAGAGTTGGTGCTCTGCTCTTTAGGTACGCGTGTCTCTGTGGTGAGAGTTGGTGCTCTGCTCTTTAGGTACGCGTGTCTCTGTGGTGAGAGTTGGTGCTCTGCTCTGTAGGGACGCGTGTCTCTGTGGTGAGAGTTGGTGCTCTGCTCTTTAGGTACGCGTGTCTCTGTGGTGAGAGTTGGTGCTCTGCTCTGTAGGTACGCTTGTCTCTGTGGTGAGAGTTGGTGCTCTGCTCTGTAGGGACGCGTGTCTCTGTGGTGAGAGTTGGTGCTCTGCTCTTTAGGTACGCGTGTCTCTGTGGTGAGAGTTGGTGCTCTGCTCTGTAGGTACGCTTGTCTCTGTGGTGAGAGTTGGTGCTCTGCTCTTTAGGTACGCTTGTCTCTGTGGTGAGAGTTGGTGCTCTGCTCTTTAGGTACGCTTGTCTCTGTGGTGAGAGTTGGTGCTCTGCTCTTTAGGTACGCTTGTCTCTGTGGTGAGAGTTGGTGCTCTGCTCTGTAGGTACGCTTGTCTCTGTGGTGAGAGTTGGTGCTCTGCTCTTTAGGTACGCGTGTCTCTGTGGTGAGAGTTGGTGCTCTGCTCTTTAGGTACGCTTGTCTCTGTGGTGAGAGTTGGTGCTCTGCTCTGTAGGTACGCTTGTCTCTGTGGTGAGAGTTGGTGCTCTGCTCTGTAGGTACGCTTGTCTCTGTGGTGAGAGTTGGTGCTCTGCTCTGTAGGTACGCTTGTCTCTGTGGTGAGAGTTGGTGCTCTGCTCTGTAGGTACGCGTGTCTCTGTGGTGAGAGTTGGTGCTCTGCTCTGTAGGGACGCGTGTCTCTGTGGTGAGAGTTGGTGCTCTGCTCTGTAGGTACGCTTGTCTCTGTGGTGAGAGTTGGTGCTCTGCTCTGTAGGTACGCGTGTCTCTGTGGTGAGAGTTGGTGCTCTGCTCTGTAGGGACGCGTGTCTCTGTGGTGAGAGTTGGTGCTCTGCTCTTTAGGTACGCTTGTCTCTGTGGTGAGAGTTGGTGCTCTGCTCTGTAGGTACGCTTGTCTCTGTGGTGAGAGTTGGTGCTCTGCTCTTTAGGTACGCTTGTCTCTGTGGTGAGAGTTGGTGCTCTGCTCTGTAGGTACGCTTGTCTCTGTGGTGAGAGTTGGTGCTCTGCTCTTTAGGTACGCGTGTCTCTGTGGTGAGAGTTGGTGCTCTGCTCTTTAGGTACGCTTGTCTCTGTGGTGAGAGTTGGTGCTCTGCTCTGTAGGTACGCTTGTCTCTGTGGTGAGAGTTGGTGCTCTGCTCTGTAGGTACGCTTGTCTCTGTGGTGAGAGTTGGTGCTCTGCTCTGTAGGTACGCTTGTCTCTGTGGTGAGAGTTGGTGCTCTGCTCTGTAGGTACGCGTGTCTCTGTGGTGAGAGTTGGTGCTCTGCTCTGTAGGGACGCGTGTCTCTGTGGTGAGAGTTGGTGCTCTGCTCTTTAGGTACGCTTGTCTCTGTGGTGAGAGTTGGTGCTCTGCTCTGTAGGTACGCTTGTCTCTGTGGTGAGAGTTGGTGCTCTGCTCTTTAGGTACGCTTGTCTCTGTGGTGAGAGTTGGTGCTCTGCTCTTTAGGTACGCTTGTCTCTGTGGTGAGAGTTGGTGCTCTGCTCTTTAGGTACGCTTGTCTCTGTGGTGAGAGTTGGTGCTCTGCTCTGTAGGT
>CM062498.1:6576900-6599400 GCA_031479575.1 Coregonus ussuriensis | reverse complement strand
TTTTTAAAAAATCAAATGCATAAATAACTAATTTACATAAGTATTCACACTCCTTAGTCAATACGTGTTAGAATCACCTTTGGCAGCGATTACAGCTGTGAGTCTTTCTGGGTAAAAGCTTTGCACACCTGGATTGTACAATATTTGCACATTATTCTTTAACGAATTCTTCAAGCTCTGTCAAGTTGGTTGTTGATCATTGCTAGACAGCCATTTTCAAGTCTTGCTGTAGATTTTCAAGCCGATTTAAGTCAAAACTGCAACTACGCCACTCGGGAACATTTAATGTAGTCTTGGTAAGCAACTCCAGTGTATATTTGGACTTGTGTTTTAGGTTCTTGTCCTGCTGAAAGGTGAATTTGCCTCCCGGTGTCTTTTGGAAAGCAGACTGAACCAGGTTTTCCTCTAGGACTTTGCCTTTGCTTAGTTCTATTCCATTTATTTTTATCCTAAAAAACTTCCTAGTTCTTGCCGATGACAAGCATACCCATAACATGATGCAGCCACCACCATGCTTGAAAATCTGAAGAGTGGTACTCAGTGATGTTGTGTTGGATTTGCCCCAAACATAACTCTTTGTATTCAGTACATAAAGTGAATTTCTTTGCCACATTTTTTGCAGTATTACTTAAGTGCCTTGTTGCAAACAGGATGCATGTTTTGGAATATTTTTTATTCTGTAAGGCTCCCTTCTTTTCACTCTGTCATTTAGGTTAATATTATGGAGTAACTACAATGTTGTTGATCCATCCTCAGTTTTCTCCTGTCACAGCCATTAAACTCTGTAACTGGTTTAAAGTCACTATTGGCCTCATGGTGAAATCCCTGAGCAGTTTCCTTCCTCTCCGGCAACTGAGTTAGGAAGGAGGCCTGTATCTTTGTAGTGACTGGGTGTATTGATGCACCATCCAAAGTGTAGTTCATTGTCTGCTTTTTTTTGTTTTTACCCATCTACCAATAGGTGCCCTTTGTGGTTGAATCTGTTTTGAAATTGACTGCTCCTCTGAGGGACCTTACTGATAATTGTATCTGTGTGGTACAGAGATGAGGTAGTCATTCAAAAATCATGTTAAACACTATTATTGTAGTCCATGCAACTTATTATGTGACTTGTTAAGCACATTTTTACTGAACTTATTTAGGCTTGCCATAACAAAGGGGTTGAATACTTATTGACTCAAGACATTTCAGCTTTTCATTTTTAATTAATTTGTAAACATTTCTAAAAACCTAATTCCATGTTGACATGGGCCAGTGAAACAGTCTCATCTTTATCCATTTACATTCAGGCTGTAACAAAATGTGGAGAAAGTCAAGGGGTTTGAATCCTTTCTGGTTGAGTTTAGGTTTGGTTTCCATCTCTCTTCATCAGACTGCCTGTGTAGCTTCACTGACCTGGAGGAGTTGGACCAGAGCGAGCTCTATATGTGCCCCAGGTGTAAGAAGAGACAGAAATCCACCAAGAAGTTCTGGGTCCGGAAGCTGCCCAAGGTGTTGTGTCTGCACCTGAAGAGGTTCCACTGGACGTCCAACCTCAGGAACAAAGTAACCACCTATGTAGAGTTCCCTCTACGGGGCCTGGACATGAGGGGATACTTACTACAGGTGACCTTTCAACCTAAGCTAACATATGGAATTTATTTTAAATGGTCATACCAAGGAGCAGTTTGATTTAGAATTTTAGGACCCCTTTATGTATCAAAATAATGTATTACTGTGTCTAAGGTTTTGTCTGTATCTATAGTTGAGATACAAGAAAAGCTATTTAACCCCTTATTTTTGTTGCCACAAACTACCTTCATACTTCCATACATTTTTTTACCTTCAGACGAGTTCCGTGACACTTGAAAAAAATGGCGAACACCTTCCGCAGATGCAAAAAAAACATATCTGTAGCTTAAACTGACGGATGTAGTTATTATGTTACTTCTACTGAACAAAAATATAAACGCAAAATGCAACAATTTCTACAATTGTACTGAGTTACAGTTCATAGAAGGAAATCAGTCAATTGAAATAAATTCATTAGGACCTAATCTATGGATTCCACATGACTGGGAAAACAGAGATGCATCTGTTGGTCACAGATACCTTTTTAATTTTTTTAGTCGGGCCGTGGATTAGAAAACTCGACACATCTCCTTCACATGGAGTTGACTTTCTGCAAAATTGTTTAAAACGACGTTGGAGGCGGCTTATGGTAGAGAAATGAACATTCAGTTCTCTGGCAACAGCTCTCTTGTGGACATTCCTGCAGTCAGCATGCCAATTGTACGCTCCCTCAAAACTTGAGACATCTGTGGCATTGTGTTGTGGGACAAAACTGCACATTTTAGAGTGGCCTTTTATTGTCCCCAGCACAAGGTGCACCTGTGTAATGATAATTCTGTTTAATCAGCTTCTTGATATGCCACACCTGTCAGGTGGATGGATTATCTTGACAAAGGAGAAATGCTCACTAACAGGGATTTAAACACATTTGTGCACACAATTGAGAAATAAGCTTTTTGTGAATATGGAAAATTTCTGGGATCTTTTATTTCAGCTGATAAAACATGGAACCAACACTTTGCGTTTCTATTTTTGTTCAGTGTAGATGACTCTTCAGGATTAACCCTGGACCTTTTTTATTTATTTTATTGAACCAGTAAATTGACTGAGAACACATTCTAATTTACAGCAACGACCTGGGGAATAGTTACAGGGGAGAGGAGGGGGGATGAATGAGCCAATTGGAAGCTGGGGATGATTAGGTGGCCATGATGGTATGAGGGCCAGATTGGGAATTTAGCCAGGAGACCGGGGTCAACACCCCTACTCTTACAATAAGTGCCATGGGATCTTTAGTGACCACAGAGAGTCAGGACACCCGTTTAACATCCCATCCGAAAGACGGCAACCTACACAGGGCAATGTCCCCGATCACTGCCCTGGGGCATTGGGATATAAAAAAAATATATATATATAATTACACCAGAGGAAAGGGTGCCTCCTACTGGCCCTCCAGCAGCATCTGCTCTCCCATCCAGGGACCGACCAGGACTGACCCTACTTAACTTCAGAGGCAAGCCAGCAGTGGGATGCTGGGTGCTATGCTTCAACCCTAATCCCCTGACCCTATGTAGAGTTGTTCCCTCTCCGTGGAGGGTTACGTACTAGAGATGACCCCTGACCCTACGTACCATCTCAGAGGACTGGACATGAGGGTTACGTACTAGAGATGACCCCTGACCCTACGTACCATCTCAGAGGACTGGACATGTGAGGGTTACGTACTAGAGATGACCCCTGACCCTACGTACCATCTCAGAGGACTGGACATGTGAGGGTTACGTACTAGAGATGACCCCTGACCCTACGTACCATCTCAGAGGACTGGACATGAGGGTTACGTACTAGAGATGACCCCTGACCCTACGTACCATCTCAGAGGACTGGACATGTGAGGGTTACTTACTAGAGATGACCCCTGACCCTACGTACCATCTCAGAGGACTGGACATTTGAGGGTTACTTACTAGAGATGACCCCTGACCCTACGTACCATCTCAGAGGACTGGACATGTGGGTTACGTACTAGAGATGACCCCTGACCCTACGTACCATCTCAGAGGACTGGACATGTGAGGGTTACGTACTAGAGATGACCCCTGACCCTACGTACCATCTCAGAGGACTGGACATGAGGGTTACGTACTAGAGATGACCCCTGACCCTACGTACCATCTCAGAGGACTGGACATGTGAGGGTTACTTACTAGAGATGACCCCTGACCCTACGTACCATCTCAGAGGACTGGACATGAGGGTTACGTACTAGAGATGACCCCTGACCCTACGTACCATCTCAGAGGACTGGACATGAGGGTTACGTACTAGAGATGACCCCTGACCCTACGTACCATCTCAGAGGACTGGACATGAGGGTTACGTACTAGAGATGACCCCTGACCCTACGTACCATCTCAGAGGACTGGACATGTGAGGGTTACTTACTAGAGATGACCCCTGACCCTACGTACCATCTCAGAGGACTGGACATGTGAGGGTGAGATTCCAAACCCTAGGAATCTATTAAAAGTGATTTTAATTTGTCTGGGAAACGAGCCTCAAAAGCCTTATTTCAAAGGCTCAAGGCTTTAGATGAATGTCTGGAGAAATATTGTGTTTTGTTGTGTTTGAGCAGCAGCAGAAGACGTTGCCTGACCGCTGGCTGTATGACCTGGCAGCTGTGGTGGTGCATCATGGATCAGGGTGAGTAGTGATACAGTCTCGCAACCGGAGGTCATTGTAGGGTCACTGTAGGGCTGTTTACACAGGCAGCCCAATTCTGATCTTTTGACCACTTATTCGTATTTTGACCAATCACATCAGCTCATTTTCAGTGCTTATCTAATTGGTCAAAAGACCAATTAGTGAAAAAAGGATCAGAATTGGGCTGCCTGTGTAAATGCAGCCAATGTCGCCTGTAGCCCAGTTGGTAGAGCGTGGCGCTTGCAACGCCAGGGTTGTGGGTTCAATTCCCACGGGGGGCCAGTATGAAAAAATGTATGCACTCACTAACTGTAAGTCGCTCTGGATAAGAGCGTCTGCTAAATGACTAAAATGTTTTTCAAGTACACCACTCAGTTTACCCAGTTGGCCACTAGGTGGTGGTATTGCATTGTTGTACCTGCCTGATGAGCCAACTGAACGTGTCCCAGTTAATGTTACAGGGTTAAATAGCTGATAATTACATGAAGGCAGCCAGCAGGGTCATGTTCATTAAGGGCAAAACGTTTTGAAACAGAAAATGAGCATAGCTTTACTTAAGTCTCCCGAGTATCGCGGCGGTCTAAGGCACTGCATCTCAGTGCTTGAGGCGTCATTACAGACCCCCTTGTTCGATTCCAGGCTGTATCACAACCGGCCGTGATTGGGAGTCCCATAGGGCGGCGCACAATTGGCCCAGCGTCGTCCGGGTTTGGCCGGTGTAGGCCGTCATTGGAAATAAGATTTTGTTCTTAACTGACTTTCCTAGTAAAATAAAGGTTAAATAAAAAGTCCATTTAAGTCCAGGTAGTCCGTAGGGCTGGGAATTGCCAGGGACCTCACGATACGATGATATCACGATACTAAGATGCCGATACGTATTGCGATTCTCACGATTTTATATGCATTGTGATTTGATACTGTGATTTTATTGCTCACCATATGTCTGCTGCAGAGGGACGAGAGCCATCAGAAAATGAGTTTTGATCGGTCATGGAAATAAAAGTGCTGTAAACACATTTGCTTCCTATTTAAAAAGAAGATGAAGAACAAACTTTAAAGGACAAATACTGCAGTTTTGTTGCAGGTACAGCCAACTAGCGCCAAAATAATATTGCAATATTGTCGATATGAAATATTGTAAAAAATAATATCCCGATATGTAACTTTAGTGACCAACCCCCCCCTCCATGACTAGTAGGTCTGTCCCCGTTTCACTCTGACTAGTAGGTCTGTCCCCGTTTCACTCTGACTAGTAGGTCTGTCCCCGTTTCACTCTGACTAGTAGGTCTGTCCCCGTTTCACTCTGACTAGTAGGTCTGTCCCCCGTTTCACTCTGACTAGTAGGTCTGTCCCCCGTTTCACTCTGACTAGTAGGTCTGTCCCCCGTTTCACTCGGACTAGTAGGTCTGTCCCCGTTTCACTCTGACTAGTAGGTCTGTCCCCCGTTTCACTCGGACTAGTAGGTCTGTCCCCGTTTCACTCTGACTAGTAGGTCTGTCCCCGTTTCACTCTGACTAGTAGGTCTGTCCCCGTTTCACTCTGACTAGTAGGTCTGTCCCCGTTTCACTCTGACTAGTAGGTCTGTCCCCCGTTTCCCCCATGAGTCTCCCGGTCGCGGCCGGCTGCGACAGAGCCTGGATTCGAACCAGGATCTCTAGTGGCACAGCTAGCACTGCAATGCAGTGCCTTAGACCACTGCGCCACTCAGGAGACACTGAGTTTCACTCTGACTAGTAGGTCTGTCCCCGTTTCACTCTGCTTTCTTCCATTTAGTGCCTTATTCAAATATGGTTTAATTGTGTTGGCAGGGTTGGATCGGGACATTACACAGCGTACGGCAGACGGGACGATCGCTGGTACCACTTCAACGACAGCACAGTGACACTAACAGAGGAGGAGACGGTGGTTAAAGCCAAGGCTTACATTCTGTTCTACACAGAGAGACCCGACCAAACTACACCTGAGACTGACACCAGGCTTTAACCTGACTTCAGACTGCTCCTAACCCCAGACTAGTCCTCCCTCGTCTTCACCAGGATAACATACCTCTTCCTCTCAGCCTGCATCACGTCTTTAAAGCAGCTTTCGTCAATATGAGTTTGATGTTAAGTCCATGATTGAAGTATTTTTGTGTATGGGACATTGATTTCATCAGAATTTCTTTAAAACCAAATTGCTGCTTGATATTTGATGAGTTCTGTATGATTTTACTTTGTCCCAAATGGCAACCTATTTCCTATGTAGTGCACATTGGGCCACAACCGAATGTTCTGCCTTGTTTATCTTCACGTAACATTCCTCCATGAAGGTGACCGTGTCCTGGTGGTGGACATGACCGTGTCCCGGTGGTGGACATGACCGTGTCCCGCTGGTGGACATGACCGTGTCCCGGTGGTGGACATGACCGTGTCCCAGTGGTGGACATGACCGTGTCCCGCTGGTGGACATGACCGTGTCCTGGTGGTGGACATGACCGTGTCCCGGTGGTGGACATGACCGTGTCCCGGTGGTGGACATGACCGTGTCCTGGTGGTGGACATGACCGTGTCCCGCTGGTGGACATGACCGTGTCCTGGTGGTGGACATGACCGTGTCCCGGTGGTGGACATGACCGTGTCCCGGTGGTGGACATGACCGTGTCCCGGTGGTGGACATGACCGTGTCCTGGTGGTGGACATGACCGTGTCCCGGTGGTGGACATGACCGTGTCCCGGTGGTGGACATGACCGTGTCCCGCTGGTGGACATGACCGTGTCCCGAATACAACAGGTGCAGACATTACAGTGAAATGCTTACTTACAGCCCTTAACCAACAGTGCATTTATTTCTTAACCAAAAAAAGTAAAAATAAAACAACAACAAAAAAGTGTTGAGAAAAAAAGAGCAGAAGTAAAATAAAATGACAGTAGGGAGGCTATATACAGGGGGGTACCGGTACAGAGTCAATGGGAAATAACAGTAGGGAGGCTATATACAGGGGGTACCGGTACAGAGTCAATGGGAAATAACAGTAGGGAGGCTATATACAGGGGGTACCGGTACAGAGTCAATGGGAAATAACAGTAAGGAGGCTATATACAGGGGGGTACCGGTACAGAGTCAATGGGAAATAACAGTAAGGAGGCTATATACAGGGGGTACCGGTACAGAGTCAATGGGAAATAACAGTAAGGAGGCTATATACAGGGGGTACCGGTACAGAGTCAATGGGAAATAACAGTAAGGAGGCTATATACAGGGGGTACCGGTACAGAGTCAATGGGAAATAACAGTAGGGAGGCTATATACAGGGGGTACCGGTACAGAGTCAATGGGAAATAACAGTAGGGAGGCTATATACAGGGGGTACCGGTACAGAGTCAATGGGAAATAACAGTAAGGAGGCTATATACAGGGGGTACCGGTACAGAGTCAATGGGAAATAACAGTAAGGAGGCTATATACAGGGGGTACCGGTACAGAGTCAATGGGAAATAACAGTAGGGAGGCTATATACAGGGGGGTACCGGTACAGAGTCAATGGGAAATAACAGTAGGGAGGCTATATACAGGGGGTACCGGTGCAGAGTCAATGGGAAATAACAGTAGGGAGGCTATATACAGGGGGGTACCGGTACAGAGTCAATGGGAAATAACAGTAGGGAGGCTATATACAGGGGGGTACCGGTACAGAGTCAATGGGAAATAACAGTAGGGAGGCTATATACAGGGGGTACCGGTACAGAGTCAATGGGAAATAACAGTAGGGAGGCTATATACAGGGGGTACCGGTACAGAGTCAATGGGAAATAACAGTAGGGAGGCTATATATACAGGGGGGGGTACCGGTGCAGAGTCAATGTGCGGGGGCACCGGCTAGTTGAGGTAGTTGAAGTAATATGTACATGTGGGTAGAGTTAAAGTGACTATGCATAAATAATTACCTTCATCCGAATGTGAACAGATTTGTATCAACATTCTGAAAAATGTTCTCCTGATTTTCCTGATTTTCCTGTTGCAGCCTTCTCCTCTGTCTGTTCTAAGTCTCCCACTTCAGAAATAGACGTCTTATTAAATTTGATGAAGAGATTATAGAAATGTTGTCATCTGTATAACAAACATGCAAATGTACCAGCAAATGTGAAAGGACGTAAAAGCAGTTGTAGTGTTATTTAGTCACGTTTTACAGCACTGAAGACTGGATGTTGTGTCCCAAATGGCACCCTGTCCCTATATAGTGCACTACTTTAGACCAGAGAATGGCACCCTATTCCCTATATAGTGCACTACTTTAGACCAGAGAATGGCACCCTATTCCCTATATAGTGCACTACTTTAGACCAGAGAATGGCACCCTATTCCCTATATAGTGCACTACTTTAGACCAGAGAATGGCACCCTATTCCCTATATAGTGCACTACTTTAGACCAGAGCCCTATGACACCCTATTCCCTATATAGTGCACTACTTTAGACCAGAGAATGGCACCCTATTCCCTATATAGTGCACTACTTTAGACCAGAGAATGGCACCCTATTCCCTATATAGTGCACTACTTTAGACCAGAGAAATGGCACCCTATTCCCTATATAGTGCACTACTTTAGACCAGAGAATGGCACCCTATTCCCTATATAGTGCACTACTTTAGACCAGAGAATGGCACCCTATTCCCTATATAGTGCACTACTTTAGACCAGAGAATAGCACCCTATTCCCTATATAGTGCACTACTTTAGACCAGAGAATGGCACCCTATTCCCTATATAGTGCACTACTTTAGACCAGAGAATGGCACCCTATTCCCTATATAGTGCACTACTTTAGACCAGAGAATGGCACCCTATTCCCTATATAGTGCACTACTTTAGACCAGAGAATGGCACCCTATTCCCTATATAGTGCACTACTTTAGACCAGAGCCCTATGACACCCTATTCCCTATATAGTGCACTACTTTAGACCAGAGAATGGCACCCTATTCCCTATATAGTGCACTACTTTAGACCAGAGAATG
Organism: Coregonus ussuriensis; assembly: GCA_031479575.1. Classification (NCBI taxonomy): domain Eukaryota; kingdom Metazoa; phylum Chordata; class Actinopteri; order Salmoniformes; family Salmonidae; genus Coregonus; species Coregonus ussuriensis. The sequence goes on along the minus strand of CM062498.1, from coordinate 6,590,150 downwards.
GCACCCTATTCCCTATATAGTGCACTACTTTAGACCAGAGCCCTATGACACCCTATTCCCTATATAGTGCACTACTTTAGACCAGAGCCCTATGACACCCTATTCCCTATATAGTGCACTACTTTAGACCAGAGCCCTATGACACCCTATTCCCTATATAGTGCACTACTTTAGACCAGAGCCCTATGACACCCTATTCCCTATATAGTGCACTACTTTAGACCAGGGCCCTATGACACCCTATTCCCTATATAGTGCACTACTTTAGACCAGGGCCCTATGACACCCTATTCCCTATATAGTGCACTACTTTAGACCAGAGCCCTATGACACCCTATTCCCTATATAGTGCACTACTTTAGACCAGAGCCCTATGACACCCTATTCCCTATGTAGTGCACTACTTTAGACCAGAGCCCTATGACACCCTATTCCCTATATAGTGCACTACTTTAGACCAGAGCCCTATGACACCCTATTCCCTATATAGTGCACTACTTTAGACCAGAGAATGGCACCCTATTCCCTATATAGTGCACTACTTTAGACCAGGGCCCTTTACTTTCAGAACAAGACCTTCACCATTAGCTGTCTGGTATTAAACCACTGTCCTTCCTCACATTAAACACATGCAGATGGAGCTCAATAGAATCTGTGTTTCTGTTTTTACTAAACTTTTGAATATATAAGAGGCCTTTATAGGTCGTTATCAATAAAACGTCACAAGGTGCAGAGCGTTTGATTTTGCTGCTGTGGGGGCAAGGAGACTCCAGCTCTGCTAAAACCATGACAACTGTGTGCTGTTTTGAAGGGATTGTTTAATAAACGTTAATGATTTGGTTGTTCCATATAAACCTATTAAACCACTATCCTTCCATTAAACATGCCGATGGAGCGCAGAGTAATCGTGTGTGTTTCTGTTTTTGCCCTCAGAACAGCCTCAATTCGTCGGGGCATGGACTCTACAAGGTGTCGAAAGCGTTCCACATGGATGCTGGCCCATGTTGACTCCAATGTTTCCCACAGTTGTGTCAAGTTGGCTGGATGTCCTTCGGGTGGTGGACCATTTATGATACACACGGGAAACTGTTGAGTGTGAAAAACCCAGCAGCTTTGCAGTTCTTGACACAAACCGTTGCGCCTGGCACCTACTACCATACCCCGTTCAAAGGCACTTAAATATTTTGTCTTGCTCATTCACCCTCTGAATGGCACACATACACAATCCATGACTCAATTGTCTCAAGGCTTATAAATCCTTCTTTAACCTGTCTCCTCCCCTTCATCTACACTGATTGAAGTGGATGTAACAGGTGACATCAATAAGGGATCTATAGCTTTCACCTGGATTCACCTGGTCAGTCTGTCATGGAAAGAGCAGGTGTTCCTAATGGTTTGTACACTCAGTGTACAGTGGGGGAAAAAAGTATTTAGTCAGCCACCAATTGTGCAAGTTCTCCCACTTAAAAAGATGAGAGAGGCCTGTAATTTTCATCATAGGTACACGTCAACTATGACAGACAAAATGAGAAAAAAAAATCCAGAAAATCATATTGTTGGATTTTTAATGAATTTATTTGAAAATTATGGTGGAAAATAAGTATTTGGTCAATAACAAAAGTTTCTCAATACTTTGTTATATACCCTTTGTTGGCAATGACACAGGTCAAACGTTTTCTGTAAGTCTTCACAAGGTTTTCACACACTGTTGCTGGTATTTTGGCCCATTCCTCCATGCAGATCTCCTCTAGAGCAGTGATGTTTTGGGGCTGTCACTGGGCAACACGGACTTTCAGCTCCCTCCAAAGATTTTCTATGGGGTTGAGATCTGGAGACTGGCTAGGCCACTCCAGGACCTTGAAATGCTTCTTACGAAGCCACTCCTTCGTTGCCCGGGCGGTGTGTTTCATCTGACCATATGACATTCTCCCAATCCTCTTCTGGATCATCCAAATGCACTCTAGCAAACTTCAGACGGGCCTGGACATGTACTGACTTAAGCAGGGGGACACGTCTGGCACTGCAGGATTTGAGTCCCTGGCGGCGTAGTGTGTTACTGATGGTAGGCTTTGTTACTTTGGTCCCAGCTCTCTGCAGGTCATTCACTAGGTCCCCCCCGTGTGGTTCTGGGATTTTTGCTCACCGTTCTTGTGATCATTTTGACCCCACGGGGTGAGATCTTGCGTGGAGCCCCAGATCGAGGGAGATTATCAGTGGTCTTGTATGTCTTCTATTTCCTAATAATTGCTCCCACAGTTGATTTCTTCAAACCAAGCTGCTTACCTATTGCAGATTCAGTCTTCCCAGCCTGGTGCAGGTCTACAATTTTGTTTCTGGTGTCCTTTGACAGCTCTTTGGTCTTGGCCATAGTGGAGTTTGGAGTGTGACTGTTTGAGGCTTTTATACAGGTAACAAGCTGAGATTAGGAGCACTCACTTTAAGAGTGTGCTCCTTATCTCAGCTCGTTACCTGTATAAAAGACACCTGGGAGCCAGAAATCTTTCTGATTGAGAGGGGGTCAAATACTTATTTCCCTCATTAAAATGCAAATCAATTTATAACATTTTTTACATGCGTTTTTCTGGATTTCTTTGTTGTTTTTCTGTCTCTCGCTTTCAAATAAACCTACCATTAAAATTATAGACTGATCATTTCTTTGTCAGTGGGCAAACGTGCAAAATCAGCAGGGGATCAAATACTTTTTTCCCTCACTGTAAGTAGTTATTTTGGGTATCTGTACTTTACTATTTATATTTTTGACAACTTTTACTTCACTACATTCTTAAAGAAAATAATGTACTTCTTACTCCATACATTTTCCTTAACTAACTGTCATCCTCACCATTACATCAGTACTACAACTACCATCATCATTACTACTACTACTACCACCACCATCATTAAACTGCTATCATTACCATCACCCCTACTACCATCATCATTACTACTACTACTACCACCATCATTAAACTGATATCATTACCATCACCCCTACTACCATCATCATTACTACTACTACCACCACCACCATCATTAAACTGCTATCATTACCATCACCCCTACTACCATCATCATTACTACTACTACTACCACCACCATCATTAAACTGCTATCATTACCATCACCCCTACTACCATCATCATTACTACTACTACTACCACCACCATCATTAAACTGATATCATTACCATCACCCCTACTACCATCATCATTACTACTACTACTACCACCACCATCATTAAACTGCTATCATTACCATCACCCCTACTACCATCATCATTACTACTACTACCACCACCATCATTAAACTGCTATCATTACCATCACCCCTACTACCATCATCATTACTACTACTACTACCACCACCATCATTAAACTGCTATCATTACCATCACCCCTACTACCATCATCATTACTACTACTACTACCACCACCATCATTAAACTGATATCATTACCATCACCCCTACTACCATCATCATTACTACTACTACTACCACCACCATCATTAAACTGCTATCATTACCATCACCCCTACTACCATCATCATTACTACTACTACTACCACCACCATCATTAAACTGCTATCATTACCATCACCCCTACTACCATCATCATTACTACTACTACTACCACCACCATCATTAAACTGCTATCATTACCATCACCCCTACTACCATCATCATTACTACTACTACTACCACCACCATCATTAAACTGCTATCATTACCATCACCCCTACTACCATCATCATTACTACTACTACTACTACCACCACCATCATTAAACTGCTATCATTACCATCACCCCTACTACCATCATCATTACTACTACTACTACTCACCACCATCATTAAACTGCTATCATTACCATCACCCCTACTACCATCATCATTACTACTACTACTACCACCACCATCATTAAACTGCTATCATTACCATCACCCCTACTACCATCATCATTACTACTACTACTACCACCACCATCATTAAACTGCTATCATTACCATCACCCCTACTACCATCATCATTACTACTACTACTACCACCACCATCATTAAACTGCTATCATTACCATCACCCCTACTACCATCATCATTACTACTACTACTACCACCACCATCATTAAACTGCTATCATTACCATCACCCCTACTACCATCATCATTACTACTACTACTACCACCACCATCATTAAACTGCTATCATTACCATCACCCCTACTACCATCATCATTACTACTACTACTACCACCACCATCATTAAACTGCTATCATTACCATCACCCCTACTACCATCATCATTACTACTACTACTACCACCACCATCATTAAACTGCTATCATTACCATCACCCCTACTACCATCATCATTACTACTACTACCACCACCATCATTAAACTGCTATCATTACCATCACCCCTACTACCATCATCATTACTACTACTACTACCACCACCATCATTAAACTGCTATCATTACCATCACCCCTACTACCATCATCATTACTACTACTACTACCACCACCATCATTAAACTGCTATCATTACCATCACCCCTACTACCATCATCATTACTACTACTACTACCACCACCATCATTAAACTGCTATCATTACCATCACCCCTACTACCATCATCATTACTACTACTACTACCACCACCATCATTAAACTGCTATCATTACCATCACCCCTACTACCATCATCATTACTACTACTACTACCACCACCATCATTAAACTGCTATCATTACCATCACCCCTACTACCATCATCATTACTACTACTACTACCACCACCATCATTAAACTGCTATCATTACCATCACCCCTACTACCATCATCATTACTACTACTACTACCACCACCATCATTAAACTGCTATCATTACCATCACCCCTACTACCATCATCATTACTACTACTACCACCACCATCATTAAACTGCTATCATTACCATCACCCCTACTACCATCATCATTACTACTACTACTACCACCACCATCATTAAACTGCTATCATTACCATCACCCCTACTACCATCATCATTACTACTACTACTACCACCACCATCATTAAACTGCTATCATTACCATCACCCCTACTACCATCATCATTACTACTACTACTACCACCACCATCATTAAACTGCTATCATTACCATCACCCCTACTACCATCATCATTACTACTACTACTACCACCACCATCATTAAACTGCTATCATTACCATCACCCCTACTACCATCATCATTACTACTACTACTACCACCACCATCATTAAACTGCTATCATTACCATCACCCCTACTACCATCATCATTACTACTACTACTACCACCACCATCATTAAACTGCTATCATTACCATCACCCCTACTACCATCATCATTACTACTACTACTACCACCACCATCATTAAACTGCTATCATTACCATCACCCCTACTACCATCATCATTACTACTACTACTACCACCACCATCATTAAACTGCTATCATTACCATCACCCCTACTACCATCATCATTACTACTACTACTACCACCACCATCATTAAACTGCTATCATTACCATCACCCCTACTACCATCATCATTACTACTACTACTACCACCACCATCATTAAACTGCTATCATTACCATCACCCCTACTACCATCATCATTACTACTACTACTACCACCACCATCATTAAACTGCTATCATTACCATCACCCCTACTACCATCATCATTACTACTACTACTACCACCACCATCATTAAACTGCTATCATTACCATCACCCCTACTACCATCATCATTACTACTACTACTACCACCACCATCATTAAACTGCTATCATTACCATCACCCCTACTACCATCATCATTACTACTACTACTACCACCACCATCATTAAACTGCTATCATTACCATCACCCCTACTACCATCATCATTACTACTACTACTACTACCACCACCATCATTAAACTGCTATCATTACCATCACCCCTACTACCATCATCATTACTACTACTACTACCACCACCATCATTAAACTGCTATCATTACCATCACCCCTACTACCATCATCATTACTACTACTACTACCACCACCATCATTAAACTGCTATCATTACCATCACCCCTACTACCATCATCATTACTACTACTACTACTACCACCACCATCATTAAACTGCTATCATTACCATCACCCCTACTACCATCATCATTACTACTACTACTACCACCACCATCATTAAACTGCTATCATTACCATCACCCCTACTACCATCATCATTACTACTACTACTACCACCACCATCATTAAACTGCTATCATTACCATCACCCCTACTACCATCATCATTACTACTACTACTACCACCACCATCATTAAACTGCTATCATTACCATCACCCCTACTACCATCATCATTACTACTACTACTACCACCACCATCATTAAACTGCTATCATTACCATCACCCCTACTACCATCATCATTACTACTACTACTACCACCACCATCATTAAACTGCTATCATTACCATCACCCCTACTACCATCATCATTACTACTACTACTACCACCACCATCATTAAACTGCTATCATTACCATCACCCCTACTACCATCATCATTACTACTACTACTACCACCACCATCATTAAACTGCTATCATTACCATCACCCCTACTACCATCATCATTACTACTACTACTACCACCACCATCATTAAACTGCTATCATTACCATCACCCCTACTACCATCATCATTACTACTACTACTACCACCACCATCATTAAACTGCTATCATTACCATCACCCCTACTACCATCATCATTACTACTACTACCACCACCATCATTAAACTGCTATCATTACCATCACCCCTACTACCATCATCATTACTACTACTACTACCACCACCATCATTAAACTGCTATCATTACCATCACCCCTACTACCATCATCATTACTACTACTACTACCACCACCATCATTAAACTGCTATCATTACCATCACCCCTACTACCATCATCATTACTACTACTACTACCACCACCATCATTAAACTGCTATCATTACCATCACCCCTACTACCATCATCATTACTACTACTACTACCACCACCATCATTAAACTGCTATCATTACCATCACCCCTACTACCATCATCATTACTACTACTACTACCACCACCATCATTAAACTGCTATCATTACCATCACCCCTACTACCATCATCATTACTACTACTACTACCACCACCATCATTAAACTGCTATCATTACCATCACCCCTACTACCATCATCATTACTACTACTACTACCACCACCATCATTAAACTGCTATCATTACCATCACCCCTACTACCATCATCATTACTACTACTACTACCACCACCATCATTAAACTGCTATCATTACCATCACCCCTACTACCATCATCATTACTACTACTACTACCACCACCATCATTAAACTGCTATCATTACCATCACCCCTACTACCATCATCATTACTACTACTACTACCACCACCATCATTAAACTGCTATCATTACCATCACCCCTACTACCATCATCATTACTACTACTACTACCACCACCATCATTAAACTGCTATCATTACCATCACCCCTACTACCATCATCATTACTACTACTACTACTACCACCACCATCATTAAACTGCTATCATTACCATCACCCCTACTACCATCATCATTACTACTACTACTACCACCACCATCATTAAACTGCTATCATTACCATCACCCCTACTACCATCATCATTACTACTACTACCACCACCATCATTAAACTGCTATCATTACCATCACCCCTACTACCATCATCATTACTACTACTACTACCACCACCATCATTAAACTGCTATCATTACCATCACCCCTACTACCATCATCATTACTACTACTACTACCACCACCATCATTAAACTGCTATCATTACCATCACCCCTACTACCATCATCATTACTACTACTACTACCACCACCATCATTAAACTGCTATCATTACCATCACCCCTACTACCATCATCATTACTACTACTACTACCACCACCATCATTAAACTGCTATCATTACCATCACCCCTACTACCATCATCATTACTACTACTACTACCACCACCATCATTAAACTGCTATCATTACCATCACCCCTACTACCATCATCATTACTACTACTACTACCACCACCATCATTAAACTGCTATCATTACCATCACCCCTACTACCATCATCATTACTACTACTACTACCACCACCATCATTAAACTGCTATCATTACCATCACCCCTACTACCATCATCATTACTACTACTACTACCACCACCATCATTAAACTGCTATCATTACCATCACCCCTACTACCATCATCATTACTACTACTACTACCACCACCATCATTAAACTGCTATCATTACCATCACCCCTACTACCATCATCATTACTACTACTACTACCACCACCATCATTAAACTGCTATCATTACCATCACCCCTACTACCATCATCATTACTACTACTACTACCACCACCATCATTAAACTGCTATCATTACCATCACCCCTACTACCATCATCATTACTACTACTACTACCACCACCATCATTAAACTGCTATCATTACCATCACCCCTACTACCATCATCATTACTACTACTACTACCACCACCATCATTAAACTGCTATCATTACCATCACCCCTACTACCATCATCATTACTACTACTACTACCACCACCATCATTAAACTGCTATCATTACCATCACCCCTACTACCATCATCATTACTACTACTACTACCACCACCATCATTAAACTGATATCATTACCATCACCCCTACTACCATCATCATTACTACTACTACTACCACCACCATCATTAAACTGCTATCATTACCATCACCCCTACTACCATCATCATTACTACTACTACTACCACCACCATCATTAAACTGCTATCATTACCATCACCCCTACTACCATCATCATTACTACTACTACTACCACCACCATCATTAAACTGCTATCATTACCATCACCCCTACTACCATCATCATTACTACTACTACTACCACCACCATCATTAAACTGCTATCATTACCATCACCCCTACTACCATCATCATTACTACTACTACTACCACCACCATCATTAAACTGCTATCATTACCATCACCCCTACTACCATCATCATTACTACTACTACTACCACCACCATCATTAAACTGCTATCATTACCATCACCCCTACTACCATCATCATTACTACTACTACTACCACCACCATCATTAAACTGCTATCATTACCATCACCCCTACTACCATCATCATTACTACTACTACTACCACCACCATCATTAAACTGCTATCATTACCATCACCCCTACTACCATCATCATTACTACTACTACTACCACCACCATCATTAAACTGCTATCATTACCATCACCCCTACTACCATCATCATTACTACTACTACTACCACCACCATCATTAAACTGCTATCATTACCATCACCCCTACTACCATCATCATTACTACTACTACTACCACCACCATCATTAAACTGCTATCATTACCATCACCCCTACTACCATCATCATTACTACTACTACTACCACCACCATCATTAAACTGCTATCATTACCATCACCCCTACTACCATCATCATTACTACTACTACTACCACCACCATCATTAAACTGCTATCATTACCATCACCCCTACTACCATCATCATTACTACTACTACTACCACCACCATCATTAAACTGCTATCATTACCATCACCCCTACTACCATCATCATTACTACTACTACTACCACCACCATCATTAAACTGCTATCATTACCATCACCCCTACTACCATCATCATTACTACTACTACTACCACCACCATCATTAAACTGCTATCATTACCATCACCCCTACTACCATCATCATTACTACTACTACTACCACCACCATCATTAAACTGCTATCATTACCATCACCCCTACTACCATCATCATTACTACTACTACTACCACCACCATCATTAAACTGCTATCATTACCATCACCCCTACTACCATCATCATTACTACTACTACTACCACCACCATCATTAAACTGCTATCATTACCATCACCCCTACTACCATCATCATTACTACTACTACTACCACCACCATCATTAAACTGCTATCATTACCATCACCCCTACTACCATCATCATTACTACTACTACTACCACCACCATCATTAAACTGCTATCATTACCATCACCCCTACTACCATCATCATTACTACTACTACTACCACCACCATCATTAAACTGCTATCATTACCATCACCCCTACTACCATCATCATTACTACTACTACTACCACCACCATCATTAAACTGCTATCATTACCATCACCCCTACTACCATCATCATTACTACTACTACTACCACCACCATCATTAAACTGCTATCATTACCATCACCCCTACTACCATCATCATTACTACTACTACTACCACCACCATCATTAAACTGCTATCATTACCATCACCCCTACTACCATCATCATTACTACTACTACTACCACCACCATCATTAAACTGCTATCATTACCATCACCCCTACTACCATCATCATTACTACTACTACTACTACCACCACCATCATTAAACTGCTATCATTACCATCACCCCTACTACCATCATCATTACTACTACTACTACCACCACCATCATTAAACTGCTATCATTACCATCACCCCTACTACCATCATCATTACTACTACTACTACCACCACCATCATTAAACTGCTATCATTACCATCACCCCTACTACCATCATCATTACTACTACTACTACCACCACCATCATTAAACTGCTATCATTACCATCACCCCTACTACCATCATCATTACTACTACTACTACCACCACCATCATTAAACTGCTATCATTACCATCACCCCTACTACCATCATCATTACTACTACTACTACCACCACCATCATTAAACTGCTATCATTACCATCACCCCTACTACCATCATCATTACTACTACTACTACCACCACCATCATTAAACTGCTATCATTACCATCACCCCTACTACCATCATCATTACTACTACTACTACCACCACCATCATTAAACTGCTATCATTACCATCACCCCTACTACCATCATCATTACTACTACTACTACCACCACCATCATTAAACTGCTATCATTACCATCACCCCTACTACCATCATCATTACTACTACTACTACCACCACCATCATTAAACTGCTATCATTACCATCACCCCTACTACCATCATCATTACTACTACTACTACCACCACCATCATTAAACTGCTATCATTACCATCACCCCTACTACCATCATCATTACTACTACTACTACCACCACCATCATTAAACTGCTATCATTACCATCACCCCTACTACCATCATCATTACTACTACTACTACCACCACCATCATTAAACTGCTATCATTACCATCACCCCTACTACCATCATCATTACTACTACTACTACCACCACCATCATTAAACTGCTATCATTACCATCACCCCTACTACCATCATCATTACTACTACTACTACCACCACCATCATTAAACTGCTATCATTACCATCACCCCTACTACCATCATCATTACTACTACTACTACCACCACCATCATTAAACTGCTATCATTACCATCACCCCTACTACCATCATCATTACTACTACTACTACCACCACCATCATTAAACTGCTATCATTACCATCACCCCTACTACCATCATCATTACTACTACTACTACCACCACCATCATTAAACTGCTATCATTACCATCACCCCTACTACCATCATCATTACTACTACTACTACCACCACCATCATTAAACTGCTATCATTACCATCACCCCTACTACCATCATCATTACTACTACTACTACCACCACCATCATTAAACTGCTATCATTACCATCACCCCTACTACCATCATCATTACTACTACTACTACCACCACCATCATTAAACTGCTATCATTACCATCACCCCTACTACCATCATCATTACTACTACTACTACCACCACCATCATTAAACTGCTATCATTACCATCACCCCTACTACCATCATCATTACTACTACTACTACCACCACCATCATTAAACTGCTATCATTACCATCACCCCTACTACCATCATCATTACTACTACTACTACCACCACCATCATTAAACTGCTATCATTACCATCACCCCTACTACCATCATCATTACTACTACTACTACCACCACCATCATTAAACTGATATCATTACCATCACCCCTACTACCATCATCATTACTACTACTACTACCACCACCATCATTAAACTGCTATCATTACCATCACCCCTACTACCATCATCATTACTACTACTACTACCACCACCATCATTAAACTGCTATCATTACCATCACCCCTACTACCATCATCATTACTACTACTACTACCACCACCATCATTAAACTGCTATCATTACCATCACCCCTACTACCATCATCATTACTACTACTACTACCACCACCATCATTAAACTGCTATCATTACCATCACCCCTACTACCATCATCATTACTACTACTACTACCACCACCATCATTAAACTGCTATCATTACCATCACCCCTACTACCATCATCATTACTACTACTACTACCACCACCATCATTAAACTGCTATCATTACCATCACCCCTACTACCATCATCATTACTACTACTACCACCATCATCATTACTACATACTCATCTAACTACTACTACCACCACCATCATTAAACTGCTATCATTACCATCACCCCTACTACCATCATCATTACTACTACTACTACCACCACCATCATTAAACTGATATCATTACCATCACCCCTACTACCATCATCATTACTACTACTACACTACCACCGACCATCATTAAACTGATATCATTACCATCACCCCTCACTACCTATCATTCATTACTACTAACTACCATCCATCTACCACCCATCATTAAACTGCTATCATTACCATCACCCCTACTACCATCATCATTACTACTACTACTACCACCACCATCATTAAACTGCTATCATTACCATCACCCCTACTACCATCATCATTACTACTACTACTACCACCACCATCATTAAACTGCTATCATTACCATCACCCCCTACTACCATCATCATTACTACACTACTACTAACCACCACCATCATTAAACTGCTATCATTACCATCACCCCTAC